>CM020234.1:8490140-9102880 GCA_009819775.1 Phoenicopterus ruber ruber
TTCAGGTAGAGATTCTGTCATTGCATGAAGCACTTAAAGGTCGTAAATCAGGGTAATCCCAGAACATTTCCTTTCCAATCTGAGATTTTGGAGCATGTAAATATGAGTCATCCAAGCAATGTCACAGGCCTTTTACTGGGGGCTGGGGAGAGAAGGAAAAAACATTGAACTTTGAGAAGTGTGGGACTTTCAAAAGCAAGGTGAGTCGCTTGGGTGCTGCTGCTTAAATTCCCTTCTCAGGCCTGTATTTACCCCACCTCTGCCAAACAACAGATCCAAGAGTGCAGTGTCCACCGAAAATGGAGAGCAGACTGTCCAGGAGACAGTTCAGACCTTGTAAGACCCGAATTGCCACCTCGAGGACCCCGTCTTTCCTTACTGCTTCCGAGGCTGGCTGTGCTTCTCAAATACGGTGGTTTAGAGGTATTTAAATGTAGGCAGAGTGTATCTGAGCTCCAGCAAGCTGCACTGGAGATATAGGCTGGGGGAAAGCAGTCAGCTCTTAACTAAACCAGAAGGAGTAAAATCATTAAGAAAAGATATCATTTTTCTACAAAAAAAATTGCTAGTGAATAAATTATCATTCCTTTTCATTAAAAATTCAGTGGAGATGAAACTGTGTGTGGTGATAACGAGCAAATGTTTATATTTGCAGAGAAGTGTAACTGCATAGATGGAAAGTTATTGATTTACCCACAGCTTTAACACATTTTGTGCAGCTACTTGGATGGATGTCTGTCCAGCTGGCTGCACAACTAGCAAAGGAAGAGTTGTCATGTCCTGAAAAATGGGTACAACTCATTAAAAATTACTTCCTGAGGAAATTTAAACTATTTTTTGCAGTGTCCTATAGAGTTATTCTTTGAAGAGAAGCAAATCTAAAAGACAGCATGTATATCATTTTCTCCTACTCCCGAGTCTTCAAAAACAGAAAATAGGGGAAAAAAATCCCATAAACCTTTCTTCATAAGGCTTCAGTTTGTCTGAAAGCTACTTTTCATCAACAAAAACACTGACAGATTAAAAATGGCTTTCCAATTTTTTAGTGTTTGGTTTTTTTTTTTAATTCTCACCATAGATTGTGTTATTTATTCACTTATGCCAGCACTACCTCTTACTAGTAGGAGGTTCTGGGAATGCAGAAATGCCCAAGATGATTCCCCCCCTACACCATCAGGTTGGTACTTCATGTGTCTCTCCTTCAGAAGGCCTATTTTTTTCCAGCCCAGCCATCCTTGGTTTCCTACCCTCTGGATTTCTAGACCTTCCCTTTCAGCAGGCCCTTTCCCTTCTTCTTTCCCCATCCTTTCCCCTCTCCATTAGCGTCTCTATCCACCAAGTCTCCATGGCTCAGGCCGCCCTCATCTTGCCGAATACGAGGACCCTGGCTCAACCTCCCCAGCCGTGGCCCATGGCAATGCCCTCTCCTTTCCCCGCTAGTATTGCCTTTAAGTGTTTTCAAACGATGCGGTTTCCAGGCTCCCAGGCAGCCAGTTGGCACTTTTTCAAATGAGCCGCTGAATGGCAAATGCGGAGATACACTGGGATAAAATGAGCTCCTCTTATTGATTTTCCAAACCAATATGGCACTGATGCTGCCTCTCCGTGCCATTCCCCTCCTCTGCCAGGAGGCATTCACACCCCTTCCATCATTTTAATTAGACATTACACCTGACACAAATGCCAAGTTGATTAACCTTAAAGGAGCTGAATAGGTTCTCTGATCGTTAACACGGGGCCCTTGACATACTATAACTCATGCTAACATGTGCTGTTGCACAAACTCGCAGCTTCTTCAGCTCACTCTCCAAAGCCACAATGCAACGTAATAACATCTACAGAGAGCTTTTTATGAGACTGTCTCACATAATAACGCTATAAAAGTAAAATTTAAAAGATGGATTGCCCTGGACTCCACAGAATTTACTTTTTAATGTTTACATAAATGCACCTTTTCTACGGTGTTTTCAGATAACGGGCCTTCCCAAGTTGTGAAAGTCAAGGCGACCATCAGTGCTCTGGTGGGACTCTTCTGCCGCTTCCCCAGCTCCACCTCTGCTCGGATGGGGGACAGGAGGCACAAAGCAGCATGCAAAGACTCATCTGCTACAACCGTAGCCCTCCCGTGAATCCCTCATTTGTAGGAAAAGTCTCTGGTGTGAACAGAATCTATCCAGCCTTAATAGCGTGATATAACACAAGCACAAAGACAAAAGGAGAAACATTAAGTTGTGGTATGTTTAACAGTGTTGCCAGAGGAACTGTTTTCCTCCTCAGACATGACTCCCTGCAGCTACAGGCTTTAATTTGCCCATGACTGGGCTAAGCCTAAATCAGCCACTGGCTGACATTGCCCAAGTACAACTGAATCATTGCAACCTAGACAAGAGAAACCATTATTCGCACAAATTTCATTTTAGACCTGACAACCCCAGAGAAGGAAAGTAGCCCAAGCTGCACCAGTGCCAGAGCTCCCGGTTCAGCTATGCCATGTGGTGTCATGCGAAGGCTGACGCTCAGCTATGGCTGTGACGTTATCCAGGATTTTCTTGCCCTCGTGTCAGTCAAATCAGATTCCACTTTTGTAAGGAGCAAGAGGAGAGCTGATGCTTCTTTGCCAGCAACAGAAGGAGGAGGGATAAGAGACTGTGAATATATCTACCTATCTGTGTTGGGGGGTGGGAGGGAGAGTGACTTGGCATGGCTTAATCGGTCTGGGATGGGGAGATACTTCTCACTCAGCAGGCAGAGCTCCACCGAGATTGAGAAATTGCTGGAGATGTATGAATTCTGACGAGATCCCCTGTTAGTTAATCGGCAGCACTGGTTTTGCTGTGCCTTCCTCTTTCACTTGTTTGTTTATCTTTGCCCTGCATTAAAACCTGTCAAGCCTGCAAACAAGACAATATTTTTTTATTAGGCTGCTCAACTGACAATTAACCAAGGCTGGGAGAATTCCCACCTCCAGTAAAAGAAGGTGTGTGATCCTATTAGGGTACAGCTAATGTACATCGTTAGGAAAGGAACTTTCTGGATTGCTTGAGATGTCCACAATACTAGGTTGATGCTGCCTTGAGCATCATCTTAAGTCCAGAGCTCCCCACCATCCATGCAGTTCACACAGGCTCAGTTAGGAAGAGCTCTGGAGCTTCATGGAGGAGCTAGCTGTCTCCACTGAGTAGAAAGTGCACAAGCCATGGATCTCATGCTTATGTCCAGCCCTAACTTCCCATCCTGCACACATACAGAGAGCAGTCCCAAGGCAGCAAGGACTTTGTGTTATTCTTTGCGGTTTGTTTACCTGCATTTTGGAAGTAGAATGGCTTTGTTCATGCCTTTCAAAAAACTGCTGACAACCTAAACTCAGACATTAGCAGGCATCAGACAGGCTTCTGCTATGAAGCCTGGGATGTACAAGGATGAGACAGAGCTGATGCATTGTCAGGATCTCCTCATCGTTACTCCACATGCTCTCCCTGACATCAAAGCAGTCTTGCTGGACCCTTTTGCAGAGGGTTCCACCTGCTAAGCAGTGTGGAGATGGACAGAAGATGAGAGTCTTCTGCTGCTTTCATGTCACTGGTTTCTTCAAGGCCTGTCCAGTTCTGCCTCCTAGGCAAGGAAGCAATGAATCATACATTTCAAATTTGGAAAAGCCTGCTGCCATCTTGTATGGCCGCCCAGCAGAATGGAAGGAGAGGGTAGTCACAGCTGGCTGCTGAGCAGCTTTCCTTTGAATTCCTTCTCTGCACCAGGAAGGCAGATGTCTTGCCAAACTGAATGAGCACAAGTGGAAAACAGTGAACACAAACACATCTGTGGTGGTGTCAGACATAGGAAGATGTTGGTGGCGTAAGACGACAATATTGCTCAACCCTCCTCCCACTAAGAGTAATGGAGCTATGTTCTCCAGACATCAGTAGAGACAGAGAAAGAAAACTTGCCATGCAGCCTGGGGGATAGCTCAGGTATCTGGTAGATACCAGAAGGGCTCAGTTGTACATAACAGGCCTTGTACTGCACCTACCTGCCCTCCCACCAAGCTGGAGCTCCTCTGAGCAGAGGGGGAAGTCGAGGGATGGACACGAGCATGCCACAATGCTGGTGTTGCACAGGGCCAGCGAGGCAGACCTGTGACACGCAGAGGGACAGGAGGGGTTGAGGAATAACCAGTCACAGAATTTGCTTGCATTTGCCTGAGCCTCCTTGTGTTGGTTTGCATGAGCGTGCGACACAGGACGATAGCCAAACTCTGACCAAGGATCCCTTGTCCTGAAGGGCTCCTGACTATGCCTTTTCTGGAGAGAAGCAAAGCATGTAAGTGATCACACATCCTTCATGCAGGCCAGGTATTTTCCTTCAGGGAGAACAGCTCCATCTTTCTGTTCTCTCCTCCACTCAGCCAGCCGGCTGCAGAAAGCCTCCTTCTTTCCCCTATTTGCATAAGTGATGATGCAGCCATCCTAATTATCAAGGGAATCCACTGCTCCCCCCTTCCAGCACCTCCCCCCTAGCTGCTGCTCTTTCCCTGCTACGGGTTTTGCTGGCAGATGGAACTGGAGCCTCCTCAGCCCACTGGCTCTTCCTTGAAGAAGAAGAAAGTGACAGCCCTGCAGGCAGCCGAAAGCGGACGAACCACGGCAGCATGACTAATGTGGCGGTCGGTCGCATCCCAAAGGCCAGTATCAAGGTTGTGCTCACACAGTCAGCTTTGCTGGGGGAAAAGGGTGCCAAATATGGGCCGGGGTGTGTGTGTTATGTTATTGCCTTTGCATGGATCAAGTATGTCCCCCCCACAGCCAAGCTGTGCAAGCTGCCTCTTAAGTCCCTCCTTTTGTACTGCAATCCAGGGTTCAGGGAAAGTTAGCTCTGAAGCATCCAGTTGGGGGGTAACCAGACAGCAAGGACATTAGCAAGCTCATACATATGGAAGGATGACCTTACCAGCTCCACTCAGTGTTCGTTCTGCAAATCAGATACGATCTGCAATCAGCCACGGCCATGCTTTCCTCCGTTTCACCCTCAAGTCCTGTCCTTACAGCACTGCTTACATATGTTTTTACCCATGTATTTTGATTTAAATCTGTCCTACTTCTATCCCCATAACCCGTTACCTCAGCAAATTAGCAGTTACCCGCAATGCTTTTTCTGCCAGATAGCTCTTTGTGTTAGGATTGGGTCTTTCATGCAGAGGAAGATGTATTTCATAGTGCTATTTGTCTGCCTGTAACAAGGTTGCTCGCAAAGTCCAGACAACAATAACTGCAGCCATAGCAAGGCCTATTTAGCATGGTCTGGTCTGTATGTAGTTTGGTTTTTATGCACATAGCATCAGATGGTCTCCCCATGTGATCGTCTTTTTCTGTATGCCTGGAAACGCTCCAAAGAGCTGATGAACCAATTGGGATTATAGACAAGAGCGAGTTTAGTTACAGTCCCTGGGGGAAAATGAGGCCTGTGTGGAAGGAAGTAGGACAGGGGAGATGAAAATAGTCTATCAGGAAAGCAAGCCAAAAACCTGCCAGAATACCAAGCAAAATGCAAGACAGCCTTCTCCCTTACTCCAACCCCATGGGCTCCAGCATCCCACAAGCCATCAGCTGAGCTGTCAGTACAGTCAGCAATTCTAGGACATCCATTTCAAGACTCAGAGCTGCAAAGCACGAAAGCCAAATTTGGGGATGTGGCACAGAACGGGGGAGGACAGCAACCATGTCCATTTCAGATGGTGCAAGGATAGACTAAGCACCTCCTCCTCTGTCCTGGCCAAGGCTCTTCGCCATGTTGAGCTCCTGGTTCTGCTCTGAAAGGACACCAGCAGAAGAAGTCAACCACCCCCTCTCACAGCAACCTTCTGCATATGGACTTTCCTGGGCATAGACCCAGGGCTGAACTGAACCTAATTAATGTTATAAGGCTGTACAGATCTTGCACCTCATTCGTATTTGGAGACCCGGCTCCTGGATCTGTGCTCAGAGATCACCCTCTGTTCTACCTTCTCGTTAGATCTGTTTTGTCATTTTCTACTTGCTCACTTCCTTCTCCCAGCCAGTATCTCAGTTGGATCTGACATGCCCCATCTGCAAATATCCCGATCCAGCCTCTCCAGAGCAGACACATAAACATTCACAGCTCCAGCCAGGGAAGAGGTAAAATCCCTCCTGCAGTTGCATTCCACAAGAGTCTTTCACCAGGCCCTTGTGCCACAAACACTAGCCAGATGGCCTCACCACACGGCATCCCACCACATTTTGTAAGTAGCAAAGGTGCCAACTATCTCTTCCTTCCCTGCTTTGAAATCCTCACTCTTCCCGCAACACGTACACTCTTTCAGTTGTCCTGCTTTCCACATTGCAGGTTGGAAATTAGAATTTGCAACCTCTGAGCTTCTCCGCAAACTGATGAGCTGCTAAAAATACAGCCCCTCCAGGCACCCATTCAACTTCTATTTCTGTATTTTTTATTATTTATTTTTTTTACTTTTACTTTTTTTTTAAACCAATTTGAGATGAACAAAGCACTTCAACAAAGGGAAAGAGAAAACGCTGTGATTGTGAAGATGGATTACTGCCATTTACTTTGTTCATTTTAATTATACAAAGTCATCACTTAGCAAGGAGCCTCAGGATAGGAAAAGAAAGCACAAAGAAGTTACTATATCCCAACTCTTCACTATGCTCCATTTCAGAACTTCCACCGACATCCTAGGCAACAATACCTGAACTAGCACTTCCATACCCTTAAATCCTTCCATCATTAACAGGTTACTCACCCACCATGTCTTCAACCTGGAAAGCCCTAAGGGTCCCAGTCCTCCTTGTGAGATCACGGTGGAGCAGCAGGAAGAAGCAGGCTCTTCACACCTCCCAAGGCAGCACTACAGCTCCCCAACCACCCTGCAAGGGGCATGGACAGCTTGTTTATAAACTTCTCCTCACCAACCCTCTCCTGTCACCTCCTAAATTGGCTTCAGCTGGGAGCTGAGGCTGGGAACAATTAAGAAGCTTCAGGACAATTAAGAAGTTCAAGGCAGACAAGTACCAGCTGGTGTGTGGGTAAGGCCAGGAACCAGGACTGCCTCCCTTTTGTCTCTGCTATTAACTCACTCGCCACCCGGGGCAAATAATATTCCCTTTACTGATTCCCTATTGGCAGACTAATAGTCCATGAATTCCCCTGAAGTACTCTGTGTTACTCAGACTGGCATCCACCGCTTGGCTAATGCTGGGTGGTTTGGAGGAAGCTGTTGAACTGAAGCATTGGAAGCCACGGGCTGGAGCATCCAAGGAGGCTGCTGCCCAGCCGCCTGCTCGCTCCCTCGGCCGGCGCGATGTGGTCACCTCTCGGCCATTGCAGGTCTCAGCCTGATGGCCGCTGATTTCAGTCTAACTCGGTTGTCCTGCAGAGGCTGAGGGCAGCTGCTGCCCTCCCTGTCCTGCAGCAAGGCAGTGACATCTGAAAGCCAGCAGCGTGCCGTTGGAACGACTGAGCAGAGACCCTGGCAAAACCACTGTCCTGCTGGACACAAAGGCATTCAGCATGGCCTTTCCACCGGGGCATATTTCTGCCACTTTGGGGGCCTTTCCTGCTTGTCTGAACCACTCAGGCTTGATTCAGAGGATCAAGAGAGCTCCCTGTGCCCCTTCAGAGCACTTGCGCAGATGGTGATCAATTTTGGTGGGATCGTTTCTGGTGCCAGCATTCCCAAATCCATGAGCTCTCTTTTACTCTCATGAAGTTGCAGCAAACTGTCTGGTTTTGGGGGACTGAGGGGAATTCAGCCCTTTCTCCCCTTTAACCCTGCTGTTCCTCAGGAATGACCCCAGCTCCTCAATACAAAATGTCATCGTTCCTCAAATAAATTCCCTCACTCGTGGTTCCCACAGCTGCCCAAGATGTGTCTGGTGGGCCAAACCAGCTTCATCATCTTTGCCCAAGATTTCAGCTCCATCTTTGCCTTCCTAAAGGTTTAGACTTTCCTCAAGGGTCTGATTTGGTTTCATCCTTGCAGATCCCCTTAGTTTTCACTCAAGGACTATTTGTAAACACTTACTGGCTATTGCTGTGAGTTTGCAGCTTTTTTATTGGGTGGTTTTGGTTTTCACTGGGGGATTTCTCTGCCCATTTCCTGAGTATTTGAGGCTCCGTGTTCAGGTATTCTCTCCTCACACCAATCACCACCTTGTTCTTTGTTTGACATAGATTTTCTCCCTTGTAGTTTTATCTTCAGTAAGCTGTTGCCTTTCTTGTTTAACTAGAGGGCTTACAGGCTTTAACCGTGTGTCCTTTCCCTCTATGGCCCGTGGGTTGCATTTCCATTTGCTCTGCTGCTTCTGGCATCAGTATCAGCTTTTTCACAGCCAGGATCAGGTCCTTGCAGTGTTTTTTCACATTCCTTTGCAATATTTTATGTATGCTCTCCACATTTTTGGTAATTAGTAACATTGTCTAACCTTCAATATTTGCAGGGTTCAACTTTTAATTCTAAGTTCATCACCACGCTCCCTTATTGCCCCAGTTCTTTTTGGGCTGTGTTCAATAGATAAGACTTTCACAGACAACATGCTGCTACTGTTGTTGTAGTTATTGCTGTTCACCTTCAAATATTTACAGCATTTCTTCCTAGATGTAATGTTTGTTTCCATTCCTCTTCAGTCTCACTTGGTAAAGATTTTGCATTGACCTTCATGAGAGAAAGTAAGTTTGTTTTTTTTTTTTTTTTAATCATTCCACTCATTTTCCCTTCTTTTTTTCATGCACAGGTAGACTACATTTGGATAAGAGTCAGAATTTCTATTTCTAAGAGAGCTCTTGCAATTTTTTTTCAAAGAAAATTTGATTCCTGAAGATATGCCAAATTTTTGAAACTCTTCACAAAACGACTTCCCTCGAGCAAGTTTTTAAACAACAGAGTGATTTGTTTGGAAAACATTGAAAGTAAATTGACCTTGGAGGTGGAGTGAAACATAAAAATTGTCACTATTATGAAAGTTGATCCACTTGGTCATTAAAAATAATACCAAGAGTGATAGAGCTCTAAATTTTAAAATAATGCTGTTAAGAATGAAGGTTGTAGAGAAGAGGTGAATGTGACAGGATCCAGCAAGATAGTACTGCGGGAAGATGTGTCAATCCCCTCTTCACAGCCTGAAACCCGTCCTTTTCTCTCCCTTGTTCCCCAGCAGCTTTACTCATTCCTTTATCTTGTCCTTTGTGTGGTATTAGCTCTCGTGGAGGTCCAACACAACTGCAGTGCTGCTGACAGCCATGCCGCCGCCACTACCTGGAGACATCCTATCTACACACAGGTGCCCACTTTTAATCTGAATGACTCCTCTGAACCTCCCCTGGTCCAAAGCGATCAGGTACTAAGGAGCAGTGGAAAGAAATTAACCTTGTAAAGGGAGGTGGAAATGTGTTTTTATGCGGGGAGCAGGGCAGCCTGGGGAAAACCAGGTTGCCTCCCTTTGAAAGCCCAGAAGAGAAGAGTGCCATGGCGTTCCTTTGGGGTCCTGCAACATTACCTTTGTCATTACTTACTGAAAAGGAGTCTCCTTGGCTGACATAGATGAGATACCGGGGACCTTTACCTAAAAAAAAAAAAAAATCCCAGAACATAACAGTTGTAGGACTGGAAGGCTATCTTTCACAGAGCAGATGTGGGAAAAGCTCTGTTTGTGGCAAGCAACCAAGAATGACTGAAAGGAGGTGTTAAGGACCACTCATTCAGATACTCTGTATGATGGACCACAGACAAGTGCATCTATCCCAGCTTTCAGAAAACAAGTGACTGTGTATCCAATAAAACCCCACACTTATTTATGTCTCGGCATGCTCCTCTCTACTTCAAACCTATCAGATTAAGTGTTTACAACAGCTTGTTATCCTGGTGATCCTTCAACTCACTGCCTAGCCAGCAGAAAGAACGAGTTACGAGTTACGACTGTCAAGAGAGAAGGGCCTGGTCAGCAGCTCAGTGCACGAGGCTTCAGGAGACCGCGTTCTGATGCTCAGCTTTGCTGATGGGAGCCTGAGCCAGCTTTGGCAGGCTGCTCTTAGCTCTTTGTGCCTCGGTTTCCCTACCTGCCACAGGGAGAATGCCACTGACCTCCAATGTAAAATGCTTTGAGAATCCTGTTTCCCAGGACTGTCTCATGGCACTTTCCGAGGCTACGCACAATTTGGGATTTGGTCTTTCCCCTACTGTTTCTTGGAGTTAGAAGCTGCATTTTGTGTTATTTCTCATCGCTCAGAGCTATTATTAACACCGTTCTGGAGACCTGAAGTGTATCTACATGCACATCTGATAATTGACTAAAAATCATAGTAGCACTGATGCAGCTCTTGCAGAATATATTAGGAGTAAAGCCAGTGCCAAAAGGTTTTTTGGGTCTCAATAAACATGCCTGAGATCAGAATTAGAAAAGGCCAGACAGGATTTTTGCTGCACAGAAGGTGAGCAGGGAAAGGTGGGAGCGAGGCACACTGCACATGAGGACTCAGCCCTTTTCCGTATGCGGCTGTCGCACTCACTGGTGCCCAGTCGCCCCCTCCCCAGCAGCAGCCAGCCTGGCCTGCCCTGGCCCTGGCCCAGGCGAGGTGCTCAGCAGAGCCATGGGCACGTCACTGCTGCAAGCAGCCTGCTGCCGCGGGCTGTACCTGCTGTGCTCACACCGAGAGCTGGCTCTGTTGGGAAATTAAATCTGAAAGGAGCCACATCCACTCCGTGACTCCCAAAGCCGCGCATGACTTTTAGCGATCCTGACAGGTTTAGCTTTGCTTCGCTGACCTCTCTAATGCAGGGGCAGATGGTCAAGCCTTGTATATTTGGGGGGCAGAGACTCAGACCTGGCTTTGCACCTCTTTTTTGCAGCGCATCCCTCTTGCCTCTCCCTCACTTGGGGACCCCACTTCTCAGACATGGCTGTTCTTTGGTCTGTTGAACAAGCCCCTGTGGGGTTCGATTGGGAGTAAGACAGTGGGACTGGTCTGCTGGAAGCAGCCAGCCTCACCTAAGGACCCTCTGTCCCTTGCTCATGGCTTCTGCATCCCTTTTCTTGCGTCCCACCCCCATGCACTCTATCCGTGCAGGCCCAAGCATCGGAGGTGAGGAGCAGGTCTTTAGTGAGGAATAATTTAGGAGGAAAGTGTGGAAAGTGACTGTGGTGATCGCCCTTTTCCTGTGGCCACTCATCAAAGCAAGGTGGGTCTCGTGAAATGGGCAGATGGGCGATGCTGTACGGATGGCTGAATGCTCCCCTCTTCCTCCCACACATCACAGCTGCAGCGCTGCACGTACCGACTAGCCAGGATCTCGCAGGCCAGAATCCTTGAAAGGGAGGTTATGCGGAGGAAAATGACATCTATAAGTGAAGAGCAGCACTTCATTGCTTTTCAATCCTTCTGCTGACGCCAGTTCACAGCCTGCAGCGGACTCCAGAATACACCTAAAAATAAAACAACACCTGGGCCCTCTGCTGCCGGAGAGAACAGCCACAGTTTGCAATCAGCGGCATTTGTGAAAATGCTCTGAGCACAAGGGAGCAGGCAGAGGGTCAGCCCAAGGCCCTCTGGTTCCGTTGCTGATTGCAAACATGGGCGATATCTCCTACGGAGCACGTTTCCCTGCTGCTCTAGTCGGCACATTGTCATTCTGGTGCGGATCTTTGCTTCGATCGTAATCATACGCAGACACAGAAGAGGAAAGTAACGTTAATGCACTGAGCCCACCAGCATGGAAGACATGCCTGGGAAAACGAGGTCTTTTCTTAATGGGCAGGGCATTATAGGTGTCTTCTGGATGTGGCTTCTCTGAGAGCAGCATAATATGAACAGCAAAACAATGACAGACTCTAGCCTGGTACGCAGGCAGGGTGGGATACATCCCTAATCCCCAGGGAGAGGGGGATGACTGGTACATGTGCTGTGTATTTGATTGATACCTTGGACAAGTGACTCCCAAACTTGGGGTCACGACACTCACGGTTGCTGTAAGGCTGCATGACAGGAGGACTTTCTGAGTTGTCATGGTCTGTTTGGCACATGTCATGACTCAGAGGTAGGAAGCAGGTTGAAACCCACTCTTTTACCAAAAAACATCAGCATTAGCAAGGACTTGGTGTTTGTGGCAATGAGTGACAGAGAAAGGAAGATCAGGGAGATGACTTGTTTACACCAAATGACCTCTCCATTGCAGTAGAAGTGAGTGTAATATTCTCAAAACAAAGAAAACATGCAGATAGGGAACAAGTACTGTTCATCAACCCCAGGTTGGCCCGATTGGGTCACCAGATGCAAGACCTGTGTCACAGTTGCATAACCTGACTGTGGTCCTGGTGCAAAGCAACCTGGTTACGTTGGGACCGTATAAGGGAGCTATGTCTTCCACTTGGACTTCCAGTGTGTCATCCATCCTTGAACCATGCATGGAACATCACCATGTCTCAGATGGGCTTGAGACACTTCTTGCTTCCAAAACGGTTTGGGTGAGAACTTTAGAAGAAAAGAAAAAAAAAAACAACAGATCTATCTGAAGACAATAAAAATTTTTTTCCACCTCCAGTGGAGCTCTGCGTATGCCGAAGTGCAACAAATGGTGCCCATGAAATTTATACTGGGGAAATCAATTTCTTGGAACACAAGATTCAACCAAGCAATGATATACCAGGTTGATCAGCTATCTAGAAACTGCTAGACAGAGAGACTATTTGAGACTATATTTTCACAAGCGAGTGTGAAATCGGATTTCTGAGTCCTCTGAGACACTGTTTGCAAAAATGTCCATGTGAAAGGGAATAAAATAGTTTGTCTCAAAAGATCACAGGATAATGGCAAGAAGAGAAGCAAAAAGGTTGTCTGATCTGCTACTGCAATTCTGATAAAAAATTCACTACTGGTTGATTCAGAAGAAGGTTTAACATACCTGCTCATCAGCTCAGATCTAACACATTTAATTGTGCATTTCTTCCCATGGGAGGTCATTTTTGCCTAACCCTGTCTGATAATTAGATTATGTTGTAGAGATTTAGTCATTATAAATTTCAACTTGTATCATGTTTTGTCTGGACATAGCTCTCAATGAGGTTGCAAACTCTTTGATTCCTCCTAAATTATTCATTTCGGTAATATCCTGTGACAATAAATTCCACAGGTTCAGTTCATCACATACATGGAAGGTTTTCCCATGCTGCCTATGCTATCTATGCTTTGTCACCCTCATTTCCTTCTGCTGTGTGACAGACTGTCGGGTCTTTGGGGCTGGATTTCTGAAAAGGAGAGTATTTTTATGGGCTAAGATGATCACCTGCTTCATAGTACCACCCATCATTATGGGTTTCTATTTGCAGAGCAAACGTCCCAGGGAGAAGACTCAAGGGAGCTCAGCCTCTGTATATACTGGGTAGTAAATGTGTTGTTCATCTTAGCTGGGAAATGGGTGGAAAAAAGAAGTGGAGAAGCTCAAATGCAAGGTAGAATATGACGGCACTGTGGGAGCCAGGGTGAAAGGATGGATCTCATCTGCTCAGGTACAGTGAGAAACCTGTCAGTCACGTAGTGGTTTACAAGCCAGTGTTTAACTTAATTTCAGCTAATATGCAGCAATGTTTCTAATAGCAAGCTGTCAAAGGCGCATGGGAACAGACAGGAAAACAGACAGGAGGGAGAAAGAGGAGGAGGATGGGGGAAGGAAGCGCGAGCAGAAGCAGGCCAAGTCGATGTTGGACCCTGGCTAAACCCCCCTCCCTTGCACTCCCAGAGCAACCCGCACGCCCCTGGGCACAGAAACACACAAGCACATCCCACCTCCCTCTGCCTGCTGACAGGTAATTCCAGACCACAGAGATCCCCCAACACACCTCAGAGGAAAGATGGGAACAGCAGATGGTCCAGCCCCGCGGCTCTAGGCAGGAATGACTGTTTGCCATAAAGCATGGAGAAGCTTGGGGAGTTCTAGAAACACATGAAGGGAATGCCACAATGACCACCAGAAGCTGGCTCTGAGAAGAGCCGTTCCTTCAGATATGCTCGAGCTGGTTCCCTCTCCCGCATACCCCTGACTCGACACCCTTCCAGGAGCATTGCACCCCCATAGCAGCTTTCACTCTATTTGCCTCTGTCTCAGTCTCTCTCCAGCCCATGCTTCAGGCTCAAATGCTTCATCTGTGCTCCGGCTTTCCCTCCACCTTCCCTGGCAGATGCCTCTGGAGCTCGGCCATGCCACACCATCCTCCATCCTCTCTGCTTCCCGGAGACCTCTCCCAGCTCCAGCACTGCAGATCTGACTGACATCCCTACTGCCTCTGGACTTTCAAAGTAAATCCAGTCTCTACTCCCTGACTTGTCCTTATCAAATCCCCGCTCTGCAACAGGCAGTGACTGCTTTCACCATTAGCTACCTCCCTGCTACACGCGTTCCTCTTCTCTTCATTTCCTCCTCCCCTCAGGATATTGATGCTGGCTGAAGTTTCCCATTAAACCAGCCACTCTTGTAGAAAGGGGAGCTGACATGATTAATGCCATTCGGTGGGGAAGGCAGCGAGTGCAGCCAGCGAACGCGGAGACAGGCACATTCCCATCAGCCAGTCATTAGCATTTGCCCCAAAGAGGCAGCAGGCGCAGGATGGACACAATTTTTCCAACTCTGCAATGTGCTGGATGCAAACTTTTTAGGCTCGAGAGGGACGAGAAACTACCTTCTCTCTGTTTCTTTTTTAACTTAATCCGTACCCAGACTGTGCTGCCTTGGCCCCAGGCACAGAGGAAGAAGTGACCCTCCTAAGCCTGTCCTGGTGGCAGCGTGGAATACACAGGTCAAGCTTCAGAGTGGTCTCAAGGGGGGGAGATTTATTTCCCGTCTTTTGAATTTTTAGCAGCTGTATGTTTTCTCTCTCTTCATCCTGTTACTTCTTTCTCTCTCCCCCTGTTTCTCGCTGCCATTTCCAGCAGGTGCCCTGTGCACGGCTCTATTGACAAGCCCATTCCCTGCGATTTTCTTCACTAACCCAGAAAACTCCAAGAGGAGGGATCACCTTCTCCCGACACTGCTCTATCATCACCCGAGAGGCTCAGGAAAAAGGGGATGGATGGTAGCCCCCAGCTAACACTCAGCTGGGTGAAGCTCCCCTTATACTCAATGGAGAGGAAAAAAGATCTCTCCACATGATTATGAAAAGCAGGAATTCGGCTTACGTGAGCTGGAGGAGCCTGTTTCCCTTCAGTGACTAGCAGAGGAGGCTACGGTGATTAACTTCTGGCGATCTTTCCCCACCACCATCACAATGGGATCAAGATCCTACATCTTCCTGTAATAGTTTGCTGTAATCACCCTCACTATTTAAATAAGCAAATCAATGAATAAGTAACTAAAAATAGGAAACCTCCTACTTTTTAAATTGAATTTGTTGCCTTCAGCTTCCAGCCATTGATTCTCCTTATGCCTCTTCCAGATTGAAGAATCTTTCAGTATCTAGTACCTCCTCCTCGTTCAGGTCCCTATAAAGAACTCCAATAGTTTCCAAGACACTTTTCCTTCCCCAATTGGTGGTCTTATAATACTTTACAAATCATTCATGAAAAATATTGAAAAAGAGCAGTTCTAGTACTGATCTGTGTGTAAACTCTTAGAAATATTCTTGTTGGGGTTTTGTTTGTTTGTTTGTGTCTTCTTCCAGGTTAGCCGATGTCTTTAAGACCAGCCGTTATCCAGTATCAGATGTGTAAGTGCTCTTAATCTATAATTAAATGAGCACCATAAAGTGCCAGCGGGCTGGGCATTACTTAAACAAAAGTCAATCCATTTTGTTCATCCACACGTTTATCAAACAAAACTGCAGTCTCAAAGAATAAAACTAATTCTGTTTGAAAAGATCTTTTTCTACAAAATCACGTTGACAAACCTTGATTTTCTTTCTACTCTTTGATTCTTTATCGATTGGCATCAGCTTAAGTTGTCCCATTATTTGGCCCAAGATTGATACCATGCTACCTATAACATAGCAACAACCTTCTAGCCTTTTTTAAAAATAATATGATTCTATAATACTCACGCAATTACTTACCATGCCGTAAGGTTTGCTAGAAACTAAAGTCAGCAGACCACAAGGAAGTTCAGCTAATTCTTCAAAGAGTCTTGGTGCAAGTTTTCCATTTCCCATCTCGAATTTTCATATGTAATTCTTACATATGGACATAGATTTCCCATTGCTCTCTTCCTTTGTAACAGATCAAGGCTTGGATTCCAGCCAAAGTTGTCATCTTATTTCATATGAAATCGTGGTGTTTTGGGTTTTGGCTATCTAATAAACTCCTCTTACAGACTCCCCAATTTGCAATCAGCATTTTCTCTGCCTGCAGTTTCTCTTCTAATCAATTTTGCTTGTAATTTTTCTCGACTTCTGAAAATTAATGCTTTTGAGATAGCAAATGTACTTATTACTTGTTATGATCCTCTGTTTGCCCATATCGAATCTGTCTCAACTATGCAAACATCTGGTAAGTAAAGAATAGAGAAAATTGTCCAGAAAGTTCTTACAACACGTTAAACAAAAAAGAAAAAAAGGAAGGGGAAAAAAAAAAAAGAGAGAGAGGTAAAGCAGCAATTCCTTAGTAAAGGGATTTTGGAATTAGAATGGAGGAGAATTTGAATAACTTCATGCCTTCAGAAGAAAGTAAGAAAAGACAGACAGACGTCAAACTGGCATAGCTCACTTCTGTGACAAGTATCATGACTCCTCCACTCAACTCACGCTAGTGCTTTGGCTTCAATACCATGCGTGAGTTTTGGGTATCACCTTACAGAAACTGGAGTCACAGAATCATCCATGTCAAAAGGGACCTTAGAATCTCATTCAATCCACACTCCTGCTCAGAGCAACGTGAATAGTGAATTCAGACCTGCTGGTTTGCCCAGTCAGGCCTGGTAAACATCCAAGAACAGAGATTCATGGATGGATGGAGGAGAGTTCAATGGTAGCGTCGGAGTCTAGAAGTCAGTCAAGGCTGAGAAGTGAGGTGGTTAACCCACAGAGCAGAAGGCAGAGGGAAGATGTCACTGCCTTGGGAAGGACATGTACAGTAGGTCCTGCCTTGGGGCACAGACATAGACCAGGTAGCCTCTCCAGGTCCCTGCAAACTCCTTTTCCTGTGACTCAATGAACACTGCTTAAGCAACTATCAGCTTCCAGTCTGGTGAGTAATTTATCTTTATTCCACATAATAGTTCCTTTTGCAGAAGAGTTACAAGAAGTGTCACACATGACAGAAGCTGTTGCAAAATTGCATTTTTAAAAGTTATTCTAACATTTTCAAAGAGGTTTCAGGAGATAGGGGAACCTCTTGTGCCTCTCCCCATACATATTAACACAGTTTAGGCTGCATGTGAACAGTGCTGATGGAGAAACCCTTCCTGCTCTCCAGACCATAACTGAGGTTTGCTGAAGATCACTCCCGTGCTTCATCTGGCCTCAGGTACCATCTGAGGCGGTGGTGATATTCCTCTACCAAAGTGTATGCACTAGTTTTGCTCCCCGAGTTAAAAGCTAGGCTGTCCTGGCTCCCTTTGTAGGCAATGGAGAGAAACATTGACTTGCCACTGCCTATGCATGGTTCTAGGGGAGACAGTTTTAATTAGACTTTTTATTAGTATCTGAACTTAGGCAGCTTGAATATTCCTCCCTTGATCTAAGTGCATGCCAGAAGCCTGGTTTCTGTTTTATCAATTACACTGAAGCCTGTATCTTTTCAGTTCCACCTCCCTCACTTCTACCTATAGCTTTTTCTCTACATTATGTGATTCGGCCGCAGGATTTCAGGTATGCCAGTTACAAAAATTCTCTTTTCTCTCTGAACTTTCACTTCTTGTTTTTTAGCCAGCATGGGGACCTAGATAATTGCTGAACCAAGTTTTGATAGTTACTCCAGACTGAAACATTTGCACTGTGCAGTCCATATGAGTGCTTCCCAACTATTTGAGTTGGAGCACCCGCCCTGGTCTCTCCTCCCTTTCTTTCCCTTTCAACTCCTTCACTTTCTTCTTCCTTTAAGCACACTCCGAGTTGACATTCAGTCTACTTCGGTAAGAAGCTGAAGTTCCCTCAGCTGTGAGGAATGAAACTCAGTGACCACTCGGCATGTTCCTCCTTTCATATGCAAATTACCTTTGTATGGATCTGGAAGTGGCCTGACAGACACACACATCAGACACACAGATGAAAAGGGATCGTTATCAGATCTATGCTCCTGACTTAGATAAATAAGCATTGGACATGATTCTCCACTCATTAAAGTGTCTTCCTCAGGAGATGGCTGACAGTTCATTAAATAAGATGAAATGTTATTACTTAAACTCAAGACTGATCAGACCGGGTGGAAACTTAGTCTACTGTATTCATAATTTCCTGCATTGACAAGCAAGTTCTTGAAAATATTCCTCTGAAGTGGCTGACCCATATAGGAATTGAGATCCTGCTGTAACTGCTAACTAACAGCGAAGGTCCTGTCGTTTAAATAGAGGCCAGTGCTTGGGGATTGGATTTCAAATATTTATCCCCCACTACCAAAGATGATTGGTACTACAGCTCCCAGCTCAGTTTGTGCAGAGAGCTCCCCACGCAGTGTGTACTCACGAAGCTAAGCTAGACCCAAGTCCCAAGCTCCAGTCATGTGGCTTTCCATCTTCTCCATCCAAATAATCACGTCTTCCAGGCACTTTGCCTCTTCCTCCCATACCCATCATCTCTGCCAATTTGCGGTCAGTGTGAGCTGTCCTACAACCCGTCCACAAAGCAGGACTCAACTGTAACTGGCAACACCTTAAACTGCCAACCCAAAATTCCCACCCCTATTTATGTTACTTCATTTTATGCCCCAAATTCAGCTTTTTAACTTCCTCTCCAAAGAAGCCCTGTATCTGATACAGGGTCATTCATCTTCAGGACAAGCGTCTATTGATCAGCTGTTATCCGATTTACAATAGGCATGTAATACAACCTGAACTCAGTGGGCTCAAGAGAGGATTCTGTGTGAGACCAAGGAAAACACCTTCTATGAGCTCTTCAGTGCAAGCAGAAAGTACGTTAGTAGATGCTGTAGCTTTACAGCGGAAACCCCAGCCCTAAGCACTGGGACAATGTAAAAGCAACGGGACCATTGCCAGAAAATAACGCCTCTGTACCATTCCCACCTGCAGGGAGGGGTGAACGCTTCTGACCATGTTTTGACAGTAAAAAAGGAGGAATTCATGCCCAAGAAACTTTACAGAGAGAGTCCATTAATGCCTCCTAAACCCTCTGTAATATGCAAGGGTTATACTTTTTTCCCCCTTGAACACAAAGAGCAAATATCTACTTTCATGAAGAGTGACCTTTACATTGCACGAGGAGAATGAAAGAACAAGGCAAGAATAGAGGCAGATCTCTGTGAAAGGGGACCCACACAATGCGTGCATTGACTCTCAAGGTTGGTGTTGGACTGAGCCCAGAGAGGGTACTTGTCTCTACAGACAGCAGAGCTCTTCAGAAAAGGTGTACTGCCTTGAAAGCAGAGGTGCACTGACAACATGGCTCAGTGGCAGCAGAAGAGCTGCCCGGGTACTTTTCAATAAGCCTATTATTCTTTGGAAAAGTCCATTTCTTTGAAATGAGAACTGTTTGCAGGAAAGGGTCAGTTTTAATAAATTCTCCTTTTTTTTTTTTCTTTTTTAAAGAGAAGTTGCAGTCATTTTTAAGTTTTCTTTTAGATTTTTTTTCCCCCTGGATTGAAATGCATTTTCTTACAGCATTTCCACTAATTAAAACTAAGCTAAAATATCAACATGACCAGAAAGAACAGGACACAAGAAAAGCACGCAGAAATGTTTCTAGCGCCATAATCAGAATGTACCTTTGCAAAAATTTAAGACTTTCAAGTTTTCATCTGGATGTTTTCCCTGGGACAAGAAGACCTGTTTCATGCAGCTCGGTATCATGCTGTTTCTTGTAGTAATTTTGCAGGACATGAACACTGATGTTACGGGTAAAGTAACTCTATTTCGCACCTTCCTCTGATTTCCTTTTTCCTCTTTGATGTTCACCTCCTACTAGAACATTTTCACTGATATCATTCTCAGGCTGAATGCGACCTGATTCACATCTCATGCCAATTACTCTGACATTGTCAGAGCTAAGTCAGTTTACACCAGCTGAGGAATATGATTATTTAACGGTAGTATCAGTCCTCTGCCTCCTCCTTCAAGATTTCTGGCACGGGTGAAGGCTTTGAATGAAAGCTAACTCTTTTCCTCTCTCTCAGAAAAAAAGCACGAGCAACTGCATTAACTCCTGTATTGGTTAAAAAGAAAAAAATAGGGGGAAAAAAAAGATTAAATCAGAGCTGAAAAAAGTGGATTTCCTCTATGTTATTCATGATGCTGAAGAAGTGAACCTGTATCCCTTCTAGACCACATTCTCCTCTATATTAGAAATATAGAACAGAGAGGATGACGTACAGCTTGGCAAGCCCCATTTCTCGTAGGCCAGGTCCCCAAAGTCACAGCGGCTAACAGAATGAACTGACTGCATTGGTGGCAACCTCTCTCAAACCTGCTTATGACTAGCAATGGTCAGAGCTGAGCAAGATGGGAAAACCCCCACAAAACGGGGGGAGGAGGCTCAGAGTGCCACTATCCGGGTGCTTCATGGATGTGGATTATAGGAGGTCATTTCACGATTACCAAAATAACTACAGACATAACTTCTGCTGGAGATTCCTGGAAGGGGCATAGTGGCACTTGAGTAACACTATGTGGAGGAAAGCAGCATCCTCATCAGGTGAGAGGAGTAGGGAGAGGGAGCCAGTTTCTCCCAGAGGAACAGGAGGTAACAGGAGCCTGGTCCCTGACAAGCTGTGTCTGGGCTGGCAGCAAGAAGGAAAGAGGATTGCCGGCAATTTGCAAAGCAGGAGGAAATAGTGACACGAGCCCTGCAACGTGAAGGCAAGAAGGGACTTCTTTTACCCATGGCAGGAGCTGGTGGCAGCCACTTCACTTGCTTGGGATGCTCTTCTCTCTGACAGATTCCATCCAGTTCTCAGCTCACAAGGATAGAAGAAACCTGCTTCCAACTGACTTCTCTAATCACAGTCTCCAGCCTGCAAAACAGCTTAGGAGTGACAGAGTCAGGCAAAGAGGCCACTCCTGGGGCATGGTCATCTGCAGTCATCGCAGTTGCTCCCCTGTGGTCTTCTTCCTCCTTTCCGCACTTCTAAGTGCTACAAGAAGCACCAAGAACTTCTTCCTCCCTTCAGCCTGCAAAGAGGAGTCATTCTTCCTCCACTGTCACTTGCCTTCTGGCACACAGCCCTCAGCTGGCCCTTCGCGCTGCAAGTCTGCTGGGAGGGATGTTCCCTCTCCTTTCACATCTCCAGCTCTTGACAGGTAAGATGCAAGGTGGCCCCAAGATCCAACAGCAGACCGGTATAACAGACCACACCCAGAAAGGACCTGCATCCTAAACCCAGCTCCATGCTTACCTGTCTGTACCGAGCATCCCCGTGGTTCCTCCTAAAGCCACCTCTTTCCTTCTCAAATTACTCTCTCAGTGTTCCCCTACCATCTCCCACCCTTCCAGCAATGTTTTTATCCTCCCCCCCACCTCCATTTCCCCACCCATCTTTTCAACAGCTGGAAACCCTCATCTCGCAGAACCTCCCTGATGTGGGCAGGCCTGGCTGATGCAGACAAACACAGCACCAGCTCAGCACACGCTACCACATCGTGATTTCTCAGGGGCAAACCCAATTTAGCAGAGTTTCCCACCCTGGCTGCGGTTTCCCACGTTGCAACTCAATTTACTGCTCCAGATATACGTTTGCAACTGCCCGAGGGCTGTGCTGACACTGGACTGTATTTAAGGATAAATCTTTTAAAACTGATCCACTTGAGCCCCTACACGGAGTCGTGCTGACGTATCTGCTGGGAGAGCAGCTTGCAGCATGGAAAAAAGGAGCAATTGGCCGGAGAAGGGCGGGATCCTCTCAAGCTGCCTTTGCTGCCAGAGAAATTGTAATGCAGAGCCATCCTTTGCCTTGTGTTTCGTCTGTCTTGTTTACCTTTGGGCAAGGACTGTGTTTGTAAAAAAAGCAAATAATTGGCATATGTTAGATACGCGTCCAACAAAAATGACAATTAAGAGGAATGAGAAAGTGGATTAGAAGTTTGTATCTAGTTCTGCGCTCATTCCAAATTCAGCAGTGGACTCGGGGATCTGGCTTCAGTTTTGTTTGTGCATTTGTTTGTTCACCTTTTTATGTGTTTTGTTTCATTTGAGCTAATAAATACAGAGACAGATATGAATGATATCAATCTTCCCAAATTTCAGGATATAACTTTAGCCTTTTGATCCAGGACACGTCTGAACTCGAACCCAAGTAAATGGATTTTTTTCCTTGTAATAACTATGTTAAAAAAAATACACAAAACCCCCAAACTTACAGTGCTGCCCTTCTACCTTTTTAAAATACAGGACTGTAAATACATCTGGTTCGAGGCCTAACATGTGACATGATTCGCAAACAGTGATAATATCTTCTATTAAAGCAGCGGATATTGTCAGAAGGAACTTTAGCACACCTCATTTTCTTTGAGACTCGCATCATTATAACTGCAACGTCTTTGGCATATACACAAACTCAGGGGCTCTCAACCCCCAGTGGGTCCTACGGGCACAAATCCATTATCACAATATCCCAAGCACAGGAAAAAAATTGTCGGGGGTAGCAGGGAGGGAGGTTTTTATTTGTCTTTCTGTTACGGCCTTCAAACTGCATCTGACACACAATATCCAGATTATCTGCTCAGCATGAAAACAAAGAAAGTTTTTTTCCTTTTTTATGAAAGCAGAGGTGTGCACTAATGTCTTGAGGGCTGAGAGTGTTTCAAACACCTATTACCATAAATTAGCCCTGAAATACTGGAAGCTGGCAGCCATGCGGTTATCTGATCTCCTTTCCCCAGTTCACAAACCAAGCAAGGACGCACACCGAGGCGGACACTTCATGCTCCCCACCGGACTGTGTCATTTTGTGCTCGGGGAATTCTTAGCGTGGTGTCTCGAGAGGAAGCTTTGCTTGTTTGTTTGCACATTGATCTGTGCCTGAGCCAGAGAGAACTCAAACGTCACCTTCTTATCAAGCGAGAGAATTGATGTCTGACGTTTGGATCCAAATATTTGAAGTGTGAGCCTCGGAGATGTGGGAGCGGGGGGTGGAGAGAAGGATGCATCCAGAACTGAAGCTTGAACCTTTTCATTAGAAGTCATCCACTTTTCCTTGTGGATTTCAGCCATGTGCTCTTTTGTTAGTCAACTGAGAAATTTCAGACAAATCTTTCTGCCCAGACACCTTTTAGAAGCCCGCAAGGCTTTACGGCAACCAGTGAAACTTGCGTGAGTCTCATTTCTCCAGCAGAGGAGAGCGACAGGCGTGCGCACAGCCAAACTCAGCACGCCGAAGGAGGAACCTGCCCGCAAACCACTTCTTGCCGGAGAAACACAGACTCGTTCCCCCAAAAACTCCGAGTGAGGGTGACATCAAAGGGGCTGCTATTTGAGGACCCGATATGTCTCCTTGAATCCTTCACCCCAGAGATGTTTTGCCTTTGTTTGGAAGGTGGCTTGGTAGCAAGTCAGCTTCATCCTCTGCAGGGAGGTGCCCTGTAGTGCCCTTACGCCGCGCGGTGTTGAGCAGACACACGCAGGCACATGCACCGGCCAAACCTGCGATGCTTCACGCTCACAACAGCGAAGGTTGGATATAAATTGACATGGCAGCACTTTACATCCACGTTATATTCACTTTTTACTGGTGTAAATACCTTCTCAGAGGAGAGGGCGAGCTCCAGCCTGTTGTCTCTAATGGTCCTGAGCAAAGCCTCTAAGTGCGCGTGTGTATGCACAGAGCCAGACAGGATAATCCTCCCCACCATGAGGAACAGGCATTAAAGATACATGCCGTCTTCTCCTCTACCTGGGTACTCTCAGAGCTCTCTAATCCCTGTCACCCACCAGGATGTATTATATCTGTACTAACTAATTTCACAGCCCGTAAATTACAGGCATACCCTGCGTAACTTCATCTCATTAGAGAAGGTTAATTTAAGCAGACAATCAACAAAAATACAGAAAACTAGTTTGGAAAGAGGATTTTGCTGTGTCTCTGGCAGACAATGAATTCACAACCCCAGCATCTGCCACCACTAGAGAGAAAATGCTGGAGGAAAAAAAAAAAAAAGAAAAAAAAAAAGAAAGAAACTCATTGCGATTTCCTCTGATGAATGGTGAATTTCCGATTAGCATTTTAATTACTCAAGCCAGACTTTCAGCTGGTTTGATGATCACAAGGAACTTCATAAGCAACAAGTCATCTTGGTTTGACAACACGTGCTGGGGTAATGCATAACACACTTACTGGGGTCGGGCTGCGAGACTTTATTTCTCTCCTGGAAAAATCCTACAGCTTTAATTGCCCTTAAGTTTTTATTTATGGTTTTACAAACACCCTTGTCCCACCCAAGAAAATTCTACAACGAGATTGTTGTACCTGAGGCCGCGGGTACAAACAGTGTAGCTTGTTGTAAGAAATATTGTGACAGGCTCCACTTCATCTTCAGGCAGATCCTATAGCGAATCCATCAATAGGACCCCATACATATGAACCCGTATCACTTGCCTGAGCAAACCTTGCAGCAAATCCACCCCGTAGCATTACAGACACCTTTTCTGTGCCCTCCACCTGAGCTAATCCTACGGCAAACCTGTCCCAGGGGACTGATGGATGGGCCCCTCTCTGCAGAAGGTCTGGTGATGATAACTCAGCCACGTTGTTTGTTTGTGTAACAGAAAAAGAGCAGGGCATTCCTTTAAGCACCTGTGCAGCATTAGAAGATGCTACGTCCTCTGGGGAAGGAGTGTGAGTGGGGTTTTGGTTGTCCTTGCAGATGAGGATTGCAGCTTTGACTGTCCTGATATTTGCACGCTGTCTGTGCACCGCGGTGACGTGCTTGGGTTTCGCATGGGACAGGCTCCTCACACAAGCTGGGATTTCAAAAAGCTTAAGAACTTCATTGCTAATAGAGATGCTAACATAGGCTGCTCCTGCAATTCCAGGCACGGGCTTATACACCTCGTGGTTTGCCTTGAGGAGAAAAGCCAGCAGGTGGAAAGATGCACTCAGCTTTGAACCCACAACTCGGTGCTGAGGATCCACAAATATTTCAATGACTGGGGAACTGACACAAGCAAAGATCAAGAATATGTTTCAAGAACTCAGAAAGGTCTGAGATTTAGCTTCAAGACTCAAAATGGTTGATCTGGGGATTTGGGTTATTCTAATCCTTTAATTTGAACAGATCCGGAAATGGATCGGGCTGAGGACTGGGCCCTCGTTTCATCCCTTGCCATCACTCTTCACTTTGATTATCAGCCCACTTTGGTAATTTTTTTCTCCCATTTTGGTTTGCTGTTTTGTTTTTGTTTTTGTTTTTTTTTTTCCTGGGAAGACTTCATTTGCTCTCAATTTTTTATGTGATTTCTCAGCCTTATGAAGACATTGGATGTCCACGATACAGCAGCCTTCTGTGGTGTAAAGCTACCTGCACATCATGGATGTATATACATCATCTATGAAAACATAATCCTCTCTCCCTAGTAGTAATAATAAAATACCAGAACCAAATCTGTTTACTTGGGAAAAAAAAAAAAATTACATATGGGACAATCATTTATTCAGAGCAAAGAAAACCAAACAAACCATCCCAGCAGTGCCCATTGCATTAACTGGACAAATGGGGGTTTTTAAGTTCTTGGCAGCCTGATGAATAAGGGTAAGGTCCCTACCTTGTCAGAAGATCCCTTCAGAGAGTTACAAACAAAATGGAAGGAAAAGGTTGGGAAGAAAGGCAGACTCGTGGTTACAGAATGCGTGGGTCTGAATGGGAGCTTTGGTTTCTGCGTTGCAGTTATACAAAGAGCACACAGCGTTGCCAAGTGTGTGCCCAAACACTGACACAGGACAGACACTGGTCCTCCGGACTCTACTGAGTTTTTATTTTCTTTTTTAAAGTGATCTTGTCAAATAAATCCTTCACTGCAAGTGAAATCTAATCCTTCTTTCTTTCCACGTCCTGCTCCTGCCTTCCCATCCTCTTGTCCTGAATGAGGATGTCCAGACCCACTCCCTTCTTGCAATTTATGTAATTTTCCCCTCAAAGGTCTAAACATCGACACTGCTTAGTTACTTGGAGAAGCTCCGCCAGCACCAGGAGCAGAGCCATGTAAATCCCACAGGGAAGCTCCTGATGCCCAGTGAAATGAGAAACCAAATGATAGTAATTTTCTCCACCTCCCCTTTCGCCTTTCTGCCCCAGCAGCCTCGCTTTCCCTACGTCCCCTTCCCCCTTTCCTCCTTCCAGTTCCATCCCTTGCCCCATCCCTCTCCAACGCCTCCTTCTCACCAACAGCTTGGTAGGGTTTCACCAAAGCAGGTAAGTGGAACACTTCACTTTCAATCCCTGGAAGAGGCCAGGGCAGAGAGGAGTTTATTATATCATAAATTAGAACATGAAAAGCTAATACATTTTATACATTTGTCAGAGAGAGAGAGAGGAGAAAAAAAAATCTTTGCTGCCACGTTCCTCATAGCAAATCTGTCACGTTGGAGAGAGGCTGCTGAAATAGAAGTATTTACAGACAGATAGAGCCCTGGCGCGGAATAGCAAATTTGCTGCTGGACGCTTCAGGGCTGTATCAGGAGCCAAGATAGAGTTCTCAAGCCAAACCACACACAGGCCCACCGTAAGCACCTTAGCTCTTCTTGCGTGGGGCTGAAATAATGCAAAGCAGAGAGCTGTGGCAAAGCTGCCTGTGACTACCGCGGGCTTTACAGAGCGTCTGTCTAAGGACTCAAGGGACTCTGCTGGCGTTTGCATCCTAAGTCTGAATTTACCTGGTGCTGCATTACAGAAGAAAGGGGGAAAATGTCAGATCTCGGATAGGACAACACAGAGGAATTT
This sequence comes from Phoenicopterus ruber ruber, assembly GCA_009819775.1. Taxonomy (NCBI): domain Eukaryota; kingdom Metazoa; phylum Chordata; class Aves; order Phoenicopteriformes; family Phoenicopteridae; genus Phoenicopterus; species Phoenicopterus ruber. The sequence continues at coordinate 8,517,181 of CM020234.1, forward strand.
TCTGGGAAATTTGTTCTACCTGCCAGGTGCCCAGCCCTTGGCTTTCTTGCTCTGTGCTCATTCCAGGTGGATGGTCCCATCTTAGCTGAGCTTTTCCCCAGTCCCGCTGCACATCCAGTCCCTATTGCATTGCATTTCTGCTGCCTGAAGGATGGAGCTGCCTGGCACACCCAGTGATGATGGCTTTCATATCTCTGCTTCCATAATTCAGAACTCAGGTCAGGAAGGCATTTCCCAGACATAATCTCCCTTGAAATAGTCAGCAAGTCAGACTTAATTAAGATAAAGAAGAGCAAAAAGCAACCATAATTAAAACTTAGACTTGCCTGCACAGACGAGAAAGTAAAAGGAGCTAGGTGCTGGAAGGAGCACTGTGTCTGAAGTTGGCATTCACCCACAGCCAGGTGTTTTTATCCAGAAGGATGTAACGTGGAAGACGGCAGTGGTGGTGCCTGACAACAGTTCAGCTGAAATTGCACATGCATGACCTTACCCGATGCTTGCTCCAGCCTGAATAGTCCCTCATGCAGCTGCTGAACTGGTCAGTGAGATGCAATAGCTGCTGCTTTGGTTATTTCGGCTTTCACCACCCCAGCCCTCGGGACACAGGCCTGCGAGACTGCTGCTTTGGGGAGCACGTACCCCTGTAGGGGCAGAGGTGCTCTCGAAGACAGCACTGACAGAAGGATGGGTTGTGACAAGAACAGCCATGGAAATCCATCTAACCTCCTATCCCGTCCTGACATCAGCCAGTAGCTAAGAGCAGCATAGGGAGAAGGCAAGTACATAGCGATTCTTCCTTCGAATGCTCTTCCAGCCTCTAGAAAACCGTGTGGCAAGCGGCTCCCTGAGTCACTTGCACTTGTCAGTCCTTCATAGATCTTTTTTCCTTGACTCCTACCCAGGCTTTCCGTGCAGGAATCACTGCATGAACGGTTTTCAGATCTCTGCTGCTGGCATCCAGATCTCTTCCCCCCAAAGCAGCCCCATTTTCAGACAATTTTTCCCTCTCTACCCTTCAAACTCCTTCGTTCGCTCCCTCTCCCCAGCCCCTTTGCTCCGTATGGGAGAATGAACATTTGTAGTCCCAGAGCATGGGGCAGACATCAAAACACGCAGCCGTGGAGAGGAGCCGGACCGGTCTGCTGAGCCGTGCTTCACCATGGCTTAGATCCATCTATCTCCAGAGCTTTGCTTGACTCCCAGCATTTTGTCCCGTGCTCCTAGCCAGGGTGTTTTATTCAGGCACTCATGGAAGCTGCCAGACAAAACACTTCAGATTAATTCCATTCTCTTCCTCTCTCTTTTTAGAAACTTTTAATTAGTCCCCAACTCAGTAACATTATTAGTATTTGTTATTAAGTATTAAAATCACTCACCCCCAGCTCCCTCTCCCTCTGCTTCCCTCTTCCAGCCCTTTGTTTTAATTGTTATATTTTTTCATCAGTGATCAGCCAAGCTTCCCTAATGATCTAGACTCATTTAAAGGGTTTATAACTCCGGCACAAAACTCCAATAAAAAAGCGGCAGACTTGCTGGGAACCTCCTGGGGCTATTCAGCAGCCAGGAACACAAACTCATTTACTACTTCCCCGTTCCCCCCTTTCCCTAGCCACCATCACCCATTCTGTCAAAATATCCTCCCCTCCGCACACAGAAAGCCCTTGCTTCCCCTTTTCCACATCTTCTTCCGCCCCTTCTCCATTCTTTTTCCCTGAGGATCAAGACAAGAGAACTGGAAAAACCCTTGATGTGGCACGTGGTGAAGTTAACAGCAAATAGACTAAACCCGCTGTTTCTCCCAGTCTTCCCCCTGCCGATGCCAGCGTTCCCTTCTCCTTTCAAGAAGAAAAATACAAAGCGCCGTAGTGAGACTGAGGAAAGAAATGACCTGCCTGTATTTCTCCTTGAATATATTTAGCAGTTGCAAGTTACCCCACTAGAGATCTTAAAAGCCTTTTTTACAAATCTGCAAGTCAGTAACGTCTTTTCCTCATTGCTTTTTTTCACCTTGCAAGAGGTATAGACTTACGCACCAGACAAAGGGCTGTTGGCAAACTCTCCGTGTCTTGGCCCAGCTTCCCATTAAGTACAGATGTTGCTTCCAAACTGGTCTATAGGCTTGTGCACAGCCAGAAGTGAATCCATGGGGATGAAACAGGAACAGGAGTGCAAGCTGTTCTCCATGGCTGTAGGCACACCTGTGCTAGGGTCTAACCTGACCTACTGGGCCTCTTGCCCATGGCCTTGGGCACTGGGCAATGAGCCAGTTTTAGGGGCAAACCAGGAGGATACATCTTCCCTCCAGCGATCTCCTTGTACCAAGTTTTTTGAAGGAAATCTCACAAAAGCTCTTCCCTCTACGTGGACACACAAACCCTTTCTGAAATGGAGAGGAAGGAAGGGAGCATGAATGGTGAAAAGGAAATCAGGAAAGCTCGGCAAATGTGGAGGAAGCTGGCTTGCGCAGAGTGGGTTTATGTCACCTGCCGTTAGACATCTGCCATGTGGTTGCTTCTATCTGGGCTAGTCACTCTGGGCTACTCACTGTATAAGCAATAAGGAAAATAAACACTTTTAACATCCTGGTTATCCTGCCCTTGTAACCCAGCTGAATTTTGACCCTTTTACACTGAAAACCCCAGTTCTTCCAGCTGGTACGTTTGCCAAAGCCTTCCATTTCAAAATTATGGAGCCAACGATGCCATTAAATGGTCTTGCTTTGAAGTCACTCTTACTCCCAGAAATGCGCCTGACAACATTACAACTGCAATGACCATCTGAGTCACAATTGTATTGATACAATCTACAAGCAGTCTTTTGTGCTCACATGAAAGGGGCTCAGCTGAAAGGCCCATCAATGTGTTCAGTCATCTTCAAAAAGCCGGAATCATTTGGTGGGAATAAACAGTTGGAGCTCTTCATTTCGTCATTTGAAAAGGACAGTTTGCCAAGGATCTTTAGCTCTACCCTCCCTAGTGTGCCTGATGGGCTCCTCCGGGAGACGATTTCTGGAGCTGGTTGAGCTACTTGGACACAGATTTCTCATCAGCAGTTTGACTTTTGGGGAGAGAGATAAGCAGCAAAACAAACCAAACCACCACAATATTTCATGAAAGGTGGAAAAAATCATAACGTTTTGGGGTGTTTAAGCAATATTAACAGGTTTTAAACTTGGACTGAAAGTGCAGTACACTAAGCAGGGTCTATGGAGGATGCCTGCAATTAGAGAACTGGTTGGTGCTACAAAGCTGTCTTCTCCTTGTTTCCAGCTGCTACATTTAATTAAAAGAAAGCTAAACAATCCATTACATTAAATTACTTTCTGAACATTACTTTTCCACATAGGCATTTGCAATGGTTGCCACAGGGATGTTATCTGACTACAGATTGGAAAGGAGATAACCATTCCCAAAATTATTCCATTCGTGCTTGAAATATCACCCAGACGACCTGTTCAGGAGTCACTCTGCACTGTGTGAGGGACGACAGAAGCTGGTGGGGATTTACCATGAGGGCATATGAGGGACATTAATGAACTGTAACCCCAACCTCGTCTCGTTTGTTTGTGCATCATGTGACACGATGATGAAGATGCCAAATCACTATGATGTCCTGGCAACCAAAAGGGGCTTCTTTCATGTTTCCTCCCTCTACTCTGTGTCACATTCACCATTGAATCTGCAGTTAATAAAACCATACCATGAGACAGTCCCTGCCTCAGGTGCTTCCTGAGAGTTTCTAATCAGTACCAAGCAGTCCATGTATCTTGTTTCAGCTTCTAACCAGAAGAATCACTTCGTTGATATTAGAAGCCAAATATGCCAGGGATATCTTGAAATACCCCATAGAAACAGAATTTGTAGAACGGTTGCTTGTCCCCTGTGGACATTTTGTTTTCCTTTCAATTCTTGTTTGGAGAAGGACAAAAACGGTTCGGAGTCTTCCTCACCTCCTCAGCAGAGCATGGATGTTGCCGTGGACCTCAAACGCATCAGACCACAGAGCAGACTTCGCCTCCTGAACAGGAGCTGCAGCTCTTCCCTAAGAACAAAGCCAGTTCCAGACTCCAGCAGGGAAGGAGGAGATGGCATTAAAGTCCTCTTCTGACTGCGGTTGTGCGCTGCAGGGAAGTCACCACCTTGCAACTCTTTGCCATTTTTAAACCGTTCAGTTCTCAGGTAACTACCAAAGCATGATTGGCTTGTGGCAAAACCAACCTGGATTGACTTCAGGAGCAGAACTGAACAAAAACAACATACTGGCTCAATTCTGCTTTCTCTGTTACAGCTACGCCCTTATTTTCTGCACTCCGCACCATTTTCCCTCTGAGAAAATTGTTGCCAAGTGGCTATTTTGAACATGGTTGAGTGCAGATTGTTAAAGGAGAGACAGGCTTCTGCTCCTGTCTTGCAGACTATTTTTGCTTTATTCCTCATCTCCAACAAAAACATTCAGAGGGTAAGTATCTGTTTACTGTTTGTGCATAAAGCATTACAGTATGAAATTGTCTTTTCTTCCCTCATTTACAGCATTTGCACCTCATCCCGTGATGACCTCACAGCAGCAACATGGACCTTTATGACCACGAAGCTGCATTACAATTGTCCTCTCTCTTAGCTGGCCTTCCAGAAGGGAAATGCCATTGGCTTTGGTTTGTTCAGTACACAGCGGGAAATGTGTTCACTGGTTGGAACCAGTGTGATAGTTTCACTTTGCCTCACATTTCCCCTATTTGAAGCCTATAAACTGCTGGGCTGGATTTTCAGTTATCAACATCCTCTTATTAACTAAGTCATTCAGCGGTCACATCCAGACAAGTATCTTACTCAAATATCAGACGTCTTGTGAATTATCCCATCCACTCTCTGCATTTGAGGGCACAGGGAGTACGAGACGGGAATCGCAGATTATGTTGATGATCACGAGAGAGGGGGCGTTATCAGGGCAGGGAGAAGCAAGCTCAGGTTGCGCCTGCACTTTATCATGGTCACAGTAAACACCAAGCTTTTGGTTTTATAAGAAAAAACATTACCAAATAATCACCCACATGAGTAGTATTCAGTTTCCCCTAGCTCACCTCTTCATACAAAGAAGTTAATCCTACAGCTCTACGGAAACAAGAAAACCATATCTAACGCCACGGACTACTTTACAAAAGAACCAGAAGACAATCCAAAAGCCAGTAGATCAACTATGTTAACATCTAACCGATTCTTTTTCCTCTCTGCCCATCTTTAATCCCTCTCCAGCAATATAAGCTATTCCACCTCAAAGTTTTCAGCCTCTTCTTAAATTTTGATGGTCATCACACCTGACTGTATTTGTATCGGTAGGTCCCCAATAGCACCAGGCAATGATGGAGAGAAAAGAATGACATTTTTTAAGCCCTGCAGTCAGGTCCTCAATGTTCTCAGCATCTGACTCTAGCCTGCAGAGGTGTGAATCAAAGTCTGGTTTCCCATGTGGTCATGCCAGATGGTTGGCTCAAACCCCATCATTTCTTTACAGCAAAACTCACTAGACACAGACAGTAACCATAAGATATATTGGAAACTTGAATCTTGTATAATTTAGACTGCCAACACCCGTGCAAAAGATACTTCACCCTACTACTTATGTCAGCTCTTCAAGGATGGTTTCGTTGCTGAATATGTCCTGAAACATTTCAAGGCAATGATAAAAATAAATTCTTACAGTTAGCCTGCATCTTCTCATTCTAAAAGATCCTGTTGTTACTTCTGAACTTTGATTGTCAAATTACATTCAAGGATCATTTCACATGCCCTAAAAGGCAGTCCTGCTTCCAAGGAACGCTTGAAAACAGCTATGCAGAACAACAGATCACATGCTAATATTATTTCATTGTCCGTGGCTGTATTGCAGAGTGTTCTGGAATTTGTCGGGGTGGTGACATCCAACTATGTCACATTGTACATTTTACAAAAGAATTAGGAACACTGAGTAGGTTTCTGCCCTGGTGAAATTGTGAAGGGAGTGCTGGAGATAACATTATTCAGTAAAACAAATAAAAATTTAGGAAAGAGACAGTGAGTTGAAAATAATCATACGCTTGGAAAATCTGGCACTGTATATTTAGTGACCACAAGAGGTCAGGACATCAGTTTTCCATTGCATCTTATAACCACCGTCTCTAAGAGCCTGGAGCCAGAATACTATTTTAAGTATGATTGTTCAGTTAGGAAACTTCATCTTTACACATTCCTCAACAGCACCTGTATATGTTTCCGCAGCAGCAGGGGTTACTGCAGGAGCGACAGTCCTCCTTCCTCTGCACTTGCTTGTAGCAGTGTAATAGCCAGGTCTGTCTGTCTGCACGTTCTAGGTCGTGCTCCTCAGTTTGAAGGTAAACAACAGTATTATATTTTTTACTAAAAGCCACCATCAACGCTCCCACTTCCCTGGCACAATGAGACTCCATTCATCTTAATGAATAATAACGAATAAACCACGGTGGTGACAAAGCTGTCTCAGGTGTGACCCAGCGTTGTAGAGTTGCCTCCCACGGAAACTGTTAAGCATCACAAGCCTCCCTTTTCTCCCTTCCAAACGCACTTCTCCAGCATGAATAAAGGTCAGTATATGAGACAGCAAATACATTACCTATTTCAACTACAAATTAAGACAAAGGTGTAAATGCAGTTCTCCCTCTGTGAGGGGTCTATGCGAGGGAGCAGAGGAAAAAGGAGCTATATAAAATATTAATATTATATATATGTAACTGTAGAAACTATATAAAATCCTACACTCCCATCCTCCGAGAACCATTTTCTGCAACACCTTTTATTCGTATACTTTTTCTAGAGAGTGTCCTGCCCAGGGACTGACTGGGCTTGACCCAGTTTAGTGCATAAAACCAGATGAGATCACTGCCTGCGCTGTTAGGTGATGAATTTTTCATATGCAGGCTTGTTTCTCTGGAAGGCCCAGCCTTGGTCCTCATCTCTGGCTGCAGCATGTCCCCTCTAGCAGGTGCCCCTTTGTGAAATTGCATTTTCTTTGTTTACTCTGTGTGGTGTCAAGAAATGCCTTTCTTTTTTTTTTTTTTTTTTTTTTTTTTTTTCCTTTTTTTTTTAAGTGAAAGTTATTAAGCTACTTCTAGTATAATACCTCTAAATGCCGAGTCCATGAGAGGGAATTTTAACTTGGTTAATCTGACACAAATGAAAAAACTATTCAAGGCTTGCGATGACTGTAAAGTTTAGTGTCATGGCTTTTTCAGTAGAAAAAAAAGGTTCTCAGCAAAATTTCATTTGAACGCTTGAAGTTATTTATTTCCTTTAAAGTAAAATGTTGGGCACGTTTTAAAGACACAGTAGCAACATTCTTTTTAAACTGGACTCCATCTGAACCAACTAACAGTCCTGCTCAGTGCCGGGGGTACTTGGAGCACAACGAGGAGTGGGAAGGATGGAGAGTGTTCTCCGTACTTAAGTGGGTGTCTCTTCCCACCGTGTGAGATGGACTCTGTATGCTTGCTCTTGGCTGAAATGGAAATGTCGTTGTCTTAAAAACGAAATTGCAACCGGAAAGGCTGCCATCGTTTCTGTGACTATTACCTGCAGAGGGAAACGGGAAGGAGAAGCTGAGTGTGATACAGAGACCTCAGCTTTCTGAGATCATTCCTTTGGTTGTCCAAAACCATTACATCTGAATGAAAGACGTCTTGGGGATGTTCCTCATCCTAAAACTCTTTTTCATTTTATATTTGCATGTCTGGAGGCAAAAGGAAACAATCTGCCAGAGTTAAGCTATGCCAGTGCTCAGAAGGGTGGCCCCAGGACGGCATTAGGCCAGCGGATAAGCTTCAGCGTCCAGAGAGACAACTGATCAGGAGATTTGAGGACTGTTTTCAGACCTATGCTATGATCTGGTTGAGTCTCAGCACCTTTTTCTCCTTGAAGGAGCGAAGGGGGGGGTGTGTGTTGTTTTCGCTTCTCAGCAGCAGCTGGAATAAATGGGCTGAAGCTTCCCTCTCCTTTTTGCTCCAACAGTCATGTATCAGGTTTTCCACAACTGAACTGAAACCCATGATTCATAATCAGTTTCGTTTGCGAATGTTCTTCTAATTGATCAGACGGAGACCAATTTCAGTGTGGGAAACTGAACCCTGAGAAAATTAATTACCCGCCAGGCTAAACCCATTTCCTTTGGCCCAAGTACAGCTTATTGTATGTTACTGAGAGATGACCTAGCTGTCGAGAGAAAGGCAATGCTATAATTCTTTCTAGGACATGCTACACTGGAAGCAGATAAAGTGCTGCTGGCTGAGGGCACTGGCTATGCAGAGTGGGGAGCTAGCATAGGGAAAGGGGTAAAGGGACAGTAAATACACGGCAAAAGGCTCAGAGGGAGTAGAGATAACAGAAAGTAGAAAATATACCAATTTTAAAATCCCAGAGTCTCCCAGGGATTAGTCACTACAGAGTTTGCCTTTGGGGACAAGGGGTTTTCACATTCACTGTGCATATTTGGTACTCGTTTTACACCTGTGAGATATGGAGGAATGTCACAGACCCTGGGCAAAAGGCAGAGATGGAGAGAGATCTTTTTGCTGTGGTGCTCTGGTAATGAGGCTTGTGCACTTAGCAAGTCTCCACAGCCTGGGGCGGGAAGGCTTAGAATAAACGCCGTAACTGAGCAGAAAGTATCAGGGAGTAAAAGTAGGCTCTCTTTCCTTAGGTTGAAGACATGCAGAAGATCCAGGGACTCGCAGGTGGCTCCAAATGAACGTGAATGAAAGCGTTGCACGCTGGTGCTGCACAGCCCATAGGGTCTCACCACGTGGAAATCGCTGCTCTTGCGGCTAAAATGCCATTCCCTTCAGGTACAAGGGCCCCTGACGTTAGGATACCAAACTCAAAGCCCTCCAAGACAGGAGGTGTTACAGATTTTTTAATTAAAGTCAATTGGGTAATGAAAGTAGCAGGAGTATGTTCCCACTCTATGAATGGATAAATTAAAACTCAGAGTAAAGAAGACAGGCTGCGAGGAGAGCAGTTTTTAGATGGAAATTCTAATGACTGCCATTTTTAAGCTAATGACAGCCTGCCCACATGCCTCTGCCAGCTTTGAGTCTAGCAAAATAACCACAGAAGGACATGGATCGCCTCCTTTTTACACTGGGGCTTCAAGAGAACACAACCACTAGTGTTACAGGATACTCAGGTCTGCAGTCCCCTGACAGTAAGAGCCAGCTACTCCCCAGCTGCTCCAGGTTAACAGAAATACTTCCTTGGCCAGACCCCAGCACAAAACAAAACAGGGTTTATTAGCCAGAGTAAAGCTAATCAAAGAAAAAGGACAAAGGTTTATCAGCAGCTAGAACTTTTCAGAAGCAAAGAAGTTAGTGACGTCTGGGTCAAGAATGTCCTCTTGCTTCAGAGAGCCCTCAATGCAGATTGCTTGGGAATACCTCACCTGGATGAAAAGATTTAACCCTTTGACTTTTGAAAGGACAGGATTTAGATTCAGGTGTATTTACTGGAAAACCTCAATTCAAACAAAATAATCTCTCTGTTGCTACTAGCCTTTTATCAGCATCTCTGTGGATGTGCTCAGGAGCTCGGTGTAAACGCAATGTACTTAAGAGACAAAGGTTGAGTAGAATGACCTCTTCAAATGCAGATGTTAGGCTTCTTTAAAGCCCTGGGGTTCAAGTGTGACAAAGCTGGGTTAAGGCTCCTCGCCTGCTTTCCTCCTCTGTCCACCTTTTTCTTTCTCCAAGCAAGAGGATGACAGAACTGAGAATCCAGCTCAGTGTATTTCTGAGAGGAAAATATAATTCTACAGCAATTCCTAATGGTACACTGTGGAATTTCTTCTTAAGACAGGATGTTCCTTTCACATACACTACATCAGAGACCTCTGCTCCCAAAACCTCAAATGCTTCAGGGCTCCATCTCCCTAGCAGGTCATTTGGGAGCAGGCGATGAGCTGCTATGGAAGAGGGAGGGAAACCTGTGCATGAGTAGTGAAGAGTTGTGGAAATAAACATGTAACAAGGAAAATTGAAAAAAGTTTCCATCAAATTAATAATATCTAGATAATAGCTATTCTATTTAGGACCTCTTATTTTGGCTGTGACACAGCCAAAGTGTAATATAACTGGAAATCAAAATGGATGGAAGCTGGTCCATTGATGTTTATGGCTACTGTTAGTTTCTGATAGATTCCTGATAGTCTACTAAGGTAAACACCATGCTATCTACCTCTTAAACCAGATTTCACAGCTCCTTGAATCTCCTGCCACAGGAATTTTTTCATTTTTTAACCCTGTTAGTGCGTTTGAGTCGACCTCTTCTCCTTCTGTGGGTACAACAGAAGCACTCCAAAGTCAGAGCCCTCTGAACCGAAATATCAGTTTTGAAGGGGGCAAATCTCATTTACATCGTGGCTGTGAACCCATTCCTTTATAGGCAACTTTGTGTGTCTATGCAAGTACAAAAACACCCAGAGAATGTTGGTGAGTTATGTCCGTTTAGTATGCTACCACCCAGCAGCTGAGCTGCTATAACAGAATTGGGTCCACACTTATCCCTTAGCCCCCGGGTAAATTGCAAAGCCATATTGCTTGGCTTCAGCTCTCCTTTTCTGTGTTTCTCGCCCCTCACCTCTTCTATTTTTCAATAGGAAAAGAAAAGTAAGAAAAAAAAATTTTGAAGCTTTCTTCAAAAAGATAAAGCTATTTTCTAAGTTTTCATTAATTTTAACATCCGGAAAACACTGATAAAAGATCAACATGTACTTACTGAACGAATTCAGGAGAGCGGTTTGAGGTGAACAGTGACTCTTCTGGAGAATGGTGCTGGTCCAAGCGCAGCTCACCTGGTCATTCATCCAGTGCCCATTGAGGGGGAAAGGAGATGAGATATTACTCCATTATAGTCTGGAATTTATAATTCATACAATGCCAATGAAATAATGATAAATGACTGAATTGTTCACAAAGGCCATTCTTCATACTTTAGCCCATTTAAAAATAAATCTTTTTTTTTTTTCCTTTTCTTAACTTTCTCTTAATGATTCCACTCCTTGCCGTTGCTTCCCTTGCAGCCACTTGGCAGAGATGCTCTAAAGAAGCAGAAAACAGTTGTGTGAGAAATCTAAATCTCCCTCTCTCTGTCAGCATGGACATCCCAGCGTGTATGTATATGGGAACGTAAGTATATATGCGGGAACATAAATACGTATGTGGGAACGTAAGTACGTATGTGAGAACGTAAGTATGCATGCAACCAGCTCTCTTTATACATATCGCTGTCCCATCTGATCTGTTTAAGGTAGCCTATGGTCATGTCTTGCCACATGATTTGTCTGCACTTTAGTTTCCTCCTCTGTTCACTGGACAAGATGCGTAGGAGCAAGGAAGGATAATAGTATATTATAAATCAGTTCTTGAGTTGTTTGGCCTACGTGAGATGACAGGAGCACGCGAAGGAACATGAGATTCTTGCATACGCACTGCTCTTTTGAGTCTACAGAAACAGACTATGAATCCTTGGGCCGGATGGGAAAGCTTTTCAGTGCCTGGTAATTCACCTGCTGCTACCTCACCTGGCCCTGCATGGGCAACCGTTGTTCCTTATCCTTGGGAAACACGAGCAGCAGATGAGCAACTGCCAGAAACTTTGGTTTTTACCAGTTGGTAAAGAAATTGCACCTTGAAGAGCCACAGCTCTGTTGTTAGATTGATCGCGAGTGTAGAAGTATTAGTCATGCCTTGCTCTGAGCTGTTGTACAGGGGTAATCTAAACCCGAAGACAGACTTGTAAAGATCGTAGCACACAGACGGATGGCTAGATGTATCATAAGCAAAAAATAATAGTTTAAAATTATGTTTCTGTTTGTGACCTCATTTTCAAAAGTCCTGAGTGTTCATTTCAGTGGCACAGGCTGTGGGAGCAGTCCCCTGGGGATTTAGTCTAGAGGGCAGGTGTCTGCACTTAGAGACCTATTTTTGCAAATCTTACTTATGTATATTTGGAAAGGTGAGAAAGCACCAGCCAAGGATGTTTTCTAAAGGTCGAACTTTTCTTTTTACTGGAGCTTTCCCCCTCTGCTTGCTTTTATTTCCAGGTACTCCCTAAGGACAGGTTGAAACTCCATAGCTCTGAGCACATCCTTTGTCCTGCTTAATCATTGTCAGCAGCCCAAAAGATGAGATAATGGGGACCCATCTTGGGGACTCCAAGATCCTGATTGTTCAGAAAGGTCAAAGAAAAACTAGGTTTCTAATCTCCGCAAAAGAGGAGATTAGCAGGCAGCCTTGCTGAGATGTTGAGGGAAAAAAACAAAAGGGGGAAAAAGAGAAGAAAGATGATATACGCTATTTGGGTTTGACTTCGATACGAGGAGCTAGGAATGGTGGAACAAAGCCATGACACTGAAAGCAAGCAGGGGAAAAATTTCCTCTGCAGAATACACTACTGAATACACAGGCAGCATGAGGAACAACTGGGAAGAAATATGAAAAGACATGAGCTATAGGGAAAGAATATTCTGGGATAAAACTTCTCAGGGTGTTCTTTATTTCTCCAACATTCAAGGTTACCAGCCTTCAACCTCTAACTCCTATGGGAGACTAGTATTGTAGCTGTTGTGGCTGAAAATAGGAATAAGACAGATGGAAAGAGTGGATGGGATTCTCCCCCATTAGTCTATATGACTTAAAGTTGGTTGACAAGACTCAGTTGTCCAGGCTTCCTCTGTAGTCCATAGAAGAATCATCACCCATGAAAGGCAATTCCATCCATCATAAAAGAAGTGACTAATGCAGAGGGAAGAGATGAATCAACATCTGTCTTCCCCAGTTAAAGAAAAAAAAAAAAACCCACAGGTGATGAGTTCAGGATCGAGGGTTAATCTCACCTCTCCTGAGTGAGAAAAATCCCACCCAAGAGCCTCTGGTGAGTCCCTTCTGGCTGGGGCAGATGCTGGAAGCACAAAGGGTCCTGTCCCATGGTCTCATCTCACGCCATCTGTTATGGAAGGACCAGAAAAGGCAAAAACAGAGACCAAATGTGAAGGCTGTGTCATACACCCCACACCATCACCTTGTCCAGCTCTGTTTTGTCTCCGTAACACCCAAATGATAAGAGTATATGTTAGGGATTGTGATTTCTCTTCCAGTTTCGAGGACATTCTGGCAGCAGATGAGAGAAGTATTTGGGGCCAAAGACTTAAAAAAATCAGGCCCAGATTTCAAGCATTTGAGGTTTTAAGTTATTTTATGCTCGAATTTTGGCTTGGATGCATCTTTAGTAGCTGCTAGAATCAGACAGAATCTCCAAACCTTTGGAAGTATTCCTAGTGCAAGAAATTACCAATTTCCATATTTTTGTTGCTCTTGATGTTTTTGACACTCAGGAACAAACTGTCTTCATTTAAATGAGATGAGAAAAGTATCTCCTGCAAATTATGCCATTTCTTTTCTCCATTATGTTTTCTGCATCTTCTGGCAGCGCTGTTACAAAACCAACAGCAAACGGTCGAGTGGAACAGCAAAGACAATAACTTTAATGGAAAGAAATTGGGAACTGGAAGATGACACAGATTGCATTAGAAAAAAAAAGTGAAATAATATTTAATTTCCTTGGTCATAATATTGTCCGCCCACATTACAAGCACATCTAAAGATGACAGGAAAAATAGTCAGTGACATGAGAAAATATTATTTCTTCATTAAGTGTTTTATATATTATAAAGGGAAAAAATTTAAAAAGCACCCTGACAAGCAAAAATATAACAGCTGAAGGGCCATTGAAGAAATGAATTAGGACTATATAAGTGTGCAGATGCGTAAATCAAAAGGAAAGAAAAAATCTGCCATAGGCAAAAACTTTGACAAGTTCCATTTCAGAAGGGAGCGGGACGGCCGCTGATGGACTCCGGGCACCGTTCAGCAATCGATACGCACCGTATGTCCACATCAGAGCTGCCTTTCTAGCTAAGGAAAGGGGATCTCATCTGCTTAGTATTTTTGTGCAGCGACAGTTGGGCAAAGATGATTCTCACACAGCAACCGCTGGGCCACAATACCTTCCAGGCGCATCCAGCCAAACCCAGAACTAGAGGCGCTGGATTTTTGATGTTGGTTTTGCAGGAAGCCGCTGGATATTAGGGAAGGTCAGGGAGGCCGTGGCTGTAAGCTTAAAAGTAGGTTTAGGGCCCAGCAGGTGAACGTCATGGGCATTGCAGGTCCAGCTGAGCTGTTTTAGTTGCAAAGGGATTTACGTTCTGTGCATGTACTAATCATCTCGATAGATTTCAGTTTCTCGTGCACGCTATCGCTCACCCTCTATGGAGCCCAAAAGTATCACAGCGGGTCAGTGAGGGCAAAAAAAGTTCCATATGAAAGAAAACCTTTAGGGGAAAGAGGATATACAGTCCCTGCATAGTTTTTCTTGTGTTTCTTCACGACACTTAGGGACAGTACTTCTGCAAGAACTCAACACCGAGATGCTGATTGATTCTATCTCTGCAATGATCCATCCTCTGCACCCCTCTCCAGCCCTGGTGACCAGAACACATCTATTCAGAGAAACATTATCATCGTCATTTCTGCTCCAGGACGCACAGCGTCATTCATCAATAAGAAGTCAAGGTCACGACACCCCCAAACGCAAAACGCACAGACTCATCTCTTCAGGTCTCCGTGCTGCCGAGAACCTCCCTCCTCACACACGTGCTAATGGCACCATTACTGCTCCCCTCCAGATTGTTTAACAGATGCTCTTGATAAATACCGAAGCAGCTGAAATTCTGCAGGAAATGAAGCGCAGCTGCCCGACCGCCACAGTTGCTAGTGAAGGATAGGAGACACTTACAAGGTCTTTGGGATCGGTATCGCGTGAGCAAAGGTATTTGGCCCTTTCACCAAGACTGAAGGGTCTAGAGTCAGGGAATGGAATGGGCCTGAGTAGTACGAATTTTATAAAGTATTATCAGCTCCCAGGTTACTGGCAAGGGTAGGTTCTCCTAGAGGAAATATTATGAACGTGCCAGGTTATGGGGCTCCCAGCTGCATCTGTGCAAGTAATGAATGCACTGGAAGTGAACAAACACAGCATTTACAGTTTGAATAATATACACAGTGTGTGTATATGTATATATTTATATTTATGTGTGTGTTTGTTTGCATTTTACTGTTCTCAAATAGCTATCTAATGTATTTGTGAAGACAAGTGTAAAACAATCCATTTGGCGGACAAGAATTTTGTTGCAGTGCTTTAGCTACACAGCCAGAGAAGTTTTCCAGATGTTCTCATCCACTGGGATTTAGTAGTCCCAAGTAATGGATAGATTGAAGCACTAAGATTTTTTTCCCCCTTTCAACTTGCAAAAGTAAGGCCACCTTGCAAAATGCAATGGCCCTGTGAAATCTACATCTCATCAAGAGAAATAGATTGTGATAGAAACAAGGGGTGATGGTTTTAAACTAAAGGGGGGAGATATAGGCTAGATCTAAGGAAGAAGTTTTTCACAATGAGGGTGGTGAGGCCCTGGCACAGGTTGCCCAGAGAGGTGGGAGATGCCCCATCCCTGGAAACATTCCAGGTCAGGCTGGACGGGGCTCTGGCAACCTGATCTAGTTGGGGATGTCCCTGCTCATGGCAGGGGGGTTGGACTAGATGGGCTTTAAAGGTCCCTTCCAATCCAAACTATTCTATCATTCTACGATTCTATGACAAGACTTTGTTTAAAACAATGGGCCTCTCACAAAGCTTCTGCTGCCCCCAGAAACAGCATAGCAAGATGCGAAGGGCCAAGCGACTGCAAAGACTTTCCTTGTATGAAATGGAGGACCGTTCTCTTCCTCTGCTAGTCCCTCTCCCTCCTTTTCTTTGTCTCTATCCAGTATTGCTTCACTTCTTATCTAATCTAGCCCAGTCTTCATAGATTTTCATTTTTATATTTAAACTACTTTCAATATACTTAAGCAACTTGTCCAACCGCTCCTATGCGGTTTCTCTCCCACACACTTACACTTTTCCTCCTTATCCCATTTCTTATTTCCCTGGACTCATCGGCTCTCTCTGACTGTTGGCAAACGTGAGACAGCAGGTTGCAAGAGCAGCGAGGAGGATGCTGGAGCTCTCAGCTCTCCAGTAGAGAGAGAAGAAGGTGTGCAAGGATGCCTGCACTACCTCAGCATGGCTGGTGGCCGGGGAGAAAATGGAGCTGTCGGGAGGGTGGAGGGGGGGTCTTGCAGAAACGGAGAGGCAGTGTCTAATGAAATGGAAATAGGAGACGTGAGAGAAAATGAGATGGAAAAAATGAGATGTACGACTGGAGGAATTTAGCCAAAATGAGATTGTCATCAAGTCTGCCAGAGGGGGGCTTAGAAGGGGAAAAAAAACAAACCTGCCACCATAATGCCTTTGTCATCACCAGCAGCGTCTCTCCAGAGTGTGCACCCCCCGCTCCCCTGCTACGTACACACACTCCCCCACTTCTCTCAGCCCTTCAGATGAGATTCTGTCTTTTGTCCTTTCAGCTTCCTATCTCGCTCCATCTGCTCTCTTTCCCTCGTGTTACTCATATATATCCCACTTCCACCCATTTCTGTTTGTGGTGACATGATCCCAGAGCTCAACAGTGCAACAGAACACGGATATTGCAGACCTGAGTGGATGTTTTATATAAATATACATAATGTGTGTGTGTGTGCATATGTACGGACTATGGGGATGAAAATTCATTGCACTGAAACAAAATCTAGCCCTGATGTGACCACAGCCCATGTTTGTCCCCTCTGCTATACTGTGGTTTATATCTACACCTTCGCTTTCCTTGGAAGTACGGGAGACTTTTACTGAGCATACTGAGAATAGGAAGGAGAGAAAGAAGAACGAGGAAGGAGTGCTAAAGGCAGACAGAGGGAAGAAGGACAGTGAATATTTTGAGAAGGGAAAGGATGAGTTGCTGGGGTAGTAGCTGTAGTTACAAAAGTGAACTTCCATTTTTACAGGAAATTCCTCGTCTGAATTGGAAGCAGCAGCCTAGGTTCTCAAACCTTCCCACAGAAGAGAAATTGTGTAAAAAAAAAAAAAAAAAAAAGAGACATCAAAATGCCATAATGTGAAGCACTCTATGCTACTACAAGCTATTTAAAATTAGTGCCTTAATTTAATATAAATCCATACAAATTAGATTGGGAAAAAATGTGGAAAACAAGTGTTTTCTGTTCTCAAAACAAAACATTTTGTCATTACCAAAACGAAATAGGAGTCAAAACAACTCATTTTAACTGTTCTCCACCAAACATTTCATTGCGATTGACTTGTTCCTGTGAACCCCGTGAGAAACCCTTTCGCTTCCAACCTGCAAACTGCTCAGGTTAATAACAGTTAAAGAATGTCGGAAAAATAGTTTTAAAAAACCCCTTGGCTATCCAACATGAGTAAAAGGGAATAGACACTGCAGTTCCCTTCGTCTGGGCTGGGTCCTTGATAATTGCTTTTGTACTGGAGCCTCTTTGAAACCCGCAGATCAGCGTGTCCTAGCCCGTGTCAGGAATATCTTTGAATAACATCCCAGCCGTAAATGACTCCTGCTAATCCTCTTCAGCTCAGCCCTGTTCCTCCTGCTCTGGGAAATCCTGAGAAGGATTACCAAATGCCAAGAGAACGCGGTCCTCAGATGGCATCAAATGCTTCCTCGTGCCGCTAAGTTGCGCGCTGACAGAGGAGCCCTTCCTTTCGCTGGGGATGTGTTCGTGCAGGGACCTGGTGCGCAGCCCGTGCTGCCGCTCGCTGCCGGGAGGACGTGGCACAAATTGGCTGCTGTTTCACGTCACGGTAATTAACAGCCGGGTTCAACAACTATAAGTGCAGTTGACTTCCAGTGAGTTCACAGATCCGCATGTCCGACTCCTGTCTAAATTAAATTAGCAAAGCCACTGGAAACTTATCCTAAAATACTTCATCTTAAATGCACAAAATGCACTAAAGGCCACAGCCGTGTGCCGGAGTAAGTCTTCTGGGACCAAGGACTGCGCTCTTCTGGGAATCAGGCCATTAAGTATGGATTTAGTGCTTTGCTTTAGGCACTCAGATTTAATTTGTTTTTGTTGTACAATTTACCATAGCCCTCCTTACGCGTTTACGCTGCTGCCCGGGAGAAGGCGACGTGTCTCAGCCCCAGGTGGCCGCACTCACAGCTCTCAGCCAGTCGCCGTGCAAACGCTCTGCTCTCATTTTTACAGTCACCAGAGCTCCGGACAAAAAGGCATCGTCTGATACAAGCAGTGCCTTTGGCTGCTGTCTGCAGCCCAGAACTCCCCAGCCCTGTGGCACCGCAGAAAGGCAAGGTGGCACGGTGAGGCTGGGCAGGCAGTGCCTCCACCAGTTGAGGAGGCACAGGCATCCTGGCTACTTCTGAGCTATAATAAAGATTTTATGTGCTGCATTTAACCTGTTTCACTTCATTTGCTGCATTGAACAGCTCACATTTTAATTCATTGCAGCAGGAGTGGGCAAAGCCTGCAGATCTCAGCTGACGGTCATGGAGGGACACTGAGGGGGGAGATGTGCTCTCCTCCAAGGTTGACCTGGCAGTCCTAAGAGGCAGGTTGCTGCCTTGCAGACGACCCCGGGCATTGGTTTGTCCCTGTGATAATTTGTTTTTCCCTCAGGGTGGCCTGCAAGGAGCAGCTGGGCAGGGCAGGAGCTGGGCGCTCAGCACCGGTGATCCTACGCCGCTGGAAAACACCTCCCTGCTGCAGTCAGCGTTCCTTGATTGCTGCTGCTGAATGAGCTGCCTTTGCTCCCCACATCCACCCTGCTCTGGGTGGCAATTCTCCAGGCAGGGGCTTTGTTTCCCTCTGCCTCAAGGAATCACAACACAGCTTTGTGATAGGCTTTGGGTTGCAATTAATGAGGTTAGTCTGGCCTGTTGCCAGTCTAGTGAGCCAAAACTCCCTGGACACAGCGCTGAACCCTCAGATGCCGTCACGTTTGGCATTCACACCTGCATCTTGCATTCAGCTTTCAGAGAAACTCATTTCTTTCCCAAACCTGGACTAGTCCAGCATTTTAAAAACTCTCAAAGTCTTCTTTTGGTCAATTTGCAAGTATGAGACATCTCCTGATCCCACTGTTGCTTGATACTGCAAGAGCCTTGAAAATCAATAAGGATCTTACTGCAAGATAAATCCTGTAAAGTGTTTCTGGTCTTCAAGACAGAAAAGGGGACCCTCTTGACAGGACAAGCCTGTCAGGCATTGAGTTTCTTGAAAAAAAACACGTCTTCGTACCCCACTGATTCCCCTGATAAAGGGAATTCACTAAGAACAGAGGCAGGAGCCTCTGAGGTGACAGGGCTGGGGTGAAAAAATAAAAAAAAAATAAACCACACAAAACAAAGCAAAAACAACCACCCACAATTTTCCATCATTTTAAAAGCTTCATGGGAGAACCAGGAGGTCCAATTTGCACTGAGGTCTGCTCTCACACACATGCTTGCCTTTTGTCCTCCAGAGGCAATTTCACAAGCTCTTGGTTGGAAAGCCGCAGGTGGTTCAGCCGGGTTCACGTCAGAGCCCAGCGAGGCAGGGTGACAGTGAAAGAGGCAGGGATTAACATGTGCTTCCACCTGCAGGGAAGCTGCAGCCTCAGGACCTGGACGTAACAAGGAGCCGCATTCTAAGTAGAGGTGTATTCTTTACTGTGATTCTTTACGGGACAGAAGTTTGGTTATGGAGACAAATCTTCAACTGCTGTAAATCAAAAACTCTCTTTGGAAGTTGACGGATTGTATGCACGGGGGGTGTAAAGCAGCCTGGCTCCACTTACGGCCACCAACTGTGTCCTCGGTGCTAATCACCTATCGATTCTGGACGGAGCAATACCCATTTACTCTACAGCCAACCAGGCTCTTGCTCTCCGTAATTTACTGCGTTTGTGTTTCTTCCTTTGTCTCTGCCTTTCTCCTGCTTCTCCCCCACATTCATCTTTCTATTCGCACCCGTTTCCCAGTCTCTCTCTCTCTCTTTCCGGGCTTTCCACCCTTTTCCCCCACAATACTTCGTTCTCCATTTGTCCATCTCCTCTTCTACGTAATGACTTCTGCCTCTCACATACCTCCCGGTTTGCTTACTGTTCTCCCATGTTTTCCTCCTTCTTTCCTTACATTTTCCCAGGTCTCTATTCCCCCCTTTCAACTTCCCTCCTCCCCTTCCTCTATCGGCTCTTTCCTCCCCACATTACGGAGGGATGGTGGATATACCACTGTCGATAGCTGTGATTTCTGCTAACTGCTTGGCCAGGGTCAAGGAGTTTTTTTCATTATCTTTTTATTGCAAACAGCCTCTGCATACAAGAAGCTCCATTAGTAAATATCGATGCACAGCAGGCTGGGTGCACATAGATTACCACGACACATCAAACAGCAGAAATGACAAATAGGGAGCCGAGGCGCAGGCAGTAAGAAGAGCCGTGTTAACGTAAGCAAGAAAACAGAGCGAATGCAACAGGGGCAAATAATTAAAACAAATACAGCGGCAGCTTCCCACCACTGGAAAAGCAGACGGGAGACGGGGGCTTCCAACTCAGGAGTGGAATCTCCCACCAAAAGACTGCTGAAATTCTGAGTATGCCTTGGCAATTTCTGCAGCTGCTTCTCGTGCTTTGCAGAGCAAACTGATTTCCAGGCAGAAATTGCTCCTGAACACAACGCTACGACAGAAACTTCGGTGCTCTCAGCTAGGGGGTTGAGCGGGACTGTGTTCACACTGGAATCTAATGGCTTTGACCATTGTCTTCAGTGGGTTTTACGTCCAGGGCATAATCTCTCCTCAGCATGACCACATACATGTTTTGGTTGAAAATACTATTAGATGCACACTAATGAGAAGGGAGGCAAACAGAAAAGAGAGAGAAAAGAAAAAATATGTTAAAGAAAATAGAAAGGGGGGCGGGGAGAAAAGCACTGCTGGCAACAGAAGGAGAATGAAGGAGAAAACTGGAGAAGCGGGGGGACGGAAGGAGATGCTAAGGAGAGAGATGGAGAATCAATGAATGTATGAATACAAGGTAACAAAGCAAGACCCAGGTTTCTCATTGGTATACGCTAGTACAGCTCCATCAAACCCTGCTGATTTATGTCACCTGAGACTCCAGTCCACTGACTTTCATGGAGCTTTATTGGATTGACACCACCTCAGCACCTGGCTCGGGCTCTGCGGGCTGCAGTCCAAACAAAGAAACATGATACATAGAATGATTCCTTTCTAGGGCACAATCTCTTATTGCTCCCAATTCCCCAGACTATTAGCTAAATACAACTGGCAGGAGCTCTGTTATTGTCAGCAGGTTTCCCATTCCCATCACCTCTCCAGACCATGCCCTGTGTCAAGCACCATAGCCAGTACTTCAACGTCTGTCCTGAAAGATCAGATTTGCTCACCTCTACTTACTCTTTTTTAGACCAATCTAAAGTTATATCCTAACCTGTTTCTGCACATCCCGCTTCTATTAACTTTCCCTCACACCTTTTAGCTATGACTGATTCTTTAAAAACTCACTTCACAAAAAACCCTATTATTTCTCACAGAAAGATTTTTTTCCTGAGAAATGGCTGAATAAAACTGTAGTAGAATCTTATGAAGACAAAATTAAGGGGGTCAAACTCTCCTTGATTTTGCTTAGACCGTCGTTTGATCCATGCAATTAATACATTTCTTGGGTTTAGCACTATCAGGCAACTGTTTGGCCCTGTATATTCATCTCAGGAAGTATCATGGAACTGAGTAGAAACTCAAAGGAGAGGGAGCAGGGTATGCAAGACCAGTATTAAGTGAAGGAAGGAGAGCCTGCTCTCTAAGGTATCTTTCCTGCACCATATTTGTTTCTGAGGCCTCATGAATAGCATCCTTCTTCCCTGCCTGTAGTTCCCCAACTTCTGAGTTCTGCAAGACTCATTGCCCCAAGCAGCAATGAATTGTCTGCCAGGTTGCTAGTTCTGGGGCGTTAACAGAATATTGAGAATCTCATTTCTGATCTCCTTAAAACCGCTTGGTAAATGGATCTGGCTCAGAGAAAGGATGAAATAATGTGTGCAATAAAAAAGGCCCCCAAAAAAGGAAGAGAAAGAAAAGAGAAATGAAAGAAACAGATGGGATTTCCAGAGAGTCCTGAATGATCTCCACTTCATTATTGAAAGATTGGACTATTAAAGGGGACACAATAGGCCTGAAGGAATTGTGCGATCATTTGTGCAAATGGTAATTTCAGTGTTCAGTCTATCATATCCATAAACATAATGTGGCTGGGACTGACGTGAGTTATAGCAAATCCCTTTCCCAGGAGGCTCCATGCCACTTTGATGCAACGCCTGAGAACACAGAGAGCTGGAAAGGAAGAGATGCTTCCTCCCTCCCGTGCTCGCTCTCTCAACTGAGCTGATGGGTGAAGCCACTCTGATTACAGCAGATTTGTGGAATTAAATGTAGGAGCCACAGTGCTGACAAAGAAACTGTTCCAGTTCCAGGAAAGCTCATCTCTGTCTTGTACTTACTCGCTCACACAACCGAACACGCAAATCTGCTCTGTAAATAAAGATGTGTTACTCTGGCTCAACGCACTGCTTTGCTGAAGTGCTAATCCCAAGGAAATGCATGCCAAATACTTCCCCCGCTTTACAGATGTGCTGCTTGGCTATGTGTGTCCTCACCAGCTTGTGGGTGGGGGAACACACGTCCTAACATTGAGACATCACTCTTCTGCTCTTTGTGAACTTGGCAGCGAGCAATGCGAACTGGGATTTTCGACTGTGCCTAGTAAAGATGAACACCCTAATCCCACTGACCTTAATCTCAACCTATTTGTAGAATTAACTGTCCTTTCCCTGCTCTGCGTTCTTACAATCCTGAACATAATCTGCAGCGCTGACGAGTTGCTTGTAAACTCCTGAATTTATACATCGCATTAGCCACTTTCTGGGATTCCTGTGGACAGGACTACATCCTCCGTTAGGGTCCAGCGATGCATCTGCCCTGTGTTATCTCCATCTACCCCTGCTGTGCGTGGCTCAAAAGGGTAAACGCTCTAGGCTCTTGGCCCTACAGCCACCTGGGCCAGGACCTGCCCACAGAGCACCAGGGACCTGGCTTGTTTGCCTGTGTTTGCCCAGCTCAGGACTAAGCCACAGCAAAGAGCAAGTCTTTGCTGAACCACAGACAACATCAGAACAACTCTTACCCGTGGGCTACCAAACGCAAAAGTGTTTCGTGGAACTGAATGAGATTACTGGTGGGATTTGCATTTTCAGAGTCCAAATACTGCACTGATGTACGCTCAGTGAAGTAACAAGATTAGCAAGCCGACAGAAAGCCAAAACAGAGTGCTGCGACACCCAGATACAAGGACTGATAGCTCTCAGACTCCCCATCAGCAGTATTGTGAATTCACCTTAATGCACTAAAACACCAGTTACTAAAACTCAGTCCTAGATGGGAATAGCCTTGAACTTAGAGAACAATCTTGTTCTGTTTCTGACCCATACAAATGGAGCTTTCACACAATTTCTGCATTGAGATAAACAAACACAAGCTCTCCCAGCTTTGTAAAGGCAAAGGGCAGAAAACTGTGCTTTATATTCATTGGTTCTAGAGAAAAAAAAAAAAAAAAAAGAGGCTTTTAAATGTCACAACACTATGTATTTATTCATATAGAATCAAATTTCTCGGACTCTTATTTGTGCAGAATTTTTGAGTAACTTCTTTTTGAAGAAGAGGGGCAACATTGCATCAAATCCTGTGACGTTCTGTGTTTGAGGCAGTGGTTTACTTGATGAGAGACAACCTCACTGGGTTGAGCAAAAACGCGAGAGGATATGGGCTTTGTTGGGGAGTTTCTCTGAGTAGTGGACCCCAATAATGTTCTTTCTTTGCTCACTGATCATCATAGACCTACACTTGACTACCCCACGTACCAGGTTCACATTTCACCTTAGTCTCATAATAACATCATAAATACCTAAGATATCATCCATTTCTCTGCAAAGGGATGAACTTCATTATTCTTACTTGGTCAGGCAACATTACCCTTGTTTTTTCTACTAGTTCAGCTTGAAACTTGCCGTGCTTGCTTGTTTGTTTCTTTCTTTTTTATTTTTGTTTTGCTTTGCATCTTATCTTTCATAAGTTAAGAAACAACAACCGATTAAAAGGAACCGTTTTCTTTGTTCAAGGGAATTGGGCTGCAGTAGCTAAGGGAGAGATCTGTGGACAGGTAAACATGTTTCTCATGTCCCAGGTTCCCATAGCATCAGTGGGCTTGGAGACCTTGTGCCTCTGTGCTTCTTCCTCGCTATCTCTTTGGAGGTTTATCACTTGCAAAGACAAATCTTTATGTCCTGCAAAGTGGCTTAAAATACAAACATTAGAAAGAGACAAATGGTCTTCATACCTCAGACCTTCCTGCATGTGGTGTTTCTAATGAGGGTCTGGGCTTTCTAGAGCAACCAGAACAAAAGACTTACAATTCCTGCCTCAGCCCATGGAGGACATTTAGCGACAGACAAAGATGTAACTCTACCTCTGCCAAGACATCAACCCCATGTCTGAGCTGATCTACAGATGACTACAAAAGCGAGTGGCTTCACCAGAGAGCAGCTACTACAGATAAAACATTACAATGGGATTTGGATAAGTGACTGGTGTAGGGAAAACTCAGAGGATAAACATTTACTTCAGCAGGGCCTCCTGATAGCTCCAGACAAATAGAATCTGGGAGCAGATGCGAATGAGGGACTCAGCACAGAGTGTGATCCAAATAAGAGGACTTTCCTGGGGCAAAATTTCATGCACGCTATGACAAGGACTGCCAGAAATCACTATCAGCATGAAACTAGAAAAAACAGATTGGGGAGAGAGTGCTGGAGAAAGCTGCAGATCATTAGTCTGCTTTGCCTGATTGCATGTGGTTTCTCCCCTTGGCTCAGCAAAGCCAGCTCAATTCCTTTCCCTGTTAGACATTGGCCCAAATTACAGAGTTTACATCCAAACTTTACAAAGCATTAATATTTAGATGGTGGGTTATGTTTCCATCTAGAATGCCTTTAATTTTATAGGAAAAATAATATACATTCTAGTTTAACATCCTAGTTTTCACTGCTTGGCTGGTTTCTCATCTGATTTCCTGCTGGTTCTGTTCCACCAGTGTAATTTCCTAACTCGGTGGAGTAGCACCTGATCTTTGTCAGAGTCGGGGAGACCAGAATCAGGCACCTCTTCAGCTGGGCAGTGCTGGCTTTCAAAGTCGGGGGCACAAAGGGCCTGAGCCTTGTGGCTCCTGGGACCCATCTTCTGGTCCAAGAACAAAACTGAGACAGTTCCTATATTTAAAGACACGAATCTACCTTTAACTGACTCCGTTGCACACAGGAAACCAGGCAGGTTTTTTGTGGTTTTGTTTTTAACGTTCAATGGATAAAACAAAGCTGTTCTAGGAGATGAATTTCAGTTCCCAGAGACAAACTCTGCCTCCTTTGCGTAACCCCATGAAAACAAGGGTTGGGAACAGGAAATGTGCTACAAACTACAGTGTCCTTAATGGGCGACTCCGTAATAATCAGGTGTATTATAAACCAGGACCAACTTTCCCAGCAAGACTACTTTCCATCACCTCCCACTGCATTATTGTTCACTGCCAAATCTGTCAGCTCACACTTGCATTGTTAATTAAGTGAACCACTCAAGGCAGGTGAGCAGCAAGGAACAACCAGTAATTTTCCCTGTGATCACTCCTCTCCTTGGGTCTCCGCGCTTGGCTGCCTTCTTTCCACACGACCTGCTTTCTCCCCAGCCCAGAGGTGAGCCTGTGAAACCCACCTGCGGGGAGAAGGAGGCAGCCAAGTCGGGGAGAGCGAGAGAAAGCAAGAGCGAAAGGACAAAATTTGCCGAAAGCCTCATCTGTAGCTTTCAGCATCTCAGGCAGATCCTTTTACTGACTTCAGAGCGGGGGCGGGGGGGGGGGGGGGGGAATGCTGTAAGTAAGTAAAAGGATCAACAGAAAAAACAACTCTTCTTTTCCACTCCCCTCCTTCTCTGCCTCTTCAACCCCCCCTCTTCCTTCCTCCGCTTGCTTGGGAAATTGCTGTACGACCGAAATCCGCAGGCAGCTTCAGCTCCTTCCCCTCTCTCTTGCCCTTTTCACAGTTCTAAGGGTTATTTAATGAGCTTAGAAAAATAATGCATCAGTTAATGGCAGAATCCCTGGAAGGGTAGTATTATCGAGTTTCCCCTTTCCTCCTCCTCACCCTCACTGGAGGCCTCATCACCTTCAAACCTCCACTTCCAGCTTTCTTTCTTGCGTACTTTAAAATGTCTTCAAATTAGTACCACTTTATAAATGGAGAAAGAGATCAGCGAGAGGCCTGGAAAGGGGCTTTAAATGTTGCACTTTGAAAAACATAGTCACAGAGGTTTGATCTTCTTAAGCGCGTGAGAATGAAAAGTAATTTCTTTAAAATCAGGATATAACAACTGGTGTACATCAGGAGACATACTAATGTAGTCATGCTATTATATCTCATAAAAGAGGCCACTATACACTGTAAAATAGACTGGCGATCAGGATCACCTATTACCAGAAGATTGGTACAGCTTCATCCATGCTATAAACAACTCAGCAATCCATGCAAAATTAAGAAAATTTGTTGTAATAAATCTAGACTCCATTTCAAGGGACTGGAAGTCAATAATGCTGCCCCTTCTCCAACAGAGACAAACACTACTGCCCACAGGCACTATGAACATCTCATCTTTCTTCCAAAATTAAACTTCCCATGATTTCAATGACACCTGAGACCATGTTATAATTCAATGCAGAATCCAGAGGCTGCACACAGTGAAGAAGATAAAACAAAGTACCCCTGGCAGCCTAATCCTCCTTTTTAAATATTTTTGGGCTTTAAATGCTAGAAAAGCTGGCTGTAAGGGTGTCTAAATGATATCACTATGTAGGAACTTCGAAGTATCAGACTGATCTGAAACAGAATGGAGTCTTCAAATCTATGCATTTGCTCTTGCAGGTAGACACTCCATATAATAGTCTTAAAATAATCATTCTTCATCTAACACTTAATTGGTCCTTTCCATTTGTAGATTCACCCATCATACTATAAGGATCTAACTGAGGAATCGGCAGTAGATACAAGTTACCTTAGACCTCAAGTCAGTGTAAGAAGAGGCATCTCCAAGCTGATTCAATGCACCTAAGGTCTTGAGTCACTCTCTGGAGGAGGCTCTTTACATTAATTATAGGGGAGTCTAGTATGACTAAATCCCTAGAGTAAGTACCTTCATTAGTGTCTATAGTTAGGTGGGATGAATCTCAGGCTTTCTCTCCCTTAAAGGCTTTGCAGAAGAGCTCTCTCTTCTGACTGTGAGAAGCCTGCTTGTATTTTTCAGCTTGAATTTAAATCATGGCTAGTTGACATTCGTTTCTTCTTGTGTCAATGTTACCCTTGAGCTTAACAAATCATCTCCTTCTCTGGCATTTTGAATCCTTCTGTTCATCTTCCAACATACTCCTCAACACTCTCTGTTTAGCAACAATTGTTTACTTGTCGTAAAAATTCAAGTCTCTGACTCCCCATCCACTTGATTATCCCATCAGTCCTTCTCCGAACCTGCTCTTACCTGAATTAGTCTACATTGGGCACAGATGTCTAGAACTGTACATAGCATTACAGATGAATGTGTACCAGGATCTTATACAAAAACATTTCCATTTCTCCTGCTTTATTAGACACACGTTGCCTGAGGCATCTTAGAATTTGCCTTTTCCACAGTACCATCTCATACTGATACCTCAGTGGACTCTTCTAAGCTTGTCTAACATACCCAGGTGTTTCTCAGGCTCATAAACATTGTTTTTCCTACACAGATTTCTCAGTTCACTTGTCCAATGCTCATCAGCACTGTGGCACAAGCAAATTCCACCCATTTTATACCAGCTTTTTCTAACATCATTCATCACTGATATTTTGTGCTAATTTCCGTTATTAGTGAATATGTGAAATTGGACCATGTAGGACTGCTCCTTGAAGACTTTTACTATTAACTACCCCCATTGAAATACTTCCCTTCTTGGAGAAGTTCTCTTTATGTAACACTCTTCCGATTGGATTTAACTTCATTTTACCTACCTCTGCCTTAACGAGTCTTTCTTATATTGCATGTATCAAATGTTTCTAGCTTATTTGGATACAGATCTAAACTACATCAAATAGACAGAAATTAGTTAAGTTCTCAAAGCAAGATACCACATTACTCTTTCATGGTCTTTTCCCAGAAACACAGTTGTGATCCATCTTACACTATTTTAATTATTCTGCCATTCAAAGTTGGTTTTGCGTATTACAGAGGTCACACTAATAGACTTACAAAAGCCTCGTTCAAATTTTTCTAAAATACATGTGCTTACTATTCTTCTATCATAATATCAACCTGCTACTGAACCAACGTTCTGTCAAACAGCTCTTTCAGATATCAGGAATGAAAGTAATTTGTTCCTCTCATTATCATCATATCAAGCAGTTGAATTTTACTTCTACTCAGCTATAGTAATTTAAACGTCCATTACGCTCCTTCCCATTCGTGTCCTGCCTTTATGCCATGGTCCTTATCAACATCTTTACTGAATTGAAAGAAAATTATTCATTTTGTTTTGATAATGAACGCAGATTACTTTTAACTTGGTCTCATTCTTCCTGCATGGTGTCAGTATTTCTTCTCTCATTATATTCTTCCTTATTTCTATGGGTAAAGAATTTCTACTGTTTGTTTTAATTTCCTCTGCAAAGATTTCCTTTGTGAGGAAATTAAAACCTTGACATTTTGCAATTCTCACTTTATCCCCAACAGCTCATCTGAGATGTTGTTCTCATTGCTGATCAGTCCCTTTCTTATAGGTCTACTCATAACCCAAGTGGGTATCTGGAAACCTTTGATTTTTCTATTGTCACAGGACATTTATCCTTTTGACTTTCTGATCCACCTAGTTGTCTGATGGTTTTAATCTAGAGAATTACACAATAGATACCCTTTTATCCTAGAATATCCAGCCATTTCCCTTTGTTAATGTAGCCAGTTACATTCAAAAAACTTAATAGAGTTATTTCTATAGTTAGGAGAATGATCTTATTCCTCAGAACTTCCCGGGAGTACTTTTGTCCATGAATTACATAAGTTTACCCAAAATACATTTGTAGCATGTAGAGCAGAGAAGGCTTTTTTTTTCCCCCTAGTGTTCTGCACAAGGATGAGCTTCACTTTAGTAGATAAAGCCATTTCTTGCCTTTTGGTCTTAAACTGAAACGCACGTCTAAAAACTAGATTTACTGTGGTTATCAGTTGGGAAAAATCTGAGATCTACACCAGATTTTAATTCAGGCCTTATGGATGTGAATTCCAATTTGCTTTTATGTTTTGAATACCATTCAGCGCTCAGTCAGCTCGCTGCCCAGAGAAGCCATTTTACTTTACCCCCCAGTACCTCCCATCAAGCCCACTTGTTTGGGATCAAGTATTTTAGACAACAAATGGACGGAGCAGCAACTTCGCCATTCCAGCCCCCTCTCATTTGTGTGTTTCCCGTGTTCCCCTGTTGAATGCTTGTATGGGATATTTAGAATATACACTGTCACTCATTCTGCACAATTCCCTTCTATTACATGTCCTATGCACAGCATCTGCTGGTATATCCATAGCTGTTCCGTGAAGGCTGGGTAGTTCAAGAACTGCCAGATGACTGGAGCCAAATTACCTAGGGATTCCTTCTTGATATTATCTACTTTGAAATTCTCATCTGCAGGCTGCAAAGGGGAAACGACAGAGAGAAAAGAACAGCTTCTCCCTGTCTAAACTTTCTGAGGAGCTTGTCGTGCTAAGTACTTGGCCTGTCTCCTCTCGTTTGTGTTAACTGCGTCTAAATCACTCTTTCAACTCACTGCCTTCCACAGGAGGAGCTGAGGCAGCAGCACAAATGGATCCTTAAGTACAAGGGGCTGGAGTGAGCCATTTCCATATATACTTGGAGGTAGGGGGGAAAAAAAGTACATTTAACTTCATGTTTCCATCTCTCATTTCCATTAGTGCAAGCCTAGAAACCCCCCAGTCCTTTATTCTTATATTAAATACACCTCAAAATAGCTTTAAAACCAGTCTCCATCTTAATATCAAAAAATTAACAACCTGGAAAGAAGCTTTGTTTCCATCCGCTGGTGACCAGTTGATACGGTGGTGCTTTAGCTGCAACTCTCATAAGGTCCTTGCTCTGGTCTCAAAAGAAGCATCAGCCTTCAGACGTAGTTAAGTAGATCAAGGTCTGAGCATGCCTAGAGCTCACCTGGCCCTTGGGCTGTTTGCCTCCCGAGCCAGCATTGGGGTACACCTGTGAGGAGCTGCACTGCCCTTACCTTTAGTCCAACTGGTGGATGAGTGTAAAGAGCAAAAAGCTGTGTCCTCCAGGGCTGGTACCTCAAATGTCCTTCACCTGTTTCCCATTCCCAAGGGAAAAGAGGGCTGTGAAGGGGTGTGCTCTGATCCAGCTGGGCTCAGGCAACAGTAAGGTGAAGAAAAGCCAACCCTTGGCTCTTGCAGCCTTGGGTGCTCTGTGGCCCAGCTCTGTCTCTGTGAGCCTGTTGCTGCTGGAAGCTCTATCTTTGGAGTGTTATAGTCACCAAAAAGGAGACTAAGGCCGCCTACGGGCTCTCTTTGCTAAAATTGCTTTCATTTAGAACTATTTATCCGCATTTTCACACCATTTTTCAACCACTCTCCTCAGCAGCTCTGTGCAATGCAAATGCCTTCAAGTCATCACCGCAAGCCAAAAGAGCCCAGCCTGATAAAATGCAACACACGAGGCAGGGAAATTCAATTACAACAGGCTGGCTGTGCTAGCCCCAGCTTTTTGCTGTGCTTCAAAGCCGGGGGATAACAGGTAGACAGATTTTCTAGACACGTGTGTGCAATCATTTTTGCTGCTGATCTCTCAGAAGCAAAGTGGTGGGCCGGTTTTCCCAAGATTGGGAGAATTCAGCTCCTGTGATATGACACACTGCACAAGCTGAAACTTCATTTCAGTCCCACCAGAACTTGGTCTTGAGGACTTACATTAGGCAAATTTCACCCTTAAACTCAGCTCAAAGTGTTCAGAGATTAAGTTTGAAATATTTCTTTGATTGAGGTTGGACGGTTTAAAATATCTTCAGTTATAACACCAGGGCAAGTAGGGAAATTTGCACATCTGCCTTATCAGTCATTACACCCAGGTAAGTAGAAGTCACAATTTCTCTGTGCATATTTCTCTGCATATGTGAAATTAATCCCAGAACTTTGAAGACCAGGTAGAGGAATTATTCAATATTATATCAGCAATATGCACTAGCTGGATCTGATCAGCCCTCCAGCCATATACTGCTCCCTTACAAGCAGGCAGGACACTTACTCCTTTACTGTCGTATGCCGGAATACACGAGAGTGTAATGAAATTCCAGGGCAGGGCTGTGATTCTGGTGCAGTTTCCAAAACCCACAAAGCCTCTCTCGTGGTACTTTCCTAATTCAGGACCTTCACTGTGCAGCAAGAACAAAGCAGTCTCCCTTACCATGTTCCTTTAAAACACAGCACAGTCCTATAGTGCACTTCAAAATTTTTTCTCTTTTCTGAATACACATGTACATATGTACGCATACATAATTTTTTTTTTTTCCTGTCCTTTGAGTAATTATTTTTGTTCCAGCAAAATCAGAACAAGCAGAGCAGCTACAAATATCTCAGAAGCTTTTAGAGAGCAGGCAGCAGCCCACACATCAAGCTGCTTGAAGAGAAAAACTTGACATGATGAAATTCAGATGCATCTTCCCGACAGAGAACTGCAGCCTGGGCAGCCGTCGAGTCGGGGTGAACCAGGGAGCAGTGAGGCGCCGTGTTCCGTGTCGCTGACTCGACCACCTACAGACCTGCATCCGTAACACCGGGCACAGGCGGCCGAGTCCCTCCCCACTTCGCTGCATCGAAATGGTTCTATGGGGGAATATGGGGAAGGGGAACTATTGGGAAAATAGCATTTGGCTTCCAGGATGTGAAAAGAAGGAGCTGACAGCATTTGCTGCACAAGCCTGTGCTCGGGATAACACTCAGAGCATCCATTACTTCTGCTGCCACGGGACCAAGAAGTTGGGAGCCTCTAGCGTGGAGGTGTATGTCCGAAGTCTCCGCGATGTTCAGCAGCACGTGCAAGAAGTTGTAGCACATTACAGCAACAGACCCTCCAGCACTGATACATATCCATAACAGCCCAGCTGCATTCCAGGATCCAGGAACCTCCTTTGCTGAGACATGTGCTCCCTACCTCTGCTTTATTACCAAACAGCAGCCCAGAATCTCCGACTTTGCAACAGCTGTGAATACCCTACGCTATCTTCTGCCAGCAGCTGCCAGGAGCTCCCCCAGCCACGCTGCACATGCAGTTTGTTAATTCTAACCGTGCTTTCCTGAAGTGCAAAGTCTTATTACTACTATCTATTACCTTGGGTAAATATTGGAACAGCGGCATTCAGAACACAATGCCCTGGGACGCAAACACGTTCAGCCTCAAGCCCTAAGGATCCTACTGGATTTGTATGCAGAAAAACTACTCTTTGAGTTCATGGTGATACAAGGAATTACCTTGGCTCACCTACGGAGATTCAGGGACATTGAGGTGCGGCTGCATTGCCTGCTTGTGACAAGGCTTAAGCACCTGATTAATTTTAGGCTGGTTCTCAAAGCTCACAAAGTTTGTACAGAAGTGCTTTTCTAAGGGGTGTTTTCCTGTCCTGAATGCCAACGCACTTACAGCTACTGAAAATCAGTATCAGGGAGAGAACAGAATCCTCTATGGGGAGAAAAGTTTTGGAAAAGCAGATGTAAAGGATCCATTGTCTCACGCTAATATTCCACTTTGGAAAGCCAATTTGTTATCCCCAAGGCTTTGAATATTCTGTTATGGGAAAGCAGTTTGAATAGATGTGAGTGAGGGAACACACACGCACACACAAACTCTCACACACAGGATATTGATTCAAACTGTATTTATGATTCCTCAGACCTTTAAGAAATTGATTTTAGACTATTCTCCCTCTCTCTGTCTCACTCCAGCTGAAAATCAAAGCTCAATGTAGGATCCCTTAAAGAATTTTTCTGCTAGAGAAAAAAAAAAAAACCAAAATTTTCTTAAAGTTTGTGTGAAAAGAAAAAAAAAAAAAGCAAGCCCGAGAATCCTGTGGATTTGGTGTTCAATATTCTGTCAACTGTCTTTTCAAAGAAATAGAAAACTTAGCAATGGCATTTAAAAATAAACAAGCAAACAAACACAGCTCCACTTCTTTCTTTCCTTTTCAAGTAAAGTATTGTATTTATTTTCAGTAAGTTCAGACAACGACTTGATTTTGCAATTCTTCTTTCTCTCTCACCAAAGTCTTCCCTGGAATTCAGTGTTCTCATTAAGACTATTTTTTAAAGAGACTTACACAAACTTAAAGTTACAAAATAGTCCCTGTGCCAGCCATCTGCACTGGCACATATCTGCCAAATTGAATTCAGACTGAAATTCAGGCTTTGGACCTAAATAAACAATCCGTCTTTATTAAGCAACGCACTTAAGAGTTTGTTCAACTTCAAACCCAGGTCTAAAATACAGACTGTAATTTTGCTGAGTTTTAGACGTTCCGATGAGCAAATGCAGAATGCAACTGGAGTTTGTCTTGTTAGCTGCTGTCAAAACTCCTGCAGACTCCAGCAAGACCTGCATTAATACCCAGTCACCATAAACTCAACCTCCAGTGTCTGACCCCAAGAAAGTCTTACTTGGCCACAGAACGACATTTAATATGAGAATAGTTTTTCAGGTATGGACCACTGACTTCTTTTAGCTCCTACCATCTTCTTCATTTTTATTAGCCCCCATGCTTTCTGCCCAAGTCAGTGTCTTACCCATCGAGGGGATCCACTTCATTTCATTCTAAGCACCAAGCACCAGCTAATTACAAACCAAACACAAATTAAACCCATCTTCCCATCCTCCTCTCTGAAACCCCTAATTGCCCATTACCCTGTATTGTGCTCTGACACAAAAGTAATTCTACTAAGTGGGGAGTTTTGTTGTTGTTTTTTCTTTCATAAAAACTGTTAATTTGCTATTAAATCTCTTGTTGAAAGACTAATAGCTTAATGAATGCATTAAACATGTGCAAATTAGGTTTTTTTTACTGCATTACTTAGTTGAAGATTGAAAGGGTATGATACATCATCGTTGGCTCAGTAGGATTTAATGAGGCATTAGACCATCTTCCGTCTTGGAGGCCAGACTTATGAATGATCCCCAGAATTGCACAGGCAACACTTGTCCCAGGTCCCTCTCCTGCTAACGACATATATTTTCCCCTTGCCTGTTTCTTCTCCCGTCGCCGCTGATGTACGTGAAATAAAAATGTAGTTTCCAGATCAGTTTTATAATGAAAAGTAGCCCATTGCTGATGACAAATGTTGTTTACAGTCACTAGAAAAGAGGGTGGAATGGTGAGTGAATATATTAGAGGAGGAGAGGATAGCTTTTATATTCATTATACTGCCATTTTGGGCCTGCGAAGACACATAACCTTTCCCTTTCTCCCTCCATCATACAGTCACTTTCAGATGTCTACATTAAAATAAAAAGCTGCAGGCGGTGTGCTTTGCATTAGCTACTGTCAATGAAGACGACACTTTCCACCAGTCAAACAGAGCCCCTTGTGGGAATACCATCCCTCTAAAGACACTTACTGAGGTTTTCCTGGATACTTTCCCTACTACGCCCCTCCCCAGGCTCCGTCCTGCTCTGCACAAAAGGAAACCTGCATAAGACAATTAATAAAAGCCAGTGCAAGGTCCTGATCCTTAGCAGCTATAAAGGAGAGTGGCGTTACCCCATCAGGATGATGGAGGACAGCAGCAGTCATCAGTGCCTGCTTGAGGAGAGGGCAACCTCTTCGGAGAGGGTTATTTAGGAAGATTTTAGACCTCTGGGGTCTGAAATGAAAGTCACAAGCCCCATCTGCTGAGGGTAGGAAGGAAGTACCCTGAACTCCACCAACAATTGCATTTCAGCTGGGGGAAGCTTGATGGATGGCCTCAGGTAGGCATGGTTTGCAGAAGCTTGCAGGCTTCCAGCATGGGACCAAGAAGACACTGTTCCGAGAGAGGAAGATTTTGAGTGTGGAGGTTGCAGATACAAACAGATTTGGAGGAAAATCTCTCCTGTGAGGCCTGGTAGACTTTTGCTGCACAGGGAGAAGTGGAGACAAAAGGAAGAGGATGGGTTTGTGCAAGAAAGAGTTTTATCTTGGCAATGACAAAAAAGAAACTGTTTATTTGGAGAAAAGTTAGATAAATTAAATTCCAGGAGAGGGATGCATAGTTTTAATACTTCTGGGGTTGTGTCTGTCAATTAACAGAGGAAGAGGTCTGTGGAGAGGCGGCTGCAGGACAGCCATGAGCTGACGTGTTCTGGAACAAACCCAGAGTCAGACAGGCTGGCACCTATCCCACCCTCACGTCTTTACTTGTAACTGCTCTATGCCGTGATCAAAAGCCTGTCAGATACTAATAAAGTCTTAATGCATCATCTCTCATTCACACTGACTCATGTGAGACATCTTGGGTTCCAGGTTTAGTGGGTCATATTCCCAGGCTCCTTCTGTAGCCAGCAAAGAAGGATTAGCTCTTCCAGATTTGGAACAGATAAGTGAGGATCCTGGCATGAATTACTATTTTTTCCAATCTTTCTCTACTGATTTTACAAGGAGCTTCAGGGGTTCCAGCCACTTATGTCTGACACCCAAGTCAGATGTCTGAACTTAGACAGTGAATAACTTTATAGGGCCATGATTCTATTCGTCTCTGCAAACCCACGTATGCGGAAAGCAGCAGGGCTCCACTGCTGTAATTAATGGCTTGTGGTTAGACATTGTGTAGGGGCCAGGAAGAGCCACAGGGCGTAGAATTACCACTATACCTGTATGTTTTCATCTGAGCTGGTACCCTCCACTGGCCTGAAAGGAATCTCACGGAAGGGGTGTGTAAAGGAACATCAGAATGAAAACAAAGTTCTGATTGTATGGAAATTTGTAACAATTTGGCCACGGTATCATCCCTGGTGCTTTCCAAATGTGGTTATAGTGGGTGGAACCTCCTTTGGTTTGCATTGAAGCCAAAGCAGAAAGGGTGAACTTGTCAGGATGTTCCTTTCTGAGGGATCTAGCTTCTAGGGGAATGTACAAGGACAAGAAGAACTGATGCCTGTTCAGGAAACATTCATGTTCTACTGGGTACTAAGGACATGCCTCATTTAGCCCCAGTCTACTAACACATTCATTAATTTGTTAATTAATTGGAGTGTAGCTTCTGAGCAACATTTAGCCAACTAAAAGTTAGGGGTTTAGTCTCACCACCCCCTGAGGGTGCATCCAGAGAGTGATTGGCATCTGTAGAAGACAGATTTTTTTTGTCCCATCTATCTGGATATCAGAGTAGGGATGAGAATAATCATTCTGCGAGATGTATAAGGCTGTGCACAGACTTTAGAGAGATCCTGAACAACCAGCCTAGACAAGATATCTAACTCTCAGGTGGTTAATGAAATGAGGTGGATCCCATCCCACTGACATTGGAGAACAGCTCCATTAGCGCTCTCTATTAATACACTGACAGGGTAGAATAATACCTTCATAAGTTCAGCTAATCTTTTTGCAGCTCATAAGTTATGAAAATGTTTTACAGGTTATCAACAGAACTCAATTCACTCATAATTAGGAAACATTGGATTTAAAATCCTGCATGAATGCTGATAATTACTCTTTAGAAATACAACTGTTTCTGGGGGGAGAGGAAGCAGTCCATGTACTTTACAATAGAGTTGTTGAAAGCACGTATACACATACACAAAGAGTAGTGGAAGCTTGTAGTTTTTAAATATTTTAAACCCAAAGATTCATGCATGGCAAGTTACAAACAACTCTTTTTTTTCAGGACAGTTAGAAATCAGAGGTATTCATTCAAACCTTAAAGAACTGTGAATAATTGTACCTTATACACAGGCGAATACTGGCACATGTGCTGTGGAAGAGGATGTGTCCCTGCTATTCAGACTAAACATTCCTGTGTTCGTATTGCCTATAGTCTGCGCTCGCATTGTTACCTGCATACGGCACAGCAACAGCGCACAAGGTCAGTGGCAGACTGCGCTCCTATTGTTAGCGTTTGAAGAGGGAACACTTTATCCTTCACAACAAATCTACATATAGGCTGTTGAATGAAATACAATAGTCTCACTACATTACTTCATCCATTAGCTAGATGCCTGTAAGAAAAATAAAACAGTGTATTTTTGTATGATCCATTATGGATTGTGAGGTAAACAACTTGCATTTAGGGAAAAAAAATCCTGGTATCTGATCCCAAAAGCAGCCAAATTTTGGCATTCAAAGGGAGGTGGGAAATTTCTTTAAGCATTATTTAGTAATACTCTAGGAAGCCAAGATGATCTAAAGTACGTGTGCTGTGCGTACACAGCAAGGGAGTCTCTGTTCCAAGGGGTCTGTGATTTGAATTGGTTGATCTAACACGCGCTCCTCACCTTGAAAGAGGGTATTAGGGTGCAAAGAGAGCTGGAGGCTCCCCGAGGATTGGGGAGTCAGGAGGGGTCCCCCCGGGAGCCGGCAGGGCAGCGTGTCAGAGCCTGGGACCCGTCCCACCGCCCCGGCAAGAGAGCAGGACAGCCATGGGGCAGCCAGGGCAGAGCAGCACCCGACAGCATCGCTGGGGCAGGGACTGACGGCCCCGGGCTGGGCTGGAATGGGGCTCTGGGTCCATGGGGCAGGCTGTATGTGTGCGATGGAGTCCCTGCATTTAGGGATACCAATCTCATACCTTAAAGATTTCCCAGACCTTCTGTGAGCAAGAGTGATGAGGGGAACGGTAGCAGGTAAGCATCACCTCTAGCGCTAGTCCAAGCAGCAATCACTGCAGTGCTGATAGCATACTGCCAGGTCCTGAGGGTTATGTTGCAGTTCCTTCACCTCATTTTGTCCCAGAACAGGTAGTGATAATGCTCCTTGCTTTTCATTCTGACCCAGTGGCTCCCAAGCACTTCTCACAACACTCGCCAACCTACTCCATTAGGTAATAAGGCAAGAGCCTCGCTGTTGAAGGGAGGAGGTTGGGACAGATATTTTCCTTTATCTTTCTCTTTTTTCCCCTCTCAGACTCTGCTGATGAAGCTTCTCTTTTCCTCCCCAGTATTCCCAGTCTCCCTCTGAACTCAGGACTCAGCTCCCATTCTCGAAAACCTGATGTGCAGGTGACACTTCAAGGATGTAATCAGAAAACGTCGTGGGGGATGGAGGAGAAAGAGATGCTGACACAGAAAAAGCATTCTATTTTAAGCAGGCCAAGTGCATGCCTACTCCCGGCCTTTGAACGAGCAGGGCTGCCTGCTCTGCGTGCCGTGAATCATCCCAGTCTGGGAGGGTGAGTTAGACTTCTTTCCCCAGCCTTTGCAACAGCGTGCTGAAAAGGGTGCAAAAATCCCGCGGTGGGGGTTAAGGCAGCTGGGTCGGTTTGCTGGAGCAGCGAGCGGACTCTCAGCGTCCTCGGGAGCCGCGGCACAGCGAGGGGGATGTGTCTGGCAAATCGAGAGTAACTCGTGAATCTCTTGAAGATGTGACTGAAGTGGCGGTCACTGGCTAAGAGCTCTCATCGCAGCGAGCGCTGCAGCAGGGGTGCGGGGGGGAAAGGGGGGAGAG
The DNA here is from genome assembly GCA_009819775.1 of Phoenicopterus ruber ruber. NCBI lineage: Eukaryota > Metazoa > Chordata > Aves > Phoenicopteriformes > Phoenicopteridae > Phoenicopterus > Phoenicopterus ruber. Next base: position 8,556,034 of record CM020234.1, read on the forward strand.
GAGGGACGATGGGAAACCTTTGAGGAGAGGAATGAATGATACGCTCCTGGCACAGGCCTTTTCTTGGGGCTAACCTGACATCCTCCAGTCCTTTCCCGTTAGTAATTTGGGTGTTCTCCAGCAAGGAACAGCACTGAGTCTTTGACCCTTGAGAAAGCACCACTGTACGGGCCAAGGAGAGCTGGGTCTGGGCTAGCATCCTGGCTACCCCATCCATGATTCTGCCACCACTGAGCCGCAGTGCTGCACCTCATAGCTTGGAGCAAACAGCAAATGAGTAAAACTCCATCTATCTTGTATAGGAGGAAAGACAAATATTTGCATTACAAGCATAATCCATGAGTGGGCAAAGATTCCACCATTTCATATGGAGATTACATCAATACAGGAGCTGAGGCTGGAAGAGAAGCTCCCTGTGGCCCGTCGGTGCGCCCTGTCTTTACCCAGAGCACGTAATCCTACAGGGCCGCCACTTTTTTCTCTCTTTTATTCAGGATTCAGAAAGCTTAGCTATGAGAAGGTGGTTGACCTTCCAAACATTGCACTCAAGCAACTCTTCGGTGTGGAGGTAAATCAGCCCTGTGCCCAGTGCTAAAACTCTGGTTGCACGGTGGAGGGCAAGTTGTTTGCTTCATGGCACTCATGCATTGTGCCACCATCTAGTACTTGTCCCTCCAGCTTTTTGGGAACCATTTCTAATTCCTAGAAAGAAAAATAAGGGACCTTCTTGGAAGAAGGATGGGATAGGTAGCCACCTGGGTTACTTATTGGCATTATAATTATTTGCATGCTCTGGGAAAGGAGTCTGAGGAGAGTACACAAAACCTGAAGGGAAGAAAAACAGAATTATCAGAACAGAGCTTGTTTCGAGGCCCTCAGAATATGTGTTTGCTTTTCTTATGGTTAGGAGACCAATGCAAACCAAATGTCACCAAGTCTGAAGCAGAAAATATTTGAACGATACACCCCATACAGAGACACAAATTCCCGTGAATCAGGCATATTGCATATTGCTGAGACAGCTCAGCCCTTCAGCCTGTTTTTGAGTCTGACTCAATTAAAACACAAAGCAGGTAAAACCGGGAGGAAAACTCATTGTTTGTTTATCAGACGTAAAGAACATGTATAGTCTTTGGATTATAGCTTGGCGCTGCGAGGGCTCCCGCTGCCCAGGCCCTGCTACGATAGCAGCCTGCTCTAATAACAGCCTGTTAGAAAACGATGGCATGGAGCGGGCGGGCAAAGACGCATCCAGGTCGCGAGGCAGGAGGCACGGAGCCCACAGGCTGGTCTTGGCTTTGAAGCTCATGAACGCAGTAAGCAGAGAGTCACCAGGGCATGAAAATCACGCCTTCCAACGGCAGCTGAATCAACTCTCCTCCTGCTGCCTGCGCGTCAAGCGCAGCCCGTTGGATGGCACCTGGGCTGACTGACCTCTCGCGGGCCATGAAACTGCTGGCTACTCGCATCCCTCAGTGCCGGGAGCCCGAGCAAAGACGAACCCTGCTGTCAAAAAAACTCTTGTCATTGCAGTTATGTTGACTGACATTTTAACCAAAACTTAGACATAAATCACCACCGGACAGCCATACCATCCCATTCACCCGCTCACGTACCCAGTTCCTGATTCATTAAGAGTTGCCCTTCACTCACCACCTTCCCTCCAAAACGCTTCCATGTATCTGTTAAGAAATTCACCGCAAGCACCTCCCTAACTAAAACCATCTGGTGTCTCTGATTTAAGCCATTGTTCAAAACTCCTCTCTAAATTACCGCAAAGTTTTCTGCACTACTTTAGAGTCATGTTTTGGTCTACAGTTTGTTTCACCATCCTCAGCCTATCTCTAGTTCCCACAAATCAAAGCCACTTTCATGGCATCATATTCCCCAGAGGCAGCTTGTCTCTTGAAGCTTTTCCCACTGCCCCAGCATCATCTCTCTTTCTGTCTTTTCAGATCTATTTCTTCTGCTGCAAATTCAATTAAAGTCTCTCTGGGAGCCTCATGATCAAGTCAATACAGTGACCAACGGTAGGATGGGTTAAACTGAGGTTTAAGGCGAGTGGATATGTGAGGAACAGATAGGAAGGCAGGCTTTGCTATTAAGGAACTGGAGAGGCAGGATTCATCACTCCTCGCTGAGGTATGTACCGTGTAGGTGGGTACTTTTAAGGAAGGTGTCTATGCTCCCACTACAGTCGTCACAGATACCCTCTCATCCTCAGATCTGGCTGTACTAGTAGCTCTCCATCAGCAACACCGAGACCTGATCAGGGAAATAAGGGGCAATAGTAGCTCATACCCCATCCGGTTGGGTATGTGATGCTGGACACATGAAATAAGCTCATCTGTATGGTCTGTACAGTCTCTTCTCTCAATTACCCTGCAGCTGTATGTGTTCCAAAAATAACAGCTAGCTCCTTTGCATTTTGTGGTTGTGCCATCATAATTAAAACAAATTCCAGTCTCCAAACAGCAGTGGTAGGAGCCCATCAATTTTATGGGGGAGAATGGACAAATGCTTTTTCCAAATCATTTTTACTCCAGCCTACCTGGTTTCAAATTTGTCTTTGATTCAATTTGGTTGCTGTGGAAACAGCCATGACATCAGACCTGGGAGTCGTGACATCGTTGAGTGAATAATCATATGCTGGAGAAAACAGCAGGAAAAATGAAGTAAACAAATGTGTTTATCCACAAATGCTCCTACCATGAGGAACTGGAATCTCCAATGGTAATTTACCACACGTTGCTAATGTGTTTGTTATAATATATTTCTTAATTCTTTTTTTTTTTCTTTTATTTTGGCTGAATATGAAAGTTCATCAGGGCTGGAACAAACAGGGGAAGCATATTGAAATGAGCATTACAGATCCGTCGTGCTCTAGTTTACGGTCTTTTCTCAGTGATACACAGTAAGTAAAACAAGCACTGATTGAGTCAGCTGCCTCCTGGGTGTTCATTTGCTGTAGTGTGAGGAATATTAATGCTAAGTACATCCGCGTGCATCAGGAAAGGCAGGAGGAGGCAAGCAGATTACCCCGGCTTAGGGGTATTATACACGCGTCTGCAACTTCCAAAGACACAGAGAGGAAACATTTCTGTGGGTTTTTGTCTCTTATCTTCTTACAGTCTTATAGATTTTGGAGATGCATTGCCCTGGAGTTATAATACTCAGAGTTTTCAGGGGGGATTGTGATTATATTTTTTTTTAAATCCTCCTTTTTACAGGGAAAAAAAAAAAGGCAAAAAAGCAAGCACTGAATTTCATCAGGATAAAGAAAAAGCAGATTCCAAGAGAAGAAAGAACAGATGAAAAAGAAAAGTTTGATTAAAATCCCCTCTTGTTCCATGTGTTTGATGTAAATATCTTCACACCTTTCTCTTTTCCTTTGCAACCTCAGCAGAGGGTTCAGCCCGTCACCAGGGGATTGAGTTCCAAGCTTAGGGCTTTGTAGTTGCTGCTGCTCTTGCTGCTGTTGTCTAAAGGGATTATAAGCCTTTGTAAAGCTTGTGTTAATACCCTGGAGGGGAAAAATGAGTTTCCAAATAACTTTTTTTGTGTATCATCTCCTGTCTGAGGTACCCTAGGAAAGGAAAAATTAGGAAGTGTTTTGGCTTCGAGAGTAGGTCATTTGGAGTTCACCAGCGAGGTCTCCAGCCTTTCTGAGCCAGTCTCTCCCAGTGCAGACTGGAGACTTCTCTCCGGGCTCTCTCGTTGTCGTTGTGCTGCTGACACCAGGACCTGTTAGGAATAGCAATGCACTTCTCTGTTCACCAGGGAACACCTTCAAGCTTAGACTGGATTTTTAAAAAGCGCCTGAAGAAACTGAATTAGGTGCTTAGCTCCCACTCCATCCTTTGGTAATGTTTGGGCACTTTATACTCTATACCTTCTTTGGAAAATCCTGGCTCAGGATCCAACTCCACAGCTTCAGACTGACTCTCTGTATCTTTTCAAACCCTTTTTTTTTTTCTGCGGGAGGATTGGTTTTGAGCCACGTCGCAACGTTTCCCTTCAGATGCAGGTGCCGTTGCAAAGGTGCAGAGCTGCTCGGTATTCACAGAGCGTTGGTGGCTGGGGGTCATTCAATATTCCGGCGTGAGGAGCGAATTGCTCGGTATTCCAGGTGTGTGCCACCGCTCGGTGTCAGTCGGTGCCCAGGACTGTACAGCTGTGGATTGCTCAGTATTCCGAGGGCGTGCTTCAGGTACTTGAAGGCTGTCACGGAGGACTTGGGTGCTTGCCAGGATGAGAGTCTTTCAGTATTCGCATCTGTCTCTCTAGTAAGGGGTGAGGCACGCAGCCATCCATTCGATTCTCTGCCCTACCAGGTTTTGAGAATAGAGATGAAAGCAGTGGTCAAAGAGAAAATTATAATGGAGAGGAGAGGAAAAGAGAAGTGGAGAAAGAAGAGAAGGGAGAGGGACAAAAGGGCAGTTCTTTAGAGAATTAGACCTTGTTGAGCCCCTCACATGGGTACTTTCCAAGAGCCATAGTTTAGGTTTAAACGAAAAGGGTGAAGGTAATGCATCCCATCTTTGTAAGACTGACTTAAGAATCCAAGGCAGAGCTGTCCAGATACATTCATTATCACACTTTTTGGCACTGGTTGGTGTTAGGTTACGTGATAAGAGGTTTATGCCCACAAACACAAGGGAGCACAACAGGAGGTGGAGGAAACCCAATGACCTAAGCAGAGCAACACAGCCCCTGGCCCCGCTCCTCCCAGGGCTGTCACTGCCCACTCCCATCCCTTGAGGGTGAAACCCATCATGAGAAGTCAATGGGAGAGGCTCTTCAGACCACCCCTCACACGGAGAAGGTTTGCTGTCAACAGGGGTGTGGGACACGTTGTTAGACACAGAGAAGAGACTTTTGGGGTTGTACAAAACTGTACAAATCTGTTTCTAAAGTTTTCTTAAACAAATTTGTAGAAATTTTGATGCATCATGTTTGAGGAAAGCACGACTCCCCAGTTACTTTTTTCCGCCTGAAATTATGACAATCTCATAATAATATTGAAACACAACAATAATGATTAACATAAAACTTCTTGATTCACTCGAATAATTTTTTCTTACAAATTGTCCACTAACAATTTTGCCTTTTCAGAGTAACATTCAGATTTAGAACAGAGAAAAAAGAATTTGAGTTTTTGGATAGGAGAAAATGTTTCCAACACAGTTCTTGTTCATAAGACCATCTGCTCCTTTGTTACCAGGTATGAGTTTGTAGACATATATATGCCAGCTACTACAAATGACAGGCCAGCACCGTGTGCAGGTACTTCTGAGGATGCCTAGCACAGGTCTGAACAAATGGGCTGGCTACAGAAGCGGGAGAAAAAGTTGTGTTTTGGAAAACTGAGAAGGAGAATGGAATCTAGTATCTGCTTTAAAGGCTGTTACGCTGCAATGAGAGTGGAAGTGGCCTGCAGCTAGAATGGGCGCCAGTTAAAGCTCACCCTGTCTCCAAAAGGTATTGGTCGGTCTGGAGTGAGTAACAGTGGGTTGGGGACAAAAACATATTTCTTCATTGGTAATATTCTGCATTTTTTACACAATTAATGTAAGTCTTAAGGGTTCTCCAGATCTCTCTTCCGTAAATCTGTGCTTCACAGTCTCCTCCTTCCCTTTTCTCCTTTCTGGGTGTGCCCACTGATCTGGAAGGCTTCGCCTGTGTCTCTTCTTTCTCCACCAACCCTTGGCCTTAAAGCTTAAACCATAGTTCTCTGGATCTGCTACACCATGAAAATATTCAGGGGATATAATGTTTATTCGTGATTCTTGATTCACTCAACCCACTCTCTAAAGGAATCTCTCCCAACATGCCCCCCAGTACTTAGCTATGAAAAGTACATTCCTTTCCCCGTGACTTTGTCAGTGCAGGGAACAACACAGCCTGCTTCAAAATGCTGCACTGCACTTCTCAATGGTATTTTATGACACATTTTTCAAATCAAATTTAAAAGCATAACTGAGTGGAATTAAATTAATGCCGTCTGGTAATGTCAGCAGCACCGGAGCTGTGCATGGCTGGCTTAGCTTCTAAACCTCTGGCAGCTTCCTGGGACTTAGTCCTGACTTCAGGGAAATAGCGAATGTGGTGATGTGAATTTTTTTTTTTTTTTAAACTCTCTCTATGGAAGGGAGTGTGTGGGAGTAAATAGATGGCAGCTGAGGTCTTGGTCGAGTTTCCTAGGGAAGAGATCTTTAAGTTTAGATGTAGGTATGTTCCTGCGTACAACTAGGGGAAGGAGGAGGGTATACAAATTTAGAATAAGTATCCATGTGAGTTTTAGTGTGATGGATGCATATACAGGAGGTCCAAGAATATCCCTAAATTACCCAGGCAGACCTTATTGGGTCTGGATTTGGGGTTTTTTTTCCCCTCACACCTGCTCACACAGTTTGATGAGATACATCCCAGAAATGAGCATATCACAGTACTGATTCTGATAATGAAGATGGTGATGATTTAGAATGGCAAAATGTTGCATCACTGAGCAGAATGCATAGTTTGTGCCTGTGTATATTTTTGTCTGTGCATAGTCAGGAGAGACTGCTAGTAGCTTTTGAGCTGGAAAATTGTTAATGCAACAGTATTCATATAGGACGAGAGAAGCGTGTGCATGTTTGCAGGGCCGTGGACATACGCAGCTAATGCACTTTGTGTCCATACATGTTTTAATGCTTATTCTACTAACATAAATTTCACATATGTCTGCCTGATATGGTGACTGTGTGAACACAATCTCACTTGTCTACATCCAACTTTTTCCTTTTTTCACTTTTGTGGTGGGTTGACCAACCATAAAAGAAAGATAAAAGCTTTCAATAAAGCAAAAGCAAAGGCCACGTGCAGAAAGCAAAGGAAAACAAAAGATTTTTTCTCTATTTCCCATCAGCAGGCAATGTCTGGCCGCTTCCCAGGAAGCAGGGCTGCAGTACACGTAGCGGTTACTCCGGAAGACAAACATCATAATAACGAATGCCCCCCACTTCCTTCTCCTTTCTCTTAGCTTTTGTCACTGAGCAGACGTCATACGGTATGGAATATCCCTCTGGTCCCTTGGGGTCAGCTGTCCTGGCTACGTCCCCTCCCAAGATCTTGCCCACGCCCGGCTGCTGGTGAGGGGGGAATGTTGGAGAGAAGCCGTGGTGCTGTGGAGCTCTGCTCAGCAGTCGCCAAAACACCCGTGTGTTATCAACACCTTTTTAGCTACCGATTGAAAGCACAGCCCTATGAGGGCTGCTACGGGGACAATTAACTCCATCTCAGCCAGACCCACTTCAACTTTCTATGTTTTAAATGCAATAATTCCAGCTTGTTTGTTTGTTTATGGCATTGTGTAAACATCCCATAATAATTTTAGCCAAAATAGATCTCGATTTCTCCAAGACTATATAGCACAGAATGTACTTCATCAGTGCCCAACAATATTTTTTTTTGTTCCTCAATGACTTTGCATTTACTCATCCCATTCAAAGAGGTGTACTTGAATGCATCTTTGCCTTTCCACACAGGCAATACTTGAAACGTTCCCTCCGGAGAAGAGGGAGAAAATTTCTACTGGCAATGCTAGCTTGGAATTGCACAGACCCGAGGTGGGTCCCAACGGGCTCTGCGATCTAGCTGAAGTGTGCAAGGCTCCTCTTGTCCCCACTGAATGTGCCAGTTGCCACTGAACTTGGGTTCACGTTGTGGAGGGAGGACGAACTGCGTTTCTTCTAGGTTAAATTAATGCAGGTGCCAACTGCCACGCAGTCCACAGGGCAAGAGTAGAGCTTGTCTGAAGTAACCCCTCATGAAACCTAAATAAAATGACTGTTGGTCCTTAGCTTCTGTTTTGTTTTGTTTGCTTGCTTGCTTTTCACCTTTATGGCAAATACCTTTTCTTTAAGGCTACAAAATGTATAGTCCTGCCTTCATGGGGAATGTCATTAGCAAACACAATAGCCCCCTCCCATAAAACACAGCATCTTTGTAGTGGTAACCCCATCACCTTAATGCCATGGTGCCTCCTCTCGATTCCTACACTCGTACTATAGGTTTTGGTATCTTCTGGATGCTTTTGTGACAAGAACACTTTGAGGTCAGGTTATGCATTTGCACTGGTATATAGAGCAGCAGAGATATTTATGCTTCTCTATTAATAATAAAGCTGTCTCGGATTTACTTGGAGATGCAGGAGTACAGGAAGAGGGGAGTGTAATAAGGGAGGGGCGAAAAAAACCACAAACCAAAAACATCGATGAAAACTCAGGCTAAGCCTACCTAAGCACGACAGATAATGATGAAGCCAGAATAATTCTGTACGTGAATGAGAGATTTGAGATTCAAAAGGAAAAGGCAAAAAAAAAAAAAAAAAAAGAAAAAAAAAAGTAAAGCTGCATTGCTTATTCTCTGTGGCCTATGTAGTAGTATTTCAGAAAGAGGTTTGGTTTTTTTTCTGGGTGCCTTGTCCTAGTCAAGTTTAAGCATGGAATTTTGCTAGGATTTCCAAAGGAACTTGCGGGAGCTGGGATTACCCTAGAATTTCACAATTTTTTTTAAATGTTGAAATAAAATGGCTGCACAAATATTCTTTTTCCCTTTTTTGTTTCTCAAAGCTCAGACTCAATCAGTGCGACACAAGGTTGAAGTAAACTTTCATGAGCCGTTCTTAATGCACAGGGATTTACATCAGCTAAAAACTGCTGAAATTTTGTATGCTAGGCAGAGTAAGACTCATTTCCTTAATTTAAGCATCTAGGTGTTCAACATCTAAGTCTGATTGAGTCACGCCAGGCTTCCTCTACAGACAGCAGGGAGAAATAGGCTCCCCTGGAAGATGTCTCATTTCGTTCTCGAGAACAGGGTCTAATCTGGGTTGGATGAATTGCCTCTGGAGGTACCCACAGCCCCAGACTACAGAGGGAGATTGGGGTGATTATCTCAGACCTCTCACTGTTAGACTTCTAAAGAGAAGGGAGCTGAATCCCGGCCTTAGCAGCTATTACATTCCTGCGGGTTAGGGTGCTTAAAAACGTCCCTCTTCTTTGCTGGCTTGAAAGACTCCGTCTCTCTCACCGAGAGACAATTTCATGCTCTTAAACAAAGTACTAAGGCATGAAAGCACAATTCCAGTCTGTTCTTTCTGTAGGGCTGGTTAAAGAAAAAAAAAAAAGGGCCATATGATGTGCTTTGGATTGAACTGAGGAGCTGACATTGGTATCTGGGAAATGTTCCAGTAGACTGAGCAAGAGGGCTGTGCTCAGTGCCAGCATAAAAAAGATACAATTTTCATGGAGATGCATCCATTTACACCTGGTCTGCATTTGGCATGGGGAGAAGAGAAATTGCCCCTTGATCAGGGCATATTTGACATATTGAGTTATCTCTCTCATGAGTAATGGAGTAAAGATGAGTACACGTTTGATATGTTATAGTGGCTTCCTATAAATATTAAAGCGAAAGGAAACTTCACAGACTTACGGGATGGAAGCACCTGCAATTCATCTACGCAGACCATACTTTGAGGTGACTGCCAGCAGCACGCTTCCCTGAGGGGTCATTAATAGCTCTCTCCGGGCTTTTCCTGCTTGCTTTTCTGCTTTTCCAGGGTCTTCATGGCTGGAAGGAAAACTTTGCCTTGCTCAGCCTCAATTTTCAAGGTAGCTGAGCTCCCAGAGCTCTTTCTACTGTGCCTAGGGAGAATGTGAAATCACCATCACTGGAGGTTTTTAAAAACAGACTAGACAAACTTGTGTCTTGAAAAGCATTGATCTTCCTGACCCGACTGGAAAGCAAAAGGGTTGACTAGAGGTCATTCAATAACTTGTCCGCTTCTGTTTACCACACATGTTCTCAAATGGTACGATCTCCAAAGAATGATTTCTCAGCCTGTGGTCCGCAAAACACCTGAATGTGTTGCATGAAACCATTGCAAAAAGCAATTGAACTAAGAAATGAAAATGCACTTCCACATGCTAAATGGCAAGGAAACAAATTAATGAATGAATACGCAAAGGTTTCGCCTCATTTCCATGTGGCTGTACATGAAAATTGTGTCAGAAGTTTCATATTTTTGTTTTACTTTCAAAAAAATTTAGCACTTCTCCATTTGAAAACAGAAACACTGTTCTAAAGGCGAGTCCATTGGATTTACACCAAGTCTGAGAGGTGGCAAGCCCTGCACGAAGCTCAGCGAGTTACCCGTTATTAATCACTAATTCACTGGTAGAGCACCGCAAGAGCCTGCTATCCCCCAGCCTCTCCTTCCCGTGTGTTTCTTGTGTCTTTCTGCTGCAGGTTGCAGGGTAACGTGTCCACTAATCCCACCAGAGGAAGACAGATCTCAGCAGGGTTTGCTGGTGTCATCTAAAGTCATCTTCCTCCTCTTCCTAACCCTCTCTCTTGCTGATTTCTCGCTAGGTTGTTTACACTCCAGAGATTTCTGCGGCACCCCTTAAGAAAGGAGCTGTAATTGCTGATCCAGCTGTTAGATGTTCCCCTCAGTACAATCTGGAACGCGCTAAACAACTGGCTGATGTTTATCGTCGTGATGCAGAGGAACTGAATGGTGCCGCCTGATTCCTCCCTGGAACAGAACAGAACAGTACAGAGGGAGCCCTGCGCACCTATGTGCTCTCTTCTCCGCTGCCTCAGCGTTTGCTTCCAAGTGCGTTTCAAAGTCAGAGCCTGGGATTTTTCAAAGGTACTTGCTGAAAAGAGTGACTTTCTGACAGCCACAGGGTTGTTAGCTGAAAGGCTGTTGTTGCAAAACCGGGGAAATGTTTCCTCTTGCTAGGAACAATACTTGTCTCTTGATTTCCCCGGATGGTTTTGCACTGCTACCTGTCCTCAGGCAAGGAGTTAACCAAAAGATGCAAAGAGGTCACTAAAGAGCTAAGCCAGAAAAATAAAATGATAAGAAGTACAACTTCACCTCAGAGGAGTTAGCTTCAAAATAGTTAGATCAGCAATGGCTCTAATTGCATCTACTATTTTGGGGGGGGGGGGGGGGGGGGGGGGGTGGGGGTGGGGTGTGTGTTATTATTTTATTTTAATTTATTTATTGTGTTGCCATGAAGAGTAGCTTGAAGAAAGGTGAGTCGAGATAAGTCAGACCGGCAACTGCATGTGTCAGGGAGAAATGTGTCAGGTTAGAACATATCTTCTGACAGAGACAGCTGTGAAAGCCATAAAAGGCTTCCCCCTACGCAGAGACGGGTAATTCACCAAACCTTTCAATCTGAATTTAGCAAAGAGAAATATATCTGCGAGTCTCCCCTCCCATGACTTTCTTCTTCAGCCCATATGCACTTTGTCCACCCTGGATGAGAGCATAAAGGATGAGGGTCAGAAGTTAATTTGGGACCTGAGGATTCTTGAAAGAAAAAAACCTGCAGAGCTCAACATCTGGCTGCCCTGGGCACAGAGCAGATGAACTGCAGAATTACACCACGAGAGAGGCAGAAGTTGTGAGGACGAAGGGGCTGAAACCAAGCCAAGAAAGACAGGCATGCTAACGTCCTACGCACGCTAACCTGGATTTAAATGGCATATGGGGTGCAATATCTGCATATTTTTACCTGTAGCTTGCTAGGACTCCACTGACAATGGATGAAATACATATCAAGGGTACAGAAAGAAGATAGGCTTCTCTAGAGCATCTCTCCTTTCTGTCATTGATTTTTTTGGTGCTGATGTCAGCCAGGAGCCAATACGAAGGAAACAAACTGACTGGTCCTTTCTCCAGTTCTGACCAGCATGAAGCCAAGGGTGCTGCCATTCATCTAGGAACAACACAAGGAGGTAGCTTCCATAATTCACCTGGCAGCAGCTTTCCAAGATCCATATCGGCTCTCACAAGAGTTTTCACCTCACCACAAGTACATACGCTGTGGCTGAGCTGCCGTCAGGGATCATTACGTGTCGGAGCCTGGCCAGGCAGCTCGGTGTGCTTACACCCAGCGTGCCCGTGAGCCGAGGCACGCGTGCAGAAACCCATCGGAGCCGTAGCTCCTGGTCGGATGCAAAGCCACACGCAGAGTCACTGCGCCGGGCGTTCTTTGCAGCATGAATGCTTCCCCCCTCCTTCCCCCAATGCAGTATCAATCCTTAAGCCTTGTTCTCACCTCAATAAAATTGTAAGTGTTCTTTTATTACTGCCATATGTATTGTCAGACACAAACCTCTATCAGCCACCATGAGACAATCTGAAAATGGCTCTTGCAGGCTTGGCAATAGCCAGCCGAAAGCCCACCTCGGTTTAGACCAGGTATGAAGCTTGAGAAACCCCACTTGTTTCCTCACTCATTTTCCAGATTTTCACCAGTAAGAGAAACAAACTCAGTTTCTTCATCAATAAGGTGATTTCAGGCTTTACTGCCAGACCTGGATGCAGTGGATGGATTCTTGGCTGCTATAAGTCACTGTGTTAGTTCACATCCAGCTCAGGTGCCAGTGTTTTGTTAAATCAAACCTCTGCATTCGATAAAATAATTCTTTATGAAATTAAAATTAGGTTTTAACATCTGTAGCAAACAGAGGGTGTGCTCACATGTCACATCTGCACCTGTGCAAATGCCAATTAACCCAGTATAATTAGTCACAATTTTTACTCATTATCACTAAGATCAGAATCAAAACCAGGATTTACTTTCTCATCTCTTAGTCTTCTTTTTCTTCCAGATCATGATCTTTCTATCACTACAGTGGCTTGGGGTTTTATGTAGATGGCCCTGTGGGACCAATCTTAAAGAAAAAAAAAAAAAAAATATACCAAACCCAAACCCTCAGAACCAAATTCCCAAGACCTCAGCACCTGAAATGCAGACATGATTTTCAGAAGAGCTTGTTTCTTATTTAACCACCCAAAAGAAGGGGTAAATCTTTGGCCACTCTCAGCCTCTAGCTGTTTTTACCATGTTGCATATCATTAAAAGAAATCAATGCACAGAAAACGGAGCATTTTTGAGAAAATTTGGCTCCTACTGTGCGCCTTGAACCCTCCTGGAAGTGGTGAGAGAATGTCGCTGTGTCATCACCGCATGAGGCTTTCCTGCCCTACCTCGGATTTTGTAACCAATACAGGTCTTTGTAACAAAGCCAAGCAACAACGCTCCCCCCCATTAATCATACCTCAGCAATCTATATTATTGTTATTATTAATTACTTTTTGAATTAATAATAACCATAGCAGGGACTACCATTGTGAATAGCACGGGGAAAACCAGGATAGTTTGGTAGGTCTTTATACATGTAAAGTACTGGACTCCCACAGACTTTATTTATGAAAAAAAGTGCTGTGGACATGAAAAGGAGGAAGAATATTGTAGCTACTATGGTTTAAGTGAGAAAAGGCTTGTGAGAAATATTACTTCTTATTATCCCAAATGATATAACTGGGGGGGGAGGGCAGAGAGGGGAGGGGGGGGGAAAGAAAGAGTCAGAAAAGCTTTCAGACACTGAATTCTTCAATTTTGAAATAGGAGCAGCAAAATTTGGGTTTCGATGCTATTATTTTATCATTGGATTGAAAAGAATGGATTAGCATCCGTTGTTAACATCCTTGTATGTACTCACAACTCTCCTGAGCACTAATATTTTTTTTTTTTAAGCCTATTTTGGTATTATATAGAGTTGCATCGATTTTGATGGAGCTTCTGGCAGAGAGATTTGTCTCCAGGATAGCTTTCTGATCACTTCCAAAGATAGAGATTGTGATCCCAATTGAAATGGAAGTCAGTCCTGAGCGTAAAGAAATGCAACATCCCTAATCTAGATGTCCATCAACAGAAAGCTTGTTAAAGTATTCTTAAAAGCACCCAGCACAGGATAATTCATGGCTGTCCTTGCTAGTTGATTTAAGAGCTAAAATTTCTTCATCTAACACAGATCTTCTTTCTGCTGGAAATTAAACCTAGTACTCATTGTCTTACACCCTCAGAGAGCTGATCCTCTGCTAAATTGCCCTTTAGCACATTAGAAGGCTGCGTTGTGTCCTCTCTCAGTCTTTTCTTATTAAGGCTTAACGCCTTCAACTTTTCTTACAGGTTCCGTTTTCTGAAACTTTTCTCCTCCTTGCCAGTATCTGTTTGAGTCTCTCCGATTTGTCCACATTATAAAACGTGATACCCAAAAGACCTCGTACTCCAGCTGAAGCCTCCTCAGTGCCCAGCTAAGCAGAATATACGCTCTGCCTGGTGTTACTTTCCAGAGGGAGATTTGCCTCTTCTCACTGTTAATTCATATTCATCTTGTGCAGCATTATAACCCCTTGATCCTTTTCCACTGTACTCCCATCAAGGCAGTTATTCTCCGTTTCATGGACATAGCCATGATTTCTCCTTCCTAAGGAGTCATTTGCGCCATTGTCCTATTGAATTTAATCTTGTTGATTTCCTACTGCTCCTCCAACGTATCAGAATCATTTTAAATTCTAATCCTGTCTCCCAAACTGCTTGCAGTCCCTTCCAGCAAAGTGTCATTTGTAAATTTTATAGATGTACACCTTAGTACATCATCCATGTGGATAATGAAAATATTGAAGAAGTATGGGACTCCAATTCTAATGTCCTTCCAGTTTAGAGGAGAACTATTCATGTGTGACTTCTCAGCCAATTGTGGACCCATCCTGGTCTACAGGACTTCCTCTAGATCATATTTTCCTAGTTTACTTATAAGAAAACGAAGTGGGGTCATATTAAAAGCAAGATACATCACAACTACTGCATCCTTCTAAACCACTGTGGCAGGTGGCTCTGTTAAAGAAGAAAATTAGATTGATATGACAGGATTTGTTCTTTGCAATCCCATGTTGACTGCACCTTTTATCATTTTATTATCCTCCAGGTGCTTATAAATCTATTGTTTAATAATTTATTCTATGATTTTTCTGGGTTAAGATGACTAGTCTATAATTCCCTGGGTCCACCTTTCCCCCTTTCCCAATGTAGGAACTATGTTTGTCCTTCTCTGGTCCTCTGGGCCCTCCCCAGTGTCGGCCAGTAGCTGAAGATAATCACCAATCATGCAGAGACTGCAGTAGCAGTTTCCTTGAGAGCTGTATGGTTAATCTGACTCATATGCAAGTCACCTCTATGCTCTTTAACCCATGTGTCTCCTATTGTGGAAAATTCTTGCACTCCACAAGATCCCTGTTATTTTTTCTTCTTGGGCACCCACACACTTACAAGTCTCTATTTCTCCCTCTGCATCACTTCCCAAGTCCCTCATTTGGAGGCTGAACTTCTCCAGTTGTCTCCTTGCTTGTTTGCACAATTCTTTTGTATTCATCTCAGCCATATAGCAAGGCATTTGCACTTGATTAATACTTTATTTGAATTTGTTAAGTCTTTACAGATATCTTCGTGTGTCTGCATCGGACTCTTGCTTTTCCTCCTGCGCTGCTGTAATGAACTACTGTGCCTTTAACACGGCTGATTTCAGCAACCGCAAACTATCCTGCGTCTCTTCCCTTTTGCGAAGTTCATTTATCACTTTCCTGCCTTTGCTCCACTCTGCTCTCCCTTTTTTCCTGCTTTTCCACCTCCTCTTTGAAATCTGAATCCAATAGGTGTGTGGTCACCAGTTTCACAGAGGTTTATTTCCACTATCTAATTCTGACCAGGCACTTCAGGTTAGGACTACATTAAATAGTCATTTGTAAAACACACAAACAATCCTGAGTGAAGACACCACCACTCCAAGTCTTTCTCTTCCCGTACGATTCCTACCAACCATTATTCCCTATCAGGCCTTCAGGAACTGATTTTAATTGGATATGCCATAAAAATTAGGACTTGTATAATTAAAGCCTTCAAGTCTGGCAGGTGAATAATTTGCCTTTTCCATGTTTTCATCCATCTGTGATATTTTACTTCATGTATGTCTGCAGCAGTACGTACCGTAGGCTGCCATTCCCTACGGGGAGCCATTACTTCATGGAGGTTTCTCAAGAATCACATAAACCACATTAAGAAAAAAAAAAAAAAACCACTTCACAAAAACCACCACACAGTCACACGGCCGACCACTCTAGGGTCTTTTGAAACCTTTTTCTACTACACCTCAATTAATGTGCACAGGAAAATAATAGTAATAATAAGAGGAGAAAAGAGGAGGATGATAAGTTCAACAGAAAGAGCCTGCTGGAGTCAGTCCAGGGACCTGCGCACCAG
Source organism: Phoenicopterus ruber ruber (assembly GCA_009819775.1). Taxonomy (NCBI): domain Eukaryota; kingdom Metazoa; phylum Chordata; class Aves; order Phoenicopteriformes; family Phoenicopteridae; genus Phoenicopterus; species Phoenicopterus ruber. The sequence goes on from CM020234.1 coordinate 8,572,206, forward strand.
CCCTTGCGCCTCGAGCACGTCTGACTGTGGGAGCTCGTTTCCCCCCGCGCCGCGGGTTTGGGAGCACAGAGAGTGTCCTTGGATATTCTGCATACAAAATCCAAGAGCACCTTGGGTCATGTCTCAGGGAGCTGGCAGAAAGACCTTTTCCCATCCTGTCAGCACGTGTTCAGCCACACACTTGTTTCACCTACAAGGTAAATGACACTCAAGTAAAACATTTTGACACTTCCTTACCCCGTGCTTGGTGCTAATGAGCCGACGAGTGAAGTTTGCATCCAAAAATCTCAGTTTGCCAAGAGATCCCAATTTTTTATTGCTGCCTGTGAACTGGTCTCTTCCCCACGCAACCAAGTTGCAAGATAGGAAGGGTGTCCTCTCTTTAAACCATAAATCATCCCTTTAATTGGTGATCGGATGCTGCGTGAGAGACCTGGCAGGTGTCAGTTCATCGCTGTGTAATTGAATGCAGCTTGCTCTGACGCATCCCTGCCCCTCGTCTCTGCAACGTGTTGGAGAATCAATGCAAGCCTGAAGTGTGACTTGCAATGGCAAAGGGGAAAGAGAAACAGGAGAACGCAGAAGTTTATCTTCCTCCAGAGCAGTGTCTGGGTGACAGCTGAGGCAGCCTGGGTTGAAAGGCATCTCAGCCGTGCATCGAGATGGTTATCTGACATCAGAGAAACTCCCAGTCGCGGGCTGTCCTATCTCATCACTGTCGGTGGCTGGAAGGAAACAGGTACACGTAGGATTTCCACCACACAGACGAGAAAACCGAATGAAAGAAACTTCTGTGACATGCACTCTTATCTCCCTCTGTTCATCTAATGTCTCCTTTAGTTCATATGCTTGATCTTTTCTTCCTTTGTTTTATTTTTTCCCCTCTCACTCACACAGGGTGTAGTTACAACCACCATGCATGTTCAAAAAACCACGGTTTGGTGTAATCGCTCTGTAAAATTGCTGAGAATTAGAAGAAACGTGCTTTCCTTCAGGATAGATATTTAGGCCTTAGACATTTTGGTTTCCTCAAGATATCAGTCATCTAACTCCTATTTAGGTGACTAACTCCTATTTTAATCAGCAAAAGCTAGGTACTTAAATACCTTTGAAGAGCTGGTCCCCAGTGTCTTCCAGCTACAGGATCCAATCACTGATTCATCAGTCTCTGGATCCAATCAGCAGTGATTGATTTAATGATGTCAATATTCCTTTCCACTCCTCCATAATTTCCTGTCCCTGCCCTTTATGACTTACTATAGGCAGCAACCCATTATGATAATTCAGTATTTCCTACTGCAGAAAACTATGCTGAAAATGAAAAACAAAATCCTACACAGACCCAAGAAGCGTCCGTAGCTGCGGCATCAGTGTCCAGGCTGCTGTTTACTGAATTGTTTATCTATAATGCAATGCCACAGTTTAAAAAATTACATTAGTCTAATTATCCTATTTAAGGAGATAACTCTTCTGTTGCTACCACTCCCATAATTTTCTGCATTTCCATCTCCTAAATTATCCACTTCTAGGCTTTTTTCTAGCCCGTATATATCTGAAAAAAAATATCCTTCGAGGTATAATTAACTTTTTCATTCAGAATCCTAATTTTCTCTCTCAGACATTTTCTGCAGTGTTTAAACTATTTATTATGCAAACTTAGAGAAGTCAAACTATGAATTATGTACAAATCTACGTATTGGAGTTCTCAGCTAATCACTGCATCTCTGTGTCTTCTGGTTCAAGGTAACCAGAGTGCACAGAGTGGAAAATATCAGAGTCCAGCACCCAGCATATGAATTTTTTTCCTCATGTTAAAGACATCCTTTCCCCCAAATTAAATAACTTGATGTCATCTTTTTAATGATTTTTTTTTTATTCTGTTTTCGGGTAATTTCTTATCACCCACCACTATGGTTGCCCTCCTTCACATCACACTTCCTTCATCTCTTCTACAGTGCTCTCAATAAACTGCAGTCGGACACGTGAAGACTTGCAATGACTTCTTACGACACTCGCTGTTAGATTTTTCTCTTTTTCCTCAGCTCGGTTCATTTGCTTATTCTTTCCCCTTGCGTTTCTTGGGGTTTACGTTGTGATTTTACATCGCAATTTTGAGGGCGGGGACTGTCTCGTATGCATCTTGTCTCGTACTTGTCGAAAGCATTTGTCTTTACATGTAGTTTAGGCTTTGGCATCATCATGAAGGGTACTGTTGTTGTTGTTGCGATGAAAGCTACACAGGGCTCCAAGCCTAGACTAAGGCCTTAAAGGCATCAAAGAAAAAGATATTTGCGGTCCCAAGGATTTTTCAATCTATGATTTTTCTTTCTGCTAATTAATAGCACATCAGTGGCTATCTATCTGTCCTGTCAGCAGGAAGATGTTCAAAATCCCCTCTAGCTTTTCAGTGGCATATTTTCTTGCATATCTATTTGAACTAAAAAGGAATTATATTGCTTGGAGAAACCTTTTCTCCCCCAATTCATGCAACTTGAGGAAAATGAAAGGAAAAATATGCTTTTATTTATTTTTGCGTATGGGACTGTTATGATTCATTAGCACAGAAAGTGGCCAAGCACTGTGGGGTTACGTCCGATGAGACAATTGTAAAATAAGTGAGTTGTTTGAGCTGGATCTTCTGATTGTATAAGGCTGCAACGTCTCATTGAAACCTGTTCTGTTGGGTTGATAGCTGGAGCTGGATTTTCTGAAATGCAAAGAGTTCTCAAAGGGCTTTGTCCCAGAAAATGGGACTTACTTCCTCTAAATTTAGCAGCCCAAAGGTCAGGCATTCAGTCTAACCTACCAGCCCAAATTCCGTCATCCCAGACTAAATAGTTATTAAAATAGGTGGGATAAAATGTCATCTTGGAATTTTTCTCTCTGTTGCATATATATAAAAATAGACTAGACTATATATGAACATAGACTAAACACCTTGGACAACTTTTATTGTCCAAGACTAATAGTTGGAGAGGAAGAGTAAGACAGGCCTGACTCAAGGTAAAAAATCCCTTCTCTAGGAAAATCTTTGGCTTGGCTTTAATTTATCAGGGCCTTAAAAGTCAGTGGCTTTTAGTAAATGAATACGTTGCTGAAGCTGTTTTCACATTCGAGCCCAAAGACAAAGACGTATATGCTTCAGGAATGAAGCTTGACTAACAGATAAATGCGTGCAGCTGAAGAAGGAAAGCTCCAGGTTGTTTTCTGGGAAGACTCTTTTAACCATGAACTTGAACTCTATGCTTTAGCTCGTGTTTGCAACCCTGTTGAACGTACATTTTATTCCATGCCTTCAGCCACCAGCCCACTGGACATAAGGAAAAAGCTGGTACGTACGATTCATTCGGAAACAGAGGATGGAACTTGTGAACATGGAAACCAAAATACTACGGTTCTGTCTGTGAAGTCAAAGAATATTTTTCGGGGCTTTGGGATTTTATTCTGTGTGAGGTCATAGACCTTTCTCCAGAGAGATTCCTCTAGAAACTGGGAAAGAGACCGAGCCTGTCTTCACTATGACTCTGCCTGCTTCAGCGTGGCTTTGTGAGGAAGACGGGTCTTGCAGCCTCCCAAAAGGAGAAGAAAATGTATTGTTAAAGACCTTTATAGCAGCCTCTCCGTTTCTTCGGAATTGGCTTTGCCTCATTACCAAAGCACCCTGCGTGCTCTTTTCACTCGTTCACATGTGTGCGTGCATGAGGTAGAAGACCTTGTTTGCATTTTTGTTTCCTTCTCCACCCTTTTGGAGGTCAACAGCTCCAGAAGAGAAGGATGTTTGCAGCAGCCCAGCTGTAACCCCCGGGAGCTTAATTTAACTCCAAAGTCAGGCCAGCTGTGACTCAAACCTGTAGTTTCAGAAAAACGGTGGGAATTACAGACCTTGTGATTTGGTCCCTTAAGCCATCCCTTTAGTCTTGAAAGTTCAAACAAGCATGCACCAGAGGGAGAAGTAATTGCAGGAGCACCCCTGAGCTGGGACATCAGATGGAGAGAGGAAAAAATCAAAACAAACAAGTTAAAACTATCTTCTGCAAAGAAAACTACAGGCCAGCAGTACTGAAAAGCTGAGTTCCTCATCAGGGATTCTCACTATCATTTTTATTTATTGCTTTTGACACCTGGTCTATCATGTCAGGAATTATTCTGGCTCTTCAGCCTCCTGACAGATGCAGTGTGTAGCAAATGTCTTCCCAATGCATCTGCCTCAGTCCTAGCAACAGGCTCAGGATGCAACCAAATCCCACTGTGATCAGGGATGGACAAGCTGAAGGATGGATAAGATGGATGCGGTGATGGCTGCTGAGAGGATGAGACTGCAACCTGTGTCTGGGAGACTTAAAAGACTGGCTCTAGCAAATAAAATATGCGCAGCAAGCAGATCAGATAATGTCAGCTCAAATCTTATTTATCTCATCAGTAGCAGCTCTGCGAGTTTGTTGCTTTCACTTTTTTTACTATTTTTTGTTTGGGATGTCTCTCATTAACCTGCTTTTCTCTGGATTTGTTTGTGCCTCACTTTGGCAGCTGGCCAGTAGACGACAGGGCTTTAATTCCACAAACTGTAGATTGTGTCCCAGTTATTAAACCATATTTATTTCTCTGTTTCCAGAGTTTTGTTTTAGGCTTGGGGTTTTTTTTCCCCCCTCCCTCTAGCTCTGCTTTTCTTTTTTTTCCCCCTTCCTTACATCCATCTCCATGTTATTTTGCTTCTCTCATTCCCACCAAGGAAAGAAGCGTAGAGATTTTAACTCTTGGGGTGCCAGAAACCAAACTGACTTTCCACGTGGCATGTGGGCCAGCCTCAGGCCCCTGATTCACGGGCCAGATGCTGCTCTGGAAAGGGTCCTGGACACGCTGGGGGCTGTTTGCAGCTACGCATCGACACGGCGACAGATGCCGCCTTGGGCCGAGCGTGCCATCGAGTGGCTGCGCTGGTGATCGCGCTAGCTGGGGTGTGATGTGACACACCGACCCACGGGGCGAGTGGTGCTTCGATAATGCGGTGCCCTCTGGATGCTTTATCAGCCCACGGGTAAGGTTTTAGGACATTCACACTGCTAAACTTCAGCTCTCTAACATGGAGCGGTTAAGCTGGTTGCTCAGCCTTTCCGTCAAAAGCCTTTTCCAGGTGACAGTTTGAGAGGAGACCTGAAGCCCCCCTGCACAAGCCTCTCTTTTTTCTGAACTCTCAAGGAATACCTCAAAGACAAGCTATCTAAACTTCACAGTTGTAAATCTTCCCCTCTCCTAAGCAGAAACCATTTTTGCAAACACAGACTCACAGTTCTGCATCTTGGAGTTTGAAAGAGGTTTTAGGCATCTGTGTCCTTATTCTAAATAGCCCTTGTGCCTGCTGGAGCATGGACCCGCAGATAGGAGCAGCGGAGCTGAATAATCCACATTCAAAGTTGGGCTCAGTCCAAGTTACCACTGTGAAAATTCTGGTTGCACAACTCAGGCAGAACATTGAAGCAGTGCTCGGGAAAGGGGCTTTCATTTCATAAGCTTCACCAGTACCCAGTGATGCCCTTCCTCACCTAGAGCTTGGTACGGGACAGGTCTGAAACTAAAAGCAACACGTGACAAAGGCAAATAGTTCTGTCTTGCTCATAACAAGACCCTCATGGAAATATAAGGAGACATTTTATCAGAGGATATAGTCAGAAAAATCTTTTAAAAATTGCCCATTTCTTCACTGAATATCATCCAAATTCTGTAATTATGCAATATCTGAAAATTCTGAAAACCGTCTTCTCACTTCTGCTACTAGAAAAAAATATATCAATCCATTGTGTTTCACCCAGTGACGTCTCTTTTTTCCATGGAGGTGCTAAGATGGCTCATTCAGCCAAGAGATATTACTCAGAGGTTCACAATCCATCAACCTGGCATAGAGAAGATGGATGGCAGATTCTTTTTAAAGACATGTTAGTTTACACAAGTACTCCGAGAACTGTATTTCAGATCAACCCATTCAAAAAAAGACAGGAATTTTAAGAGACAAAAGTACCCCTCCAATTTTTCCTTACTCAAAGTGTAGCTAACATTGCTAGCACAGCTGCTATCCTAATTAAAGCCTAGGGTGTTTTAAAGCACAGGCAGAAAAACACCATTATACACTATTTCTAGTCTCTGTTACGTGGTCTCCACTGAACACTTCCCAGTCCCATGAGAGACGCAGAGAGATTTGGGCCCAGACATTAGATATGTTTAGGCTCTTAAGTCCCCATTGAAATGGTTTCAGTAATGATCCACGATGGAGGAAATCAGAAGCTCCAGAGGTGTCATTCATGGGCCAGACAAAGGTTTTGGTCTAAGGCCTGTCTCCACCTCCTATGGATTCCCTCTGTAATTTATGAGATGTTTGTGGGCCTTTCACTTCCCATTCATTCTGAAGTTCACTCCTAAACTGGTACAAGCCAAGCCAGGGAATTATTGATGTCCCTTCAGCAGGGCGGATGTGGGAACCAGATGGTGCATAGCTCTTGGGCTGGCAGGGTACACAAAGTTGAATTTCAATGTCAATGAGCAGCTAAATGACTGAGGGCTCACGCACACACACAGTTTATTCACTGCTCTGAAGACACCCGAACTGAACTGTCACAAACACTTAGCGCAGAACTACTTCTGTGGCTTCGAGATAGCTGCACGTTTTGCACTCGTACCTTGAGCAAACCTGAACGTAGACTGTCTTGAGTCTGGGACCTGCGTGTGTTTTCTAGGTCACATTTTACCTAGAAAGTTATCAAGTGTCCTCTAAACATCAGGCTGGCCTTCAAGTATGGTTTTTGTTTGGTTTGTTTTTTTAAAAAAATCTTTTTCCCTTGCTAGTGCTAATAGTATTTTTGAAGCATATAAAATGTTGTCATAGAGTTCCTAATTATTTACTTTTTTCCCTTTAAATCTCTTTACCCAAATGATTGGGTTCATAATAGCTTTCATCTTTGTGAAATCAGCCTTGTGTATGCGTGTATCTGTGTGGTTTGGACGTTATTCCATTTGCATGTAGCAAGTGTAATCAAGTCTATGTCACTTGCATCTAAACAACTCTCTGATTCTTAATTCTGTGACTGAATTCTCTTTATCTGTCAAGATGACGAGGTCTAGCACTATTTTCTCTCCTGTTGGATAAAACACTTTTAAAGTTAAGAAATTGTCATCTTCATTTTTTTTAAAAAAAATCAAGGATATTTTAGTTCTAGCAGCATGAGATCTCCTTTATACGCCATTCAGATTAAAGTCTTTTTCTTCCTTCCTATAATAGGTGTGTAAAGGGCCAGACAAGAAATCAAGTCACTCTCTGGCCTGCAATGGATAGCAGTCAGGACCTGATTTGGTCTTTATTTCAGATCATTTGCTTCTGAGTTCTCAGGGACTCAGAAACGTGCAATGCCATTTTTAACGTAAGAACATAGCCCTGCCACTTCTATTTGCCCCATTTTGCTTCCTAAACAGATTGTAACCAGTGCTTTTAACATTCCAGTCATGCAAATCTTCCCATCAGGTTTCAGTAACACCAAAGTAGGTCGAATTTACGCTCATATGTGAGCAATTCCTATTCCTCCTTTACTACCCAGAATCTTCACATCGGTGTACAGGCAATTAAAGATTTTCCATTCCTTCAACTCTCTTGGTACCTCAATTAATCTGGTTCTCAACATCTTGATTTTGCGCTAAATTAGTGCTCCCTGTCCCTTCTCTTCATCCTCCCCTTTGCTATTAGTGCGATGCCCTTCTGCACCCTGCCTGCTCCCCACAGCCCCTGCTCTTAGACTGGCTTCTCGTCTCCTGAAATAGATTTTCTCCAAACAGCACAGCCTCATCCTTACAGAGAAGGAGCAATATTCCACAAAAATAACGTCTTCTATCTTATGCAATTCCACTATAATTTCACTTCCAGAATTTTCTGCCTTCTGCCTTACTTTGAAGGGAAGAAGGCTGCCTGAGAAGGTTACTTGGGCTTGCAAGTTCTTCAGCTGCCTCTTTTGACCTGAGTGTGTGTCCAGACGTGTCTATAACAAGTGAGGTTCTATATAAAGCTGAGTTACTTATACTAAGGCATTGCACTTACCAAAAACTTGCCTAAAGGGTTCAGGTCTATTTTTTTTTTTGTTCAGGAATGACTAAAGCAGCACATCAGGCCTTGGACAGTCTTTCTCTCATTTCTTGAGAAAGAATCTTCTCTTTGGCTGTTGGCTTTCTTCTTCTCCTTCCCCCCTCCCTTTCTTCTTTTTTTTATAGACATACACAATTTTCTTTTAATCTATGCTATGAGTATATTCTCAGTCCCATGTAGATCCCTATTCCCTTCTACTAATTGGATCGTCAGAGATAATTTCCTACATAACAGCCTAAGAGACTAGAAACAACTGAACATTTCCAGTTAAGTGAAAATTATTCTGTTTTCCTTCTGTTTGGAGCTCTCATTCTCACGACACTAGCCCTGTAATAGGTCACCAAGTCCTTTTGGTGCTGGTGGTTACTGAATGTCTGAAAGGGCAATACTGGTCTCAGCTCTTCTGCTGCACCCAAGGGAGTCTGTGCAATATTATTATGATTTGCATTAGTATTTCATTAACAGAGCATCTACCTTCCCACAGTACCCCAAGCATCGTATAGATGCTGCAGAGAAGGGAAACTGTTCCTGGCGTGTACCAGACCCTGGGTCATCGTGTTCTCAGGACATTCATCTAACCACCACCAAATTCAGTTCCCCTGCTTCAGAGTGGTCCCTGGTCACTATGTTCCCTTTGAGGATGAGCACGTTGACTTCATCCCCGCAGAGGCAAGACACCAATGCCGAGCCCCAGCAAAAGGCAAGGTCCAGTCCGTAGCAAGGTGCTGACTCACCCAAGGGTTTCCAGTGACAGATGCTTTCCTTAAAAACTAGTACTTTTAAAAGCAGATGAATAATGAACTTTAAGCCACATTTCTGCAGCTCAATGGTGACATCCAGTGACTGGCTCGGTTATTCCCAGGTGTGATTCCGCAGGGGCAGGCCATCCCTTTTTCTTGGCTCTGAGAGTGGCTCACATGTCTCTCACAATCACATCATGTTCATACTGGAAAATACTTTAAAACAAAATCCCTGTTTAGATTTGCATAATCACTTAATTACAGTGCCTCGCATCTCTTTTCTTCCCGTTGAGCAGCGCTCTGTGCAGCAGGAACGTGTCCGTAAGCTCGGCTTACGGTCCTAATGTACCTGAAAAGGGTTTAGCTCCATTGATGAAAGAATTCCAGCCTTTAGGCTGAATTTCATGAACAGCAGCTGTTTACCTGAAGGTCTGAAATCTTTTATAACCCAGGTCTGGAAATTATTCTTCTGCAGTTACACCACGCCTGCCTGAGGGTACGGGGTTGGGTGTTGCTCTCCTGGGCTCTGTGGGCAGAGACATGGTGGGAGTAAAGGCAGAGAAAAGGGGTGACATGTTGGAAAGCAGCAGAAAAAAAAAAGACACAAAAAGAAATTGGAAAGAATGATAGGGAACAGGGGGGGAAAAAAGGGGGGGGGAGAAAAAAAGGAAAGAAAAATTCATGGAGGGAAAACTAGAAAAAGAAGCAAGAAGAAGCTGAAGGGAGAAGCGGAGATGAGGCAGAAGGAAGAGCTGTCCCAGTCTCAGCGAGAAATCGTGCCATTAAGGGATCTCAGAACAGTGGAGATGGCGTGTATTGAATATACTCTGTCAGCGCAGCAGCACCCGGCTTTCCACAGTGATAAATGTCATATGTCTTTGCTGACACTTGATAAAGGTTCTGTCTATCAGCGTGCCAGCCAGCGGGGCCAGCTGGCTCGAGCTTAACCTTCATCACCGCGCTTTCAAAGAGAACTCCCAGAATTTTCCTCTATTCCGCCACTCCCTCTTCGGCGACGCTTCCCCTCTTCCCAGTCCTTTCACCCTGCTCACCTCGGTGCTTTCTGGCACTCAACTTAAAAAAAGACCATGAGCAGCAGAAATAAAACTGTCTGACTTAGCCAGCCAAGGAGAGACAGTCTGGGGCTGGACTCATCCAAGCAAGGCTCTCAAGCAGGATGAAAGACATGGAAAAATCATGGGAATGTTAAAATAATAGAAAAAAATTACAAAAAAAACATCTCAGCCTTCAAACTAGGCTTGGAGCTAGGGAGTCATTGTGCCAGACGGTTCCTCAGCCAGAAGCATGCTGATTTACACCAAAAGGATTTGGCCCTGTGTCTCATATTCCCATGAGAGGAGAGGCACGTGGTGCCAAAGGCACTGAAAGACCAGATCAATGGAAGCGTCATTATATATCTAAATATACTTTGGATTCGGCTCTGAGAGCACTGGGAAGTAGCTAGAGGAGGAACACTTCTCATGGGAAGGCCAAAACATCCTTTAAAAATTATAATCACATAATTGGACATAATCGGAAGTGCAGGCTGGCCACAGTGTTAGCCTTGTTTTGGAGGTTAAACCAAAAAGGGAAAGTTGTTTGTCCAAGGTGAAAAATCAGCAAAATGTGCAAAAACAGAAAGCAGCTGGTCAACCTGGGGTAAAAACTGGCAGAAAACATCTCAGTTGCACAACAAAAATGAACGAATACAAACCACCTGACTTGCAGTTACTCAGGATGTGAATTATTCAGAAAGACTGAAGGATAAGAATAAATCACACATTAGCACATCAGGTTAGTATGGCAGCAACTAACAAGAGAACAGGGTTATTTAGGATATATATAAATTCTTGTCAAGAGAGGTCATTTTTTTTCCTCCCTCTGGGCCCAGCGAGACAAACATTCAGTCAGCTCTGAGTATCTCAGCATCAACAACATATTGACAACTTGGAGGGAACTCAAAGAACATCTTCAGAGGTGATTTAGGGACTGGAAGGATTGATTTACAGGGAAAGATTTTATGATCTAAGTGGAATAGATTCATCTCTACTATAATTCCATTGATGTCAAAGGGCCAAATTTTGCCCTCAATTACAACAGTGTAGATCTGGTGAAACTTCACTGGAGTAGAAATATAAGGTCATCATTAGGAAAAAAAATTGAAAAGGAATACCTATTAGACTCTAGATATATCTCCGTGGAGAAACGGTAGAAACTCCAGTGCTTGTGACATTTAAAATTAAGCAAGATAATAGTATTGAATAATATTATACAGAGACCTGCAGTGACAAGGGAAATAAAAATACATAAGCGCCATTTCCCCACATTTGTATTATTATGATGATTACTGTTATATGAAAGGAGGAATCCACATCTGAAATTAACTTCCTATTGGCCCTTTTAAACATAATATGTTTTAATACAATCAAAAAACATCAGGGGAAAATCCATCTTTGGCAGCGCCAAAAAAAATAAAGAGAATTTTTAAAGTATGTTAGGGATAAAGGAGAACCTAACAATAGTATCAGCCTGTTACAACATGGTACGGCTGGTGATGATAAAGCAGAGATGACAAACTGTTAATAATGATGGAAAAAAGGCAATTCTATTCAATAACACTTTATACACTGCGGTGTAAAGAGATGGCTCTGAGGAAAGATTTTAGAGAACGCCTGAAGTAAGCTTCAGGTTGATTTGTAATTTGAAGTATGATGCCGATATAGTCCTCGCTACTGGAATCACAGAATTTTACCAATAGGTTGTATGCTGTAGTAGGGAAGAACTATTACCCCTTCACTTTTATCTCCAAGACAAAATTAATGTCCATAACAGGGCAAAAAGCGGGTGATTTGGGAAGAAGGGAGAGGACCTGAACAGGTTTCGGAGTTTTTTATGCCTAGGTTTAGAAATAAATCAAGACAGCCAGCGTACGCAGTGTGTGGAGCAAGCCAGCCACAAGAACAGCCGTGTCCATCGCAACACAGGTCTGGAAGACAAGAGGGATCAAAACTCAAGCAAAAAGCAGACTGCTTTAAAGCAGCTCTGTGGAGGAGTGTCACGCCTGGCTGCAAGGGCAGCACCTCTTCCAGAGAGAGAAACCAGAGGCACTAAACGCAGTCCTGTAGATACGCGCAGCTGTTGTTCCTCCCAGCCCCGCCGAATTCTCCAGGAGTGTAGAACAGCACAACGAATGGTTACGGGGACCCCCCGTCCCGGCCAGCAGCTGGTAAGCAGAACTGATTAAAAGAAGTTCTGAAGAAAATGGGTAATACCCGAAGAAGAAAATCTTTTAAGGAAGAGTGGAATGAAAAAGGAGGGGAAGGACGAGAAGACCACGCTTACAAGGCATGGAGATGTGAATAGTGCGAGGACAAATCAGTTCCAGGACTTGCATAAACGACCAACCGAGGAGTTAACTCTACTGTGACCCCAACCTTTGAACTGAAGACTACTGCTGGCAAGGAAGGCAAGGAGGTCATTTAAGTTCTCCAATAGCTGAACAACAACTATGATAGACCAGTCTGGATACTCTAAATCTACATCAAGAGATGGTTTGGAAAATATCTATCCCACAAATCCTAATAAAAGTTGTAAATAATAAGAGAGTTACAGGTAAGAGGATGCTCTGATAACAATGCCACATTTAAAAAAACACTATGTGGGATTACTAGTTACTCTGGATTGATAATTTATCCTGACATAAATGCAGTGAAAATAATGGAAGAGCTAATAGAGGAAGCAATTAATTAAGAATTAAGGGATAGGAATAGAATTAATGACTGTCAACATGATTTCATGGAAAACAGGTTTTATCAAATAACCCTGATTTAATTATTTGGGGAAGTTCCAAGTTGGACTGATAATCACATTGATGGACTTGGCTTTAGTAAAGCCTTTGACTCAGTATCGTAAAATGTTTTGATTTTAAAAGTTAGAGCTACACTAATACAAAAAACACTAAAGAGCTTAAAAACTTGGTGAGTTCGGCAAGTACCAATTAACGGGGCTTATCATAAACACTTTTTCCTTGGGAAATTCCCATAGATAAATGCATCTACAGTCAGTACTATGCAATACTTCTAGCAAAGGATCCCAAATTAATACACAATATACAATCACTGTTGCTAAAATGTGTCAGTGCGGTAAAGTTTGATGAAATGGTGAGTGAAGGTACTTCTAGGTACTTCCAGACAGTGCTCAGGTCTGTCTGGCAGGTCCGTTCAAGAAAACATGCAGCCACGTGTGGGGGCTGTGCACTGAGGCTTGGGCACACGATGCTGCTCTGGTGCCCACGTGCAGAGCTGACCTTGGACGACCTGCAAGGAGATATGGAAAAGTCTGGGACACATAATCCCAGACACTCCAGATCCCTTTTCTCTTTTTCATGGATCCCACTGCAATGTCCAATGCGCTGTTGGAGGCAACTGCCTGAATCCTAAATCGTCCAACTCCTCTTTTTTTTTTTTCCAGTGCCATCTTCTATTGCCTGCCCTTAGCTCCTAAGGCCCCGGCTTAAATCAACGCCGTCTGCAGACAGCCGCTTCTTTGCGGCCATCCTGCCAGCAGTTGCGTTTAGCTCATAACTTTATAGCTTTGGTATGTGCTATTAAAACTGGAAGCTTTCTCCTTATATTCTTCAGCTGCATAGCCAGTTTCAGATCACACCCCAAATAAGTCTCCACACTCAAACAACGGAAACAGGCCGTTATTTTCCTGAACTCAAACAATCAGAGACCTTTGTGAGGATGTTTTTCTCCCCCTCCCCTTTGTCATCCTGCTAGATCTCTGTCAGATCCTGTAATAAACGAAATCCCAAAGAAAAACAAGCACTTACATTTCTCCCCCTCCTCTCCACTTCCCCACCCACAAATAAGTGGTATGCTTTTAGTGCACTTACTGTTCTCGGATTATGTTAAAATATACCAAACATATACTGTTCTACTCTTTCATGAAAACTTTAAATTGCTATTTCTGGGCTCAATTCAACCCTTGCCTCATTCTGTGATAAAAGGACTTAAAAGCACTGTTCTAGAATAGAATAGGGTTTGGGTTTTATATAGCGTCTTTCATGTTCACAGTATCCCAAAGGGCTTTACAAAGCGCTGATGCAGATACTGGAAGTACAGTGAGCGTAGGCAAATGCAGCATCCATTATGTGCTCGGGGACGGCTCGTGCACCCCGCACCCAGCCTTACGTAACAGCAGCGGGTTTGAGGAGGGAAGGGAGCATTAGTTGGACACCAGCATCCATTTAACAGGCCACAGGGATGTCTAAAATAGCAGGCGGAGGGAAACAGGGGAGACAGGAAAGTGTGGGGGGTGAGGTGGGGGGGAGTGCAGGTGTGTGGCTTGAAGCCGTGCAAGCAGGCACTAATGTGCTCGGGGAGATTGCACCTCCCCATCGCACATGGGGGAAAGGTGGAGACGGACGGTTTTCCAGGATGGTGGAGGCATACGTCGCCTGTGCCTGTGAACACGCTCGCCAGATGAAGAGTGAGCAGCCGAAGTCTGTGCAGGATAATGTGGTTGAACAGATTGCCTGTGGTCAGGGCTGGGAGCGAAGCGGGGGAGAGGCCGTAACGAGATGGAAGGACTCCACGTAGTGCATGACTGCGGAAGGAGTCAGCGCGTAAAGTTAGCAGGAAGGAGGCGATGCACATTCATGGCTGAATTGTTTGTGTTATCCGTGTATTTGAGCACGAGGAGTGAGAAATTGCTTACACTTTGCGTGCAAGACAAAGGATTAATACGCACAGGTACTTATTCTTTGGCAAACAAAAAGCTTCTAAAGAAAACCCCAGAAAAACGGACTATATGAGGTGTGGTGAGAGGGCAGAGGTGCGTTGGGAAAAGGTTGTACAGCAGGAAAGAAGAGGTGAGATTGTCGGGGCCACAGACATCACGCAGCATGGGGGGGGGGGGGTACATCTCTGTGCGCTCCGCAGAGTCAGGCAAAACAGCGAAACCACTTCCCAGAGAACACGCGGTGTGAAAAGGAACGGTTTTGTTTGAAACTGGCTATGGGATTTCTTGATGTTTGCGTCAGAGTGATTCAAAAAGAACACATATCACTTTACTTCCACTTAGTTCTATGTTCCTTTCAAATTCTGGCTTTTTAGGGACTCAGCATTAAAAATAAGTGAGAGTTTCCTGCTAAAGAGTGATTTTTTCAATGCATCAATAAGGCGTGCATTTAAATGTAGAATATTTTTAAAGATGTAAACACCCAAAGGAAGTTACCTACTCTGGTAGAAGTGGACTTCTAGTGACAAAACTGACATTAAAACAGAAAAGGAGTTTAAGACACATCGGGAAAAACAAAACAAAAACCCACTGTAACCTCTCCTTAAACAAAAGCAAAACAAAAGAATGAATTTAAGACACTCTCTCTTCTCTCTCTTTCCTGAAGAAATATGTTCCAAATCACATTATGAGGCGATGAGGACTAAGAAGTCTCGAGTCAGAGGTTATAAATGATAACCTACTGCGGTGACACGGAGGTTAGCGCAGAAGTCGGGAAGAGGCTTGTGCAGGAGGCAGAGAGACCATCAGAGCTTTTCATGGGGGAATAAAAACTTATTTCAGATGGAAAGTTAGGGGGGCTCTTATACTTTAGCCCACTGCAACTCAACTGAGATAACCGGTAAAGCTTTCCTATGTAGACACAGATATGCACGATACCTGTTACATAAATGCTTTAGCAAATATTATGCCACCCTTCCATTACACACCCTGACGTTACTCCCTCCCGGGCTCCCCGACAGCACTTGGTTTGAGCAGAACTCAGTGACAGCCACTTGGGTTTGTGAGGCTTACAGAACCCGTGCTTGTTCTCGCATGTAAAAACATCCCGATGTTCGCTTTGCAGCTCCTTCACGGGGCTACACAAGGCGTTTTCGTTACCCTCGGTTATCCCACGAGTTATGAAGCAGCGTTTGCTGCAGGCCAGAGAGGACACGTGTCTGAAACGCTGCCGGACCCCTGGCCTACGATGCTTCCCACGGCTGCACGGGAGAGAAGCAACACTCAGCCCCTTGCGAGAGAGAAGATGAGAGAAAAGGAGAAAGAGAATGACACAGCTCAGAGGGCAAATTCAGCCAGACATCTTTTCAAAGCCAGAATATCATAATAATTAAAAGAGATCTCAGCAAATAAATCCACTGACACTCTATCACTTCACATCAGCCGAGGATCGGCCCGGCCCGCTGCTCCTGGGCCGCAGGTATCGTCCTGCAGCAAAGCGGGACTTGCCCAGCCCGCCTTCCCCGGCACTGCTGCTCTTCACCGCCGTGCGCGCATCCGTCTTTTCTCCAGCGACCGGCTGCAGAGCGGGCGGGTTGCTCCTGCTTTGCAAAGGAACCGCCACGCAAGAGGAAAAGATTAAACAGTAGGGAAACAGCAACGCTCCTATCTAAAAGAACTGGTGGACAGAAAGTAGATGAGCCATAAAAGCAAAGAAATGTCTCCAGACTAAAGTAAATAGTAAGCTCTAAAAACCTACCTCTAAGAGATTATGTAGGTGGAACTTTACAAAAGAAATCTCTGGGGTTTACCCCAGTGTGAGCCGCTGCTTTAAATCATTTGCCAGGCACTTGAGAGTTTAATATCAGCTTTTGATACAGTGTTTTTCTAAAATGATTTTGGAGATTACATAGAGGGAAAAGGTAAAAATAAACCTGAATGGGAAGGTTTTGTTGCCGTACCAGTTTTAAAGCCTGATGGAAAAGTCATGAATGTCTTGTTTAAGAGCGAAGCCCTAGCGGTATAGGATATCATTTCTTAGCTTGCAAAGTTTTCAGTGAAGTGTCTAAAATACCAATGTGCTGATATTGAGACAGGCAGAAGGAAAGCAGCTGATAAGCCATAGACAAAGGAAATATCTTTAAATATCCTTTCAAAGTGATATCATTTTAATGAGCAAAGCGTAGAGATGGGCTTGGATCAAAGCACTGAACCAAGTATCTGTTGGAAAATGCTAAGGGTCTGTTTCACGAACTATTTGAAGATGTTGATATGTGTTCAGATTTCCTAAAAAAATTATACACGACAAACTGGACAGGGTGTGGAAAGACAGGAAAGCAAGCATGACAAAATAAGTTCCAAGAGTGTCAGTAGCTGATGGAGATCTAATAACCCGGCTTTCCTGAATGAGTGGTTAGAAAAGAAAAGATCTCATCTTTTCCTCACTTCTAGAACCAAAAAGAACACATCGTAACTGAGAGTCTTCTCCCCAGATGTTTAATATTAGAGTCAGTCTCCCCACAAAAAGTGAACAAAACCTCCAAAACATATTCTTGAAAATTTATGGACCTTCTGTGAACAGAGATCTCGTTACGGAGCTAGGGTTCCTCTGCGTGGTTGAAATCAGTTCCTCCACACATTTGGTCAAACCCGAGCCCTGCAGATTATACGTGCAGCAAGAGGGAACCAATACAACTCCATTCAAATGGCTTTATTGTCACTAATTAATGCCTGCTAAGAATCGGGATTTATTTCTACACCATCCTAAGTTTATAGATTTTCACTATGTGCTTTAGATTTTTCCTACAGTAATAACAGCTGTAAGATGAAACTTAAGCAGACTCAGATTGAGATCTGGGTAAAGCATAAAATTTGTGGGATTTGCAAAGCACATAAAAGCCCGTTTCCTCTCCAGGTGATCCCTTTGAAATGGGCTGCAGTCTCAGGAAAGAGACACTTTTCTTGGAAATACTCTAGTTCGACTTCTCAAGCTAAGAAATACTCTTAATTCTGAAGTAAACTATGGTGGAAGAAACTGCGCCAGAACTGATAATCTACGTACAGAGGAGATCTTCATACCCAGGACCAGGCGTATTTCCCTCCTGTGCCCTCCCGGCCCGTTCTGTGCTCCACCAGCTGCCCCTCAAAATAAAGTAATAAAAATTCAAATGAGTTTTCAGAAAAATATACCTGTGAAGGGGAGACGTCTCCTGTCACTTTAATAACATACCAGGTTAATAATATTAAATCACCAGAGGCCAAGGAAATGTCACTGGAAATATTTAAGGGTCCCCACACGAGAGTGCTGAGACTTTCAAGCAGCTGGGGGGAATCCGAATGGGATACAAGGACTGGCGAGGCCAATCCTGGCCCATAAGGAAAAGGCGTTTTGCAGGGGTTGGCTTCTCATTTAAGGAACATGTAATATATTAACAAAATAAAAGATTATCTAATCCTGGAAGTGAAACTTATGCTGGTGAAAAGGGGCAGGACAGCTCTGCAGACAGCAGTCCTCAAATTATCCACCAAACCAGCAGAAGACAGACAAGAGTGGAGCCAGTTGCCAACCTTTTGCTCTGCCAAGAGACTAGTTTCTCAGCTGATGTCAGAAGTGAGAATTTTCCTGAAATAAACATAATCATGTCCATTTGAACTGGCCAGTACTTTTGCTTGGGTTTTGACCATACCTTGATCCACCTGGGCATTTTGCTGAGGCAACCAGCCTTAAAACAAACCTACCAAACAAACAGAAAACTCTCCTAAAGATAGATGGACAGCATGAGTTTAAGGCTAGCTGGAATTGCCAGAATGATACAAAGCTTTCTGACAGAGCTGTGGGATTTGTGTCATTTTAAAAAAAAAAATACAATTTCAAATTTTTTTTATTGATCCGTAGATACAACTGGACTGTGTGAAAGTGGCCAGATCCTGAGCTCAAAAAATCTTCTCTGGAGTTGTTCTGATTTGTACCAGCTAAAGGTAAAATCCTCTTCAACCGGGGGATAATCCACATTTGTTTGGTTCTTGAGTTTGCTGGACAAACGATTCAGGAGGAAGAGGGAGTGAAGTGGGTCTGCGGTTTGAAGGACCCTTACAGCTCCTGCTGCTCACAGCTCTGCTTCCGTTGCCATCAGAAGGAAGACTCGAGCACAAATGTTACTTGTTCAGACAAAACATAGGGCAGGCAAAACCTTATCCTTAAGCAGCAGACAATCTCAATTTGGTCGCATCTCTGTAAATACAACTTTTACCTGGTGCAGTGACAAACCCCCCTATGTGGATGGAAAAGGGAGTCACTGCTCTCCCCAGGACCTAAAGATGAGGATGAAGAGAAAGTAGATTGTGACAAATGGGAGGTTTCAGCTTCCAGTCAATGGTGTTGATGGTTCCTTGGTAGGGAATCGTGAGGAGTCACGCTGGCCGCCTTCTGAACTCGGTGGAAAGCAGTCTCCGCACAGGAGGGAAAAGGGACAAACACAACTCCAGCATTAAAACACGCTCTCTGGAGCTGATGCCACGGTCCTGATCAACAGGTCCGATTGCTGCACCAGGCAAATTAGGCAAATTATTAGGAACTAAACTAAACAGCATTAGTGAATACAGGGGCACATCGTTCTTCAGGAAGAGTCAATACAGCTGTTGTAGAGGGAAGTCGCCTCACAAATCATTCTGGGGTCTTCTAAGCAATTAAGAAATATATCAATAAGGATGATGTAGTCAACATAGCGCTTGGGAATTAACAAACAAACCAAACCAAACCTCTCATGGTAACATCCAAAAGCTCTTAAAGAAGCTATAACCTAATGGAATGAGAGGAAAAGTTTTCTTGTTAACTGCTTAAAAGGACGGGAAGCAAACATATTCAGGATGTTCACAAATGGGCTGGAAAAGGGGATTCATAATGAGAAGATGAAGTTAGCGGAAGACACAAAATAACTGAGCGTAGTCAAATTTGAAGCTGACTATAGAGAATCACAGAAGACGAGAGACATGGAATGATTCAGTGATAAAATGACAGATGAAATTCAATGCTGATAAGTGCTAAGTAATGTGCACGGGGAAAATAAGCCTAACGCTATATTTCCAGTCAGGAATGGGATCTTGGAGTCATTGTGCATAGTTCTATAAAAATGGTAGTTTAGTGCTCAGAAATGCTCAAAAAGGCAAATAAAATAGCAGGAACTGCTGGAATATCAGAGAAGAAAACATGAAGCACAGTTGTGCCACTGTATAAATCTACAGTTCACCTGAATATCCAATTGTGCATGTAATTTTAGTCTCCCCATCTCAGGGGGAAAAAAAAAAAAAGAGAGAGAGAGAGAACTAAAAATGGAAAATGTGTAGAGAAAGGGAACAAGAATCAAAGACCTATAACGGTGTGCAAGGAGAGCCTTACTAACCAAGGGCTCAGGAAAGAGAAAAATCGAGAGGTTGGAGGAGAGGTCTGTAAAGGCCTGGGTGGAAAAAAGGGAGTCCAGAATGGGGCCCCAGACTGTCTTATATCAGAATAACTACAGGGCACTCTACGTAGTCATTGTGCAAGTGGTTTCAAATAACCGAAACAAGCCCCTTTTCAAACCACACACATTTCAGTCCTTACCTCAGGATGCCATGGGAGGTCACGTGGCTTCACAAAGGGAGCAAGGAAGCTCAGACACGGTATGCACATCCGTGGGTTTGGTGGGGTTTTTAAGCACCAGACACTCGGAAGCCCTCGAACAACCAGCTGCCAGAACCTGGCAAGGAGCTCCGTCAGACAGATTGGAGTGACACGTGCAAATCATTTTTTCATTGAACACTTGCGCCTGTCCTGGTGGAGAGTTTTGATCTGACCAA
Organism: Phoenicopterus ruber ruber; assembly: GCA_009819775.1. Lineage (NCBI taxonomy): Eukaryota > Metazoa > Chordata > Aves > Phoenicopteriformes > Phoenicopteridae > Phoenicopterus > Phoenicopterus ruber. Next base: position 8,592,642 of record CM020234.1, read on the forward strand.
GCTTGACAGCATACGGGGCCATCACTCCCTCCCTTAAAGAGGTTAAAAGGGGAAAGAGCAACTTTCAAATATCTTCCTACAAGGCAAAGCCCTAAGTCACATCCTCTCTCACGCACACCAATACGTGTTTAGCCCTCTTGGGAGCCAAGAAGCTACTGTACATCTAAGGGGAGTCAGACCACACAGGTCAGGTGCACCTAGTCAAGGATGGTCCCAGTAGTGCTGAGGAACGGTGGCTCCGCGTTGCCCGCTCTGCCACACGGCACAGCACACGCAGTACCAGGCAAGGTCGTAGGAGAGAGGGGCTACAGTCCGCTTAGCTCTCCCCATACTCTGCTTTCCAGGAGACACTGCACCTTGCCAGGAATCAAGCAATAAGGGAACATTTGTTTATGCAACACTTGTCCTGGTCTCTGCTGGGACAGAGTTAATTTTCTTCCTAGTAGCTGGGATAGTGCTGTGGTTTGGATTTAGTATGAGAATAATGTTGATAATGCACTGATGTTTTAGTTGTTGCTAAGTAGTGCTTATACCAAGTCAAGGACTTTTCAGCTTCCCCTGCTCTGCCAGCGAGGAGGGGCACAAGGAGCTGGGAGGGGGCACAGCCGGGACAGCTGACCCAGGCTGGCCAGGGGGATATTCCATACCATAGGACGCCATGCTCAGTGTAGAAACTGTGGGGGAGTTGGCTGGGGCAGGGGGTTGATCGCCGCTTGTGGATGGGCTGGGCATCAGTCAGTGGGTGGTGAGTAATTGCATTGTGCATCCCTTGTTTTGTATATTCCGTTATTATTATTATTGTCTCTTCCTTTGCTGTCCTATTAAACTGTCTTTATCTCAACCCACACGTTTGGCTTTTTTTCCATGCTCCTCCCCATCCCGCTGGGCGGGAGGGGGGAGCGAGCGAGCGGCTGCATGGTGCTTGGCTGCCGGCTGGGGTTAAACGACAACACCACTTTAAAGAGGTTTTGTACCAACTGCTCCTTTCTGTGCGCTGTATGTCTGCCACAGAAGCAACTTGCTTTCAGTCTCCACGAGGTGCCACCAGCACCAATGTCACTTTCCATAATAGTGGACCAGATTCTCTACAGGTGTAAATCAATCTCACTCCCTCTGAGTCAATAGTGACAGGCCAGTTTATACCAGACCAGGAGCTGGTTAAAGAACAGTAATGCTGGAGATTTCTTGAAAGGAGTAGGAGTTTTTCATTGCATCTGAGGATTGAAGAACAGGATCAGGTGGGTTTCATGTTCATCATAACAGGACAAATAAGGTTTTGTTCAGTGCAATACAGACCCTTCTTTGAGTGAACGAAAAGAAAAAACTGTACTTGCTTTTGTTTATTTGATGTTTCCCCTCCCTACGTTGCCCCAGAAGAGAAAATAAGCTGATAAATTCTATATTAGCACTAACACATGTATCAACAATACTGACATGTTTTCAGTCGAATTTTCAGTTCATTCTATTTTCCATCTCACAATGAAATTCAGTTCAATTGAAGGATTCAATAGTAATTGGAAATAGGCTCTGGAAATTGCATAATCTAGTTCTCAAAGACCCAGAAATTAACAAACAAACAAACAGAACACACACAAAACTAAAGTAACCACATTCTGTAAAGATGTAATAAGTCAATTAAATTAATGCACACCGTGATTCTTGGCTGACGGGAGAATACAAAGAGAGGTCAGATCCTGTTTTCAAAAAGGAGCCTCATGAAAAGGGAAGCAAATGGAAATGTCATTATTGAACACTATGATGAGAGATGAAAGGAGTCTCATCCAAAAAAGCTCCAAGGGGGTGAAATGTAAATTGTTCAGAAAGGAAGCAAATGAAAAGGGATGTGATCAAGTCAGTGATGAGTAAACATGGGGGAGAGCTGCAACTCCGGTTCAGATGATAACAGTAATACATACTTAAGGGCCTGATCCGTAGCAGGTAGAAATCGGCACGGTTTCATCACCTTCAGTGGGGCTGCACAGATTCACACCCACCGAGTCTTGTCCTGCAACAGCACTCAGTATTTAGGTAGGCAGCTCTTTCATCTATTGATACTGTGCACAAACTATTATCTTCACCCACATATGGAGAAAGGGAGGGGGGCGCAAAGGCCTTGTGGCTTTTCATTTTTTCCTCCTAACTGCACTTGTGCATTTTGGTTGTTATGGGATTCAAGGACCTTGTTGAAAGCCAGAGCCAAGTCATCTCCAAACAAAAGTGCACGTTTGAAAGTTCTGAAGATAAGATTGAATGATTCACCCCAAAACAAACGCTTCCAAAATGTCTAAGCACGTCAAAGGACTTGTCCATACAACACAGGTCCCCACCAACACATAACACCAGCTAAGATCCCTCACTGAGATGGCTTGAATATAGAAAAAAAGCACAGCATTAGCTCCGTCGTCCATTGGGACTGCTTCACAGGTTTCAAGGACAGACACTGAAAGGACATCCTTTCATAAGAAAACACTCATCTTTGGAAATGTTCATGCCTAAAAAAGGGTTGGATTAGATCAAAAGGGTCAATATTGAGTTATCGTTACATAAATCTAGGTTGACATATATACCCATGACGCCTGCAGGAATTCTATACGTGGGCAATGGTGAAAGGGGATCCCTAACCCATATTTCATGCCTGCTCTGTTACAGGGTTCCTGGTGGCAGCTACATGTGAAATGAAAGCCCTGCAGAGACATCATTTTCTTAGACAAGTTAATCATTCCGTAAAGGTACTCCTTACTCCCTGCCGTGAACTGTTCCGTAGCTCCGCTGCCTGCTGCTAAACTGTCGAGTGATTCGACTCAAAACTGGTTGCCACTCATTTATGAAGAGGTAATCCCTGCGCCTGGCATATGCAGGTTTGTTTAATATGTGAAGCTCCATGAGATCCACTGGGATGGAAGGTTCTCAATGGATGCTCGTCATCATCAAATGCAGGATGATAGTTAATTAGCTCTCGTGTCTCTCGGTACCCCGTGAGAATAGCCATTCAAGCTTGACAGAGATAACTTGCCTGAGAAGCAAGTAATCCTGATAAATGTAACTCCAGGAAAGGACAGCAGAAATTAGAGAGGCAGAAGCAGTATCTCTCCATATAAGATTATGAATTTTGATCCCACTTCTACCATCGGGTAAGTTAACATGACACCCTGGCTGGATTGAAGGTTAGGCAAGTACTACTCGGTGTTTACATCATCACCAACTATACGAACATTGACTCTGGATATTCACAGCTAACCCTGTTGTAACAAGGGGACATCAAGAAGTACTTTTGTTCACTATGTTCCAAAACAATTATAAGAAATAAAACATTTTGAAAAAAATCTGGTTTAGTAAAAGTTTAGTAAAAGTTAGCTATAAATGCTCAGCACCTGATCCTTTCCTTAGGGGCCTCGGAGTGAACGCGAAGGCCTTACTGCAGGCACCCACCATTAAAAATTCTGTCACCTGGCTGCTATACAGCAAACCCAGAAACAACAGCCTTCCAGTTGTGTTACTAATGCAACATATAGACTTCCTATATGCATTTGTTTATCACTGATGATGAGACGCCACAAAAAACCTCCCTAAAAAGTGACATACATATCCAAGTCCAGCCACGTATAAAGACGCATTCCAAATCTGGGCCACAGTTTGTGAAACCTGCTGAGCAGAAAGGTGCTCTGTAAGATATTATTATTAGGAATTTTATAAAACTTTGAAGGTTATTATTGCTCCAGATTAGGTTGAAATGTTTAATTATGAACAGAGAGAAGGTTTTTGGCCTTTTCAAAGGATAGGAGCCTTTATTGATTTTATTAGTCAAAGAAGGTGATAATTTTTATATTAATAACCAGAGAGCAATTTCTCTGTTAAACAGTGATTATAAAATACTAACTGAAATACCATTGGAAAAGTCCGAGGAAGGTCATTCTTTTTTCTTATTTCTTGTAATCAATCTTACTTTATCAAAGACTGACGAAATATAGCAATAATCTAAGTTGAATTGTGGACACTTCTGAACTCGCGGGCAGATGTGGCAATGCCTTCCCTGCTAATTGAGGCTGGATCAAATGAAAGCCTTTGATTGAGTGAACTATAATTGCTTGCTCGATAGCTGCAAACATGGTTGGCTACCTGATGCGTTTGTTAAACGGCTGTACGCCTTACGCAAACACGTCTGCGGAAGGCCCTGGGTAGACAGACAGATGGAGACTGGACAGGAGTGACTTCAAATCAATTGAGCGACCGGGTGCAATTCACCTTGGCCGCTTTTGGGGTTTTTTTCCTGGGATTACACATGGGGAAGACAGGACAGGGTTCAGCACACCCTGTCAAGGTGCCTGGGACACCCTGCGTGCGTGGCAGCACCGTCCCCTTGCCCTGGGAGCTCGCGGTGCCACCAAGACCTCCCCGCCCAGCTGGGAAGCCGGAAAGAGTTGGATGCAATGCCAAGTACCACAGTTCCACGGGCTACCAGACCACTACGGCTCAGCCATGGTTGGCTTGGTTGGACCTTCGGTTCCTATTTCAGTTGTTACCTGTAGAGGGGAGCTGCCTCACTGCAGCAGGGCAGAGGCTCACGCCGTCCCGCGTCCCTTCGGCAGCCAGCAGCCCAAATCGCAGCACCGCTCAAGAAACCCTGTAGCAAACCATCACGGGATGTCCTGCCCCCACGTTTCTTTCCTAGCCCTCATCAATTAGCAGCTGCTTTATACCCTGAAGCATGAAGTTCTCCATCCCTCATACATTTTTTATTTTCTCTAATAGAATTTCTCATTATTCATATGAATGTCTAATCCTTCTGCGAATCCTCCAAAGCTCTTGGCTTCAATAACGTCTGTGGCGTTGAGTGCCACATGTTAATTATGTGCTGTGTAAGAAAAGTATTTCTTACTATCAGCTTTAAATCATTTGATTTAAAAAAATATTTTAATGGTTAAATAAACCGTAATAGAATATAGCATTGCATAGATAGGGCATATCTTGCCTTAAAAATTAATTGTGGGGTTTTTTGAACACTGGGAAGCCGAGGCATGAAAGGACACAACTTACAATTGGTCATTCGCTGCTAAATATAAAGATAGAACCTAGGAGTTCTACTTCTTATATTCTTTCTATAAACCAAAAAAATATTTTCCCATATACTGAAAGCTGATTTAGACATCTCAGGTTTTCATGTTCATTTGAAGCAACAATCTCATTGCCTTGCTCTCACAAGGAAAATAACACCGCATTCCTATCTGATACAGAGACTGTGTTAGAAGAAATGTCAGGGATCACATTCTTCCAAATCAAGTTTACTGTGAACCACTGGGAACCAAAGATAAACTTCTGAAAAACAAAAGACTAGCACGTTGAAGCTACTGGGAATTCTCTGTACTGGACAGGATTAAAGTCATTCTGACTCTTCTATTGCCAATAATATCCGAGAGGAAATTTGATTTTCCCTCACCATAAATATATTTTACTTGCTAATATTATTGGGGTGATAAACAAACTCATGCAAAATATACTTACTTACCAATATGTAGAGAAAGGCTCTGTGATAAAATAACCACCCCCACCCCAAATATCCACCTCATCCACATACAAAAAATAGCTGAGGACAGGGAATTACTTTCCCACTGCTCATGGCTTATGTGTTGTATATAATGGCTTCTGGAAACATTTTTATCATACAGGGTTAGAGGAGATAGAAAAGAATCATCCTTACTTATCTAAGTCTGGTATTTAGACGACCCTCATTACCACTGTATTTGAGTGCCTCCACACATTTAGTGTATTTATGCTCTGAAAATCTCATGAAGCAAGAAAGTGTTGACAGCCCCATGTTACAGGAGAGAACCAAGACAGAGAGAAGAGGTGACTTATTCAAGATTACAAAGAAGATCTGTAGCAGCGCAGAAACTTGAACCCAGGTCATCCAAGTTTTAACTTGTTGCTCTATCTACTGCCGTAGCCCGCCTTACTGACCCGGGCTTAGAACCCGTTTTGTCTATCTATAAAGCAGGGATTTGTCAGTAAAGAGAAATGTCTCAGAAAACGCCACACTCCACCCAAGAAACCTTTCCTGCTGGAAGAGACATAGGTAGTATTGTGAAAATGGCAAGTTGCATTTTTTCAGCCAAAATGGATTGATTTTAATGCCAGCAAGCATTACGTGGGAAAGGAGTGCCATCACCTCCCAGGCTCAGATGGTCAAATGCCCCAGCGAGACCCAGCCACAGTCACAAGAGATGGCTGGTGGGGAGGAGAGTTGACAGAGGCTTCTGAAGACTCAGATGACCACTGAACTATCGCCTCCTCCTACTGAAGAGGAAAGACTCTGAGAAAAGCTAGAAAACAGGGCCCGAAATGGTTTTGATTCTCCTCATTTTAAAATATGCAAGTCCCATACAGATATAGGTATAACATTGCTCCAGTCAGATGTTCTGCAGCGCCTTCCCAATCCTTACTCATACAACATCTTTCCCTTGTTTACAGTTTAATTTAAATTAATGTTTTAATTTTTCAAACAAACAGTGACATTGTTTATGAATGCATTACCATTGAATAATCTCTCTTGAATATCAATTAACTTAAGCAATTCTAAACTACAAAGCCCTTTTAGTCAGCGAGCATGTGCTCGCAGAAACAGATTTGTTTAAAACTACCAAATTTCGTCAAGTTTTCAGCTGTCAACAGAAAGCAGTATTTGCAAGGAGTGCTGGCTGTATTCTAGAAAGGAGGGCTCTGATGGGCTATATATGATCTACAGAGCGGTAGTTCAGAGGGAGCCGGCATCATGTCTTACACCCGCTCCAAATGTGGCCAAGAAGACAGTTAGATGCCGTAGGAGCCTATGATGAGGCAGGCCCAGCTGCGGGGGCAGTTATGAGGCGCGCTGCGGTACGTCGGAGGCTGAGATGCTGCAGATATTAGAATTAGTCAGCAGTTCAGGGAAACTGTGAGAAACAGGGTCTGCCTCCTGCTTAACGCAGTATCTGTCTGCTGGAACCTAGAGGAGATGGAGAGTATCATCTTTTGTTTCCTTGTCCCTGTGCAAGGAGAAAGGATGGCTCATGGATGAGAGCTCAAAAATCATGAGTCCCAGACTGGAGAGGGAACTAAACCAGAAATGCAGCTATCAACTTTAATTTACCCTGAGGACAGTAAGCCATGAAGTTCGACAGATAGAGTTCACAGCTGAGGGTACAGCCTTATCAGGCCTGACCCAGCCACAGGGAAGAAGTATGACCTCTGATGAAGCTCTCTGACAGGCGGTTTGGTTTTTTGGTTTGTTTGGTTGGCTTTTGGTGGTGGCTTGGCTTTTTTTTTTTCTTTTTATTTTCCACCAAGATGGAAGGAAGACTTGGTTTCCACTGAATTCCTACTGGTCTGGATCATGCTCTGCACTGAGCTGAGCAGGGACACAGCTGGGGTGGCTCTGAGGACACATGCCACATAGCCCATGTCCTTAAGGCTCCTTCTAGCTCTCAGCTTCATCTGCAGCTCTGGCAGCAGGAGCTGAGCCTGTTGAACTGGGACAGTGATCAGTCCTTGGAGAGGGTCTTCCATCTGCTGCTTCTAAGCATGCAAACACGTCTGCAGAACTTCAGCTGCCAGGTGACTCCCCAGAGCCCTGAAAACTCAGACCTCAGCCACAAAAGAGCATAAGCCAAGGAGATTACAAGTTGCAATCTCTGGTCAACACCTCCATGATCCCAAATTAGTTTGGCTCCTCACATCTTGCTCGTGGGGAAGATGTGTGCTGTGAGCGAACACCTCAGCCTGCCTCACAGGGGCTGAGCTAACAAATGGAGGCTGCAATATTTCAATCAATAGGGGGAAAAAAAAAAAGAAGAAGAAGAAACAAAGCAGTCAGAGAAGACAGAGACATTATTGATGCTTCTATTACTGTCTGAAATTGGTCACTGTGGAGAAAAACAAGTAGCCACAGAGTGGACCTGGCCTGACCTTTCACTCCTCAGCAGGCAGCAGATTGGTCATTCTAGTCACTGCCAGTGAAAAATGAGGCTGAAATCTTCTTCTTTTAGGGGATGAGGGACCAGTGCTCAGTCGCCATAGCAGGAGAGAATTCACAGGTCAGGGGGGAAGCTGTAGCCCTCACTGTGGGCTCCAGAGAGATTCCCATATGACACATCAGGACAGGGAACGCGGGATTGATTTGCTGCTTAACATGAGTGGTGTGTGTTCAAACGCGAAAGGACAGACTCCTCAGGCAGGGAGAGGAGTTTAGGAGTGATGGGCAAACCAGAGCAGAAAATGATGTGTGCCCAGCAACGCAGTGAGGTAGGGAAACTTCAAGCCAGGCAGTAAAATGGTGAAGAACAGGGTGGAAAAGAAGCACAAAAGGGAAATTTTGACTACACAGTACTGAGACACGATCAAGTGAACTGGGGCAACTCAGACCAAGCCAGAACTTGTACAAATTCAAAAGGAAGGACAGCTTTGGGACTAATCCAAAGAGCAGAGGGCCTGGAGTACCAATTTTGTACAAGACTCATCTACAAACTTTCTTATGGCCTCAGATAAAGTCCCCTTGACTTTCTCAGTGCCCTAGTTCCACAATAGCTATAAAAATGCTTTCCTTGTCTACTGGGACAATACAGTCTCTGAGGTATGTATCTAGAGGGAGTACTCGATACCATCTTAGCACAAGCCATAAACAAAAGAGGTAAGATTTTCCAGCAACAAAGCAAAACACATATGCCTAAGGCCAGTTGAAATCAGTCAGACCTCTGCAGGAAGCCTCCCCTTGGTGCGAAGGAGAGCAGAGGACAGCTACGGGGACTAAACCAACCTGGCAGAGAGTACGAGAAGCTTTGCCAAGGGGGTTGCTGTGGGCTTGGAGAAAGGGACGTGCTCTTCTGTGAGACCAGAGTGGTCCAAGGAGAAAGAGGATGATTTGTGTACCCAAAGGGATGTGCTGGCATATGACAGACTGGCAGAGAAACAAACAAGCCAACCAACCAACCCACCCTCACCAAAACATCAGTGATACTAACCTACAAGTGGGCAACAGCTCACGAGGTAGCATGCTCGATTTCTTGTTAGAGGTACAGAAATTCAACCTGGGAGAAATTAGAATATTCCCCCCCCCCCCCCAAGTATTTTCTTTTAATTATACCTGCACATTCTGCAGCCTAAATGAACACAGAGACCCCTAATATCAGCCCATCTTAATGGGCTTGGCTCCCACGATAAGCTTCAAGAAACAGCACTTACCTTCCTATTATCACTCTGAACTGACTTGGGTGGTGAACTCCAATGAAGAACAGACATCAGAGAAGTGCTTTAGAAGAACAGGTCGCAAACGCTCATAATAAATCTGTTCAGATGCACTTTGGGGAAGGTAAATCACTTAAATTATTGAAGTGTCAAGCTGTTGGGACTAGGGCAGGTTGAGAGCTCTCGCGCTGAAAGCCGCTGCAGCCCAAAGTGAGCAAGGCGAGAAAGGAAACAAGCACATTTTCAATTCAAGCTGCTCCACTTGTGCTGTAGCTTGTAACCATCAGCTGCAGCTGTATGTCTTTACTTAATGAACAACAGGGCTGAAACGGTTTGGGCTACAAGGTGGAAGGAGAGGAGGAAATAAGGACTGGACAGGAGGAGCAGAGAAGTGAGGGATGGCAGTAAAAACACTTGACTGTAGAGCAAAGATTGGCATAGAAGATATGACACAGGGGTGGTATGGTAGCTAGCTCCTCAATTTAAAATCCACCTATGATGCAGGTAGAAAGGCACTTTGAAGAAAGGAGGTTATCTTCTATATTTTCCCGGAAATGTAGTAAACTGAAGGAAATACTAAAATCAATTGACTTACCCAAGCATGACAAAAGGTGTGGAGTTGGACCCAGGTCCACTCCTCCGCCTGTGGCGCTTGGCTGAGAGTGAGAGTGGCTCCATCGGAAACCTGGGTGGGCTATTTCACCTGCCTGCGCCTAGTCCTATCTAAAGGCTGTTCATCATCCAGCTCTTATGATATTTAAACATATTCTTCTAATTAACAGCCCGAATTCATTAATGGTCTGTTTATACCCATTTATTCTTCTTCCAGCATTGTCCCTTTGATTTAATAGCTCTTTTCCTTCCCCGCTGTTATGCCCAATCTACTTATATGCAACAATCGCCTCCTCTTTTTCAGCCTTCAGTTTTGCCTGGCTAAAAAAGCTAAGCTCCTTAGCTGCCTCTTGTAAGAAAGGATCTTCATTCCCAGACCATAATTTAGTATTCTATTGTTTGAAAAATGTCTGTCAAAAGGTCATTATTTCCTTCTCCTTTTTCCTTGGCAAAAATTCAGAATTTTGAGCAAAAACAAATGTAGTACTTTTTCTGTCTACTGCTACCACCGGCAGCATGAAAACTGACTCAAGTTACTGTAAGGAACAGCACAGGCAAACTGTGCAAGCAATTCAGTCATCAGGGGAGTTCAATTCTACCAACCCACCTGAAACCTTTTTAATTTGCTTTTCAAACGCATTTGTAAGCAGCAAATCCTGCCTGTGACAAAAACACACAGGTATTATTTGCAAGAAGTAGTGTTTATTCATCAAAGTCGATAGGAATTTTTCTGGTTTATATAGATCATGTGCTATTCATTTACAGATGGTGCAGTTCAGAGAATATCCAGCCACAGATAAACGCTGGACTTTGTTGATATGATATCTTGTGTCTCTCTGTACTTAAGGGCTTTAGAAATTGATTAACTGAAACCCTTATCAGGAAGGTAACTATTATAATACTCATTTTACTGACGAGGAAAATAATAGAGCACAAAAAAGCTTAGCAACAGGCACAAGGTTACACAGGGAATTAGTGGCAGGAATACTGATTCCATCTCCATCCCCCTGGTTTGACCATTAGATACACTCCCTTAATCAGAATCTTCCCCCAAGCCCTCTGCCTAATTTTACTTGCCTTTTTTTTTTTTTTAAAAACACATTTTCCCCTGCCTTTCAACATTTTCTAGTCTGGCTGAAAGCTATGGGAAAAACATTGCCTAGAGACAAAAAGTTGGCCTCAGCAATATTTTAAGTATGACAGGGAAACCCACCCCCCCCCCCCCACTGAACGAGCACACCCTCGTAAGATTTTCAGCCTGAATTTGCAGCTTCAGAGTATCGAGCTAAGCCACCGAATGGCTGGGTGCTTTATATGAAGCAAACCTCTTAAGGCTTTGCATTCATGCATTATTAGTAGCTTCATTCTATATCTAAGATACTTATATGGTTCCTAATTACCACAGTATCTTAATGCCTCATCTTAATGTATTTGTCCTTACTGCAGCCCAGTGGTGCAACACGGTGTTGAGAATCCTGCTCCATGGACAATTTTTATGTTGCAGCCGACTCCAGAAAACGCAGTCTTCAGCGTGATTATGAACTGAGTCTTCCTCTGCTTCCCACGCCAAAGGCAGACCTGAGGTCGTACCTGGTAATGCCTCCATGAGCTTGGCCTTTTGGGATCTGCACACTTTGGCCAGGCTGGTGCGGAGAGGTCCCTACAACTTGCAGATTAGATAAGATTAGATATATCCAGGTGTCTATATACATTCTTGAGAGCTCAGGCTAAAGTGACAAATTCTGACTGAAATTAGAATTAAATATGCAGCAAGAGGTGAAAACACCAGCACCAGGACTCCATTTTGGGGCTGTAATGCAGGAAAATGTAAAACAAAAGTTGTAAGGTAACAACCAATATCTATGGTTTTTCATCAACCTGAGAAATGTTTCTTCTTGCTCTCATCTCCTACCTCCAGTTTAATGATTAAAATGGATGTATGAGCAACTGGTGTTCAGGATTGATCACCTGTACAAGGAGGCCATTTCACTGCAAGTCTAGAGATTGTTCCCTTGTGATGGAAGTGTCCTCCAGGGCTTTTGGATACCTAAAATGTTGCTAAAATCTTGATCTAGCCCTTTTGCCCGGGGGGCAAATTCTACCTGTAATTATTAGGACCAGGAATGCTCACCTAGTCCAGCAGTCTGACTACTTGAACATTTATCTCCATAAACTTTACACTTTAATAAATAATTTACCCCCCAAATGCACTTAAATTAGATCTATAATTCCACCATGAGGCTCTGGTGGTGTGAAGAGACCTCCTGACTTTGCTCTGATCATTTATAATGCCACCATAAGCCATCAGTGGAATTGCAGCATTATTATTTATGGCACCGCTTATATTGTTCCTTATATCGTTTATTATACTCAATTGGAATGGCCCCAGCTAGTCAGTATGAAAAGATGCTGTACAGTTACCAGCTTAGGCTATTTCTTAGCCCAGAAATGCCACCTTCTTAAGGAAGCAGAGATGTTATCAGCGCGAGGATGGATATAAATTGCCTGGACAGCCTGTCCTCATTTCTGCTTGTCCTTCCATTCAATTTGGGTAATATCAAGGGGGGATGGCACAGAGGCTGAGTCTTTTGGTGGTTGCTTCTACTCTCCATCTTGAGAAGCGCAGCCTACACCCCGGCACTGCATTAACCCACGCAGAAACCTCTACAGCAAAGGGCACAAGAAACGCTGCCGTAGAACCACGCTCCTTTCCCCATCTCCTCTCCCGCACTTACACACACTATTCAGATCAGAGCTAGACCTCTGCAAATACGAATCACGCCCTCATTACTGTAAGAAGCAGGTTAAAATTACTAAATCAGGGATTCAAAAAAAAGAAAAGTGTCAGATTTAAGATCACCTAGGTATCCCCAATGGTTTTTCTTTCCAGATGCATTATGATAATTTTTAATGACATCATCTCATGTTATTTTTATCACTTTTTTTTTTTTTTTTTTTTTAATGGATGAGTGTGAACATGAGAGTGATCTCCAAGGTGGGGGGATGGGACACACACACTACTCTGCTTCACTTTATCTAAAACTGCTCTTGCAAAATCTAACTTACAACAGCTGCTCAGCGTGACAAACCAGAGACGAGACGATTAAAAGCAGTTAAAAGCAGAGTATTTCAACGGGAAAAGCTGCAAGCATAACCCATAACAAGCCATTGCATTGCCACTGTCCTGCCTTGCCCAGGGCAATCCTAAATGGGTAGGATAAACTCTCTTAAATGCTTAGGAAAATTCTGCCTCTTTTTTTTTCCCCTCCCTAAGCTTGCCTGAATTTATTCCAGTGACCCATTCATTTCCCTACGTCTCTATCTCAGTGCTGACAGGTCTCACGCTCCCCAATTTAGCCATTAGCTGTAGGGTTTGGCCTAGACCATTTGTTCCCATAAAATACAGCGCTGACAGTCGCGAGGGTAGGGAGCTGCCTCTGCAGACACTCCTCTCCGGAGCCGGTGCCAACCGCACGGCCACGCGCCCGGCTCCCGCGGTCTGTCTGCAGGAGGCTGCCTGGGCTGCTGCGTGTGCCCGGGACGCGCGGCCGGAGGGAGCAGCCGCGTCGCCCCTGGGGTGCCGAGGGACCTGCCCCACCTGCGGTGTTTGCTGGCCCCGTCGGACAGGCACGGGCACCCGCGGCTCTCCCGTCTTTGCAAGCAGATCTACGGAAAAAATACAAAGCGGAAAGGAGGGAAGAGAGAAGCAGGTAAAGGATCAGGGCAGCTAAAAGTCGGAATAAAGAAACTGAGGAGGAAGTTTTCATGTTCCTGCAGTTTATACTCCTGCACAGCCAAGCGAGGCAATGATAATGCAGCACATAGTTGGTGAATATGTCATGAACATCAGTCTGGATTTCAGAGCATAGCAGAATCCCACCAGGAAAGAGGGTTTAAATCTTGCAGTAGGAACACAGTAAATAAGTCCTTTTGTAACCCCCTCCCTTAAGAAAACGTATCAACACTATTAATTGGCTCTTTCGGTTTTCTTCTGTATGTTTCTGGAGAATTAGAAGTCAAACCAGGGAAGTTAGGTAATGAGTGGGGCTCAGGGGAAAGATCAACCACCAGAGCCCCTGAGTTTCCTTCTGTGCCCCTCGTAACCACCTGGTGCAAATCTGCAGCACTTCAAGCTGGCTGGGACGCGTGCGCTGCTCGGCAAAGCAGGCCTTAAGGGGCAAAATATACTTTTCCTCATTATGAAAGAATTGCAAGAAAATAAATGATAGTGCTGGTGTCTCCATTTCATAGCTGGAGAAACTAAAGCTTGGAAAGATGGTTGTACCCAAGGTCATAGAGAAAGGTCAGTGTCACGGCCAACGAAATGACTGAGGGGTCTCAACTCTGTCCCGCTGGCTGCTGAGCCAGGGAGAAGGTTTTGCATCCTTCCTTCTCCCAGCTGCCGCGGGGAGGTCTGCTCAGGCAGCCTTCGTGCCGCCCTCAGCACGCAGCAGGAGGGACCGCAGCCACCGGTGCCAGATGGATTCCGCTCAGTACGTTGATGCTAACAGGGTTGTCCGCGGGTCCGGCTTGCTTTTAACAGGGCAAAACCTTCCCGGGCAAACGGCACATTATGAGAAATGTCACAGCAATCAGCTGTGGCATGACACGGGCTGGTGCCGCAGACCAACCCCAGGACCGTTTTCTTGAGCAGGCGGATGTGGGGGGGGCAAAGAGGGGCTCTGCATTCGCCTGTGGGGACACTGGCGTGCGAATAGCTGAGGCAATCGGGCCAGAGAGAGCTTCAAATGATGGGGGCTTGCAGCAGGGGGAGGCTTTTTTCCCTCTGTAGTTATCTTGCTGAATATTGTAAATTTGGTGGACTGAGCAAGTGACCATCTGGGATTTTTATGTAAAGATATATGTCATGAAAGAGTTATTCAATTCATCCCTGAAGTTAGCTGTGTGTCATACTTCTGGTGTCTTTTCTTCTATCGCTAAAAAGTAGTTATATTAAGAATAAAAGATCTTGAAAATGAAAAAAAAAAAGAATTAAAATAGTAAAAAATAATCCCTTTCCGTCTCCTGCATATCAAAGGGTTTGTTTTGGCCACTTACCTTGGCTTTCTGTCATTGTCATTTGCTGTGTCTGGGTTGGAGCATGGCAGACAGAGGGACGTGCAAGTTCCACTAGAAGCCATTAAAGCCTGTGAAATTGGACAATTGGCTATGCAGACATCCCTTAGAAGTATTTCTAGCACTTTTGGTTCCTGGCTGGGTGCTGAAAATGGGAATGGAAGAAAGAAAATCTCTCTATATATGTATCAGAGCTTTGAAAAAAAGAAAAAAAAAAAAAGGCATTGAATGTGGGGCATGGAAACATGAAACCTCCAGTTTCTGACAGACTCTGCTAAGTCTTTATCCCCTCTCTTCTTCGCACCGTTCAGAAGCCCAAGTAATTTTCCAGGCATGGCTCATACAACACCCCTCAGCACATGCACCCTGTGAAATAGGGGCATGAGGCACCTAATGGGAGGTCAGCCACCTGCGTCTACAAACCTGAATTAATTCACCTTCAGTAGACCTGGATTTAGGTAGTCCTGGCTACTCCTACTTAACTAAGCTCCTAATGAAGTTTCACATTATGCTGGCATCAGGTATAAGGACTTTTTTCACACAGAACTGTAAAAACAACATTTCCATACATCCTTCTTTCCTCAAAACTGAGAAAGCTGATTCCATTTCATGAATGATCCCTGTTTGGAAAGACAAGAAAGGAAAAGCAGTTACTACTTTGCTCCTTTGCTGTCACTGAACCTTCCACGAGTTTCAGTCTTTTCCTCCTGTGATGGATCGCTCCTCCTGAGATTTCAGCCCAGCCCAGGAAGGGACTGTTTGTGCAACCTGTATCCTCTATATATAAAAGGAATGGACTAGATCCATCAGCACTTTACCGCTTTTACTCCATAGCCCTGTTCACTTCAGTGTTTTTCAGATTATGCTATAGCTGTTTAGACTCTGCCCTTGCTTCGCAGGTGAACTTTGCTGTCAGGTAGATAGAAATGATTGAAAAGTCCTGGTTATTTCTCAAGACTTGCAGGGTCTTTTTGTCTATTCATCTGTCGATAGGTACATTTTCTCTCTTGCTAACATGGTATATTTAGACAGGATGACATTTTTTTCCCTGAAACATTACCCAGCCAAATCCTGCAATAAATGGCTATATCTTCAGAAGATTCTGACATACTGATTGTAGGACTCTTGAAAATCTCTCCGGAAAGAGCAAAGGGTTTGAAATCACCACTGCGATTAAGCAACCGACATCCCGCTCTCTGGTTTGGGGTACAAAGGTGCATAAAAAAAGTACCGTAGCTTGTAATAAGAGCTGTTCAGTGATCAGACCTCTGCCGTCTTTTTAAAATGACCTGAATTTATATTTAAATTCATTAAACTTCACTCACAAGATCAGACAGCGAAGGGGTGCACGCAGCACAGGGAGGCCACACGATGGGCATGGATGGAAATACAGCTGCATGGTGTGCCCATCAGGCCACCACGAGGAGTTTGGGGCAGAAGGCTACAGCCCAGAGCAGGTGGTTTCTGGTGGAATCCCGATTAAGGGGTTTGAAAGGCTTCACTGCGAGTACTGAGCCACCTCAGGGATCCGTCCCAGCAAGAGCAGCCTGACGGCAAACTTTTCTGCCCATGGGAAATGTACTTCCAGTTTCACTTTCTCATCCTGCAAACCTTGAAAATAGCATTCGCCATTCCCTCTCTCCCCAGGATTTTGGGTTTTTCTCTCACAAATCTCTCGGCTGAAGTGGGGTCTGATTTCACTCAAACCATTGCCTATTCTGGAGTGAAATTTCAGGTGACAAGAGGGTACATTTTCCCTGGAACGGCTGTATTACCCTGTAGTCAGCAGGAATGAAATTATCTGACTGTGCCCTCCCCTTGGGGACCCCACTGAAAATGAGATGTATCTCTCATGAGGACCTCCCAGCAAGCACAATTGAAATATCTTTGTGACTGCAGTAGCTCTGTAATGAATGAATTAATTGATTTCACCCTCAGCTGCTTCTTCATCGACCCTGCTGGCCCCACAGTGGGGAGGGAGCTTTGTTCCAGTTCCAGTTTCCCTCACAGCCCTGTTCTATTTAAAGACAGATGAAATGGCTTCAGGGCTTGGGGTGGGAATCCCAAAACCTCAGCTTTGGATGGCAGCCGGATGGGTCATTGAGCTCCACACCGAGTTTGGATGGAAGGATGAGAACTTGCAGCTTTCAGCCATCCCCAGGGTCTCCGTTAACAGGCGGAAAGTGGGTCTGGCAAGTCTGACGTCCTAACAGTGCATCTCCCTAGATCTGCCTATTGTCTGCATGACTGTTTAAGGAGCTTGTGTGGACATCTCTGGGTCTCCAGCCAGCCCTGATTCTCCCCTCGCTTCTTAATCCAAATTATGTTCTGGGAAAACAATCTGGGACTCATGTATCTAACAAACTCCTTTCCATCTTTAAAAGTGTGATGTGTCCAGCTCTTCCAACCTCTGTGACCAGCAAGGTGACCCCAGACAACACACGGACGGGGCAGACATCTACATCTAACCTGGCAAATGGCAGGACTGTGCATAACAATACAGAAAAAAAGGTGAAATGATGCATCAGTGCCTGAAAAGAAAGGGTCCTACTCTCATTTCCAGGCAAACAGCTCCCCCTCGAGTCAATGCCTGGGGGTATCATCTCAGGGTACTTTGTACAGGCTGCTCGGGCTGGGATAACCAAGCAATTAAATAGCTGCAGAAAAAGCCTACGGGACTGCGGTCACTGCGGAGCTGTTGAAAACCTGAGATTATTCTCACACCCTGGAAAGCAAGTCGCGCGCTGCTGAAGGCCTTGTATAGGGCATCAGATACAACAGCTTGGACTTGGTGTGTTGCAGTCAACGGAGAGCAGCTCTAGAAGTTACGTCCTCACGAATTCTAACCATGGCTCGGAAGTGACTCTTCTGTGTCTTTGAGCAAGTTGTGTGGCTTCTGCTGTGCCTCAGTTTCCCTGTTGTGTTCTCCAGTGCTAACCAGATTCTCTGTCCATTGCGAAACATATGGTCTCAAATATTTCTTCTGGAAAATATTGCTTCTATTGTATCTCTATTTTAAATTTTAAAATAGAATATTTTTAACTAGTTTTTCAAGGGAACATTTCAAACATTTGAATGTTCAAAATGCTGTTGTTCCACCTTTAATGAAAGGGCTGGGATTCTTGATTATCTTGAGTGGACACAGACATTGTGCAGAGTTTCATATTTTGTGGAAGTTACAATATTTCTTCTCAATTTGGGGATGAAAACAGATATTGAAAAGTGGAATTTTCCTCCTGGGTAAAGTCAACCTTATGGACTTCTGAAATACTAATTTCTGAGTAGCCATAAATGCCACTAGCAGCATCACGAAAGGGTTAAGTACGACTGCACGTGATCCTGAGTCCCTCTTTAGCAACACTCCTATTACGTAGGACTTCTGGGTGAGCCAGTAACAAAGGATTAAATCCGTCTCTTATTAGTAGATGCCACCTGCTTCAGGACACGGTGTTTAAAGCACACGGCTGTATTGTAATCGTTTTTACTGTGGTGACATCTGAGAACTGCAGGTGTGGATGAGATTTCACTGTTGTTGTTCATTGTGAAAAGACAAAGCAAAAAGTCAAAGCACTCCTAGTGTAAACACAGCACGAGGGGACACAAGGATGGATTTACACAGGTCGGGGAAGGACGCAGCGAAGTATGCTTGGTCCAGCTCCTGGATTTGCCCTCAGCCTCTCATCTTTGGTTTAAGGATCCGACAAGTGCCCTGGGGTTCCCTGCAGCAGATGCTACGAGCAAGTGGCTGAATGGGGCACCCAGGAGAAAGGGGTTTAGGTGGAGGAAGGCGTCACATCTGCAAACATATTCTAGACACGCAAGAAGAATCAAGCCCCAGACTCCATTGCCGAGGGAGGAATGGATGAATCTCAGAGAGAATGTTGTAAGGAAGCTTCAGATATCTTTGGACAGCTGCTCACTATGTCTCAGGGCTGTCTTCACTCACATTTCTCCCTTGTCCTGTTCTACTCTAAGCCTCCTGGATGGGCTGCATTGGAAGGCATGTCACTATAGCTGCTACGGAGGAAAAGGCTTTGTCCCAGTGTAAAACAGGAGCTATGAAAACAGTAAATGGGATGTCCTTGTGAAGGAGGGAGAGGGGATGCCAGAACCACCACTGGCCTGCCCGTGTCCCCTCGGAACCCTGTTTCCCGCTCCATTTCCAGCTGTGCCACCCACAGAAATGGTTCAGATTCAGCATCCAGAACTGAGCACCCAGGGCCAGCGCCGCACCCCGGGCTGCCCCGGGCAGACATCTCCCTCAAAACAGGAAAGAGCTGCTCCTCAGCACGACTGAAATACTGCCCAGTCTCCTCTCGCTCTTTCTCCTCACTTCTTTTTCTGCCGTGTTTCACTTTGGTAGAAGAGAATTGTTTTGACTGTATCTGCCTTGTAGACATTAAATACCTTTCAAAGCAAGGTCATAGTCCCTGGAGCTACAACAGCACACACGAAGATAACAGTTCAGGCCGGGTTTGCTGCCCTCGTCGCAGGCAGGGAGCTGCTGCTCTGTGTCACGGGGGTTTCTCTCCAGACAGCATCACAACGCAGCATCCCGAGTTTCCACGGGAAGCAACAGATCTTGTGAGCCCCCTTTGCCTTCCATCTGCACACCCGCAGTAATAGACGCATCAGATCTCCCACGTAATCTAGGAGCTGCATGATTCTTCGGGATTTTTAGTATGCACCTGCAGATTATTGTTTCCAAGGAGAAATAACGCATCCGTGGCATCGAGACAGCACGGAGAGGTACAGCCTTGAAACAGGAACAACTAATGATCTGTGGCAGACAGGCAGGGCCCGGACAAACCGCTGCACGGCACCGTACATGCCAAGCAGGTTCCTGGCAGCTGGTTCATCTTCCCGTGTCACATCTGATGTTTGAATAGAGGAAAAACACACGAGTTTATTTCCAGCACCTCTCCCTGTTAGATGGGTGACCTTTTCATAGCGCTGGAGGGCAGAGGAGAAGGCAGCCTACAAAGTGTTCAGGCGATGCTTGACAAATGAAGATATGTAAACGAGTTGGGGGACGGCGGTGCCGAGCCGGGGAGAGCCAGGCATCGCCAGGCGCTGGGAAGCCTGTCTCATTAGCGGGGGAAACGTTTGCTTTGGCTCCCCCGTTGAAGAACATCAGCAGGGGGGTAATAGCCGGGATCGGGCAGTGCACGGGTTCGGATGGAGCGCT
Organism: Phoenicopterus ruber ruber; assembly: GCA_009819775.1. NCBI lineage: Eukaryota > Metazoa > Chordata > Aves > Phoenicopteriformes > Phoenicopteridae > Phoenicopterus > Phoenicopterus ruber. Next base: position 8,612,731 of record CM020234.1, read on the forward strand.
GGGGATGGTTTATCCCATCCGGGGGAAGGGAGCCAGCCTGGCAGCTCTCCCTCTCACTGTAGCGCAACTCTGCACACAAAGCACTCAGAAGAGCGCAGAGGGTCTTGCGTTGCTTCTGCTGCCCCATGCCAAGGGAGGAGCAATTTTCCCCCATCAACACCATCCAGCACACTCTGAGTTCCTGCCTCTTACCACCCACGTGTGGTACCCACCACAGGCACACCCGAGAGCCAGGTCCCAGAGCTAACGTTGCGCTGCCATTCGGTGTTGTGGAGCTCGTACAGAGCCTGCGGTGGCTGCAGTTGCCTGGTTGGGTGTCTCCTGGCCCCTTTGGTCACCACTTTGGTCATCACTTTAGAAAAGGCCATTAAGCCTGGAAGGACAGAACGGTTCTGCTCTGCATTAGTCAATGCCCATTTTGTGCCGGTGTACACAACCCATGTGTATACCTTAATCCCTGCTTCAGAGCATCTCCGTCTCCACCTCCCTTTGCGCCTCCTTTGCCCAGAGCAAGCAGAAGATCCCAGCTGGCCCCTTTCAGACTTTCCCTGTTGGCTTCTCATAGGCTCCAGCCTCCTCAGCCAGCTTCTGCATTGTTCCCACTGCGCCTTGTTGCTGCTGATACGGGAATCTGGGCTAGGAAAGGGCTTCCCAAAGCCAACGATAACTGTCTAACCCCTGACTAACTCCATTCAGCTCTGGAGTCCATCTCGTATGATCCGTCAGAAAGCAGAAAGAGTTTGTAATCTGACTGATCCTGACTATACCCCCTCAGCAAGGCTTGAACGTGGCGGATGCAAACACGACTTTCCGCTGGGTGAGCTAAAAGAGCTGGAAGCAGCGACTGCTTGGATTACACCACACAACAGCTTTGTGATTTGTACACAATGAGAAAATTGGACTGGGTTTGGATTTGCAGCTATAGGTAGCTCAGATTCTCCTGCATCGCTCACTTCTGGGAACGGTCAGACAAGATGAGTTTTGGTTGAGTAGCTTATGTTTTCTAAAAGATTTTCAATAGAAAATGTGATTCATCAGTTGTGGATTTTCTGACTAGATGAAAAGTTTGCAAACAGATCTGTTCTCCTAGAAATCTCTTCCTGGATTGCAGTTGTTCTAAAATAAAAATCAATACAATGTTCAACCCAAGCTGCAAGGCACTTTTTCATCAGAACTCTCCCCGCCCCCCACCCCAAGTGCTCTTGATGACAGATTTGGGGATTATTTTTTTTCTTGAAACTAAAAAAAAACAAACAAAAAGGCAATTTCTGTTGGTTTTCCATGGAAGATGGGAAGCCAACAAGTTTTTCTCACTGGCTCTAAATAAAATGCTTCTTAATTTCCACATGTGAACAAGGTGGGCAGATATCGCCCCTTCCACACACTCCCCACACTGGATCCCAAACTCGAGGACCCACAGGTTCTTTCCTCAACAGTGAAAAGATTCAGTTGATTTCCTCCTCCTATCCCTTTCATCGTCTCTCCGCCTTTTGGGGTAGCGCCAGCACCAGAAGGAGAATGAAATAGAGTGAAAAAAGCTATTTTGTCTCTTGCCAGCTCGGTTGGAAGCAGGAAGTGCTGGAAGTGCCCCAGCCCAGCCCGGCGTTGGAAGACCTCCAGCCCGCTTTGTCGGGGCCTGAGGCTCCAAGGGTTCTGCGAAGCGGCTGAACTTCTGGGAAATGCCACGTACAACCCAAAGACTTCAGCTGTGTGAGTAAAGCAGGGTCGGTGGGGAACCGCGGGAGAGGGTACACCTGCCTGGAAAAAATTCAGTCCGGAAGGTCTGCACTTTATATGTTCTCCTAGGTTCACGCTCATTTATGTGAATGTTGATAAACTTAATTGCGGGTTTGCTCACGAATAATTTTGGGGAAGTCATGGTTGTCTCTCTGCTCTGAATTTACTGGTGAGGATGAGGAGGAACAGAATGCAGGAGGATTGGTAGACTGACCTATGCACCAACACAGTGTATTGGGCATTTATGCATCCTCGATCTAGATATCCACAAATCTTCAGACATGGAACTACAATTAGCCCAAGACGTTAGACCATGAAGGCTTTTACGGACACCAGGCTCCAAGCTCTAACCCTGCTGCCATTCCAAATAACAAACCCCTTTCTGACATGAACTCTCGGCAGCCGCAGACTTTGTGCTGGTGCCAGGTGCACAGCGACACAGCACACACAGACCCTCGAGACACACCGAAGAGGCTGCTGCTAGTTTTTATTCCCTGGCACTGTTAGCTAGATCGGAGAGTTAACAGAAGTTTGGGTTTTTTGGCGGTTTTTGCTGCTGGCAGCTCCTGCTGTGTTTCTAATAATGGTCCGAATCCTTGCCCAGCCCAGCCAGGAAGGCTCTGAAGCTGCCTCCAGTTTGCAGACAGCCAGGACTTGAGCACACGGCCACTGTTCGGATTCAGAGCCCGGAGGTGACAAGGCATGGATGGCACGTGCACCCGATGGGAGTTTTCCATCCTGTTGCGGTGTCACCAGGAAGCCAGGTCATACTCCCACCTCCAGCCTCTGCAGCTGAGCTGCCTTTTAATGCCAGGATAACTCATAGCGATGACTGCACACAGCATTATCTCAGCAGGACAAAGGCAGGCCATGCGTGCAATGCCTCTGCAGCCCTGGGCTGCCATTTCTGATGCAGTTAACGCTTTGATGCAAACCATTGGCCAAGGTTGGCTCAGCAGAGACACGTGCCTCCAAGTTCCTGCCCTCCGCTCCTGTGGGAGACGTGCTCCCAGTCCCTACCTGCGGCCATGGTGACACACAAAAGTCCTCCTCACCAGGCACTCTCCATCTTATCGATTCCTTGGGAGATTTATGGCAGAGACCTGATCTCAGTGAAGGAGCTAAATCCAATTCACTAAGGAATTACAAGCCTGTCCGATCAATAATCTATTTATCTCCTTCACTTTGCCATCTTTAAACACTCCAGCCCTGTCAAAAGAAATTGAAAGCTTTTTAAAAATGAAATTATTGAACTCTGGAATGGCTCTACTAAAGCTTCTGGAAAGGATCTTGAGCCCAGGATGGATCCAGTTAAGACCCAGCCCTTAGGAGAGATCTCTCATAGCTCCAGTATCTCGGCAGCGATCCAGCACGCAGGCTGGGATGGCGGGGGATGCTGGCACTCAACACACAAAAAAGAATCCAGCCCAAGAGATCACAGGTAGCGTGGGCACACAGTTTGCAGGAGACACCACTTTGACATAGTGCCAAGGAGGAATATGCATGTGGGGGGAACGCAGCAGGGTGACTTCTACTGCATTCCCTTTGGCCAAGCTGGAGCACAAGGAAGGATCGTGTGTCCTCTGCTGCGCTGGCAGAGCCTAGGAAAGGCTCACATACCTACGTACAGGTACCAGGAGCTAAGAGGAAACTGAGGTGTGAAGTGTTAACCCCACCTGAAAATGCATCACCGAGGTCTCTGGAAACTGCAAGCTCCATTCGTTCAGGACTTGAGCAGATCATGAAGTTTAATTTAACCAGCACATGACTTCAGAAGCAGTCATTACGGCTCCCAAGGGCAGAGGTGTGCCGCATCCCAGAAATAATGTTATTTTTCAGCTCTCATGCAGCACTTCTAATTAATAGATTGTGAAGTGGTTTGTGTGAAAGAAAAGCCAGGCACAGGGAGGAAGCAGGGCTAGCTGAAAGCCAGCCAGTGCCAGAACCAGGAGCGGAACCACAGCCTCTTTGAAGAAGAACAGGTTCCATCCTTTTCCAAGCTTCAGAGCTAGTTCTGTCTAACAGATGTAGGCCTTTACGAACACAGGGGAGCCTGCAGGATCAGCTCACGCGTGTGAACCACCCTCACAGCAAAGCTCCTTGTCAAAGAAATATTTACGCATATGTTTAAGCCTTCCTTCAGTCCAACTCTTAAACAGAATATTATTTGCAGTCCCAGCGGGACTGAACCATATATTCTGCTGGCCAAAAGACAGGATATTTTCTTGGTTGTGTAGAACTGGGGAATCACAACCACAGTTGCTCTGTGGGAACAACTGTACTGGAGAGTAAGCACGATGTTCAGACCCAAAGTCATAGGTGTTTGGGTAAGCCACAAGTTCTGCTGATGTTAATGATGTTGCACTGGTGCCTGTGTGAGATTTCAGCCCTATGTATGATCCTGCCTATGGGATATTTGCTCCCCAGATTGCCCCATTTTTAACAGGTTCATGTACCTATTTTTCTGCACCTGCAACTCCCGCACTGAAGCTGGAAGGGGCTAAATTTCTCTGGAGATGGAGAGGGGCCAGTTCCTCTCACTTCAGAGGTTAATGAATGGAGTCATTAGGATAATTAATGTTTTACTGATGAATTAATCACCCGCTCAAGCAGTTTCTGCCTTTCGCTGTGCAGAGAAGCAGGGCCCTCTTGAGATCTAACACATCCCTTGCTAAGGCAGGTACCTTGTCCTGACAGCCGCCTGGTTTTGGAACAGGGTACCGCGCATCTGCCTTTGCAGCAGGGGAGTTGCTTTCCTGCGGGAGGGAAAACCTCAAAGCCAAGAGCTGTGCCGGAGTTTGAGAGACTCCAGGCTGCCAGCTGCTAGGATTAAGCTTTTTTCCAAACTGTGCTAACCCTTCCAGTTCTGACTTGGGGCCACCTTGGCTGTCCCCCTCCTGAGCCCCTCTCACTCGCCAGCCATCCAGCCCACGCAGCTCTGCCAATAAGCCTCACTTTTCCCCTGAAGAACCATCTTTCCTTGTCCTTCAATTCCTTCTCCTTGATGCTTTTCCTGCCTTCTCCATCCCCCAATGTTACTCCAGCCCTGACCCCAGGTCTGCGCATTGATCCCAAGCCTGACTTGAATCACACTCTTTTTTCAGGTCCTCTTTCTAAAGAGCATTACTGAAGCACTTCACTAAAGAGCAAATGCCCTTGTTGTTTTCTTGTTATTGGAAGTGTGAGAAAGTGTGTGGTGACCACGCCAAAAAAAAAAAATCACTAACCTTTCTGTGGCAGTTTATATAGCGCAGTGAAACATTGAAAAGAGCTGCTGTCACACAAGAACTTTCTCCCTTGGCTGCAGGCACATTTGAACTGTGATTTCCAGGGGATGGAAAGCTGAGAGTGATTTCACAACATTGTTCCTGAAATAATCCCAGTAAAGTCAACAGGGCTCCTTGGACAGGGCCCTCCGAGTCCTACAGTGCTCAGAGTCACAGCAACATCTCCAGGCAGCGTCCCACAGACAGGTTAGGGTAGAGAAAAGGGCCCCCTCCTGTTTAGGGTAAACTCGGCACCCCTCGGGATCACAGGCTGTCATTCTGTTTTAACACAAGGTAAAGGAACTTCATCACTGAGCGTTTTTGGCAGAGAGTATTTTAGGCAAAGGATTTTGTATAGACACCTCAGATAGGATGACGATATTCTGTACAAAGTACGTAAGGTTTGGGGTTTTTTGGTCAGTTCTTATCAGAAGGAGAAAGCCAAATCGAAAACTTGACCTTTTTAGTGAAAAATGAATACTACAACATTTTGCTGTTTCACAAGGGGAAAAATGTAAAAGTAATTTAGAAGTCTTGAAGTGTGGCAAAACAGGATTGCCATTCCGTGGCCTGTCCTTCTCAAAGCCCGTGCCTTTTCAGGTCAGCTTCTCCTCCGACTTACCCTGCGAGCGTTCGGCTCTGCCCTCGGTGCTCAGACTTCAATCCTCAAATCCTATTTCCCGCTCCCGCTCCGGGTGCCTCGTCTCCCGAATTGTTTATGATTGCCCCTCGGACAGTCCCCTCATTGGACATCCATCCATCTCTATGTGGCCTTTCTTCTTGTCGGTTTAAATGCCGCCTGTGATTTATGGCCCAGCAGCTCCCCCAGCACATCTCCGGCATGTTATATGGCGCTGGCGTAATGCTAACTCTCTTAAGCCACAGAGGAAGCAAACAGTGCTAATTTATGCCTGGCTTTTTTTATTCCCCGGCATAATTCTGATTTTAATGTTCCATCTACACCACATCAATATCCTTTCACTGCTAGCAAGTGAAAACAAAAAGTAAATATTTCATTTCCCGTTCTTTCCCTCTTAAAAGGTTTTGCCTAAACCGGCTCACCCGGCATGCCCTGAGGTTAGACAAAGAGGACGCGACGGTGGTCTGCCGCGGGGCTGCTTTATGGGAAGGGCACTGCCCGCGAGGGGCGGCTTTCTGGGATAGCTGCTCTCTGTCGGTGCACGAATATAACGAACGCAAGCATCTCCTGCATCAGGTTAAATTACTAGCCTGAGCTAATACAAGGCTCTAATACAGCGCTAATTTATCAGTCTGGTATTACCATTTACTTCATGTAGCTATATTCAGAAAGCACATCAAAGTGCTCCGGGAAAGGAGAATAAAAAGAGGAGACAGAGAGAGAGGTAGAGAGGAAGAAGGGTAACAAAACATTATGCAAAAATATTAAAAGGCTAAGATAAATCTCTGGCCAGAGGCACTGACAAAATGACTTGGCAGCTGGAGGGATTCATATCCCGCTGGATCCAGGACATCTGCCACGAGTCTCTGCCTGGCTGAGGAGCATCTAGATTCTTACTTGTGTTCCAGTAGCCCCACAGGGTTCCCCACACTAAAATGCAAGACCTGTAATCCTGGGTGGTCTTCATATCTCCCTAAAATTGTGGGTCAGGGAAGAAAACTTCCCTCTCCGTGTATTTTTCAGAGAGAGGGCAAGAAGACAGTGATCTTGCTAAAATCCCAGTTGAACCCAGATCTCTAGAGTGCTCTGGCTCCTCACCTCGAAACACAGAAGACTATTTCGCTGATCCAGCCACCCCAGAGTCTGTACTGGCTCTTAGTCTGGGGAGAGATTGGAGGTCGCTAGGCAGACCCTCTACACACGAGACCTTTACGCACATGTAACCTATTGATTATGAAACTTCCACGACTCAAAAAGTGGTATCGGTAAGGGCCGTGCGCTTCTGGCCTTCTGCTCCTTGTTTGCTCCCCAGCCAGCCTGTCTTCTAGATGGCCACCGTACCGACTCCCAGCAGAAAGCTGGCCCAGGCAGGACCTCAAGCTCAGGGGACACGTTGGGGAGGAGAGATGCAGAGCATCTTCCCTCCAGCTTTGCTCAAACGCAGTCACCCTCACCACGTGCATGGAAACACACCGAACACTGGGGACAACCCTGGTGTTCCGTATCCTGCAATACCTCTGCCTCACTTTGCTTTTCCTGGTGACACACCATGTCACTGCCGTAGGATTAAACCAGGGCTGGAGACTTCCTAGGTCCCAGTGTGGGCAACCACAATGCTGAGCAATGCCCAAGGGGGGACACAGCCTCCCATACCAGGACAGGCCTTGAGATTCCTCCCTTCCCTGCTGAACACAGAGCAACAGCCAGAGCCTCCACCAGAAATCAAGTTTCTACCCTGCAGCTACTTGAGATCATAGTTTGTTTTCCTCCAAAAAGAACTGTTGCAAGACAAATACCTCTCTCCAGACAATTGAAGTAGGTCACGTTAGACAGTGCTCTGGAGAGTCTGTCTGACACTCTGCCATCAGCAGCAAGCGCCGCTCTGCTCCTTCCTTTTCTTTTTCTCCCTCTCTCCCCCTTCCCTCCTCTCCTTCCATTGCTACAAGTCCTGTGAAGGGGAAACATCTCAAGCAAAATCTGTGTTCTACTTTGGCAGCTGGAAGAATCAGCACTACCGTGGCCCATGACTGCAGACAGCAGCTTGCGCTGGCGAAGCAGCATCAGATGGACAAAATCATGATGGGATTGAACAAAGCAAATCAGTGATGTGCTGGGATGGAGCCCCGTGGGCCCTGTAGGGAGCAGGACCATTGCATAAGGACTACAGTATAAGGTCAAGCATCTTTTAAATGACAGGCATCAGGCACTGGAATGTCCCGAGGGATTTTATTCACTGTTCTCCAGAGCTGCTGGACAAACATGAAGGGTCCTTGGCCCATGCCAAGGGGAGTACCCAGGGACATCCCAGCTGGGCTGCTGCCTTCCCTCATGCTTGAAGGATGGTCCCGTCTCCAGCATCACCTCCCACCGCCTGCCCCTGCCCCTGCTCCCTCCCAGCGAGGCTGCTGCTAAGGAGACCCCGAACCCAGGGCCCCCAGACCCCGCGGCCGGTTCCCAACTGGAAGCGATTAGCACAGTGGCACCTTCAGGCAGCTTAAGGCTGTAACGCCGCGGGGATGTTGCGCCCTACCAGCCAGCCTAGAGAGACAGAATGAGTGTTCGTTAAATTCAGTTACTTGTTTCAGTTTGTACATTGGCAGCAGGCACCCCTCGGCCCACGTTCTGGTCAGATAAAGCAAAGTTCATGTGAGCAGCTAATAAAATCTAAGAATCAGGTAGTAAACTGGCCCAGACATCAAGTTATAATTGACAAAAGCCATTTGGCTGGAAAAAGGCAACAGGTGATTTTTTTTTTTTTTTTTTTCTCTTTGTTGGATACGGAGCTCATGTGATAAAGCCGCTCTCTTATCCCTGCCAAGACGCTGCGGCTGCAGCACGATGGAGCCCTACCGCGTCCCTCCAACCCAGCGTTCCCGATAAACCGAGAGTCACTGCAAGCGTATTTACAGGGCTTAAACAGAGCAACGGGAGAGAGGGATCCCAGAGGCAGCAGCTGTCAGCAAACGCCCTGCTCCCAGCTCCCTCGCCCCTGCGGCCAGACTCTCCGGTGGAAAAAGGAGACAAGGACCTCGGGACCTCCTGCCCGTGAGAGGGACCACAGCCACGGCGGCACGTCGCGCTTACAACAAGCAGCTGAAATCCACTTTGAGACTGTCTGGTCATGAACAGGGCTCTGCAGTTCAAATCCTGGAGGAAACGCAACTGGGATTATACTAACAAAGAATGAAATTAATTCACTGGTTTAATGCTGTCTGAATTTTGGAAGAATTTCGTGCTGGATGTTTAGAAAGCTTCTGTCTCTCACAGATGAGCTGCATGGATTGCCAAATGTATGTCCTCTCAGAGGAAAAAAATGAGGTTTATTTCTGTTACAAACCTACAGGACTTGTTTCAGTTTTATAAATTTCCTTTCTAAATGGAAGCATTTTAGAGGAAAAGAAATTGCTTCAAAAATCCTTACCAAAAAAAAAAATCCTTCTGAAAATGTTTTGATCTGATTGATCCATCAGGCAGTGGCTCGGGGTAAGGAAAAGATGACAGCTGCTCCTTTTGTTGCGTGCTGTTCCGATTAGCTTCAAATAAGACGCTCCCTGTCACCCATGGCCCTCCACGTCGTGAACGCACAGAGCTCTGTGGACTCCGCTGAAGACACCTGACGCCGGAGCAGATCTCCTGCTGCTGGAAGGAAAAGGGTTTTTTGCCCAGGACTGTTTGGAAAGCCGTGATTGGACTTAAATTCAGAATAGCAATAATAAAAATTTAGGGAAGCTTTAAGGAGTCTCTCCAAAAGTGTTCAAAGTCGGCTTTAGTCTGCAGTTGCGATCAACACTGGCTTTTGTGGGAGCAGAATCAGGAGCACCCACACGAGGGGGAACTGTGGAGTTTCTGGTTGCCCAGCATCCATCTTCCCCCGGCCCTGTGTCTGCTTCGGGGTGACGGACTAACCTGCCGCTGTTTCTGAGGATATTATTTATATTCCTTTGCCGTATAAAAAAGCTGTGCCACAGCAGAGCGCCTCAACCACTGAAATCCAGCAGTGTCCTCACTTGAATTAATGATACAGGGCAGACTGTCTGTGAAAGGGAAGAAAGTTTTTTCTAAGACTATAGCTAAGAATGAGTTTGCACACAAATTTGATGTTCCTATACGACATGAACTGTAGATTCACCTGAATCTTCGGGATTCAGATGTTTGGAAGGATTTTTCTGTCACTGGGGAACAGAAAATCCTCTCCTAGCTGTTTCCAGGCAGTGCAAACTCCCTTTCTGAGCTCCCTCTTCTAGGCAGATGAGGCCACTGATGGGAATTACAGATTGCTTTTTGGTGCCAGGGGTCTGAAGAAAGGCCAGAACAGAAGAACTCAGCCACATCCCCAAACGAGAAATAAGTTTGGCTCCAGCTCAAAATTCTGCTGCTCAGGTCCATCCATGTCACCGAGGATAATCAGACAAGTAGCTTGTTGGAATCCTAATCCAGAAAGACTGAGAGCCTGAGCTAATGGCTAAATAATCCCCACATTAAAACCTTCCGCAAAGCTGAACGAGAGAATCGAGTTTCCAAATGCTTCCAATTAAACGAAACATTAAGGTCAGCACCCGGGGTGAAGGCGGCAAGGAAAGCAGGCTGGGAGTCTCCGAGGGCAGCTGGGACGAGCAGCATTTCCAAGGCAGCATTTCTGACTCTCGCTCTCATCTCTGGCGGTGTTAAGCACTGTCACAGCATTAGTGAAATGTGGTCTTTATGGGTTCATTTTTATCTCTGTGCATCTGCTTTCAGGAGGACGGGGGTAGCTACTCGATGACAACCCTGGATGGATGGAAAGGAATTTTCTTCGCTTCTTTTCCTTCTTTGTACACCTCCTCCATCCTCACCGCCCTTCTCCCACCTAAGACCAGAGGGTAGTTTGTGTACTGGCTGAAATAAAACCCACTTAACGATGAAGTCCATGGCTAAAGGCTGTGGACATCAGTGCGGCCTTAATGAAATTTCTGTGCCTGAAACACATTAGTAGGCAAGAGCTGAGACTGGAAAGAGATTAGGCTGCTGAATAGCTGGCAGAGCTGGAGCTGGGATGTCAGTGAAAGCAGAGAGAGCAAGGGAAAAAGAGGAGACACACACACAAGGGGCTGCTCTGGCCGAGCTAACCTCCTGCCCGCCTGAGCCACAAACCTTCCCCCATGCCCATGCCTGGCCTCTCCCCAAGCCCCTTCTGACCCCCAGCCCTCCCCGTGGGCCCGCAGAGCCCATACGTGCTCCCATAAACCTCCCCATCTTCTCCGGCCCGCACCCACAGCTAGCGGAGAGGATGAGCTCCTGCGACTATAAACGCAATAACCTGCTGGTTGCTTTGTCAGGCAGATGATCCAAGGCTCTGAGCTCTGTAGAGATTTAGATTCACTTGAAGGAGAGGTTTGCATACTTTTGCTTGATTTCCATTCCAATTTCATTCTGGATTTTGGTCCATTTTACATTTAGGCAGCTGACAGATGCCCAAAGGAGAGGAAAGGGGGGGGTCAGATGTGGGGAAGCCCTCAGGCTGTTTTAATTTCTCCCTGAAGACAGGTTGACTAAGTAGATGGCATCTCAAAGCCTAGAAATGTGCTCACATCAGCAGGTTTTATGACCATGCATCATTCAGTCAGTGACATCATTCAAGTCACCTCTCAAATTTACACAGGGCAACAAGGGGACAGGGGAAGCAGGGGGAGAGCACACGGCTGGGAAATCCCGGCACTGGAAATACAAATGCACTGGTTTGGGACCCCAGCTGGCAGCTTTTCCACTCGGTTTCCCCAAGATCTTCAAAGCTGAGGCTGCGCACACCGAAACGCAAGATCCAGCCGGGGCTAGAAACGGTACGCTTCCCTTCCGCGAGACCCCCGTCCAGGGCGCTCCCGAAACGCATGGTGCATTCAGGCGTGGGTCTGGGGGACGTTCACCGGGGCTTGGGAGGAGCCTCGTTGCACCCAGCCCCGGCTGGTGCCGGGCGAGGAGACGTGCCCCGTCGGGGCGTCCAGCCCTGCCGGTGCAGCTGGCTTTGCCCAAATCGCGGAGGCACCCCGGCACCCCTGGGAGTTGGCACAGCCACGAGCTGCACTCCAGCAGCAGCGTCCACCGACCCCTTACCCCGAGCATTTACACAATTTCTCTGCACCTTGAAATGGTCGTGGCCATCAGACTCCTAAAAAACACACCCCACACAAAAAAAACCTTTAAGATCTATTGCTCTTTTTAAAAAGCAACGAATAATTATCAATCCTATTGCAGGATTACTCCTTCAGTTGCTCTATTTTTCTTTAATTCCAGCGTGATTTTGCTCCGTCTCCCGGAAGACGAGCGTTTGACTTTTTTGCTGTGCCCTTTCAGATGCATTACAGACTACGATCTTGTCTCTGCTCTTAATGGCTTTGTCAAGAGATCATTTCTGCTCAAACCTTGTTAGTCTTAATAAAGATAAAATAAAGTCATAAATACTTTTGTGGTTTCCTTTTTGCTGGGTTGTAATTTGACTAACAAATTAAATTACTTTAATTTGGAAACTAATAATTATTCAGTTAGAAGTAGATTGAAGGAAGTTTAGTTGAAAATGGACTTTTCATGGAAAGAAAAGAGATACCAGTTCTTGGAAATATAAACTAAATGTGGGAAACTGGATGAGTGACATTTTGAAAATCCTTTCTCATTAACCGGCTTTGGCTTTCAGTATATGTCATTTTTATCCCCATTTGGAAAGAAATATTAGCTTTCCATCACATCTGTTGGGCAGACAAATCCACGAAGCTAGAAAACTTTGGTGATGGAGCTGTAAAAGCAGAGAAATCTCATCATAAAGATAACGATCCATTTTCAAAGTTTGAATCCCAGACCGCGTTACTTTCTCCTGCCATCTCCAAAGCCACATCCAGGAGAACGATGCTCATGCCACGCTGCTACAGAGTTTTACGGATGCACTGTGATCTACACGGAGAGAGTGTTTTGGTACTCTGTTTTCATTTGTTAATTGACTCCTCTCTTCCTTAAGATAGGAGTTGGAGTTGTTTGTGATAAACGGATTACACAGTTCTCTTTGTTTCAGTGCGCCTTCCGTGAAATAACTGCGAATTCCTCACGACACCACCAGCAGTGTTGCACCAGGCAAAGGGGGGTGGAGGGTGGAATCTGGGACTCCTTTCCTCTCCATCAGTGGAAGGACACGTTTTTTAACTCAATATTGATCTAATTTAAAATGAACAAATGACACGTGGGGCACATTCCAGAATCCACAATTCCCTTTTCCTGCATGACTTGCGGTAACTCAGCCCTCGTGAGGGCTGCCTGAAGCCCCCGACTCCTGCGTACTTTGCACAACGGGTCTGGCTTCAGCAGGACGGATGGAGAGTCTCCACCCCACTTTCTGCACAGCAGCTACGACCCTGCCGGGAAGGGAGAAGGTACTGGTGTGACACCCCTCCACCCAGTCTGATCAACGGAATTGAAGGTCTTCCTTTTCCCAGGGGAACATTTCCATCGTGGAGGTGGTCTCACACACATTACAGCAATAGCATTTTCAAACAAAAGGAGGGAGCCTTGTGCAGGTCTTCGGAAGAAAAGCTCTGGCAATCACCCTCAGAAGAAGTCTTCGGACTCTCTAAACTTGATGAGAAAGTCACATTCTTTAGTATTCCTCACAGGTTTCCTGTTTTAGCACCGAGATTTTAGATCCACCTTCTAAAACATGTAGTTCACTTCAGGTGCTTAAAAAGAAAGCAAAACTGTGCCTAACTATGTCCTTTATTGGATCTGGCCCTCAAAAAACAGAAGGTGTTGGCAAACTCTGCTGCAACTCCATATGGTTGCTTTGTGGCTCCCTCTGCTCTTTAAAGGGGAAGGAAGACGTGTTTCTCGCTCTCATCCAGACAGGCTCCGCTGCCAGGCTCTGATCTTCCAAATTATCACCCCTACAAAGAGGCAAAGAGACCTTTAACAAGGGCTGGCTTGTCCCCTCTGCTAGTTCTCCAGCCAGCATTTCTTCAATGTCGGAGCTGTAACTCTGCATCTTTCTACCTCTTCATGTAAGATCTTTCTACCTCTTCATGTAAGATCTTTCTGCTTCGCGCTCAGTCCTCCCCCTCTCCCACCTTCCAACTTACTCCATCACCAACACGTTTTCAACAAGGAGGATCTCTCCTGTGCTTCTTACTGCCAGCCCACGTTGTCCTGACACGAAAAGGTAATCAAAAAGGGAGATGACTATTTCTTCAGTGGGGACTGAAGACTGCAGCCCTGTTCTCAGCTTTATGCGGGATCAGAAACTGCCAGAAAAACAGAAGTTATAAGAACTGTAGCTGCCTTGCAGCAGACAGAGCTTACAGATTCTGGCACAACAGCTACAAATTTTAATTTGGATTGTACTGAACGAGAGCCCTTCTCACTGATCCCTACAGACACTAATCACACTGGGTAGTAAGAACGATTCTTGGAGATGGACTGACAGACGTGGGTGGCAAGAAAAGGGCTGAGAACGGGCCCCACTTCAGCTTACAACTTATTCACTTCTCAGAGAAACTGATATCTCTAGCTCATCGACGTGGGGAAACCCTACGAACAGACATATCCGCAGCACACAATCCACATGTATTTACAAACGTACACAGCCCCCTTGCTGAGCCCGAGCGGCCGTTCTCCACGGACCCGGCTGGGGAGGGGGAAACAGCAATGCACAGGCACAAAACTCCACCCGCTCTCAGAGCTCCAGCCCCGAGGCCCGTGGCACAGGCATTTTGTCCCTCCTCCCTCACCATTCAAGTCCTTACATGTCCTAAAGATTCAGAGATGTTCTACTTTTTATTTTACTACTCATTGTCTTACTTCCACCAAAGGCTGAGTGCAGGGGAAATAAAGTTTCCCCCTTGCTGCGCATATTTCCAACTCTAACTTACTTTCTCCAATAAGTCTTTTTAAAAAAAACACAACAAAGCCATCTCCAAAAAAACTTTGCAGAACAAACAAGGAAAATTCTTGTTACTTCCACCAACAACTGCATAGGACCGATGAGACAGTGCTTTAACTCCCTGAGGGATGTCTGATGTGAGAGCACAAGCAAGGCAGAAGGAAATGTAAGTGGTGTTGAGGAAAGGACAGAGGTTTCTACACATAGAAGGGAGCCTCGTGTCAATATTCAGACTTGCTCTTGCCAACAGAAAAGGAGAAGTGAGAGCCCTGGAGCTCAGAGCACGCTCTGCTCTCAGCTCACCCTGGTGTAAATCTGCAGGCACGGCTGTGAAATCACTGAGGAAAGAAGGAAGAGACACTTGCCTGTAAACACCTTCACCGCATCCCTCGAAGCCTAGATGAAGGTGGAAGAGCTTCAGAAGGTGCTATCTGGCTGGCAAGCAATCTGGCACTAGGCAGAGCCTTGGCTTCAGCTTGAGCCGGCATTTAAATTCAGAGGAAACTTGGGCAAAGTCTCAGGCACCACCTTCTCCCTCCTCCCACGTTGCGTGACGCACGGCAGCTGAGCCCGGCGCGACCCCCGAGCCCCGCTGATTCCCACCGCTCCTCCTGGCAGCTGGTCCCAGGCAAGCCAGGGAAGCGGTTTGGCCCTCAAATGGATTCTGCCTCTGATCTCCAACATCCTGAGAAGCTCTAATTTGTCATTCACCACAGCTGCTGGCTGCAGACACAGCCTGGCCCACAGGCTCATCCTGGGCTGAGAGCCTCCTCCCCTTCGTGGGGGATCTTGCCATCCCTTTCCTCTCTCCAGTACTTGTAGTTAAAAGAAATATGGTAGGAACAAACACTGGGGAAAAATACCTCTAGTCCGATCAATGGATTTTATTTTTATGTCAGTCTTAAAAGTTTCCTTTCACTTTTACAGCATTTGTTTTGATTTTCTCTTGGTTTTCATCATAATAAAGTTACAACCTGAAACAAAGGGAAACCCCCCCAACTTTCAAGCAGGGCCTTTCTTGGTTTCTTTTTTCACTTAAAGCTGCTGCAATATTTAGAGTTGCTAAAATGAGGAAAAATTGCCCTTTTATTCTCACAGAAAGCCTGTTACAAAGAATCAGCATTTTCTGATGAAAAACGGTTTGTTGAAAATTTCCCAACCAGTGCTTTGACTGAGTGCACTGAACATACTCCTACTCCTTCCCTTCTCCGTGGAGGGTGCCGATCACCCCCTCAGCCTTCGCGGGAGCCGTGCTGTTGTGGACATCAGCGGAGCTAAACGCGATACGGGATTTGGAGCTGGCTGATGAGAGCAGACCCTCATCTTGGGCTTCCCATTTTACAGAGACTTCTGCAGACATAGACCTATTATTATAAAATTTTCCACTTTTCCCCCTGCCCCAAACATTATTTTTAATCTACACGTCCTGATCAGCCCTACCAGTGGAGGTAGTCCTGGTAATCCCAGCAGCAATGCGGCACCGTGCCTCCGGCAGTACATTGTGCCTGTAGACAGGCGTCATTCTCTTGGTTGTAGGACATAGCAAACGCCACCCTCTTTCTTCCAGTTCTGGCAAGAGTATGGACACGATTAGGCTTCTCTGAAGCAAAGTGCAGACCTGTCCTCAAGGCCATAAGGGCCACGCTACCGCTTGGCAGCAAGGTTCAGATATGCCACAGAACCTTCTAGCTCAAGCTAAAATTCTCCTCTTTTGGGGTCTCTGCTAACCACGTGAGGTCAGAGTGGATCAAAACACAAGCTTTCTACAGGAGAATCAGATACCACTGTCCGTTTTGAAGTGCGGTTGTGTTGAAAAGAACAGCATCAAATCCTTGAAACAGCCTCGCTTCCCTGCCTAGGCCCCTGCCTTCTGCCTCCACGCGATGCGGCTGCTGGCAGAAGATGGAGCCAATCTGCAAAATGAGCATCTCCATGGAGATAAGCTGAGAGCGCGAGAAGGTCAGAGCCAAAGCGTCAGGAGCAGCAAAGGAGTTCTTCAAACTTCATTTCCTTCCACAGCAATCACTTGATGGAGATTTGTTGAACGTGACACCTGGCTGCCTCGCGTTGCCGACTCAAATGAGGAGACAAAAGAGGAAGCTAATTGTTTCCAATGCATTCAAGTTTAATACAGTGCATTTTTAATTAGGGCTCTAAAGGGGAAGGGAATCAATTACCTCTCGCAGAGGCAGACGCCACTGGCAGGTGATGCCGCGCGGAGAAAAGGAATTGCAGCAGGATGCTAAGGCTCCCTGATGAGGAGAGGGCCAGTGTGCTCTTCGGGAGCCCTGTGCATCTGTTACTCTTGGTGGCTCCAAGGAAGCTTTCCACGAAGTGGCACTGTGACACCGTCCAAGAGGACAGGATCAGGGGAAAATGCTGTTGAACCACCCTGCTTTGGAGGTGCCCTTGTGCCTGGGGGTCTTTATAACCCCTAGGGAGCATCTGCTCTCCAGGACCTGAGCAAGAGATAAAGACATCTGACAGAGCACACTATGAACATCCTTTCCCACAACCGTGTTGAGGTTTCATCCCCTGTAAGACACCCTATTCCATATTTGAGCAGGATTCGGATAGCCCAAAACCTATAGCTTGATAGGTGCTTGGTGACCTACGCTGGGGGAGAGGGAAACAAAGGCACTTTTATGGTTGGAATCCAGATCCCTGGAGAATTCTGTGCTAGAAAAGCCTTCCCAGTGAGCTGGCACTGAAGCGACACCAGTGAACAAACACAGCACGCCCAAGGACTCACTCTCAGAAGCAAATCCCTGTAGCATACTGTTGACACACAAGCACATGCAGGGAGAAGCTGGTATTGCTGAAAACTTATGTTCAGATTGTTCAGCAGACCGAAGCTTAGGTCTCCAAGGAGCTCAATTTCATGCCTTTAATGAGAATTATATTTGCTAAAGGAAGCAGCCAAAGTCCTTCAATTCAGCGTAATATATTGCAACAGCAGACAGGGCTCAGGATCCTGCGTTCTCAGTACCCTCATATTCGGTCTTTGCCAGGCAAAAATCCCAGCCTTTTTCATGTCTTTCAACAGGACACTTTGGGATGTGTTGAATTTATTCTCTTTGGTTATGAGCGACTTCAGTGTCTACTGCTGAAGTGTATACTACAGAGATTTCTTTGCAATGCCTAAGGGGACCAATTCAGCTGGCTAAAAAGAAGAGTAGAAGCACCATCTGAGGGACCCCACAGCATCCTAAACATCTGCATTGGGCTGGCAGAAACAGCACAGGGCCAAGAGCAGACCGGCATCCTGGCAGCTGGCTGGGATACTTGATGGTTTCTCAAAATGTACGAGACACCTCTTTTTAGCCAGCTGAAATCAGCCAGTGTTTGGCCAATTTAGCGGGTGTTTGATGCAAAAACTAGTTCAGTTGTAAGACAAGACAAGGCCTTCAAGCTGTGCAATGCTACTCTGCAGCAAGTCTGAGGACAGAAATTAGCTCCTACAAATAATTTGGGACATTTTGATTGTGGAGTTAGAGCTAACTTAGGGTATGGCATTGTAAAGCCAGAAAGAGTAAAATAAGAACAGTATCCATTAAAATAAAATGGTGAGTACAGACTGAGTGCTAAAGAAACAAACCCAATGGTTAAATTCACCTTACACATGTAAGACTGAGATCAGGACTTCATCGCCAGGAAGAATGTGGGGTTTTTTCACTTTGTGTCTTTTCTATTACTTCATATTTTCTCAATGAATCTCTGGAAGATGCTGGTTATGGACAAAATGGAGCATGCTTCATGAAAGATTTATTAATCAGAACTGCCAAATTCATAATTACTTTCTGGGCATTGAAATTGTTTGGCCTTATCAAATAAATGAGAATAACCACTGATTATTGGTTTTGGAGAAAGGAGTAGCTGGTAATAAGGAAAAACATGCACATATGAGAAAGAGAAAGATAATATAAATGGATATAGATGTGTTCATATAGATGTCTGAGTGGTCAAATGACTCATCTGTCCTAAAAAAGAAACATAATTTTCCTATTATGTGGCACTCAAGCAAGTCAGTAGTACTTTCACTCCAACACGATAGATGGACTTCATTTGTTTCCCTGATCCTCTTCTGCCACTGCCGTTTTATGGTTTAGAGGCGGTTGGATTTTCTCTCTGTTGTTTTTAGTTCAAAAAATAGGAACGTCTGCTCGATAGAAATTAGTGACATTTAATGCCAGCAAGAAACTCATAAAGACCTTGAGTTTTTGAAGTTTTTCCACTTCCATGGCAGAACAGCCACATCCAATACACAGGTGCAACCCTACAGCAATTTTTTTGTAAGTGTTTAGGAGTTTTTTACACTGGCCCTGAGGTTTCTGAAAGCTACAAAACGTATCAACTTCTTATTAGAAAACTGCCACCATACCCAGCTGCTTTTGAAAATCCAGCCAGCTGCCCGAGGAAACCTTGTCAGTAGGAATGGGACACCCAGCCTGGAGTGAAAAAGGTTTCACAGCCTTCCAGAAAATGAAGATGCTTGCGCCCGCCTCCTTTTTAAGCATGGAAAAGACATCTGTCTTCATTGACACGACTCCAGGTGCTCTTGAAAATCTTCCTTGGGCTTGCCCGAAGCTGCGCTGTGGGTACCCACCGAAGGCGCTCCCCGGCTGCTGGCCCTGCCTTGCCCCTCGCGGCCGCCGCAGCCCCCGGCCCTCGGCTCTTCGTGCTCGTGCAGGAGCCCTGCAGCGCTCGGGCGAGAGTGCGGGAGCGGCGATAAACTCTCCTTCAGGCTGCTAACTTGGGGATTCCTCTCTTGCCCTCTTCCCAGCTTTTGCAGACTTTTCCCCTCCTCCCCTCCAATGGTGATTTATGGGGAAAGAAAGTATAATTCTAAAATGAATAATTGATATTCTTTCGAAGCTATCTCCTTTACTCTACTTGTTCTCTTAATTTACTTGGTTTATACCAACTGATGACAGAAGCCTATTGTTTTGCTGAAACATTAACTTCACAAAGTCATTCTGCTCCCATCTGCAGCACTAAAATTAATGATTCCCTCTGCAACATCTGTTTAATTAACTATCGGCACCATAGAAGAGGCATCCAAATACCCCAGCGACTAAATCAGCCTCAAATTAGGGAAATACGATGTTAAATTGTATCAGAGAGAAGCAGAGATTATCCTTTTGAGCACTGACATTCATTAGCTACCAGCCACCCCATGTATCTTCATAATGAAAAAGTGTCAGCAGCTCTTCACCGTAAAGTTTTCATTTAAGGGCTGCTGCTCCTTTAGCCACAGTGATTGGAAAGAGGAGGGGGTGGAGGGACGTGAGGAAGCTTAAGACAGTCTCCATCACCCCTGCTGACGGATCCGTCGCTGGGATGAAAGATGAAGGTAAAGCAGCGCTGCCGTTGAGCGCTGCCCACGGTGCCGCCATGCCTGGCGGAGGCTGGGGCCAGCTCCCCGAGCCGCGGGCCGGTCCCTGCAAAGACGGCAGGACTCATCGCAAAAGCTGCCGCTGAGGTAGGGTATGTCTGGGGGGACCGCCAAAGGTCCCAGCCTCTTGGCTACCCTCTAAGGGAGAGGTGGGAGAAGGCAGCTCAAAGCGGGAAGAGGGGAGGGCAAGTGGTTTGGATCTCCAGCGCGGTCTCCAAAGTGCCTGGGGGTATTAAAATGTTCCTTATAGACTCTGCTGCTCACGTAGCCACGTGTCCAACTTTGTACCGGGAGCGCACAAAATAAGGGGCTGATTCAAGAGGTTTTTTGGGTTTTTTAAGTTTTTCCCCTACTTTGAACTCCCCCCCCCTTACGTTGCCACGGCAACAAATTCAGCGTGAAATTGCAAGTTTGCAAAACGCACGAAGTCAGCAGGCTCCGGAAAAGCAGGGCTCCGGAAAAGCAGGGCTCCGGCAAAGCGGGGCTCCGGCAACGGAGACGAAGCAGGGGAGCAAGGCGGGGAGAGTGGCCGGGAAGGAGCCCGGCTCGCACCGGTGCCTGCGGAGAGGAGAGGGCCGCCGGCTGCGCTGCGGAGGGGCGAGGCGGGCAGGGGTGGGAGGGCACCAGGAAAAGGAAGGCGTTGCAGCTTGGGTTCCCGCTATGTAGTTATTAAAATACACATCTACATCCAGACAGTCTCCTGTCTATCCAGACTTGCTACCTCATATGAACTTTCTCCGAAAAGGGAACTCTCTGGGGATTTTCGCCACTTCTTGGAGAACTAGGAAAGTGTTAGGTTGTTCGCTTTAAAGAATGAGGCTGAACTCCCGGCAGTACTGAAATAACTCTAAGGTACTTCTCTAATGCATGAGCTCAGGTCAGAAAAGTGCATCCACTGAGTCCTCTGGGGTGAGATTTTTCAAAAGCATACCAAGCCCGAGGCTCAGTGCCCACAAGGGCCAGACTTTCATCAGAGCTCAGTTCCCATTTAGGCAGCTAATTAATCTTTGCAAACACCTCAAAGTATCTGAACCGCGTCTGCAGCTGTGATGTTGCCCTGAAGAATGGCTGTGGCTAAACAAAAACTTCTCAGCTTAAAAATCCATTTCCTCTCTCTTCAGAACAGTATTGCTGGCTTTCTGGGCAAACTAGTTCTGATTGTTGTTTCTTGGCTTAAAGAACCGACGCACGTCTGAAAGACTGCTCTGAAATCTAGCCTTTACCTTGTCTTCAAATCCAACACATACTTAAGTACAGGGAGGAGTTGAATTTGGCTCCTTTATACCTGGGCACCCAACACAGAGGCAGTGTGTTGGCATGTTGGGCGCATTTATAAATGGTGAATAAGTTTCAAAAGGACTATGGGAAGACAGAATAAATGAGGCTGCTGTTAGACAACAGGCAGAAATACCACCCTTTATTCAGGAGTGGCTGAAGGTCAATATATGTAATTACTCTTCTACCAGATGTGCGTTACCCTCACCTTTCACTGAGAAAAAGCACTTTTTAGCCCTTTCCTTCCCACCTTTTCCCAAACTTCCCAGCTGTCTTCTGTGTTCGCCATCGGTCTCAGTGGTTGACTCCAACTCCATCGTTAGTTCAGGTTTTTCAAAGGTTGGTTTCCACATCATGCATTCTCTTGTTTCCCAGCAAAGATAATACGGTTAAGATTTGGCTTGGTTTAAGGACAGCCAGGGGGTTTGCATCTCCATGGAAGTCACTCCGGAACATTCCTTTGAATGAACTTTCGAAGTGGATTTGTCAAACCTTGTTCAAGTTCAAGATAATTTTATCTAATTCACGGTGAGAATGTTTAAGACCATTACAAGAAGCTTTGACTCACTTGCTTTAAAAGTTAATCCAAGCTAACATACTCCAGCATTTCTTTGTAGGCATGTCCTACTGTTACTTGTTGCTCAACAAAATTGCAGAGGAGTTGCCCAGTTAAAAAAAATCCTGCCTTGTTGAGAAGACTGCTGCGTGGCTCCAGCAGTAGGAAGCCAGTTTCTTCCCATGCGGAGCATATCTCCATTTGTGACATCCACACACTTCAGCACTGGAGGAAGCAAAGTCAGTAGTTGCTTGCCTAGTGCTCGTGTGCTGCGGTTGTCGGCAGAACTCTACTGACAGAGCATGTAGAGAATGTACCAAACCACATTTAAAAGTGTGACATGAAATTCAAAAGCAGCCAGGGGAATTACAACACTCTGTAGCAGGATAAGATGCTAAAGGAGCATGAAACACATGCTATGCTTAATGTGATTTTTTTTTTAAAAGACTGTTTCTTTCCAAGCTTGCCAAGGAATACATTGTACTGTCAGAGTGCAACCTCAGACATGTACAGCCGTGGCAGAAGTGGTGAGGTGGATACAGAGCCAGAGACAGCACGGTTTATGCTTCTGCCTAGATACGGGAGTCAGATGAACATCAGCTATAGCACAACACACAGAAACCTCTCAACACGTGGAAAGATGACGAACAAAAGTGTTATTCTAGGTGCAGAGGATCTCAAACCCTGGATGTTACTGATAATGTAAGGAGAAGATAAGGAGGCTGAAGGCTTTAGGTGAGAGTGTCCCTTGAATAGCCAGTACTGGGAAAGCAAGTATCAATATTTACTTGGCAAAATGGCACAGGGCTCTGAAATCCAGTAGATGGGGAATTAGAGATTGCTTGGACGGCGCACAGAGAAGCCAGCTGGGACTGGATTGCCAGTGTGATAGGGACTGCATGCACACAAGGAGGAAAGGAAAGCCACTGCCATGTCGTGCTTATAATTTTAAACAGATACGATGAAAAAATAGTGGGAGAAGATATAAGGGGAAAAGGTGGCCCGGGACTACGTAGATCAGTGCCAGAGCTGGGAATTGATTCCTGACACTCGCAGTCCTTAGCCCATTATAACAAAAACCCCTGAACATAAGAGGAACAGCTATGAGTCTCTGTCTTTCCTATTATCCTCAAGGTTTGGGTTTATGTATTTATTTATTTACCAGACACGGAGGAATGACAAACAGAATGAGAAACACAGAGTGCGTAAGAAGGCTCATAAAATCCTTTTCATATCTTTAATCAATCATGACTAGTGTATCTCCCATACCTTTTTCCAGTTTAAAATAGAATAAAGATGTCCCCTCACATCATAATCTTTCTCCAGGCAGCTGTGCTCTTTGCATCAGCACAATGACCCAAACAGTATGGCTGTATTAACAGATACGATCTAGTCTTTAATGGAGCTCAGCAACTGGGATTAGCTACCTGTAATGTAGTTTGGGCTGTCAGGCACCGTACGAAACTGCTAACACATTACAAGTTATAGGCATCAATTCTTTCTAAGTGAAAAGGCATTTCAAATTCAAAACACTTCAAACCTAATAACAGGAAATTATCTTGATGGATCCCCTTCAACATGTGAAAAAATAAAGGGATGAGGAGAGAGGGTCAGGCGTCCGATCAAAACAAAATCATATCAACGCTTTTTTTCTCTCTCTAGTTCAGAGCAAAGCAGAAACGTGGATTTGGATGTCAGGGAGGGAATGAATTGTGGAAATGAAAGGTGAAATGAGAAGGAAAGTTTGCATACTACATTATAACAGGAGAAAGGCAAAGTTTACCTGCCTGTTTGGGTCAATGTGTACACCAAAAGCATCAGTCTGACCCAGCAGAGACTTGTCCTCTAAGAAGACGGTTTGAAAAGTCCCTTGCAGCTCCTTAGGGTATTTTTCCAAAGGAAGCTGAGTTGGGAGTTAGGGTTTTTTTCTTAGCTTTCACATTTTGAAGATGCCCAATATGGACATCCTTAATGAGACCTGATTTTTCAGATCAGAAGACACTCAGTGCTTCCTGAAAAGCAGGTCCTTTTTAAAAGCATCTTTGTTAAAGTACACGCTCGGCGTGCACACTCCAAAAGTGCGCACAGTCTCTGAAAGTATTGTCCATTTGCCCCTTTAATCCCTGGCAATGATCCAGGGCTAGAAAACCTCCGGCAGGCTTGGGAGGAGAGGAGGAAGGGTCAGAGTTCAAGTGATGAACGTTGACAAGCTGAGTCATTGATGAGTTGCAGGCTATAATCTATCATTTTTAAACCTAGCTTGTCTGAAAGCTTTCTGTGTTGTCAAACTGAGTCATTTCTGCCCATGAAAGAGCGGGCTAGGGAGGAGGACCTTATTGCATCTCTCAGCGCTGTGGCCATGCACCACTCCTGTTGCTGTCCCATTTTCTCCACGTCTGTCTGTCTCTCTCTCTCATCCCTGGCATGTGAATTGGCCAAGCCACTGTCTGACATCCCAGAAAGAAAAAAGCTTCCCCGAGTCGGCGAAAGAGTCCCCTAAGGAAAAGAAAAGGGTCTGAAAACAAATTGAAAGCAAGGCAGGCAAACCAAAAGGCAGATTTTCCTTTTAGCACATTTTTGGAAGATGAGGGGAGAGAAGTCCCTCATGGCCAGAAACCCGCACTGCTGCTGGATTTCCAGCTCAAGTCAGAAGCCCAGGGGAAAGACAGCTCTTCACCACCTGTCAGGAGGGACTGCAAACACAACGAAGCATCTTGTAGAAAAACAGTGCAGGATAGTCATTTGAGACTGCCTCATTAGTCATACAGCATTTGCACATGCTGATGGCTGAAGGCAAAATGTGACCTTAAGTTACATTATCACACCAAACACAGTGTCTTTCTTTGCAAGAGGAGAACAAGAGAGAGCGAATGTACTGCATGAGATGTGAAGGATGGGGCTTTGATGGCGACAAGATGTTACAGCAGCCATAAAGGTGGATGTCCTTGATTATCATCTCTGTTGGGGTGGTAGCTCGGACCTGGGACTGCGCCAGGTGCTGGATAAAGGCACTCTGGAATCAACGCGCTCTGCTCCAAAGAGCTTTCACTCTAAATTCCTGATGTCTGCCAGTAGGTGAATACTATCAACAAACAAGACAGTCCAAGGCAGCAGTGTGATGACATTAAAGTTGTCGGAAATCTAATTCTTCCCGAAAAAGTCAAAGCAGAATCTAGCCCTGACTACGGAGGCACGTGAGGGTTTTACAAAGGGCGAAGCATCTACTCCACTAAGAACTGAGAGTGCTCTCAAAGTCCCTGAAAGTCCTGTATCCGTACCCATGGAAGGTGACATTTGTCTTCATGCAGCAGGTGAGCCCTGCACACTGTTTTATCCAAAAAAGTGTGACTTAAGCGGTGTGAAAGGCTGCGTGTTGGAAATCTGCATAACGATCAACTTCACATGCAAATCTGTGTTGTCTTTTCCCTGGTTTCACATCCCACCTGGATGAGTTTGGCTTTCTTCCAGCACCCAGAAAGAAATTAAAGTGCTAAGTTTGCCTATGGCTTTCCACGTGACGACCCAAAACTTGTTTTCTTTTTGACTGAGGAAAATAAGGACACTTTTTCTATTTGAAATCAGATCTAGAGTAAGATTTTTCAAAGTACTTTGTGACTAGGGCTGCTAGATCAGATCAGCTTTTGGTCTGTTGACCAGATTAGTAGAGCTCTGTTCGAGTGCTCCCAGGGCTGCAGATGTGACATTCTCCAACACACATTCAGTCCCTCCATTTTCTTAACGAAGCCAAAATGCATTGGACACAATAGAGAGTGTAAGGGAAACGATAAATATAGGTTTAACCTAATAGAGTGAATCCCAAAGTGCCAAGGAGGGATTTGTAAAGACTTCTTTAAAGTTTTCTCATCAGTAACATTTGTGTCTCTTCTTCTGGGTCTTGACATATTTTGCATCCGTTCCGAGGGCTTGGAACATAGAAAGAATGGGTTTTAATGGGAACCGCTGGCCTCCTGCTTCTGGGAAGATATTGTCAGGGTTGGCTCAAATGAAGAAGGATCATCAGCATGTTCTCAGAGCTTCTTGCTTTGGCACTGAGGAAGATTTAGCACGTTCCGATATCCATTTCCTCCACAGCTCTAATCTTAACACCCACCTACTGCATGCTAAATGAACATCCCAGCACTTCATAATGGAGACAGGAAATTAATTCCTCATAAAGGGATTTTTTTTTCTACCCCTCTTATTAAGACTCCTCAGCCCTGTCAACAGCCAACTGAGCTTTCACAAGTCATAAAGGTGCATTTCTGCAGTCTCATTTCCTCAAGTCTCTTTCTTGATGGATTATGCCCATTAACAACCTTCACATTGGAGAACAGTTGCTGGGGATTCAAGGGACCTTGTTGGATGGCGTAACCCTGACCCTTTGAGCAAGGCACTCGGGAAAACGGAGGCATGAAGCAGGGGGTCTGATGATACGTACCTACTTTACTCAGTCCCTCTTAGAGGCAGCAGCTACAGAGAGGACACCATCCCTGGTCTTGCTGACCTAGGTTTCCCATGGGAACCAGCAGAGCCGGACCACCACCCTGAGGACGACAATATCTGAAACAAAGCCCTTGGTCCTTGAGTCTGATACAACTTTGAGGATTTCCACATCTCTAGCACCCACTAAGCACAAGCATCCATGTTTTCAGGATACAGGATGTCCAGAACAAGATTTTAAGAGGACAAAGTCCATGGAGTTGTCTAACAATAATCTCATTTCTTGACATATAATTTAGCCAGGAAGCGTAAAATCCCTAAATTTTGTATTAGAATTTTTTTCTCCAACTCATAGTCTATTGGGAAATTTCTTTTCTTTGGTGGTTGTGACTAATCTTTAATTCTAAAAAAATCAGTTTAATGTGAGCATTAAAATGGACCAAGTTGCATCAGAATGACAGATCTGGTTTAAAATGGTGCCATTTCACGCAGGCTTGAGCTCAGCAGCATCATACAAGCAGAGATGATGTTTAGGGAGATGGATCCTAAAACAGCAGGCAAAATTCTTGTGAAATGAAAATGGATCCTATCCATATGATATGGATTTGGAAGCAGCAGAGTGAAAATTTGGAGCTGGTATCAAAAGCTGGAGGGCAGCGTAAAATAAACACACAGATTGCATCCCCAATTTTGGTAGAAACCTTTTTAAAAAAAATTTCATGCAGCTATCAAAAATAAAAGTACAAGACCAACTCAATGATCGCAAAACGAGAGAAAATATCCTGGGAACATGACGTTTGGAACTTTCCTTGGTTCCCTTTTCAAAATGTTATGTAACATTTAATTTTGATTTTCACATACCTACGCCATGTAAACTATGGAACAGCAGCATAATGTGACTCTTTGCAGGATTTTAAAGTTTTTCAACCAGGCCTAGCACAAATGTTCTGTAGAAAAGTACAGTTATGCTGTTGTTGCCTAGCAAATGTCTATGAGAAAGTGTTTCTGTTTAAGGAGAAAAACAAATTAAGTATAAACCTCCTGCAAGGGCATGCTCCCCTGGGACAGTATAGATTTCTGTAAGACTCAAAGGGCAAAATTGTCAGAATCTCTTGTTAAAATATAGGCAGCACATCACAGCCACAGAGACCAGAGATATTAAAGTGAAAAACCCTGGTAGTTCTGGCTCAAAGTCAGAAATAGCTGAGTGCTTCCAGATCTCTTGACCCCAGGGAGTTATTAGTAACATTTTTTTAAGTCATCTTTAACATTTTGTGCCTTTTGTTTTTAATATATTAAGAAATTACACCCCAGAGGGGAATGGACTCCTGAGTTTCATGTCAGCCCCTGAAACAGTAAGTTGGCATCTCTAACTCCACAGCCAAGTCTGTGTCTCCATGCCGGGAAACAGACCCTACGACTCCCTCCCAATGGGTATTAAACTGTCTTTGGGAAAGAATTAATGGGCTGGTTTGGCTTTTCAAGTTCTTTCTTCTTTTGCCGAGATATTTCTTTAAAATCTTTCCAACTCCCCCCTGCCCCTCCAAATCTTTTCCTACATAATAATAAAACAGATCAGTTGTCAAGGTGGAGCCTCTGCGATGATGTGGCTTCTGCCTCTCCCTCGGGGATTGGATTAGGGCCATAGAAGTCCACTAGCGATCGCGTTTTAAGAGAGGAACACAGAATAACTTGTAGATGGATGTTCAAAAACACGACCCTCGGCGCCACGGAGCGGGAGCTGGAGAAAAGCACAGGACTCCTGTTAGGTTGGCTTCCTTCTGCTCTCACCCATCGCCCTCCAGCTCCTCTGTGCTGAATGCAGGGCACAACTGAACGCGCTGCTGTGCCGCGGTTGCGTCCTTGCTTTCCGCAATGACTAGGTGTGGAGTCCCTAATTACGTTAGGGTTAAACCTCATTGCCCACCCAATAGCAATATATTCCTTCAACAGTTTTGCCAGAAGTCCAAAGAGAGAGATTTCTTGAGTACTCGGTGAGAGGCTTTGACCTGTTAACTACCTACAAGCCCCTTCCAGTGCAGATTAAATCCAAGGACTATTTATCATTTAGCAGGGGACTGATTTATCTACCTGGGGACTCAGTTCTGAGCTCAAATCATGAAGACGCTGTCCGTCAAGGGCTAGTGCACACATTTCATCCATTCCTTCAGAAGCAGGGGATAATTTTTGACCTGGGTTTCTGAGACATTGGGACAAGAGTGAGAATAAATATTCTCATTCCTGATCATTCCAGGAGAGTTTTAATTTACACATTCTACAGCTGGGAGTCTTTCCAATCCATATTGAGTTTGTTGAAAGGAAAGAGTATCATTTAAGCTGAGGGAATGAGGATAAAACAGCTCCAAGAAAAACTCTCCACATATCTTCCCCTATGAGCTGTGAACTACATTATTAGCAAAAGTTCTGGAATACCTCTTGGGAGAAAAATCTTGAATATATCACAGAGAAAATGGTATGGACATCCCACAGGGATGCATATGATCAAGCTGGTTTCATACATGCTTGCAAGATAGATACAAATACAGACAAAGCAAGAGATTGTTTAGAGCAGGAGACTCTGTTCCTCCATCTGTGTTGACCTGTCACACCTGTAAGGGCTGGCAAGTCCCTGCTCTGCTGTGGCCTCTGGGTCTCAAGATGGGCTGGAGGAGGCACCAAGCCGACCAAGCCAGGAGGAAGGAGATACCGAGGAAGCCAGAGGAATGGGACAGCCCCCTCGAACGCACGCTGGGTTGGGCGGCCTATCCCTCTTCAAATCCATCTCTTTCATGCTTCCCTGGCTTCCAGTATTTCCTGTGGGCAAGACTCATGGCCAAGGTGAGACCTGGTTGGACTGCTGTGACTGTGAAAAGGGCTCTCCATACCATACGTATTATTGAATAAAGACAGGACCGTGTTGTCTCTGGCCCCGTGCCTGAGGCAGTTGGCACTAGCGGGCCTTTCTTAAACCCCGAGGAGGCAATTATCAAATGGATCATTCCTGCAGAATGGCCTCACTGGTTGGGTGGCCGTGCTGGATGCTCCTTGCATAAGCAATACAGTAGGAAGCAAATGAATTATCTTACTGTAAATATCTATTTCCAGCCTGGAAAATTGTTCATCAGTCTTGTCTGAAGTTTCTGATCTCAATTCTCAAGCTCTCCTGGCTTCCAGTGGTGGCAAGATGGAGCATGCAGCATGTAGTAAAAGCGACTACATGTTTGTCTCCTTCTCAGCTATTTGCAGAAATGTTTAGATGTACGGTGAGTTCGATTTATGTGCCTTATCTTCCTCAAGCCAGATAGAACACTTCCCTTCTGTTACAAACACTGCTTAATGGATCTCTAACAGCCTTGCTTTCACAACATCAAATACACAGGAAAATAAGGGGGAGAAGGATGAACCAAACAACTCTTTATTGTTTCCAGGTGTCCCTGATTATGGCTGGAGGAAGAAGTGGAGGAGTGAAAGAAGAAAGAGGGGAGCAAGATAAAAAATTGTAATTGGGTCCTTGGCACAAACTCATCATATATAAACATAGCAGACAAAAAAAAAGAAAAAGAATGTTAAAAGAAGTTGTTCTTAACTCCTAACGATCCCAAGTATTCAAAGGATCCCTGAAAACAGACTTGCAGTTTCACATCAGGCCTGTTTGCCTCCTCAAAGCTCTGCAGTTAAGCAGCAAATAGCCAAGGTGGTGCTACCCTCCACCACGGAAGGCTGCTCTCCATCATGTAGCAAACCAGTTAGGAGAGGGGACATACTGGAGGAGCAGATACCAGCTGGTGAAGCTCCCTCCCCTTCACCCTCAGTACCCAGACTACACAAAGAGTAAGTCATCCAACATCCTCTCTTTTGGGGTAATAGCTAGCTCAGGTGATGGAGGTTGCTCATTACACACATTTCTATTGATCTTGTGCTCATTCCTGCACAAAGCTAAGCTGAAAACAGGTATAAAGAGTGTAATTTCATTCACTCTAGCACCGTATTATTTCTCTCCTATGAACTGGACTGGTACACAAACCAAAGCCACCCCAGCCTGCACACACCCACGCATATATGAAATGGGCTGGCCCAAATGAGTTGAAAACATTCATTATATTATAACAGAATTTTCTGCGATACTTTTTTCTGTCTCCTGCCTCCTATACAGTCCCATGTTTTGCTTCTGCTTTTCTTACTTTATAATAGTCTCCATTCCTATTTTCCTTTATGATCTTTTTCTTCACTGACTGACTGTAAAAAACACTCAATTTGACAGGATTCAGTTTTGAAAATCAAGGAGTCCATAAATAAGGCTCAAGAAAGACCCAGGATCGTCTCTAACAGAAATGATAACTTTTACAGGGCTGGATAGCAACTTTTCAATAACACCTTTTGATAGGCAAATACCACTGAATGGGATGTGATCACAGAGAATGATATTTTTTAAAATGAAAAGTTCAGGTGTTTTTGCTCAAAAGCATTACATTTCTCTTGAAATGTAGGGGAAAAGTGGGGAAAGAAAATAGAATAAAATATGAAAAGGTGCAAAGAGAGTATTTCATCTGATTTGATCCAGATCCTTCCATCCATTTCCCTTGCACTCCAATTTATTTTTAACTTTACCTGTTATCCTGATTCTGGATAGCAAAAGCTATTGACAAGTCTGGTGCTGCAGAGGTGAGAGGGGAGAAGATGGGAAGGCTTGGAAACAGATGGTGCAGTCCAGGGCCCAGTTCCCTTAGAATATAAATGAGAATTAAATGCTTAATTCCTGCTGGTGGTGCTTGAAGTCCATCACAGCTCCTTGCTGTAATGCAGAGGAGGAAAGATTGCGATGGGCCTGTGCCGCGCTGGCATCTCTCGGGCACAGAAATGGAGATTATTTGAATGTTTCCTTAACGGGCATCCTTAGCTCTGAGCACTTCGGGGAAACCTGTGTCACACAAGGAGTCCCACAGCAGTGGAAGCGATGACAACTGGGTGTTTTCCTCTCTTTCCTGTGGCTTCTCTGGATCTGAGCTCAGTCTCAGCCTCTCCATCAATAGATTCCCTTATTTATTTAGATCTCTCTCTGCTACTCACTCATTTCTTTTTGGAAAATGTGTAAAAAATCAATAGCTTTTAGGACTCTATCTTCCTGTCATTTTTTTTTTAAATGGGACACTTTCAAATGATAATCAGGAGATGCACACAGCCAGACGATGCTCTCAAGTAAGCTTCATTTTCTTAGAGAAACAAGCTTTAAAAAGTCCCATTTCATTTCATTTTTTCTACAACATAGGAATTAAAAATGTTATGTTTTGCTCATCCTGGCCAAAAGCTGTTCTTAAATGTAGCCTGCAGTGCCATCCTCGTCATTCCTCTTTGGTCTATTGTGCATCTACAACTCACCAATAACTTTGCTACTCATCCCATGACTTTGCTCCCATCACAGACAAGGGATGAATAACGCCGCCTTCACAGGAGCGACCCTTTCTGAAACACTCCTGAACAAGATCAGAGGAAAGACGTAATAACCAAAAGCAATCAGAAAACCCCTTCTAACAAGTGTTTGAAGATATCGTCAACTTGTGCAGGAAAGCAGCATCTGGCAAAGAATTTTCTACTTGGCAGCCTGAGATGCTCAGCTTCAGGCAACGTCGGGAGTCACCTGCGTGCACGTCTGGGTCTTCACAGCTGCTTAGAAGGATTCACTTTCTACCTATCAGCAAGTATACAATATCATACTGCCTTAGATATATTATACTGTGCTATACAGTATTAGGGAACTGGCTGGTATCAGGTCCCCTGTGAGACAGGGAGCACTGCTTGGGGTTCTGCCTTCTATCAGCAAGTCCTTCAGATGACACAAAATGTCATCACAGATATGTGGAGACTGTGGCATTCACCAAGCGGAGGGGAGTTCTCCCACAACCAGGACTGGCCACTGCTAATGGCAGGTCCCTGTGCCGGTAACATCCGAGGGGTGGCAGGTTTGACCTTTCCCTGCAACGTGCACCTGCGCGATCCTCAGGTCCCACAAATGCAGAAGAGATCCACATATCCATTCATTTGTCCTTGATGGCTTAATTAATACCTGAACCATTCAACACTCATCTCTTCGCTTCTCCTTTACATCTAAATGTCACCTCCCGAGCCAGTATCTCCTAAGGAGGTAGAGAAAGGGGGAGAAATATCAAATGAAGGAAACCTCCCTTGTCTTCTGGCTTAACCACCCCTTTTAAATAATGTTTGCCTATCAGATGCTGGAAGGGGAAGGAACAACCCTAATATGAGATATTAAAAGAGAGAGAGAGATGGGACATAGCAGAGGAAGAAAGTGCTTGAGTGATGTGCAGCATAGAGATAGGGAATCTAGTGCAACATGAGACCTGGGGATCCTGCGAGATTTTTACTAATGGTCTCTGCGAGTCTTATTATTTCATACATATTCTCATATCTCTGACAAGGATGCTGCATAAATCACTTCCCCTTGTCCCAGACTGACCCCTGAACCTCAGAGATAATGAGGCACTGTACCTAGCATCTTCTAATGCTGCCAAGATCTATATCAAAGAACATTAATTCTCCATGATAACATCTCTATTTATTAATGCAAACGCCTTTAATCCTTCCCCAGCCTCTGCTCAGTAAGCCACCTTTACTTTTATTACTGAAATTTCAGTGGAATTAGGTAAATTGGCTTAGTGTCCCCAGAAGGTGGATGTCACTAGGAGCTGAAGTCTAATGTGTCCCTCTTGGCATTGACACTCACCTCCTGGACAGATCAGCTCCCAGACTCGTTACAGTTGGCAGGGGCTACACGTTGGGGCTTCCTGGAGGTGCTGGAGCGTTTGTGTTCTTTCCACAGAGGACAGGAAATAATTCATAATGAATAATTTTGTGACTTCTGCCCCTTTTTTGGTAATATTTGCCAGCTGTCTCCGAGCAGACTGATTTACTCCTTTCCCTCCCCCGCCTCCAATATCATGTGCTCCTCAAAGTTATTTTCCAGGTTGTTTCTGGGGAAAAGCCTTGCAGTGCAGGTCAGCTCCTCCTGCTAGCTATCAGATGTGCCGGGCCATTTACTTGTCTTAGGACCAGATCAGGGGACTATGCCGATTTATGCTAAATAGTACTCTTTTCCAACCACAGGTTCCCAGGGAACTAGGAAAAAAGCCTTAAGCTCTCACAAACAGGCCAGCAGAAAGAGAAAGGCGACTCCTTCTATTGAAGAAAGTACAGTAGGAGAAAAAACCCATGGGTCTATAATTCTGCCATTGCAGGATCGTGATCTGATAGGTCAGGTACAGAGGATCAGGGGAGAGAAGCTATCACCTTCTGGACTAATACTAATCACTGGCTCTTGCCCTAAATTACATTAAACGGCCAGTCTTTAATTAGCACATCTGCACGTACAGCCTCTTCCTGGCCCACCTCCACCACACCTGCACGAGCAACCACCCCCCAGCAAAGGTGTCCTCTGGGCACACCGGGGAGGGAGTTGTTCTTGCCTCAGCGCAGCAGACAGAAGGTGGTATTTCAGCAGGGGATTCCTCTGCCACAACCTCACACACACACACTTTGGTAGATCGGACCTACAATGAAAAACAACGGGGCTTTTACAATCCCATCCTACCATATTCAAGGAGGAAGCTATTCCAGGAGTAGTACTTTGTGGTGGGAAGTTGAGAATAACCTGTTACACTACGGGAAGCTACGAAAGGGAACACAAACTCCCATCACTCGAAGAGAAGGGCGCAGCCGCTGCAGTGGCAGCTGGCCCAGCTCGCAGCAGAGCAGCACCCTGGGAGGGATCCTCAAGAGCTTCACAGGAGGCCAAAGAAACAGGCAAGAGACCAGGAAACTCCAAAGTGCGAAGTGTTTGCACGCTGTTGCACCAAAGCATAGGTCTTCGCTCCAAGAAGTGAAAGAAATGACTCTGGAGAACAAGGTGACATAGAATCACAGAATGATTTGGGTTGGAAGGGACCTTTCAAGGCCATCTAGTCCAACCCCCTGCCATGAGCAGGGACATCCTCAACTAGATCAGGTTGCCCAGAGCCCCGTCCAGCCTGACCTGGAATGTTTTCAGGGATGGGGCATCTCCCACCTCTCTGGGCAACCTGTGCCAGTGCCTCACCACCCTCATCATAAAAAGAAAACTTCTTCCTTATACCTAGTCTGAATCTCCCCTCTTTTAGCTTAAAACCATTCCCCCTTGTCATATCGCTACAGGCCCTGCTAAAACGTCTGTCCCCATCTTTCTTCTAAGCCCCCTTTAGGTATTGAAAGGATGGACCATGCTGTTGCCACCAAGGCTAATTGCAGAGGGTAGGACCTCTGTGTTTCGTGGAGCCCCCTGGATCAATTATACACCTCTTCCTCCAGCCAGTTCTGTGCCAGGCACAGGCAGACGGGGTTTAGGCTCCATTACTGCCACATGACCCATGCACAGCATGAAAAAATACTTTGCCTTTCTTCCTCAGCTCCCTATCTGTAAGGGAATTTTATAAAACTTTCCTTCCTGCGTTCTTTGGCTGGTGCATTTGTCAGGGCAGGCACCTTCCGCTATTATGTTCCTGTACAGAGGGCAGCGCTCCAAGGTTCGGATCTCAAATTTAGTCTCTGTATGCAACATTACTTACTAATAAGTATTAGGCATCAGCCTACAAGCAGAGAAGAACAAATGCTTCCTTCTTATGAACTGGTATTATTGTCCCATAAGGCAATGACAGACAAAAGTGGAAAATCAATGTAAGAAACTGAATCTGGACTGAACTCCAATTTGTCCCACGGTCTGATCTGGCACCTATTCTCATCTTGCTATTCAAGCCTAAATCCTGTCGACATCAATGGAAGTTCTTTGCAATTATGGAAGGAGGAAAAAAAAACCCACAACATTCTGTAAGGCTGCAGTTCTATCACCTTTTCCTTTCTTGGCCATCAAATGCTGAAAAAGTGACCTTGTTTTCATTAAGAGGAACACCTTGTGAATGAATACAGGATGTCAGGTGGAAACAGAGGCAGACAAGGCAAAGAATTCATTAGACAAAGTTTCAATACTGCAGAGCGAGACATTCATTATTTTACAACTAGTGCCTGAGAGTTTTAATTAAAGAGACCAAGTAGTTTATATATCATATAAACTGCCCAATATTGTGCCTTAAAATCACACTAAATATGAAGCCCAAGTTTCCCTAGTTTAAACAACTTTTCTTTTTCTATTGCTACGCGGCCAATTCCACCTCGAAAGCTGGGAGACAGCGCAGTTTGGAGGGTGCAGGGCCACAAGAAAACCTGCTCTTGGGAGACTCCTGGCCCAGTTTTGCAGCCTCCGGAGATTTACATAATTCAGAACAACTACCAGAGTTCTCAGCGTGTGGATGTACAGAATTAAATCTGCAAACACTTCAGGCTCCCTGACATTGTGAGTTGAGAAAATCACGATGAATAAAGCAGCTCTCTGGAGCACTGAATTGGATTGCGACACAGATGGCAATTTCTGAAGCGTTTGGATTGATCCTCCTCCCAGACCCACCACCAGCTCCATCTCCTGCAGGGAGAAGTCCATCGACTAGCAATGAGCTCCTCTGAAGCTAGGACACTTGCGTTTGGGAGGCACTAGGGGTATTTTAAAGACCTAGGGCAGGCAATGATGTTATATAAAGTTCTTGTTATGGGATCCAAGAACAGGACTTGTCCCTGTGGAAAGAAAATCTGCAGCAAAACATCTGCAGAGCGCGAGATTCAGAGCGGACTCACCTGCCCTGAGCACTGCAACCTGCACACTCATCACACCGTTGACTGGAAAAGCTTGGACTGATGATAGGGCTCCATGTGCAGGCAGCATTGCCTTCCCCATAAGCCTTGGCATACCAACACCTCTGCAGAGACATTTGGATTTACACCGCAGGGGATCGACGAGCCTGGTCTTTTAAAACGGGCTCCAGCTCACACTTATCTTAACCCACGCAATTAACTTCAACAGTCACAAATCCCTGTTGCACACGCAAGAGTGGGAAAGCTCCCCGTGTGCAGCGGGTGTGCTGGATAAGTCATTTGCAAAAAGCAAATTCAGGACTTCTGGATTGAATAATATGAATTTCTACAACCTGAATTAACTGAAGCAGCATTCCATTAATCTTACACATACGTGACCTAACCACTCGTCAAAGCTGTTTGCGGTTAGCAAGGATTTTTCTCTGTGCTGGTGACTGAAATTACGGCAGACACCCTGCAGCCCTGCCCCGCTAGGAAGGATATTTACTCCTGGAGAGCTGCTCAGTGAGGAAGGGACACACAGGCAGGGGACCCAGGAACGTTTTGTCAAAGAAACACATAAAGGAAGGATCATTTTAGGCTGATTCGCCCCTGTCTGTGTGTGTGTGGGGAGGCGTATCTAAATCTGCGTATGCATATGTGTGTCTGTGTGTTTGACTTGACTGAATGAATCACCCTACCTGTTATAGTGTAAAACAGCAAACATTAGTAAAACTGATAATAAGCCTAGTGGTGGTGATTCAACCAAAGCTAGCACATCTGTCACTGAGCAACAGACTGCCAGGTTTTTCATCAAGGGAAATACAATTGAATAATAATGTAGTAAAGGTAAAGCAGCTTCAACAGAGCTTTCTGCCAAATTAAATACAAGGTACACTAAAGAAAAAAAAAAAAAAGGCAATACAAATACATAACCTAACCCCTCTTGAATACAAATCCCTTCGTAATGGGTACTCGATGGCTAAAGACACATCACATCTGCAGTCTGAGCAGCTTGTTCAGGAGGTGGGGGGGTGGACGTGGGTGGATGGGTGAGCGCGAGGATGCTGACAAGCGTCCAGCGCTGGGAACATGAAATCTTCTCTGTGCCAACAGCCAAATAAGGAATTGAAGGGGAGGAGGAGATGGGCTTTTTGACTAATATTTTGAGGCCTGATTCTCTAGTGCCATCTGGTCACTTGGCAATGCTCTTGGCAAGGCAGAGGAGCCGTAACCCCATCCAAAGTGGTCTCAGAGGGATTTCCTTATGGTGGAAAATCCTTTGATGGCAAAGGGCTTCTGCAGGGCTTGTAGGAGACTCTAACCTGGAGAGAAAAGACAACATTGCTGGAGTTGCTCCACTCTCCACAGGCCCTGGCTACTGGACTACCTTCCTGCAGCCACCATCAGCCAGTCCATACTCAGCAGCCCCAACCACAGCCCGACCTGGACAGTGTCTGCTGCCGCTGTGACCAAATATCCACATGCAAAAATCGCCCTGAGGTGTTTAATGCCACTCCTCCCTCCCTCAGCTCCTACCCAGCGCAGGTCAGATGGGTGAGCAATTTGCCCCATAGTGTTTTACAGTAGCCCTGCAGAAGAAATTATTTTCATAGATAGCATCAGAGAGGCCATTCGTAGCCTGCACGGTGATGGAAAATAGGTGTCTCCAGGATGCGACAGCTCTACATGGAGTTCTTCAACTCCGGAGCTGAAATCCTAGGGGATTTTTTCTGTTAACTTGTATGGACAAGTCATGGGTCCGTTCCTGGTCATGGGTATAGTAACCACCTGAAGGGACTCCAAGAAACATGGCCAAGTGTGCCTACAAGGTAACGTCAGCACGTAGCACAAGAGCCTTGTCTCACCATATAAACCAAGGGAAGGACAGGATGGGGTGAGATACCTGGCGAGTTTACTCCCTTCGGGCTTGCTTGGGCAGGTGACAAAAACCCACAGACCCACAGGGCAGAGGGGATGAAGCAAGGACCTGTGGAGCCCCAGGTGGATGCTCCTTCTCCCACTCACACTCAAGGGCTTCAGGACCCAAAGCTTATTCAAATCTGTAAATCTCCGGGACTGCAATGGCCACTGGAAGCAGCAGCACTAACTCGCAGGAACGAGCTACCGAAGAGGCCTGCCAGACATTTTAAGAGTGTGTTATGGTGGCAATGCCACTGCTCGTAGGCAGGGGCTGCGAACCAGCCCGCTTTTCATATCACCACAGCCTTTTTATACTGCTCTGGTTGTATAAAGAGCTTTTAATTGGGGTATCATTGTAAGTGACCCTGACTCACTTCTTCCAGAGTGTAAATAAGTACAATGGACCATCAATCTGCCAGCTACAAATGAAACATCTTCGTAAAGAAGAGAAAAAAGAGAAAGGGAAGAAAAGAGCCTTATGGTGTAGACACTTTTCTGTCTAGAGAGAAGCTGTTTTGGGGCATTTCATTTTCAGCATCCTATTTCTTTACATTTTCTCTTTCCCTTGTACACGGAGCAGTTTTCTTCTATTCTGTTTTTGTTCCCATTTACCTTTTTCTTTTTTAACCAGAGGGGTATTAAAAAAATCCAACACCTTTTAAGCATTTGTGTTTAGCACTCGCTTGGCTTTTGAAACCGCTGCAGGGCTGGAGATAAAAAAACACACACACACAAATATTCAAACCCCTTCTGGCTGGAGCAGGAGGTGAAATAAACCTTTTGGACTATTTTGAGACAAGACAGATTTGCAAAAGCTACAACACAAAACCCACGACAATCAACACAGCGACAGTTCTGCCAGGCTGAAAGGAAGCCCTCCTGCAAATTTCATTTTAAAACATGCTTTGCAATTGCCTCTCCCGAGCACGTAAACAGCCCTGCCAAGCAGTTCCAGCTGAGTCACCATCGCAGGCCAGTCGATGCCTCTCCCTCCCTGCTTCTCCCCTTCCCACTGCCTCTTAGCAGAAAGCAAAAAGATTGCAAAAAAATGCATTCTGCCCAGGCTACCAAACACGCCGCAAATATTCAGGCTAATGAATAGCGTTAGATGGAAGGGGGAGACAATAAAGCTCACGATGTTAGCGCAGGGCCACGGTGGGTTGGGGTTTCTCGTTCCCTTCCGAAGTTGAATGCCAAAGAGCGAGCAGTCGCACAGAGGCAACGGGGCAGCGAGAGGTGCGATGGCAACGTGCTCGGGGTGGGCAGGATGGCGAAGGCCCCCTAGACCACCCGTATCAAAGGAGCAAACTCAGTGAAAGGTGAGGAAAAGGACAAAAAAAAGAGCACCAATAGTTTTCAGTGGTGTCACAGCACTAGGTACACCCGTGAGGAGCTTGCCAGTCATATTTACTACACGTTGCTGTAGACTAACATTTCATACGCACACAAATTACACTTTACTGCCGCCGAATCCACCTGCAGCAAACCACTCTGCTGAGCTCGGTGTGAAGGGGCTGCGCTCTCCTGCCCAGACCCCTGCCCACCCCCCCCTTCCCCGGCCGCAGCCCAGGCATTTATTGCTCCAGAGTGCTCGGTCCTAACACACCTACCTTGTGTTCATCTGAAACCAGCAATAAAGGGGAAGGTTTGGAGCGATTCAATACAATTCCCGAGCCAGAACACAGCTGTGCGTGCGGCTCGCAGGATTTTCAGTGCTGGGTAAGGTCGTCGGTACGCGGTGTCTGGTTTTCTGCCTCGGGCAATGGCCTGCATCTGACACCTCAGAGCAAAGAGAAAATAAACCCATCGTGCACTTAAGTCAGCTGCGTGATGCCGTACTTGGGGTGGGAAGATCTGTCTCCAGTAATACCCCTGCAAGAATGGCACAGCCGTAGGAAAGCAAACCTGAGGCAAAAGCATCCAGTGTCTCCGTTCTGAGACTGCGCAAATCGCATCGTCCACCCGCACGAGTCGCCGAGAAGCCCATCAGCAGAAGTTTGCGGGGAAGGACTTTTTTCCCCTATCATGGACGCTAAAAATTGTTTAAGCAATGTTTTCTTAAAATCTTTCTGATGTTCGTTGGTGTCTGTGTATAAAAAGACTTTACAGAAGAAAGTGTCATTGCTACTGTTTTTTCTCCTTCCAATCCTTTTTGTTGGACAATTTTCCAAAGAAAGTATTTCAAAATATGGTGGATTATTGAAGAGAAATAAAAAAGCCTACAGGTGTTTTCAGAAGCAGCAGCCAAAACTATTTTTACTATAAAAAACTTTGAAAAAAAAAAAAAAGACCAAAATTGGAGGAAGAAGAAAAGGAAGGAGAATCAGTGACAATATTTGTGATTCCCCTTCCCATCCTAAACTGAATCGTCCTCAGGGAATTCTTAGTTTGAAAATATTGGACTGTCTCCATCCCATGCCATCCAGTTGCACGGCTTTTCCTACAGCAATCAGGCCGGCCATGCCACGTGTCGGAGATCTCTCTGCCGTGCCTTCGAGCACCGGCTGTCGAGACCCCACCTGCCATGAGAGGGTGCTTGGGATCCAAAATCCCAAGTGTTTGCTCTTCGCTACCCTAAGTGACTTTCCATCAAACAAGTGAACTGCGACTGGCTTACGCTACCAGGACTAAAATCCCTTTCCCAAGCCAGCTACGTAGAGCCACCAAGGCCGAGGGGGGATTGGAACCAGGTTTCGGGAAGAGAAAGGTAAGAAAAGTAGAAAACAGATGCAGTTCGGAGAAAAATGGCACCATCTTGTCTCGGTTTAGAGCAAGATGATTTGCCATGAAATATTACTGCTTTAAGACACATCATTGCATCATTCAGCAGCGCTTACAGACTATTGGCCTCACCCATTTATTTTCACAGAGAAACCAGACTGTAAACCTCTTGGGAGAATAAAAAAGGCAAAAAAAAGAAGTCTGTTTTCCTATCAATTTTTGCGGATAGATTTTACCTTCTTTTTTTCTCAAAATAATCCCTCACTTGTACAAATAGACTTGGGCACATCTAGGTGCAAATGTGAGCAAAAGACAACACTGAAAGATCTTATTGTGCCAGACATTTTGTAATAACCTGGTATTTTTAAGCCAAAGTGTTAAAGGATTTTGACTATCTTTTTTGCAAAAATAATTAAGAGCAAATTTCTCACTCTCCTTGCTTCAATAAGAGAAATGTAGCTCCTAAATTTTCAAAAACGAGCGTGCCAAAAAAAAGGAATCTTCCATATGCTGTTATTTTCTTCGGTACATTTCATGATTTTGATGTTTTACAGCACGATTTTCGTATGCTCAGGATTGGCAGCGTTGCAGGAAGGATGCGTCATCGTCAGCCCAGACGAGCAGCCTTGCTTTGGACCCTACTCTGGCCCTTTCCTGACTCCGGCAGGATCCAAAACGTCACCGTCATTCCCACCCAGGCAGCTCCCAGGCTGCTGCTGAGCAGGTACTAGAACCTGGGCGTCCGACCCCTTCTGCAAATCAAGCTGCTGGTGTTTTTCCACAGCATCATGGCACAGGATTTGAGCAGCACAAGGACTCTGCTACTGCGTCTTACCTGCCCTTAGTGCATTTTAAATATTAAGTAATAAAAATATGTATAAGTAAAGAGTACATCCATAAATAAAGCGAATGTATAACTCAGTGAATTAATTATTATTTCATTACTAGCAGCTACATTCTCTAACAGAATAACTAAGAGCAGAATTTCCTCCTGACTTTGCTTCTCATTATTAAAATACTACCAACAATTACTTGCAGGACAGATGCATTCTTGAGCTAATCATCTGAGGATTAATTTTATGTATGCATAAATAACTCATGTTTTGACTCAGGGTCTTTCAAGCAATGTACTTGACAAAACACGCTTGTGTTTGAATAACATTGGCTCAGCTAGCAAATACATGCACAGAGAGTTCGTGCTTGTACAAAGGCATGGCAGTACTAACGTCCTTTTTCTTTCCTAGGAAACCTTCGTACTCCGCCGCGTGCTGGGGTTATTCTTTGAAAAGGGCTTGCAACTTTCTTTGTCACCGTCCTGCCGTAAAAAAAACCCAGAACATTTTAAATAAGTGCGGTCTTCAGTAGATTTTGAAACCAACTCACAAATCCCGTTTCGTTTTAAGGAGCAGCAGCCTCTAACTGCGGGTGCGTGGGAGGGCGTCGTGGCTGATCCGCAACGAGGACTTGGGTGACACGAGGACAACTTCCATCCTGCTGCAAAGCTGATGAGACTTCACGTCAGCACAGTGCTCTACACATTGCTGCTACCTGCTAAAGGGGCCGAGGATACACGTCCCCAGCACCTCCGAGAAGTTTATTTTCCAGTGCCAGCACGTTGGCTAAAGCCAACGCTTTCCTATCCTTACTGCCGCTACCTGGGATCGCAAGCCTGCGCTAGCAAAGGTATCCCGGAGCACGTCAAACACAACTGCATTTGGCTGTGAAGCCGTATCTTTCTTCTGCCTCATCTACCGAGATTTTAAGTTGTGGAAATGTGCAATATTTAGCACAGAAGGGGTCTGATCCCGATGTCAAATACTGTAAGTGATAATATACACATTCATTCCCGCAGTCACATGCACATGTGGCCTTCCTGTCACTTAATTTTGCAGAAGGACAAGTTCCATCAGTTTCTAATCTGTTGAATAAGTTATTTCAGAATTGTCAAGTAGGTTATTTCTCACCTCTTTCTCTGAATCAAAATTACTTGGGTGGGAGAATGAATTATACAGAAAATTGTCTGTCTTTTTATATCTGACTCAGGAAAAGTTGAGATTTTCATATTTCTCATTGAATTAAAATTTTAGAGATAAGTTGTTACTTAAAATATTTTATTTCAATTGTGTTGCAACACTACATTTTAATAGGAAAATGGTCCATTTTGGTGATATCAAAGTAGCATAGTATATTACAAAACACTGGCCATAGACATTTGTGTTTATTATAGTGTGAACTGTCATAATAAATGCAGTTGGCACTTTTTATTTTATCAAAATAGTGAAGTGATATCAAAACAAAATCTAAATGATTTGTTTCAACTATTCCCAGCTGGAACTATCATTGAAACAGACTCCTTCCAGCAAAATATTTTGTTTTTGACAAAACCACAGTTTTGAGAACACATACTATTTTCTCAAGATGTTTTTGGTCTTCCACTCTCTCTCTCTAATACTGGCCACGGTCTGAGCTCTGATTAAAAGACAATGGGGTCAAATCCATCATTTTATTAGCTTCAGTTACAGTGAGACGGCTATAACACAGGCTGGCAATATCAACACCTCCATGAGATTCTGCTCCATGGGATGTGGACCCCTGGGAAACTCCCCCATGTCTTAATTCTAGCAGACCTTATCGGTTTTCCCATTGGAAAATTCTGGTTCCTCAAATTAAGGGTGGGACTTCTAGAGCCAGCAGCAGCCTGGGT
The DNA here is from genome assembly GCA_009819775.1 of Phoenicopterus ruber ruber. Lineage (NCBI taxonomy): Eukaryota > Metazoa > Chordata > Aves > Phoenicopteriformes > Phoenicopteridae > Phoenicopterus > Phoenicopterus ruber. Next base: position 8,656,004 of record CM020234.1, read on the forward strand.
AGGCTAATTAGTCATCTGAAACATGGGAGATGCAAAGAGCACCAGGAACACAAATCTGTGCAGCTGCGGAGACGGTTCACCACCAGGCAGTAAACAGGCAAAGCTCACATTGCTCCACAAAGCAATTCACCATCTTCCCGCTCCATTAGAATGAAAACAAAGCTCCAAACCTTGATATTTTGGGGGTGGGGAGGGGCAACAGAAAGCTCTTTTCTTGCTTTCCCACCAGCCGTATTTCAAACCAAAGCCCTGCTTGCTCTGCACAGGTGCCTGCAATGTCTCGCACAGAACTGTCTTGTCACCATGCTCCTGGGAGTCAGCCACCAAAAAGGAGATTAGGTTCCCAGCCAGAGGACCTTTCTCAAGACTTCTCTCACTACCACAGCCATTTAGTGCCTGTAGGGCAACTGGACTCTGCAGCCTTGCTGAGTGTGTAGATGTCTCATGGTTTAACCCCAGCTGGTGCCCGAACACCACGCAGCCGCTCACTCACTCCCCCCGTTCCCTCCCCAGTGGGATTGGGAGGAAAATCGGAGAGAAAGGAAAACTCACAGCTCGAGATAAAGACAGTTCACCAGGACAGCAAAGGAAAAGATATCAATATATTAATAATTATAATAATAATATATAAGGATAATGGAATACATAAAACAAACGATACACAGTTTCTTGCCACCCGACAACCAATACAGCCCATCCCAAGCAGCAGGCAGGGAACAGGGATATTCCCCAGCAGCAATCCCAGAACAGCAAGTTCCAGAGAGCACGAGCAAGGGAACGAACAGCTGAATGAACGAAGAAGCCCGAACGAATGAAAAAAGGGAAAAAGAAGGGACAATAAGGGAAGTGGCCCACTGAGCAACCCTCACATATCCCAGGCATGCCATCTATGGTATGGAATACTCTCTTTGGCCAGTTTGGATCAACTATTCTGGCTCTACCCCTCCCAAGTTTTTGCACCTGCACATTAGCAAAACCTGGGAAGCTGCAAAATGTCCATCATTTAGCAGCAACCAACACCACCGGTGCACTATCACCACTTTTCACACACTAAATCCAAACCACAGTAGCTGCTGAAGACAAAACTAGCTCCGTCCCAGCCTAAACCAGGACAATGTCTAGACTGAATCTCTTAGGTGTGGGTGTAGATGGGTATATATGCTCGACTCCAACCGATGCATTCACCGTGTTTCTTTTGTATGCCCAAATAGTCCCACTTGCACAGAAGCAGACTGCAAAGGTTTAAAATCAGGATGCAAAAGATGGTGCCTGGAGAAGCTTCTCTCGGGCAAGCATTTGCTGTCCTTGGCTTGCCTGGAGCAGCCACATGCCACCGTACTACGGGAAATCACTGGGGTCACCCTGCAGCTACACATCATTAACAGGTTGCTGCCACTGCAGCCTAGTGCTGCAGGACCAGGTCTAAGCCAGCACCATTTTACACGTGATCAATGAATGTTTATATAGCAGTCCCGAGGAGCCAAGTATGATACCTCGGCTAGGCAGAGTCAGAAACCATTAAAATTCACACCTTCTCAAGTAATACACTGCAACTTGCTGTCTTCCCCACGTCTGCTGCTGGGTTTGGTTACGTGCAACAAGAACAGAGGGGTTCTTCACTTCCCTCCCCAGCATCTCCATTAAACACAGCCATCGGCAGAATCCAGAAGGCAGAAAAATAAGTAGTATCCACGCACCTTAAGGGCTACAGACTGCTGCTGATTAACTTTCAAGCAGTCTGTCTCCATGCCCCTAGTGCTGTTTGTTTTGAGCAAGGGTGAGTGGGGAGCTATCAGGAGAAAATAGCCTTTGTAGTAAAACCTTCTCAGTATTCGCTATTAAAGCCTCACCTGCAGACCACAGGCGAGGGGCCTGCGGATAAAGGGAGTGAGCACACAGCCATTTTGCCTGTACCTGCTAAAGAGTCAGTAGCGAGAAGGCAGTTAAAGCCACTTTTCGCCTCTGTTATAGACCTTCCCCCTAGGCACTGCCCGGCCCGCAGCGCAGAGCAGAGCAAGCCCTGTCTGGGTGCAGCTCACGCTGCTGAGACAAGAACCCCGGGGCTTTCAGCTCCAGCCACTGCATCCAAGGCAGGACCTCCCGCAGCGCCTACCTCTGCGCCGCATCTCCGGTGTCCCTGTGCAGCACTTTCCCCCCCCCCCCCTCCCACCCGGTCACCGCTTTGCCCCACGGGCTGCACAGCGCCGGGGACCGACCACGGGCGATGCGGCAGCTGCTGTTTTGCAGGACAGGCAGAGCCCCCCACGTCTCCCCACGGCACAGGCTACCTCCACGCTGCTCCGAGGGGAGAGCGAAGAGAGCGGACCACAGAGTGTTTTATGGCTCTCCCGCAACCTTCATCTCACAGAAGTGGCCTTTTACCTCAGGCTGTAGCAGCTCTTGGATTTAGACTGAGAGGTCTGCGAGTTCAGTCCCCAGCGCTGATGACTCACGCAGCGCCATCACGTTATAAATCCTGGTGAACTTTTGAACGCAGAGCTGTTTGTAAACTGCAAAGCAGCTCAGCCGGCCTGGGGCTCTCACCAGCAAACGCAGGCGGCTCCCCAGGACCATGGCAGTGCTGGGACTGGAGAAGTCCTCGGAAACTGGGGATGGGCTGCCTGTACATCTCTTACCCGTATTTCTGCTGCAGCAACACTGACGCTTTCCCGGTACTCTCTTGCCACAAAACAGAGCCAACTCCTTTGCTTGCTACCTGCACTGTTGCCCCAGAGATGCTGCCTACGACAAATACAGAGCAAACAGAAACATTACACGTGAACAAGGACAGCCAAGACACCATGGAAGAATATCAAAGAGGCAAAGGAGTGCAAAAAAGGAGGAGAAAGAGAGAAGACTGAAAATGAATGCTTCTCTTGTCTCAGTGTCCCCATGGTGATGTGAAAAGTCATTAAACACCTCAACAGACTTGCACAGTAGAGTAAACAAGACCAGCTAATAGGACAAAGGCACTGGCACTTTATCTCTTGCCTCTCTTTAGATTCAGAGCAATGAAGGTTACACATTCTCACAGCATCCTCCTGTGTTTTTAATATTCTCCTATCAGCAAGATAAAATGCTCCTCACTCCTTTCCTTGAAAATTTCTTATTGGAAGAAAAATACAAAAAAAAAAAGCCTTGCTCTCACTGCATGGGGAATTTCAAAGCCAGAGCTGCTGGGTTTTTTCTCCCTGCCCCCCCCCCCCACTTGAGAAGACCAGTTGCAAAACAAACTGTTTCAGTACGTATCCTTGGCCTAGACTCCCTGCAAAAAGCCAACAGAAGAGCAGCAAGGCTCAACAGGAGAAAAGCTTCTCTGAAAACCTGCAAAGTGATTCCCTCCGGGGCCTTCTGTGAGCAACGGCAGGGACCAGAGGAGTACGGAGTGGAATTAGACAGAAAAAGGCTTCACAGTAGAATGTTGTGACTGTAAATAATGACAATTATTATATTTTATTAGAAGTGACTAAGAGCAGTCACATGCGAACCTCCACCACGCTACAGCCTGTGCAAAACTCAGAGTCTAAACGGAGCAAAAGCCCACTTAGAAAAACAAACAAGTAAATACCCACTGAGAGGGAGGAGTGTCCTGTTGGGAACTTGACAGAAAGGGCTGGAGGACCCGAGTCCAGCAGCACAGACCTCTAATGTCAGCATCCGCACACTTCTTTCTGTGAGAGAAAATGGATATAAACCTTCCCCAAATCCTTCAGAAAGAATATAATGTTGTTTCTCCTGCAGTACTCCAGAGAAGAGACACACTCAGGTAACCCCCAGTCCACTATGTCCTTACTTTTTGCTTACAAATCTCCTACTTAAGCTATTATTCTCTTTTAATGTAGATTTTTTTGGACAGTTCCTTCTTATTTTCTCCATTTGTATCAGTAGAAAGCCACGTCTAACATTGGTCCTGGTGAGAGGACCTTTGAATAACGGGGGAATATTTTTTCATTGCTGTACTAGACTAAACAGGCTAGATTAAAGCAGGTTGTAAAAGGCTTGTTCGCAGATGATTAAGAAAGCTGGAATCACTTATACGACTTCTTTTCGCCTTGAAAGCAAGGTTCATCCCAAGTATAAAACCATGAATATTTTACCCCAAAGTGCAAGTGCTCTTAAAAGCACTTCAGCGTTCATTTCTCTCCTTGTCCTTGAGTATGGAAATGATTGTCCAGCTGGGATGACTGGCCAGTGAGCAAGGTCCAAGGACAACCTTGCTCAAGAGCTGCCACCTGCTCATCATCATTCTGCAGCACGCCTGAGCACTCCTGCCTTCAGGGAATAGGAGAGACCCACAGAGTGGATATTTCAAACCTCGTTCTCTCCCACTACTTGTTTTAATGCTGCTTTTTAAGCCAATTTTGTCAGCAGAGAAATAATTTTATCTCCAAGGATGTATATCGGCTCTGCCTTCAACGCAACTGTCCCTCAGCTGTCCAGAAAGCTGACTCCGAGCAAGTTCTGCTTCCATTCCCTACCAAGGACAACGGAGGTTTAGAAGACGCTGATGGTCCTTGACCAGCAGTATTAAGACACTAAATTACGCTGACATGGTCCATAAATCGCTAAATGAGGGACTCCCAGACAGCGATGTGGCGTGAGCCGAATGACTACAAGGGCTGCCCGTTCGCTGGGGCGCAGGCTGGAAATCTCAGCCGAGAGCAGCAGCACCGAGTGCTTTGCACGTCACCAAGCCATCCTCGTGCCGGGAGAAGAAAACACTCTGCCACAGGGCTTTGTCACTCTGTGGAAGTGTCCCAGTTGTGCAGGACTTAGGAGGCTTCGTTCTATTTTCACGGTAATGCTGGCTGTTATTTACATACGTTGGGTAAAGGACAACTCTCTGGGTAGATATAGAGAAAGACAGTCTCCACCTCTAAAAATAGAATGAAATTACTATTTCTAAAGAGGGGGAAAAGCCTTTAATCTCCTTAAGATTGTGCCACCTGCCCACTAGCAGGCAGGAAAACATTATTTGGATATTTCTATTTTATTTGGATTTATACATAAGTTGATAAAAGACCTGAGGCAGCACTGGTAACATTTCCCAGCATGAAAGGGAATGGGAACATGGTCTTAATTTCCAGGAGGATGCCATCTGGGTCTTGCACCTGAAGATGAGACAGAACCCACCTTGGCTAAAATCCCAGGGACTGAACTAGAAGCAGTAGAGTTCAAAGCCCCAACAGCTATAATGTGAGCTAAGAAACAAGCTGTTCTAGCTGGGAGTTACCCGTAATTTCCTAACTTCTGGGGTTGTGTGAATAATAGGCCACTAAGTGACCTTTATGAATTTCCTCTTTAATTGATATCAGCAAAGTAAAAACTAAATGTTAAGGTGACAGGGACAAACGGGCTCTGCTTGCTACAAAGGCACGCTGTGCTCTGAGAGTGGCGTGCTCAAGAACCTCTTCAAGGAAAGCAACTTCTTCTAAAGTTACTTTCAAATAAAGGAAAGTGCAGTGTCTTTTCTCCTTTCAGTAAAATATCAGGGTCTTATCTTTCGATGCTAGAATGAGGCAATACAGAGGGTTGCTGCTATCCCAGGGGTTTAAGGCATCTATCGCTGATCAGATGGCTAGGGCTTTCAGTGATGGCATGGTGCTAGGTGAACGTAAATCACTATTTATACCCAGTAATTCAATAATACTTCACTTGATGCACAGCACTTCATCTACTTCTGTCTACTAAGAAATCAAGTGGTTAAACTTTATTTTTTGGGGATCTCTTATTTGCTCTCTGTCATGGCTAAAGAATATCCTGGAGAGACGAAAGACAAATTTTGCTTTCTATGACCTGTCCAATTGGCCTCTCGTTACTACTTATAATAGTCACACCTCCCAGGCCCTGCTCAGGACCGAGTTGAGACCTTTTTTAAACAAAACAGACACTATAAACAGTCCCATTTTCAGGATTTCACAATCAAAGCAAAGATAAGGAAGGGGAATGGGGGAAGACCCCAAGCCATAACTAAAGCAGTCATGCTTGCTTCCTCCCTGCCAGGCTTTCAGATGAAGATTCTATGCTTTGCCTGCATTTTAGGCTGGTAAATGATCCTTTGACAAACGTAAGTGTGAAGGGAGAACAAGCAATCTCAATGACAGTAAAAGTTACGCTTCCTCCATCCGAGGTGTGTAAAATTCAGATGATCTCTACTGCTTTCTTGTAGGGAATTGTTTTGTTTCAGAGTGTTTAAACTGAAGCAGATAGCTTCCCCCTCCGCTCCCCCCCCAGCCAAGATTGAAAACGGTATGGGAAAGATGTCCAGATAGCTGATAGAGTCTGGCATCATTTACTCTGGATATAGAGTGTGAGGAGGAATAAAAATGCAGACTCAACAGTTTCAGAAAAGTACCAGCACAGCAAGAAAGGCAGGCAGACAGATTGCTTGGATAGACTCCTTTTTAGTAACAAGATCTATAGCAGCACGGGTTTTCTGTTTGTTGTATGGTTTTAAGAAGGATGTATTTTTGCTACAGGATTAAATAAAAAAAGAATATTTTGCTTTCCCTAATTCTCCGTTCCCCTCTATCTGCAGAGGTTTGTGTTAGACTTGAGTAGAAGGAGAAAGATTATTTTTATGCTCCAATTTCAGAAAGCAGCTTTCAGTTTGGAAACAGCTGCTAATAACTTCAAGACCTGTGTGGGAAGAAGATTTTTGCTGTGGGAGGAGGGAGCTGATCTGGGTCTCAGAAGCTGCTGGCTCCATTCACCCTGCCATGCATTCACTCTGCAACCTTGAATAAGCCTTAATTCAAGTGTTTGCATTTCTCCACCTGTGAAACCCAGATGATGATCAGATTACCTGTTTTCACTCCTGGTTCTTCATAAGGACACAAATTGCCACACTGGATTGCAGCCGCTCTGTCTAACCTGGCTTCTCACTTCTTGGCAGGGGTAACCCCAAACTTCTGAAGTGCCAAGATTCCCACCTAGAGCAAACATCAAAAAACCCTGCTCGAGGTGGAGGTACCCTCCTGCTGGGTCCTGGGCCAGGGCATTTCACCCACAGTAATTTTACATCTCTCCTGTTTCAGCCTGTGAAATGCACTGCTGAACCTTTTCTTTATTCATGGGAATACCGAGCTTTGCTACAAGTCCAAACAGCATCTAGGTCAAGCTACCAGACATGTTCTTTCTTTCCTACCCATGTGAAGTATTCCAGGATTTTACCTGGAAACAAAGATGCTGGAACCAGCTCAAATCCTCAGCTTTAAAGACAGTTTGACACAGCAGCACCCGTCTCCACTCACTATTAAAACCTCGAAATCCTGTTATTCTCCCATTTCAGTTGCACCCCACAAGATAGCGTGGCAAGCAATTTAGGATTGCTTGTTGATAGGGTAGGAGGAAGGAAGAAAAGGGAAGAAAAAGGCAACAGCATAATCAGTTATACGTTGGTGCACATGACTGGGTACGAAGTAGAAAGTAGTTTTCCTGAGTTGCTAGTGAGAATGCCTGCAGTCACTGCATTCAGCCTGCCCTTCAAGTACTATCCACCGGAGCAGAATATTTCATCTTTCAAGACCATGGACAATACACGTGATCTCCAATAGAGACTGTCCTTCCTTTTACACATCCCTCATAATAATCTGATTTATCCCAGACAGCTTCTTCCATAGGATATATCTCATGCTGACTCTCACATTCTCTTTTGAAGGCAAAAAAATCGTATTGCACCTGTTATGAAATATTCCTTTGATCTAAGGGAAATCATGAGCAATTTGTGTGTGACATTTACTAACTAATGTGCTGAGGGAATATTACTCCTAGAAAAACACTATTTTCTGGTAGTTTCAATATACTGAATAATGCTATGCCAGTGATGATTCATCTGGAAAAGGTAACTATTTCAGCATGATGAGCAATATTAATAACAACACATTATACATAGTGCTTCTCAAGCAGACAGATCCTAAAGCCCACTGCAAACCTTTTATATAAGGACCACTTCAGTCATTCAGTGAATTGCAGGCACCTGTGAGTAAAACAGGAACCTCATTTCTGTATCAGCCACAATACATAACACACAGCAAAAGGGAAAAGGAAAGTGTGATTTGAGTTGAAATACCAGTAGAAGTGGGAGAAATGAATAAAACAAATGGCCCAAGCTGAAGTCCGACACTGAGTACGATGCTCCCGCAGCCTTAAAAGTGTATTGGATCATTAATTGTCTAAAGTGGTCAGCACAGGGTCCATCAAGGCAGAGAAGAAACAGGGCTGAGCAGTGATTAATGCAAAGAGAATTTTGTGTTGAAGCTGCTGGACAGTCTGTGCTCTGCTGGCTCCCAGGACGGCTACCGCAACCTGCTGTGCATGAGTCACTAGAGCTCCCCAAGCCCTGGCTTGGGTCTGGCAGCCACAGAACAGACTCAAATCCACCTTATGCCAGTCAGCATCTCACCTGCAAGGACATGTTAACCACTACAATGCAGGCACACAGTCAATAAGTACTACCCTGGGGGAAAAAAAAAAACCCATCTATTTCCCCTCCCCTGCCTGCAGTCCCCTTTGGGACTCTCTCCTAAAGGATCTGGCTCAGTCCTGCTCCCATTGCTGACAACAGGACAATCTGTGGCATCTGCAGGAAATATAAACATAGTATAATTTTTAATTATCACTTGCTTAAATTTTAAGTTGTATATATATTCCCTAGTGACTTCATTACTGGCATACAAGATATTTCAAGATCCCTAGCAACTATACTATGATATCAAAACACCCAATAAAAATCTGTTGAAACTTGAGAGAACACATGAGTGTATTAATCTATTGTGTAGAAGTAGAAATATGGACACAATCCTTGCCTAGAGTAACGATTTAAGCTTTGATTCAGCGAAGTGCTTAATCACACACTTCACATTGACAAGCACCGATGCACTTCCTTTGGGGCTTGGCTACACAACGGAGAAATTCTCCTCCCCTTTTCCTTTCCCCCCAGACTTTGCAAAGCCAAACATCCCACGCTCCCATGCTTGTAATCCTTCCGAATTCAGCAGCTGCCTTTTCACTAATTGGCTGAACCACCCCAGAGGTGGATTCAGTTCATTTCGGAATAAGATGGTGCAGGCAGCTGAATTCACACCCAGATGACAACACTTCCACCGGCATCCCACACTTAAAGAGCATCCAAAGTCCTCCCTCCTTTCCAGAGGGCCCTCTACAGCCCCGGGGCCATGTCAAGTAGATGTTACCTCTGCGCTTCATAAGATGGTCATAGCCAACACCACCACGTCACCATGCTTTCCGAGGGAATATACCCATAACCGGTAACGTTCTTGCTGTTACAGGGTTGCAGAAGAATGCAGTATTCATACTTTGTGTCCCCTGGTAAGGCATGGGTTTAGGTGAGTGACAACTACTAAATCAGGACCTGGGAGAGATGAGTTGAAGTCTGCTCTGGGCAAGTCACTTCATCTGCCTTACTCTGTACAAGGGGGCAATAGTAACATCTCCTTTCTCATGTTGGCTTTTAGAAAATACAGAAAAAATCAAGTCCATTATTGGCTCAGTGCAATAATCATCTTTGAAGATGCACAACACCAAGCATCACGGGATTTACGCTCAGCTACGGTCTTCAGCTGCTAACATGACACTGATCTCCAGTACAGCCCCAGACATCTCATACCACAGCGTGTTTATCCAGCCCTTGCACCAGAGCAATCCAAAGGCAAGCTCTTTTGCAGGCACAGGATAGTTTCAGAAGACTGTTAGGCTGGTTTTGCCCCTCACCCAAAGTTCACTCTAAAATGTTGTTTGCTTTTGGTTGTCTAATAGGAACCCTGAGTTTATTTTCCCATTCCCTACCCCCCGAGGAGCCGTTCACTTTGCATGCTTAGCGTTGTTTCCCTTCTACGGGCTGCTGTAGCCTCCAAGGAGTTGTTAAGCTGAACGTGTGTTGTAGTTCTACTTTTGTATGTTAATTGATACACTTTTTAATTTTACTTTTGCATATTATTTGAATTTGTTTCATTGCAAATTAGGTTCTAAAGAGCCCCTCTAAACAATTGGTGCTTGCCAGCAGGTCTCTCAAACAAGCAAAACCTTCAGAGGAAATGCTGATGAAATTCAGTCTTGCTTCTGAATCACTGATGCAATGCAAAAATCCCACCTTTAAGAACGAAAAGAGGAGGGGGGAGTCTCCATTAATATAAATGCCTAATTTCCACTGACATTTACAGGGGTTATTATAGCTTCATGGAAGCAAAATACAACCCAAAGGATTATACTTAAAATATCTGCACAACCCCACCTGATGTTTTCTAGTGCTTAAACATTTATAAAAGGCAGTTTTCTTAATACTAAAAATGAACTCAGGGGAAGTAGGAAATGATTCAAAAAGATTTGCTTTCAAAGTTATTTCTTCACATTGGTTCGTAAGAGGAACGCTAAAATACACAGGATTAATTGTCCTATCCAAACTAGCATCTTACATTATCGCCTGCCAGCCTTCATTTTTCCAAGTATTTTAAACTTAGAATTTGTAAAAACTAATCGGTTGAAATGAAAGTTCTGTTCCGTTAATTGTAACTTCAGCAAAAAAAAAGGTAAAATTAACTGTTTCGAGAACCATCACTCCTACAAAGTAGTCTTGGACTGAAGCAGATACTGTCAGGTCTATGGTACAGCCTAGGCTGTATGCCAGGCTGGAATACAAAGCCAGCCTGTGGAGGTAGGCTAAAGACGGTGCCTAGCCACAGTTCCCCTCTGCTAAAACTCCTCAAAAACATAACGCGTACACACTTGATAGTGATGAAGTCCCGGCTGGTAGTGGGCCATGCTCTGGAAAACAGATTAATTTAATCTGAATAAGGGAACGGGGAAGAAAAATGCTCAAAGAAACCCACAAGAAGCAAGATTTCCAATTCAGCTTGCCTAATCAGACTCACAACAATATTAAACACGTAAAAGGATGAAGCTTCTCTCAGAACATGTCCTTCACTTCCTTAATGGATCCTGCGCGCTCTGCGGGGAGCAGCGGTAGAGGCAAGCTCTAGCCAAGAGGGCTGCCTTCCAGCAGACCTAGCAAAGGCATTGATTTACTCTGACAAGTACTAAAATAAAAACAGGGAAAGAACTTCGCGATTAACAGTTATTTTCCTTCCCTTCTCTGCTGTATCTTCCTCTTGCAATGCTGTATTCAAGCTCTCAGACAACAGAGATGAGGAAATTGTCCTCAACGGTAGTCCTTACCCTTAGTTTTCTGCTTTAATTTTATTTTAAAGCTCAGTGGAAATCAAAGTCAGTGGAGCTTGAAGGAGATGAGGTTAGATTTCAGTGTTTTCTAGTTTAAGAAATAAGGACTTGTCTGGGTACCAAAGAGTTATCAGCTTCACCTACCAAGTCCTCCATGAAGCCAGCTGAACTGTGCCACTTGCTTTATTCTAGCTTAAGATCTACCATACAGTCCAATGCTTTGACTCCCAATAAGACAGATGCTAGAGAGAAACTCTTAAAATACTCTGTACATGTACTGGATGCAGTAAATTCAAGAATAGAACAATCAGTTGAGCAATTATTGAACTCAAATTGTGTCTGAGAGCAGATTTTCCAATAAACCAGAGGGTTTGGCTTGTTTCTCTACAATGAGCCACAGTAAATCTGAACCTTGGAGCAGCTCTGTGGTGGCAGGTCAGGCTGAGCATCAGTCTGCAAGTGAAGAATTTGGGTCCTCTTGGTGCTTATCGATGTGCTATATCGTTTGCAGATGCAATTAGACTTTATTCCGTGACAGTCTGTTGGCAGCCAGCTTGGTCCTATAAATCCAACTTAAGTCTTTAGCTCCACATACCATTTTCAGGTCTTGTTCTCTCTCAAATGGAAGAGTAACTTGAACTATTTCCAGCACTCATCTCATTAAGAAATAACTGGCTTTTCCTCAGCCATTTTTCCTTGATCTCCTTTTTCCTTTACTCCATTTGTAAAAATATTATGGCTGGGCAGACTCAGATTTGCAACATCTCAACTAGGTGCAAAGGACAAAGTAGTGAATGAAGATCTTATATACTGCAGGATATTTTCTCTGTATAAATATTAGATTGTCATGGTAAAAAGACTCCCTGGGATTCAGCAGTCATATTGACTAAAGCTGAGGACAGAAAAAGGGATGACAAAGCCAACAAGAGTGGAAACTCTTCTAGAACTGTGCTTACCAACCAAGCTTCCTTCCCCTCAGAGGCAGCGTATCCAATAGATTATTTCCTTTGCTTTTCACTTCCAAGATTGATAGCCAAGCTTTAACTAGGTCACAAATGAGATGCCTGGAAAAGAAAACTACTTTTAGGGAATATTTTCTCCTTAGCAAATAATTGGCAATACCTTTGCCAAAAAACCTAAGGAGGACAAGACGCAGCATCGCAGGTTGATCAGTCATTTTGACTGGGTAAGGAATGGAAAACCAGCTTAGTTTCTTTTCTTGTTAATTACACTTTTCCCTAAATCCCTTTTTAAGTGACCATTGGAGACAAATCCCAAATAATTCTTTTCATCCAGCTGAACTTCAAATCAGACACGTTCTTCCTCTTCAAGAGACTTATGTGACAGCAATAAAAGTGTTCCTCTGAGGTGCCTAGGCAAGGGTTTTTGCCAACATCATTCGGTCGTCCAGAACACATGATTGTTTCCACATTCCTTTTCTGCTTTTATTATCAATAGAGGAAGACAGACTACTGACTTTCTCCAGGTGTTCCTACATAAATAGAACAAGAACCTTCTATTGGGCAGAGAGGTAGCTGCAAGTTCGTAAAGATAAGAGTTTCTCTCTCCCTAGATAATATTTTTCAGTGCAGTTTTTGCCCCCATTTGTTCATGTAAAACAGAACCTGCCACAGTTTCTGCTGTTTGATAAACACTTTCTCTAATGCCATGTTCCATGTCCATGTTTTTTTTATACAATCAATACATCAAACCAATTCTTCCCCACGGATGCCACAAATGCCCTAATCAAGCCATTATTGTCTAGCCCTTCATTAACTTCTCAAATGTCTCCAGACAAAACTACTGGAACTGCAGACATGTTCCACTGCAAACTTCTCGGTAATGTGAAGTGATGAATATGATGAAGGGACCTAAGAAAAAAGCCTTTTTGCTTTTGCTTTACCACATATGATACAGCCCAACACAGTGACACAACACAAGTTCCAAATACCAGGTTAACCCTGAAGCACACTCATCTTGGGATGGATCTGAACATGCTGCTGCTTGATTGAATCCCACCTCCATCTTCCAGCCATGCTGGGCTGCAGGATACTTCCATCTGGATGGGCCAGTAAGTAGAAGCCCTTCCATTAATTTTGAATGATGCATTTCTATCTTCAGCTATGAATAAAACAGATCAATGACACCAGCATGTTTTATTGGGCCTCCTGTGCAATGAATTGGTAGTGAGACAGCCAGGGAGATGGAGTCGACATGCAGATGAGATTTGTAAGTGAGGACATATTGATTATTTCCATCTCAGTTCAGGCAGTAATTCCACACAACGCCTCTTCCCTTGTTTCAGCTCATTATTTATGCCATAAAAACACTATCTCAATGATAATAACAGGCTTCATTTACAAGCCAGAGCATAAAGCATCAACGCTTAAGATTTCAGGAAGTGGGTTAAAGGAAGTGAGAGAGATTTAACAAGTCCTGGAGATGCACAAAACTGCTGAGGCTGATCTTGTGGCTTTTTATGCCCTCAGAAAGGAAGATTGAGAGCCGGTGTTAGATTACCAGGCTTTTTATTAATAACTCAAGGCTTGTATGAGGGCTGATTGATAGCACAGTCAGCACTTCCCAGTGAATAAAGCTCTCTTCACTTCGTACCATCAGTAGACTGTCTCTTCTCAGAGAGAATGCATCAGGCATGCTCCTGATCTCTCAAAAGTGGAGGACAGATCCAGAGCCAAGAGGAGATTCCCCAGGAGACTTCACTGGAGAAGATCCCATGTGATCTGTGCACCACAGCTAGGGTTTATGGCTGTGTTTTATCCCCAGGGGTTTTTTCATTCATTAAAACCATCACCAGTGAGCTACTAACCACTGACTTATCCAGCAAGTCTCATCCTCCAGATCACCCTAGGAAATTCCTCCACCAGGATGGGTCTGTGATGATACCTATGCTTCAGCCTACATAAGAGAACATCGCTCTATACTGCCACACATGAAGCAAAAATAAAACCACACACATTTTAGGAGATACAAGTATTTATTCTAATTGTTTCAGCACATCTGTCCCTTGCAGCTGTGTTAAAATAGCAATAGCATCAACCTCAGCCTTCTTCCCAAATAGCCCAAGGGCAGCTGTGGTTAACAACCCATAGGAAAAGTCTCATGCCTTTAGTTCTCTCCCTTAATTGCTAGGAAATGCTCCTTGAGCATTAATATACATCTGATACTTGTGTTTAAATTTCTATATTTCTGTCATGTGCAAAAAAAGAATAGAGCTGAGTACCCAGCCAGATAGCCCTTTGTTAAGCTGTAGTTAAGGATGTCAGATAAGTCAAGAGAAAAAGAACAGCAGAAAATCCTCTTAAGACAGCAAGAAATTGTTCACTAAAGCAAGATCTATTAAAACACAGAAATAGAGTTAAGATGTTCTAAACACTCCTCAACCACTGTCATCCCCACACCCAGGCAAAACGTTTTATAAATGCTGTAGTGCAGCGCAGAAGTTCTAGTGCTCTGTAGAGCATGGGGGCCTGTTTCCATCTCGGCTGCTTCAGTTACAAGCCTTTAAGTGCTTAATGAACCTAGGTAAGAGTAACAGGGCTAAAATATTTATAGATACAGGACTGAGTAAGCTGAATGCACATGAGCGATTAGAACAATACTAGAAGACATTATTTGCAGAAAGTCACTGCCCAAGTTCTCCCATACTCCAAGACAAAGCATAATATCTGGCAGCATCAGCACATTACCAGACAGTATGCGTATGTAATAAAATTCTTAATGGATTTATATTTCTGATTGGACTTTATGAAGTCTTCTTCCAAGATACATCAATGGATGCCCTTTTAACCTGGCTGTTTCTAATTAGGTGAGCCAAGGGCATCCCTAGATGCTCTAGGAGCTCTAAGTTCTCCTTGCACATGACTAGGACTAAGATTCAGCTCAGACGTTCTTGGAACTTTATCAACGTCAGTAGCCCCAGCACAGCCTAGGAAACTGCAGCAGGGGAGAAAGACTTGTCTTAAAAATATTTAGAGCAACATGGGAGACAAAAATCCCCTAACTTAAGCTGCTGGTTTGCTCAGGACAAACTCTGACAGCAGAGCCCAGCCATAGCTGAAGTGAAAGGGACGGCTTTGTCGCTGTTTTCAGGCAGGAATGACAACCCTTGTAATGAAGCAAAGATAAAAGCTGTCCCAGAACTTGTCTAGGAAACAGAGATTGAGTCCAATCTCCAGTATTCAAGAGGTAAATCTCACATTTCCCCAAAGTCAGGAAAAGAGGTAGAAATATATTATTGGTGAAGCCATGCAGAATCTGCAGCAGGTTATAAATGCAGATGGTCTTACTTAAAACCTTTGCAACAAGAAGGGATATGAGGAAGGAAACAGAAATGCTAGGTTTTATTGTGCCTATGCTAGTCACCTGGGGACTCAACCCTGCCTCTACCAAGTCCACAAAGTTAATAGGAAACAAAGGCTCACAGCATCTTTGCCCTTCCCTGATCTCTGAAACATCTCGGGTCAGCAAGGCTCTTCAGGACGTGTCACCAAACATACTGCTAGGCAGGATGATATAATTATTCAGCTTCTGCAAATTTTTAAATATGAAACCTGTGTGCATGTTATTACAGCACATCAGCTGGAAATCTGCCATCCACAAAGGCCAAGCACAGCTACAAGCTGAATTATGAGAGCAAGAGCAACAGAAAGGAACACCTCCCTGTCAGCTTCTTCACTTACTGCAGGCTTATGCAAATTGACCAAATAAAAGCCAGCAGTACTGACCCCAGCCACAGAATAAATCCATCTTCTATAAGGAAGGAGGGGGAGGTGAGGGAAGGATCTGGACTAGGAAAGTGTGCAGTTTAGAGAAGCATAGATAGTACAGCTTGCTCTGAGAATCCTTCCTCTGTTCACACCAAGTTTTTCTGATTCATTAAACCTCCCAATCTGCATCATGTTTAACTTTTGTGAACTGCAATCAGTTGCAAGCGGGAAGATATCTCTGGGGAAAGGCAGAGTCAGCAGAAAGGATAAGGCTTTTACAGCTCTACCCACTGATATTTCCTTCTCCAAGGGAGGGGCCAGGAGAGATGAGACTCACAAAAGGGAAAGGAGAGGAAAGAAGGGGGAAATGGAGGCATAACAATATGACTATTTACCCTTCTGAGCCACCACTATGCACTAGACTACACTGCTGCTGCCATGCCTGCCCAGTTCCCTGCTTGCCTACAAATGCAGGAGCGCAACCTTCTTTGAGATCATCTTTGATCATTTCAGTACTTAGGGGGGCTTACAAGAAAGATGGGGACAAACTTTTTAGCAGGGCCTGCTCTGACAGGACAAGGGGTGATGGTTTTAAACTAAAAGAGGGGAGATACAGGCTAGACCTAAGTGTGAAAAACGTCTTCCTGAGGGTGGTGAAGCCCTGGCACAGGTTGCCCAGAGAGGTGGTGGATGCCCCATCCCTGGAAACATTCCAGGTCAGACTGGACGGGCCTCTGGGCAACCTGATCTAGTTGAGGATGTCCCTGCTCATGGCAGGGGGTTGGACTAGATGGCCTTTAAAGGTCCCTTCCAACCCAAACTGTTCCATGATTCTATGATCTTTCTCCCTGCCTGCGCACAGACTCAGGGAACGAAAGAGGATGTTCAAAAAGGCTCCAGAGGGCAAAAGTGGCAATTGTGATTTTGATGTGGTTTGTGACATCTTTGCTACTCTTTCACAGCTGCCAAGTTGCAACTTCTCCCATAATTATTGGAGTCTGCCTTTTTGATTAGGCTATATTTAACAGTTTGTCAAGGACACACAGGCCTTGGGATGGATGGTTTCGTGTGCTGCAGTATACAGTTGATTATGATTAATACACACCTACTAAATACATGAGCTAAATACTAAATACAAGGACAAGCAAGGGGTCTTCGTTGGCTTCCTCTGTTCCATACCATACGAATTACCTCCTGCTCTAAGAAACAAAGTCATAGAGTTCTTTTCACCTTTTTAAACACTTGCATAGCAGCTCCTTCTCATTCCTCCTACCTCTGTCTTCCCTTTTGACAATAAAACTGTGAGCCAGTCTTATACAGGAGCTACAGAAATGGAATTAGTGGCTTCTCCTCTGGCCTCTGATCTCTGCCAGATCACTGAATTAAAGTTAAAGACCCAGTTTGCAAAGCAGGTAGCCAAACCACAGCACTCCTCAATTCGTGAAGAGATTCCACGCAGTGACAGCTAGCACAATATTTGTAGCCTGCTTTGTTGTTACCCTCTGGCACATCCAGCCTCAATTAGACAAGTACAAGTCAGCACATTAGCTGCAACAGTGCTTTTATTTTGGTTCTCTCATGTCTGCAATGACAGCGCAACACCGCAAACTTCTGGGTGCAAATTTATCCTGCAGCAGCCCCACTGGATTCAGTCAGTTTGGGCCTGCTCTAATTAACCTGTGTGCAATCATCTTCATTTCCACACCATCTAGAACAAGAGACAGAGGTCACTCAGCACTGGGCTTTGCTTTCCTGCATTTTAAGTGACAGATGATTAACTTCTTCATTGCTGCACAATATTTGCTTTGCATAATGCTTTAAAAGCTCACCGTATTTCTACCAGTAACCACCCTCACACAACACTGCATGTGGGCACACAAAGTCCCGTGCACACAGGCTGCTTCTCCACATACTCAAAGATATGGGGGTTTTCTGAAGAATGAAATAGTCCCCGTCCACATCCTACTTGCACACAAGTCTCCAAGGTCTCTCTGGGGTTAACAGACCTCCAAGAGGCTTGGGCTCACATGCAACAACTCAGAACACTTTAGCAGATACCAGTAAATTTTTACTCCCCAGTCATTACAGGTTCTCGCCCAGTGCTTGCCAATTTATCTATCTTTATTACATTAAATACTCATATCTGTAAACTGCTACTCAGTCTGGCCCTTATCACCACAGAGGAAAAGGAAGCCTCGTATCTGCTGCCTGCTGGGCTTCGTGTGCCTCCCCTCCTGAAAGCAGAGCAAACTTTTCTTCACCTTATTTCTATGTGGTGGTGTCAGAGGGACTTCTGCTCAGAATGACAAACCAGTCCACAAATCACTAGGGAATCTTCTACACTCAATTTGCTCCAGCTCTGCCTGGCAAACAAGAGACAGGAGGCACATATACATTACTACTGATTAGTCTGTCTCCAGTATCAGCAGCCATGCACACTGGCTGACCGTAACTTTAAATATTGATAACCAAACTCATATATCATAGGCCTGGGAGAGTGACAGTTTCAGTGCATAACAGCAAAGGCTTTCTACAATAATCAAATACTCAATAATTCATGAAAATATATCCCCCCAAATCAAATTGGAAGCTATTTTGTGTAATATATTATTTAAAATTCAATATTATAATGCACACAACTTCTGCCTCTACCACACAGGACCATTTCAAAATGTGATTATGTGTGGACTCTATTTAAAAGTGACAATTTTGCTTTTCATTTGTTTAACAGCTTAAATGGAAGAGCTCAACTGGAACTAAGTCGTCTGACAATGAAACCAAAGCCGACAAAAGCAACTTTGCAAACTTCATGACAACTAAAAAAAAAGTATGAATCTTCCTCATTGGTAACACAGATGAATTCCCCACTCTAATGCTCACCTTCACATTTTTTCAATGCTTAGTAAAAGGAAATATTCTGCAAAACTGTCTGACAAACATTTTCACTTCTCAGTCTGTCACTGTAGGCTGGTCAAATACTGAGAAAAAATATTTACTTGCATTCCAGGGACTCTTGCATAGAAAACAACTTTGGCTTTGCATCTGTTTATTCCTGTTGGAAAACCTATTTGTGTAAGGAAGGTTGCCTGGTGTAAAGCGCCAGGAGAAGAGGTTTTTGCCCTTGTAAACAGAATGCACTGGAGCATAAAATACAATCAAGATTTGTGACAAAATTCATCCCAGGCAGACGTCACTCCTCAGCGGCGGCAGGGAGCAGGGTGAAATGGCACTGTGTGATTGAGGGGACCAATCTCGCAAAGCGATCGCAGAGGGAAGCTCGGCAGCGAGGAGCCTGGGCAGCCGTGGCTGAAGAGAGCTGACTCCAAGTGCACGGACCAGCTTTGAAGGATAAAACGATTTTGTGAAGAGGAAAATCTCCGCCTGTTTATGAACTGTTCACAAGTAGAGTCTGCGAGAGTTAGGTGTCAAACAGCTGCCAACTCTTCAGTCAGTTCGGATGCCAATCTTTTCTTGTACGTCTACTGCAGATTATGTCTTTATTTTGTTCTCACAAACAGTGGTTTCTAATGAAAGCAAAGTTGAGGGAACAAACACTCAACTCTCAAGTTATTAACCTGTAGGCAAAAAGATGCTGTCTTTAATTTTCTCCTCCCATCTGTTGCTTTTTACTGACTCCTTTCCACTCATTTGGCCACCTTTGATAGTTGAAATCCTTTTGCCTATTTTATTCCTTTGGCTCTGCAGTCCCAAATCAGAAGGAAGCCAAGCCTGAGTCCAGCTGCTGCCTCCTTTCCACAGCTGCAACAGGGCAGCAGAGCAGGGCTGAGCCTCCCATGGTGACAAAAAATGCAAACTCGGCAAGGTCCTCTCCCTGCTTTTGCTGGGGCAAAGCTGGTGCCCACGAGGACATAACCTGCTGCTCCAGACGGTATGTCTTGGTTCAGGCTCTGCTCCCATCCCTCAGTTTTTCAAAAAATTCTAAGTTAATGTGTATCAGTATCTCAGCTGAGGGCACTGCTCTCATGCACAGCACAGAGTCAAACTGGTGTCCTAAGACCAGTCCTGCCAGACACTGCAGAAATGTTAAGTGTTCGCTTGCACCAAGAATGCTTGTTTCTGCTTCCCTCTAGTTAGCAGTTTCCTATACTCCACGTGTCATTAGAAATCAAGAATTTAAAAGGCTTGGGCTTGGCCTTTTGTTTTTGTTCAGGCCTGCCCTCTTCGGAGGTTCTCAACCTTGTATCACAGATGCCTGATGCTTTGCCACTGACAGATGCTGGCATCATGTTAATGCCCAGCAGCAAATGGAGAAGGCACAGAGGGGTTATAGTGCTCACTTAAAGGACTATTTTCAGAGCAGCTAAAGACACTTAATATGTTAAGCTGAAAGATTAAGAAGTGATGCCATGACAGTGAATGAAGATTCATAATAGGAAAATATCAGGTATGAAAGAACTTCTCTGGCAGAGAAAAGCAAAACAGAAATAGCAGCTTGAAGTTAAAACCTCAAATTCCCAAGAAAAATAAGTCATTTTTAAGGAAGATGTGAATCACCACCTGTTTCAGAAAAGAGATGAGCTACTCAGTACTCTGATCTCCCTGTGGATGCTTTGACAGCAGCAGTGACTTAACAGGGGGGAAAGGCAGAGAGGAAGCATCAGGAAAACACACTCCTGTGAAATATTACAAATCTGAGTCATATTTTGGAGGTTAGAGTGGTTCACATGAGCATGCAGGCAGTGCGATTTTTTTTTATGAATGAACCTCCAGATTCCCATGCTCTGACCAACAACTGCCCCTGGGTTTGCCATATGAACTACTGGCCAAATTCCCTGCCATCACGCTGTCTAGATGACCTGAAGTACGGCACCAAACTCGTACCTCAAGTGCCATAACCACAAGCATGTTTCATGCAACTGCCCATTGCAACAGGACTTTGCAGATGCACACGTGTGGTTAGAAATAGAGTGACTTTCCTGCAGAGTTCCTAAGACCTAGGAAATGCTCCTAGAAAATGGCAATAGATAAATATGAAAAGGAATTCAGAATCTTGGTCTTTATAGCAAAGTCCACAAACCACAGATATAAAGAAAGGGCTGTAGACATGGCAGCACACTTGCAAGTCTCCGAGCTGGAACAACTCGGAAGAGACAGTTGGTTTGGGTACCAGTGTCACCCTAGATGATGCAGTCAGTGCGGGTGAGCAAAGAGCCTTGCCTCTGAAGGGCTGACCAGACACCTCCCCAAGCCTGAAACAGGCTTCTTGGAAAAAATGGAATCTGCAGCAAAGTCACCATGTGGGATGTTGAAATTCTTCAGTGTGATATGGCACTTCAGTATATGCGCAGGCATTCACACATGGCTGCATCTCACTTTTAAATGTCTCTCAAGAGTTGTATATTAAACAGAAGAAGGATTTTTCCAGGAACTAACACAGTTGGCAGCCTTTTGTCTCTATTTTTTAAAGTAATTTATGAAAGAAGAAAAGTAGCAGAGTCAATTTACAAAAGGCTGCAGTCTGGACTTTGATAGATGAACAGATCTACTAACAAAACCTCTCACTTTTCACTGAGCACTCCATCTTCTTATCTGTTAATCCTGGTGAGGAAAGTATAAGGAAGGCAGGCACTGAATAGAGGAAAGACCTAGGTAATGTTTAAACCAGTGAATAATCAGTAATCAAGAGATCAACCTCCCTGCTTTTTTCCAGATCCCACCAGATAATCAGCTAAGCATTTCCTCTTCCATTTTGCTCTCCTTTCAGGAGGGGCTGAGTAAGATGACAGTGATTCACATTACAACCTGTTTAAAAAGTCCTATATAATTCCTTGAAGAATGGCCTTACAGCTCTGAAGGAGTGGTCCCTCTTTGACAATCTAGGACATTGTACAGGGGAGTAATAACAGTTCCAGCAGTCGTATCAAGGAGATGATAGCAAATAACAGCACTTTTCCCAGCTGGTTATGTAGACCTGCTCCCAGGCAACACATAGGTTTGCTGAGGATGTCACTTGAGTAGAGCTACATCTGTGTTTACTCCTGATAAAAGTATCTGAGCCATGAGCATACTGTAAACTAGAACTTAAAAGCATCAGAGTTAATTAGGGAAAATGCCCTTTCACTTCCAGAAACACACTGAGGAAGCCTAGGCACTTCCACTGAAAATTTTGTGGAGTATTTCAGGTGAAGACTGGGATGAGTTAACATCTATTGGTACACGTGGAGAAGAACAGTCCTTCCAGTGCTACGTATTCACCTGCCAGTCTGGAAGTGATGCCCACAGTCCCAGCTCTGCCAGCAGTTCTCATCTTTCCGCATCCTCAGTGGAGCTCCTACCCACCGCACAACCAGATAGCCTCACGCTGATCTCTCGTGTGATATTTTTAAACACAATTCTCATCTGTCTTCTAAGTTTAAAATGAAAAGTAACTTCCAAGTCTCAGCATTTTTTGTTCAGTGAATTTCTTGATTGGTGACAAGTGCTACAGGAGGAAGCAACACTTTTGTGCTTCATCTGTTCCTGTCCCTCAAGTACAGCCTTCCTCTCCTAAACTGGAATTTGTAACCCATTAGTCTGCAATGCAGAAAAAACCTGTAGAGACTTGAAAGGAAACAGAAACCAAGTGAAAAAGAATAATTACATTCTCCCAACTTCAAGTAGGTTTACTGCAAGTTCTGCTGGAGTTTCTCACAAGCATTATTAGCACCAACAGACATAACAAGAAAAACAAGTACATATTTAATTGGAAAAAAATGTGCTTGTTAAGGGCCTCATGTATTTCTGTAGCAAAACTGCAAACATTTCCTTGTCCAGTAAATCCATTATATCACCACACTAAGACAGAAGAATCTTATGCAAGACTGGGTGAAAGCAATTTTAAGCAAAACAGAGGAGTTCCTTGAGCAAAACATGCAATGCAAGTGAAAACTGAGATTAAAAGAAAGCAATCACTCAAGTATCAAATGAGCACAGTTCTGCTCCTGCTGTCACGGTGACTCTGCTTCCTAAGCTCAGATCTGCAGATCCCATCATTCATTTTTTCCTAAAGCCCCAGTTCCTGGAGTCATATGATGACACAAGAATCACCTGTCAAATCAAACTTCATCCTCTCAGGGAGGAAAAAAGCTTGAAAAAAACAATCATTAAAAGACTCAAAAATAAAAACTAGATTATAAAATCAACGATTTTTGAGCGTGCCCTAAAAAAATGTTGCCTCCATCCTGCTCTGAATCATAGAGGCAAGTGAATGCCCAGAGCTGTTGCACTACTGCATCACAGCATCCAGACCATCCTTGCTCCTTCCCCAAATCCTACCTGAGCTCTAGGATCTGCAGCACAGCTTTCCCTCTTCCTTGCTCTGCACTGCATCATTACATGAAGCTCCCTGCATTCCCTCCCCCGTCTCTGCACAACTCCTCTGCACTGCAGCATTACCAGAAACCAGCATTACCAGAAACCCCTTTTCCCAGCTCTTTTCCCTGCTCTCTCCTGCGCTGCAGCCCTCGGGCAGGAGCATTACAGCCTGCACTGCAGCAGCTCAAGAGCCTCCCTGGTCTCCCACATCTCTGCTCAAGGGTTCAGCCTTTTTACTGCAGCACTGCAGAAATCCTCTGGCTCTGCCACCTCCCTCCAGCGCTCTGTGGCACAGCCCAGCCCTGGAGCATCAAACCTCCCGTTTTCTTCTCTGCTCTTTCCATTCAATACCAAGCTGCAACACTGCTGAAGCATCCCCCAGCTTTTTTTGAGCATCTTTTATGCTCTTCAGTCCATGTCTGTGGCATTACAAGGATTCCCCTCCTACCCCATTATTGCCCTCATCCTCAGCCAGACCCTGCTTTGCAGCCCCCAAATTACCCCTGCCTCCACCACTTGAGCACAGCTTTATAATCTCTATATTTGTGCAGGAGACTACATTCACTGCTCAGGGACAATATCAGAGCACACTTGGCAAGTACAGATTGTTTAGAGTCATCCTGGATTTACTAAAGGGAGGTCATGCCTAACAAACTTGATTAATTTCTTTGAGGAGGTGACAATGACAAGGGACAGGGTGAAGAAGTAAAGCATAATTCAATCCGACTTCAAGAGCCTTTTGATACAGTACCACATAAAAGGCTAATTTATAAGGTTAATATGTGTGGTATTGATAGCAAAATACTTAGACAAGTAAACATTTTTTTTAATTACCTTGCAAAGAAAGTAGGAGGCAAAGAAAACAGTGGCTGATCACAGGAAGGGCAAAAGGAAATTATCACAGGAACTTCAGGTATCTGTGCTCCCACACCCATCTTGTGGGCACTTTTCTTCCAGTACCTTCTAAGAAGCTGCACATGATTCACTGTAGAAGCTACTCATTTTGGTGACCAAACAGGCTACACATGGTGAAGGGTCAAAGTTACACCCTTATTGTGTCTCTAAAGGACATCTAGCATACAGAATTTACCATTACATACTGCTTAATGGTGCTGGATACAAGGTACCACATGAGATGAACTGGTGGTGGCACATAAGGCTAGCCAGACATGCAGAGGATGTTAAACAGAAAGCCAATAAGGAAGAAAAAGCAAGACTAAAAGTCAGAATACAGCCTTAGGTCTCCCAAGGCAATCGTACCTTTTTTGTTGCGCCACAGGAGACAGGTCACTGCTACCACCAGCTGTCTTGCTCCAAGTGTTATCAGGGGTTCATGATCATAACAGCAGAGCAGTTTCCCTGCCTTCACCTGCACTCCATGTTCTTCTCGGACATCGAAAGATCATCTGACAGATTAAGATTACCCTTCAAATTCAGAAACTACCATAGAAGAGGAAGGTACTTCTCCCTTTCAACACAGTTTAGCTAGAGGTGGCTACACAACCTCTAGAAGGTCCCTCCATGGAGACCTGCACCACCTTCCAGCTTCTTCACAAATCAGGGACTACAACCTGACCACTGCTCTCTACTGCCAGCACAGTCAGTGTTTCCCTCTTTTTCCCAGAAAAAGCACATCTGTTTTCAGTAAATGCTGTAAATTAGTTAATGTTTGTAAAGTGCTCTGATCATGTGAAGTGCTATATAATTACTACATATTATCAATATAATTTGGCTAGATTGTGCCACAGCCGCTGCCTCCTTCATTACAGTTTTGAGAGAGTTTTCTTAAACATCAGCTCTTTGGGGCAGGGACTTTGTGTACCATCCATCTCAAAACAATCTTGACCTTTCTTGAAGAGCCCCAGAAAATAAAGCACTAAAGCACATCTCTGGAGTCACGCACCTACCCACATTTCTATCTGGAACCAGACTGACAGATGCCTCCCAAGGAGGAGGAGCTGCTCTTTGGGATGTTTTCGCCTCCCCAAACAAGTGCTTGCAGTCCACAACTTAATGACCCAAAGAACACTTAACAGATACTAAAAGTATCCCAAGTCCTAGGAAAAGCAGCAGCCTCTGCTGGTGATGGGCTCAGAACAAAGACTGGTAAAGCCCCTAGTCTAGCATAACCATTAACAGGAGTTGCCTATTAAGGCACTAACAAACCTCTCTGCTCATCTTAATATATCCCCTAGGGTCTCCACCTAGAGAGAAGAAAATAAGAACAAACATGAACTGCTTTTCCCAGCTGCCTGTTCCTTAGCATCTTCTTCTAGGGAATTCTAGATTTTTGTGGCTTTAAAAAAAGCAAAACCTATATAAAACACTTTCTAGTTCCAAGCTAAAGCCAACAGAAAAAAATTCTTTACTGTAAGAGAAATGAACTTAACAAGCAGCCTAACTCTCCCTAAAAGGTACAGCAAGAACTTCAAGCAAGTATTAAAAGTTGTCACTCATACAAAATAGAACCCTAAAACCAATAAAAACTAACAAACACTAAAACAAAAAGACCTGGTAAAGGACCCAGCTTCTCCCCCTGTCTCCAATGTAAGGACTGCAGGTGAAGCTGCTGCCCACCCCACCTGAATTTAAGGGGCTGATGAGGTGCCTGCTGGGAACAGCTGCTCCCCATAAAAGCATGAACCAGTAGCAGCTGGTCTCCTTCCTGGGACCAGGGTATGGCTTGTGGAAGGCATGGCTGGCTCTCAGCAGTTGAGCAAGATAGAAATAGTTACACTTCCTAAAGATAGCTCATCTCTTCTGTAGGTGGTTTGTATAGGCTATTGTTAGCATTTTCTAGAGGAAATCTCTACAGTCAGATTCTAGGCAGGTTATTATTTGAAAACTAGGTTAGTAATTCTTGTAGTCTAAAGTATACATAATGCTACGTAGAAATGTAATGGTAGACTTACATTTGCTCTTATCTGTAGTCTTTTTGATAGCATTAATATGGCATGAGGCTGGTCTTAAAGTACACCAAGATGTGTGGCTAGAAATGAAGCTTTGAGTACTTTAGTATAGTGAGCCTTCACAAACCAGGAAGAAAAAACTAACTTTGTTCAAAGGTGTTTTCTAGTTCTCTTTCTCACTCCTAGGACAAATAATCTAACTCGAGGGCAAAATTTCCCACAGATCTGTCAAAGTACTGAAGAAGTAGAATGGGGAAAATATTTGGGCTGTGACAAGATGTATTTAAAATTGCTGAAGTGAGGAAAAGAAAAAAGTTACTAGAATATCAGATCTTTTTAAAAGTGAAAACTATCAGACTATGAAAAAGGTGTGATTGGAAAGCTGGAAGACTTCTGGAATACATAAAATACTTTACAAAGCACTAAAAATGCTTGCTAACACTTCCTTAAGTCAGTGCTTCCTGAACTGTTATCTGAGAAAAATATTTTCTAACAGGTTCTGTATTTGTCTGGAAGAGGAAAGTGTCCTACATGAAGACTCTCCTAAAGAGAGAAGAGATAATCACTTACAGGTAAGGATACACACTGATCTGCTTCACCCAATGTTGCCTGGGAAGCCTGTGCTAGGAATGAAATGTCTGAACTAACTCATGAAAAATCAGAGAAGTTTATTTCTAAGCTGTGGTTCATGTGCTATGGATTTGTCTCTCAGGACTTTTCTGTTTCAGAGTCTTTTACCTTTGAACTCTCTGTTCTGAGCACCTTCCCTCTGTGCTCTAA
This sequence comes from Phoenicopterus ruber ruber, assembly GCA_009819775.1. Taxonomy (NCBI): domain Eukaryota; kingdom Metazoa; phylum Chordata; class Aves; order Phoenicopteriformes; family Phoenicopteridae; genus Phoenicopterus; species Phoenicopterus ruber. Next base: position 8,682,930 of record CM020234.1, read on the forward strand.
TGGGATGGATGGGAAGCCTGGATTCACTCCTAATCTCCCAATGTGGTAAATCTGACTCATATCTGGTTCTTCTGGTTAAATCTGCAGCTAATAACAGACCAACATTAAAACATTCAGCAAACCTAAATACAATATTTAAACAATTTCTTAAATAAGCATGAGAATATCCCAGTGTTTATGAAGAACATGCCACACAGGGCCTGGAAGCTCTGTGTCTTTCTGGCATTACTGCAGCTTCTTTGGTGTAACCTGCATCTCTTCAGTTTCTGTCCCTGTTCTTGGTGTCTGATGTGTAAACTGGAGGAGGGTTGGTGCTTTCAAATCTTTCAGAGATAGACTAGGACACTAAAATATTTTTGGCATAGGTGTGATTATAAAGCAACTGAGGGGAAAAAATGGGTATATAAAACAGTGGACCAGATCATCTGCAAGTGCAAATGGCTTTAGCTCTGCTGAAGTCAATGGAGCAATGTCAATTTACAGCTTCTGAGGCTCTTGCTTAGTCTGCAGACCTGGGCCAGAAATTAAGGCACTGGAGTTGAAACACCTGGCTTGCAAATCCTGAAGGAATAGGTTTCATTGTAAGTTCTTGCTTGTTAGGGTTGAGACAGAAGGGAAGATAGCTTGTTTGCCAGCCTTTACATGGTTGGAGGGAGAAAGAGTGGGATTAAGTCTCCATTTAAAAAATGGGAGTGCTGGGCAGAGGCAGACCTGCTTGAGGTGGTCCATCAGACCCCCTTTCTTAGTCTCCTGCATCGTGTCCGACATTGGCTGTCCACTCCTGGTTAAGGTTGTTCCTCTTTCAAATATCTTCCTTGCTTCTCAGCTTGCAAAGTGAGAGAGATTGCTTTAAGAAAAAAGAAAAGAAGTTCCAGTACTTAAGATTATAAATATATCCTATTAAGGTTTATTTTTCTTTCCTTCCAGACAAAAGCATTTCTGCTTCCAAGCTTGATAGACCTCCTGACCCTGCTGATGTGGGTGGATGGCTCTGCATGTTCTGAATCATTTGCTTCCTTTTCAAGTGTTACTTTCTCCTTATTTCAATTACCCTTCCTTTATAATTACATGGGCTGCTCCAGTGAACAGGAGTGCTCTGGAGCTGACAGACTGTCTAACAACAGGGCATGCTGGAGGCAAAATCTACATCCTTATCTACCTGGGGCAGTAGAGAAGGTGTACGTTTAACAGCACAGGAGAAATTGTTTGAGGATATTCAGACCCAAGCACTTTGTAGTGGGATCACTGCCCAGACGTGCACCAGGCTGGACCATGTGTAATTGCTCTCCCCATCTCTTGGGGAGTTATAAACCATACGTACAAGGATCACCTCCCTTCGTTCCTGCTGAGCGATTGCCTCTGTGACAGCAGGAGTCAATGAAGCTTGATCTGATACCGGTTTGAACTCAATGGGAGTCTTTCAAGTAAACTTGAAAGGGATTAGTTGAGCCCCCAAAAGGTGCAGCCAGCACTGATGTGGGTAGGATGGGAAGGGAGGGTGGGAGACAGCGAGGGGCTGCCTGGCTGTGCAGCTGCAGGTGGCTTATGGAGGAGCTGTGTTGCGACATCTGGGGCCAGGGATAAATCTGCATAAAATTCAGAGGGTTTTAATGTGATTTCTCAAGAAAAACTTTACTCTTTTCTTCTGATTTTCATCTTATTTGCAACCAAAATTAAATGGTTGGGTTTGTACAGGAATCTTGCAAAGTGGCACATTTTTTCAAAAGATTAAGCTTTATTTACAAGAGACAGAGGCTTAACTTCTGTGTTACAAGTCAAGTTTCCAGTGAAGCTCTACCCTATCTATTTTAAGAAAATGTTTCCCAAAAGTTAATATTCTTTCTAAGATGTCTTCCTGATTTCTGTCCCTGTAAAAGGCAGTTTTGTTGAATATCCCAAACAGTGTGCTAATAATGTGATGCCTGTTATTAGCACATAGGGTTGTTGGAAAAGTATCTATTCAAAAGGTCCTAAAACCCATCCCAAAATAAAGGCAGGAGAGCTACTGCAGCAGCTGGAGAAAAGGCACACCCAGTGAGGGCCTGCAGCTGACTGGTGTTTATTGTAGAGGAAGGGATTTTTTAGCCAATTAATTACACATTTCGAATTTAATCTTAAATTGAAATTCTAGGAGGCATGTGTGTGGGAACAGACTGGGGAGAGGGTGTCAAAAGCTTTCTTTAGCAGCAGTTAAGTTCCTGGTGTGAGTCATGAAGATGGGGCCATAATTGCTGCCATTCTTTTGTGTGCTTTGGTACAGCTACCTGTTGGTTACTCATGAACACAACATTATCACTTGCATTATTTGGGCTCTGTATGAAAGAGATTAAGCTGCTGGTGTTGAGTGGCTGAGCAGTACTGTGGTACCAGAGGATAAGAACATAGGACTATTTTTTTCTCTTGATTCATCTAGGAATTAAAGGTGTAACAAATAACTTGTGAGGCTTAGGACCCTACCACAGTGATTTTTTTTTACCACCTGTGTGCACAACTTTCCACTCCATGTGCATTTCCCTTGCTTCTGCTTGTTCTGTGCTCAGCCACAGGTAAGAGGACAGGCACAGATGCTTGCTCTTGTCAGTCAAGGCTACTGCTCTGTTACTGGGGGCGAGGAAGCAAGAGGGAGGCAATCTTCCCTTACATTCAATGGGGATCAGAAAGATGTTAGTGCATACGAGCATGTCAGTGCTGTTACGGAGTGGATAAGTCTAGTCTGCAATCACACTTACCTCCGCAGTGCTTTCAGCTGAAGTTAAAGGTAGAACCTTGCTGCAGCAGTTATGGTGACTCCTGCCTCCTGTCACCCACCCGAAGTCCAGTAGGTCCAGAAGTGCCCGGTGCTGCTCCACTCACAGCAGATTGCCTGTGGAAATACCTCTCTGCAGGCTGAGCTTGTGGGAGGAAGAGCAGGAGAGACAGGGAGAAAAAGCAGCAGGACAACCGAGAAGAAAAACAGAAGAGTGGCCACATAAGAAGTTTGTTTTTTTCTTTTCAGAAATGTGAATATTTAACTAAAACAAGGAATAGTGAGGAAGACTGTTCTGCTCTGGAGTGGGTGAGACTAATTTTTATTTGACTTTTATTGGAGCTGCCTTAAGGGTAAAAGATTGGCACTGTCTTAGACACCTGCACTCAGCAAAACAAGGGAGCAAGGAAAGCTACAGCTTCCCCACCCCCACAATAAATAACAAAATGTGCTGTCTTTGATGGGACGTGACCAAGTATTTTTATTCATAATTTTATTTTTGGATGCAGCAACAGAGGCAAGGGACTGCTTAAAATTTCCTTTGACCTTTCAAAGTGTTCCTGGGAGCCAAAGGTGTTCACAGGAATGAAACATTAAATTACAACCTAGATGTCATGGTTCAGACCTCTAAAAGGATCTGGCAGCTGCAGGGAGCAATGGTAAATAATACACAGGCCTCTCAGAAATGGCCCTGGATCTCAAGACCTTTCTGAAAGCTAAAATACTCCTTTTAATTCAATATAAACAGATTAGATCCAAGCAAGTCCACCACCATGTGCAGATCTGAAAGTAAAAGACTGATTTATCTTAAAATGCTTCCATCTTTCTCAATCCTATTTCAAAACCTGAAGGTTTGTATACTGACGGTGTCATACCTGCAAAGGATCAAATGATGTATCAGATGAGAAAATAAACTAGTATATTCCTTATTCAAGGAAACTCCAAGTTACGGCAGGAGTGAAGTCTCACGTAGCACAGGCTCTGTAAATATTGGAGTTTAGTTCTCTACTGATGTGATGGGAAGGGGAAGTGACTGCCAGGGTTTTCTGAGAACAGAGGATCACTTCTCATTTGAGACTCACTGAGGGAGGGTAGGAGAGGGCTGTCACCTTGGGAAAGGGTCAGTGGTCTGAGGTCTGCAAGATTTTGGCTCACTTAAGGGATTTGAGAAAAACCCAGCTCCTCGGCTCCCTTGCTGAGTGACTAGGACAAAGGCTTAGCAGCACACTGTACTTCTGCCACGGAGAAACTGCTTGTATCAAACCATATTTCTTCTCTTATCACCTGTGTCCAAGCACAGCATTGGTATTACAAGCACAAAATAATGAAACAATTTAGGGTTGTCTCTATATCTTAGTTTCTAGTGAAGACTCTACTGCCACATGCTTTCTCAGAGCAGTCGTGCTCTGCCCTGACTCAGTCTCACCCTGAGGAGTTTCCAGCTTCACCTGACCCTGGCAAACAAAGTGGGCTACAGGAAAGATGTGGTTGCTCTTTCTGGGCCTTCATGGATTCCTGATGCTCAGTTCTGCCCTTCCAGGCCTTTTCAGCCTCATTCTTTAGCTTTCTCTGGCTTTTGCAGTTGTCATTCTTCAAAATCCAAGATAGAACTGAACTAAAACCTTGAGCCAACAGTGGAGTGCCAGACTAGCATACATTTTTCTCCCAATGAGAATGGATGAAAAGCTCAGTGAGAATATTCTTTGGGTCTGTATCGCTTGTATTTACACCATGAAATCTCTGTGCAGGTCTTCACCCCTCGAATTGCCTTGGCTTTGGCTCACCTTTGCTCAAACATCAGGAACTCACGAAATGCGAAGCCAGATAGCTTTGAACGTTACACCACATGGAATATTTGTTCTTCAACTGGACAAAACTTTTTTATAATCAGGGTTCAGATGCAGGTGTTTGCTAGACTATATTCTCTTTGCTATGCATACTGTGTTCTCTGCTCCTAGGGCCTGGGAGATCAGGAAGCTTGCTGGCTGAACAATTCACAGAAAGCTGCCTAAAACAAATCGGAATGAAGAAGAAACAAATTACTAGAATTTTCTAAACTTATTCTCTAGTACAGTATTGCTAACAAAAGCAAAATAGAAATAGAAGACAGATGAACATCTTAATCACAACAAAATTGCATTCCTTTCTGGAAATAAACTTCCCCTGCATGTGCACACACTTGCACCTATTTGTAGATCATCTGCTATGTGTGCCGGGGGCATCTACTTGCTCCTTTGCCTTCCTGCCTCAAGGCTGGGTCTTCCAGTGCAATAGGAACCAGTGGGCACCAAATTTGCCTCTTCGCTGGCAACTGCACAGTGCACCTGTAGCACATTCTCAGGCAGATGGAGATATAGAAAAATAATACAATAAAAATAACCCTGAGGGCTGCCAAAAGATATTTTTTCATTTTAGAAGGCTTTGCCCCAGCAAATCAGTTTGCTGTGTACCAAAGATAATTAGGGCATCTTATTTAAAACTTACGATCTAATTAGTGGCTTTAATGGTAGTTAATTACACAGAGAGCAACAAAGCAGTTATATTTCCTACCAGGCTTCTTCTAAGTCAAGGTGCAGGTACTTATCTAGGGCCATAAAGGAGAGTGGCTACCACACTTAACATCTAATTACACAAAATTGTCCACAGTAATTATGAGCAATGTGATTTTATTTATCTGGCTTAATTACTGGGGCTATGCACAGTCTCTGACCTGGCACGGTGACAGGGAGGACAGGGAAGTCAAAGTGCCATCCCCTGCATGAACACAGTGGTGGAACTGCAGGCTCCTCATCCTGTGCACAGAGAGAGAGCCCGGTTGCAGACCAGCAGTGCCCCCAAGGACTCGGGTACCCTCTGATCCCCGAGGCTCGTAGGAGCCATGAGTGCACGTGGTACAGACAGAGGAGTGTGTTTACCTGAGATACTTCAGATGCGTGTCTCATACCATAAGGAACCCACTGTTAACAGTGGGTATAAAAAGGACAATTCATCTTTTTTTGAGCAGAAGGGACACTTTATCCCCACCCCACCATCAGCATCTTAAATCTTTCCCAGACACCATCCACTGCTGAAACTTTGTAGAAACTTTCAGGGCATCTCCAAAAAGTCAGTGTCCTGTAAAGGAGCACTTTTTGCTCTCCAGCAGAAGCATAACAAGTTTTTTGTCTGTCTCTAGATTCTTGCTTCTTGCTCATCTCCTTAACTTTTACCATCTGTATGCACAGACCCAGGTGCAGCTTAAACCTTGTAAGTGCCTATCATGAAAGAAATCTGTTCTATATTTGGATCAACCTCCATTAGTTGCAAATCCCAATAGAATGAATAACTATAGCTTGTTAGTCTTTGAATCATTAAAAATAATAATAGGTCATGAGGAATATGAGTGAAACGTGGTGGTTTTGATTTGTCCTTTCACACCACTGGACCAGGTGGACACATGTTAGAGATGTGTTAGTGCTGTCAGCAGAAGAGGCCCAAGTCCATCCAGCCTGTTACGCTCCTTGTGACAATAAAAATAACGGGTGCTTAAGCAGGAGTGTAAGAATAAGAGATTCTTCAGTTTATATTAGTATCTTCTGTTGTTGCCCAGTCTCTATCCTCTCATTAATTATCCCCTGATGAGAGGGGTACCTTTGAGTTGTAAACTTTAAAGAGATATATCATTTACATGCTAGAAAAATAGCTGGCCCTGTGCCCACAGCCTTGAAAGACAGCATTTTCAAATACTTCCACTTTATAAAATTGCAGGCACCGGCGTGTATAGCTCTGCTTCTCAACCCCTACCCCCAGAACATTTCCATGTTATAGCAAATCATTTGTTCAGTGACTCACTAAGATTTTGAATTAGTAGTAAATACATTTTCACCTTATTTTTTGCCTGATAATTGCTCTATTTATAGAGAAGTCACTGATTGTCAGGCTAATTTCTTCCATTTGAGGATTAGACTGGCTCCATCAGAAATAATCTGTGGTATATCCCATTAAAAAAAAAAGCCAAAAAAAGGAAGCTGTCTCCTTTAAGAGCGGATTTGCTCTTGTTCCCTTTTTTTAATGAAAGCTAGAAAAAAAATACTCATTGGTGAAAAAACAATGATAACTTTCACTGACAAGTTAGGTCATTCTTTAGATATCAGTTAGCTGTATTTTATGCCTTTGTTTTCTAGAAAGTATTTGAGCATCAGCTTAGAGTAGAATGGGCTATCATAATATGATATTTTATAGTCTTCATATAACCTATCAAAACATCTGTGGCCAGATTTAAAGAAAACAACACACCACCAGAGTCTGATTTCTCAGTATTGAGGGATAGAGTTCAGATCTGGGCAGGAGCAAGACTTTATTTTCCTTTTAAGAAATGCAACCAGCAGTGCTGCTTTATTTTTTTTGCTGCATCTCTGAGCTCATACGGACACAACCATTTAGAGATGCCTGAGCAAGGAGTTCTCGAAGCATTCGACCTTGCTCAGAGCACATCTGCAGCGCTCTCTTTTCCTTTTTAATCACGCAGCACCGCGAGCGCGCCCTGTACTCGTGGCACCTTTGCCCGCTGCCGCAGTGAATCACGGCACGGGCTGGTGGCCGCTGGCTGGGAGGTCTGTCTCTGTCGGTGACAGCCCGGTGGCCGCAGCTTCTAGTTCCTATTGACACAGCAGCTGGGCCAGTTGTAAATCCGGGAGGTTTCGTTCTGAGAGCGATCAACTGGCCCGCAGTCTGAAGAGTGATGGAGGGACCTTGATCTCACTACGGCTAGTCACCACCGCCTGCATCTCTGGGAGGTTGCTCGGGCTTGAGTCACTGCAGGTTTTATGGTTCAGTACCACAAAGCAATTAACAGCAAGCGAGTGAGCGTTCCCAACCTTTGCTAAAAATCGCGGCTGTTTATCAATGTGTCAGGCTGTTGGCAGATTCAAGAAATCTAAATTTAACAGGTGACTGGTTCCTCCATGCCTGGCTGCAGCCAATGGATCTTCAGGATATGGTGTCCCAACCGGGCAGTCGGAGCAAACTGGGGAGAAGTGAATGAATGGGGCCAGCTCCAGAATTCAGTGCAGGGGAGGGGGTTTTTTACACCACAGCTGCTTAATGACTTTTTCAATTGATTTCAGCAGTGCTGCTTTTCAATTACTGATTCCATCCCAGCCATTGGGCAGAAAAATGGGCTTAGGAAAATAATAGGAAGGAAAGAGGAAAAAAAAAGTACTCAAAACCTCAACACCTAACATAACACAGTGACATTTGTCCAGGTATTTTATGCTGAATTGGAAAAAAAGAGAGAGAGAAATGGCAATTTCTCCCATCACTCAGCCCATGTCGTGGAGGCGAGTGCGCATGTACCTCCTTGCTTTCAAGCCCCAGTTCATCCATGCTCGTTGACCTGCTCCTTGGTTTGGAACCAGCTGCAGAAAGCAGCTGTCATCCTCTGTTACTCTGCCAGCCCTATTCTTAAGGCAGCCATCAAAGTCTGGCACTGACTAAAGGCAATTCAATTAGCTGTGACGGTCAAACAGAAACCGAGGGTCAATTGAAATCTCTTTTTTTTCTCCACCTCCCCCCCACCCCTTTCATCTTGAAGCCTGGAGACACAGAAGTCCACCCCCAGCTTGGGAAGTTTTTCCAGGGTAGAGGATGGAAGAAGGGTGGTGCCTATGTGGGAGAAGCTTACTACAGTGAGGAAAAAAGGACAAAAGAAGGGGAATATGCACCGGGGAGAGGGTTGTATCTTTCTTCAGTCCTGCTCAGCCCTTGTGGTGCCTCCTTAAGACGCAATGAGCTTGGGAAGTGGCGCCTTGTTGGATGGCTTGTGATGTGCTCTGGCTAAAACAGATAGTAATAATGAAATCTCCCTTAGCTTTACCGCTGCCATCTGCTCTGTGCCAACCACAGTGGCCATTTCAGGCTTTTATCAGACCTGTGGGCTTATTCCCAGCACACCCAGAGGAAGGAGGGAAGGTGAGAGGAGGAGGAGGCAGGGAGGAAGACAGGAAGGTAGAAAGCGAGAGCCAAGCACAGCTGCTTTCGCAGCCCCCTCTTTGCAGGCAGCCTCCGCAGCTCCTTGCTAGCGTGCAAATAGTTGTAAAAATAAAGGTCAAACAGATAATCTTGATAAATATTTAATAGTTACTGTTTTTACGTCTCCCTTATTGTTACAGATTGAATGTCTAACACTTGTGACATCTGGCGCACACCGAGCTGGAAGGGAGCGTGTACAGCCTTGCCTGGTACGGGGGGAGCAGGCATGGAGGGGACAGCCCCCGTGGAGCCTGCTGCCACCAGCTCGACCACCTCCATCAGCCCTGTCTGGTGTTTGCTTGGGAACAACCGCTTCCACCGGCAGCACAGACCCACCTTTTTTCATTCCTCATATGGGGTTCAGTAAATCACAGCATCGGGACTCTGGGTTCCCTCATCCCTCTCTGAGTTAATGCTCATTAAGAACCATCTGCACGCAGGTAACTTGGATGTGCCATGTCCATGATTAGTGGCTTCGGGGTCACTGTGGGCCTTCATTCTCTAGAGGTGCAGGTAGTATTTGGCTCAGTGGGTTTATCACAGGACTGGAGACAGATTTCTGCCCCGGTGGGTTCTTGCTGGATGGTTTCCAGGCTGAAGTAAGTCATAGGGAGATTAAATGAGACTTGTGGTGATAACATTGTTGACCTCAGAGTCCTATCACCCAGCCAAGTAGTTACGGCAGAGCAAATGCAAGCTGTGCTTTTAAGGGATTACTTGGCAATTAAGCGAACTGTATGTTTCCTTGTAGTAGCTGGTAAGAAATCATCCATCTTTGCAAAGCCGATGAATCCTTAATATATTGTGGGAGTTTTTCAGTTGTCCATGCATTAATTCATTGTGATCAATAGAAAACTCAGGGTGCCCTGAGAAAGAAGAACATGTTTTAGACACTTTCAACCCTAAAAGACTGTGCAGCACAAGGTCTCGATACCATTTTTACTTTATGGAGATCCTGTATGAAGCATTTCACTGGGCTTTGGAAATCGCTGGCAGTAATGGATCTCCATATGGAAGAACTAATGACCCTAGATAACAAATGAATCAATGTGACAAAAGGAAGAGAATCCAGCTCCACACTCACTGCTTTGCATGACCCGAGTCTTTGTACAGCAGATGAGAAATGCCAACGTAGTGGCCTGGCTATACATCACATCCACTTCTGCACTGGAGCAATCAGTCCTGCTTCGGACAGGATAGTCCAGGGATTTAGATCCTTGTTTCAGCAGCCTAAAGACCCTTCGGGATGCTATTTTTGTCCTGAGTAGAAACTGGTCTTGGAACAAATAACTTTCTTGTATTCTTTCAGCTGGAACATGAGATTTTTTTCACCTTTTTCCTTTCAACCTGTGCCTCTAAAAATTTAGTTACTCTCAGAGCTGTGCACGCCTCCATCCTCCCCCCTGCCCCAACCTAATTTTCATCTCCTTCACATTGCAAGGAACATGTTATTAACATTTGACAGTGACTCCTTTCCCTTTCCATTGCTGCATTCATTTTACTTTTCTTTTGTTGAAGCTTTGCCACCCTATTTTACAGGCTACGCAATGTGGAAGTTGGCAGAAAACCAGGTTCAGACAGAATTCAGAACTGACTCTACGTATGAGTTTAAGAGATGCCAGCATTGGGGTAGCATAGCATGCTCCCAAACACCCTGACACAAATAGAGTAAGCACTGATGGCAGTTGAGGACTCACACAAATACGGTTTAAAGTCCTCAACAAAAAAAGAAAGACCGGTGGTTCTGACATCGATGAGAAAGTCTTCTGTCAATATTTCAACAGGCTGCTAAGACGACATGCGCTAGTACTGCAAACTTGCATTACTCCAGAAAGACAACGTATTCCCTGTTCAGCAGCTAATGAACTAACATGGTATCAAGGCAGCAACCTCAGGGAGGCGCAAGGCAGATGCTATAGCCATCAAAGTAGCGTAAAGCAGTAAAACCTAACAGGACTGGAGCTTAGGTATGAAATTACAACTAATATTGTATTTTGTGGAAGGAAAGGAATAGGAACTCTTTGGGATTGGCCTATAAATGGGTATCAGCAATGTCTCTCATCAAAACTTTGTTCACTGAACACTTTAGGAGCCTAAGTCTGAATAGTAACTCCTAGGTCAGCAAGTAAATCTCATTTTCCAGCCTGTTTGCAAACATCTCTCTGTATCCAGCTATGCAACAGTCACTCCTGACAGAGTATCGCTGGCCATTTCAGTTGTCAGGTGCTGTTTCTGCTCTGATAGGATGGCAAAAAAATTTACAATTAGAAAAAAGTCAATCAAATATTAAGGTGTCCTTAAAAAGAAAGAAAGGGGAAAAGCCCTTTTGTCTGTGAACCTTTGGACAAATAGTCACCGAAGTGCTTGTGGTATTTTTACTTTCTTGGAATGTTCTTGAAACAAAGGTAAAAACTTTCACTCAATAAGTGTTCGGAGAGTAACAGTAAAATAGGTCAGAAACGCAACTGGAACAAATGTGTATGAATAAAAGAAAGCCAAGCAAACATTGCAGATACTAGAACTGTGCAAACACAGCAAATAACATAAAGCTTCCCCTCAGGAGAAGAACAATATGCAGAAATCTTGCTGCTTTGGTTCACTTAGTGCTGGACCCAACAGAGAATGAAAATGGTTCTGCCCTACTATTATACACCTTATAAATCCCGAGGGAATCAGTTATTGTGGTTTTGTGTGCAGGCTGTAAGGGACATGTGGGAGTCAGTGGTGACATTTGACTTGTACGAGTTAGAGCAGCCTCATGGCAGCTCTGAATTGAGCTGTTATAAGAATTTCACCAGAGAACCAGGGATCATTGAAGTGTATTGTGTGATAGCTGGGGCTACGGTATCACCATCTGCTGAAAACTCAGCAAATCCCATGTACTATTTCAAGGGAATAACTTCTAAGTGCCTAGCTTCTGTCCCTGATGCTATTTCAGGCTCCAAAGGCCACATCCTAGGCAGATCCCCCACAATGGTCAAAACAGCCTTGTGTCCACAAAAACGTGCATGTTGATGTAAGGTGAGCCCACAGCCTTTGAAGCAGTAGGCTTTTGTGTCCTGTATCGCGGACCTAACAAAACCTCCCTTGTCCAGGCCTTCAGGATTGCTGCTTTTGTCCTGATGGAGGCACCATCTGCCCTTCCATACCTCATCCTCACTGCTGGTCCTGTTCAAGAGTTTGGAAGGCTAAATCATCACACTGATCTGTGTATACACCTCGTAATTCTGTCACCTGAAGGTATTAAAAAAACCTATCCAAACTGAGTATTTCTTTCTCCTTTTGTCCCCGTGCTTCCTCCAGCGGATGGCACCGTGCAGCAGTGCCTGGGAGGAGGAGAGCGGCTGAGGGGCTCACACTGATTCCTTGTCTGCGACTCCCTCCGAGCTTGCTGGCTTTCACTTATTGAATTAGGATAAATTGGAACTTTCATAAAGGGTGATATAAATCATTATCTCAAGTTAGCAGATGCGGACTCACCAGGGTAGAGCTCTGTTAATAACTCCTTCGGATTAGGGCTGATTGGTACAATTTGAAACTTGTTCCTCTCAGCTTGATCAGTCTAGTTGTAACTGTGGCAATTATCCCATTTCACTTTCAATAGCTCAGCACAGAGGAACTGCTGCCTCCAATCCGTCCCTCTTTAATGAATCCAGTGTGATATGTTCGGTCCTGTGGACAAATATACCCTGTCTCCCCCCTCCTCCAAAATAAGCATTAAAAAAAATAAATCCTGTGGCCAAATGACACATAGGAATGTGTCTTTTAGGGAGTGAGATGCTAAGTGTCTGTGTAAACATCATTTAGGTATTTGGCCACTGAAAAGCCTCTCTTCATTCTTACAGCATCATTTGCACTTTTTGGCAGTCTTCCTGCCTGGGAAATTAGATGAAAAAACAGGGTTTTGTCCAAGCATTGAAGCTGCTTGAATAGATTCTGATGAATGTGTTACATGCTGAATTTGTGGGGTTTTGTTAAATAACTTATCTGGTGATTTTTTTCTTTTTTTCCTCCAGGAGTCATTAATAAATGATTTAATGAGTGAACACAGAATTCTCAGAATAATATATTTGACAAGTATTTTCTTTCACTCCTCTATTTGACTCCAACAACAAGTCTGTGTCTCAATTTAACAGACCCTTGAAGAACACACTTACCTTTGACAATAGTTTTAAATTCATCTCTTTTTAAAAAGACACTTGAACAAGTGTTTGCTTTAAGCCCATGTTTAGGTATTACCTCAGATATTTTGCTGGACCATGGGCTTTAGCAGTAAGGTTGTCCTTGTGCTTAAATCATTGCAGCAGTGGTTTACTTGCAGTTACCAGCTCTGCTGTTGACTCTTTATGACCTTTCCAGTAGCACGTACATATTGGAAGCACCAGTTGTGTACAATTTCTGTGTTTCCTGTGATTAGGAGCTGCACAAGTGCCTTTGACCCATCCCTAGCCTACCTCAGTTCTCAAGCTGTAAAACGAGTATTCCTTTTCCTTCCAACCATTGTCTTATCTTTCTGGTTGTAAATTCTTTAAGCCAAGACTGTTGCTCACTTGCTCGTACAGCACCTCATACTGTGTTTTATGAAGCCAATAAAATGTTAGAGATTAAAATACACGGACTGATTTGTCTCCCACTTACGGCACCGAAGTTGTACATCTAAAGGAACATTGCTGATGTCCACAGAAACATGCCAGTGAAAGCAACAGCATGATCCCACCCAAGCTTTGATTTCTCATAGTGGGAATACGAGACCTTTCTCATTTTGAATTCAGATCCAATGCATATCTGTTCCTGGAAATTGTTTGAGGGTGCAGCATAAATAAATGATGGTGTCCCGAAGTTTCAGAGGAGCAACCACTCCCTTCTCCCTGCTCTTGCCAGCTGCCCCCTGCTCTGCTCTGAGCGCTCAGCCTCTTGCAGGGGCTTGGACAGCTCTGAATCATGCTGCCTACAGTATGTTTCTGCTAAAAATAATAGTAGTAATTAATGCTCTTAGTTTTAGTGCTGAAGGCTGAAGTCTGCCTTGATGCCAGCCACAATGGCTATTTTCCCCTGAGATCCCCAAAGCAGGAAGGAGGAGGCAAGGACAGAGGTGGCTGCTTGTGCCTTTCCCAGCACCTCTGCTTCGGCTGGCAGTGGCTGGTCTGCCGTGGGGGTAGCCCGCACTTGCAGAGACAGCAAGAGGCACTGAACTTCTGCAGAGCTAAAGGTAATGGAGCTCGAAAAGAGACACGCATGGAAGAAAATACTCACACAGAGGTATACCTTCTCCTGAAGGGTATAGGTATACAACTAAATAGACCAACATTTATAGGAGAAGTTTTTTTAAGCGAAGGAGCTCTATAGCATAATTTTGGAGGTATCTATCTAGCTATAGACCACACGAGACAATGATGAGGAAGGGAGGGATGTTGGAAGTTTGCATCCCAGCTCCTGGGATGGGATGGTGAGAGGTGAGTGCAAAGAGTCCCTTTCTCCTCTTTATTTCTGGAAAGCGGTTGTCTTGCCTGGGCCGTGCAGATGTCAGGAGCCACAGGCAAGTTGGGGAATTGAACAAAAAGAAGTGGCGGAATGTTTAACAAACAGCATCACAAAAGGCATCTGTCACAATGCATCACCTTCTGTTCCTCCGAGGCTCCTGCCAGAGCCTTTCCCTTTGTCTTGCCTCCTTCCCCTAATTACAGAATTTACTTACTGTCCCCCTGGAGAACAAACGGGGCACTTCAGGTCTGCAGGGAAGGAAGTGTTTATAGAGGAAAAAACACTCACCTGCATGCAGACAGTAACTGCAGCAGGAAAAGTAATCTTTACCCATGGTAGCAAGATTTGGAGGATGGAGGTTGCAAAACAGTGTACAAGGCAGCTGGGACCCCTTTAGTTCTCAAGATAGGGACCTTTCAAAGGCTGTACAAAACCTCTTCTCCCTGATCCTTGCTTAGCAAGCTGGCAAGGCCTTTTCCTTTTATCAGAGGAGAAGAGCTATCGCACGTCAGCCAGCCACATCTCTCCTTCACAGTGAATGACACTTCAGAAGGCAACCTGTTGGTCCTAGTCCTGTCTGCCACGAGTGTGCTCCGAGATGCTTATTTTGACTAAAGCAAGGAGAAAACAGTTGTTGAGGGTTAGGAAAAAAATGTGAGGAACTGCAGCAGCCTGGATTTTGATACAGCTGGCCTAGAAGGAATATCTTTGATAATCCAAAATCTACACTGCTCCCCCAGGCTCCCAACCCTCCACAGCCTGAGGCACCATGTAGCCAAGCTCAGTCATAGATCTGTTCCCTCCTCAGGCCAGAAGCTTTAGCTCTCATGCACTACTGGTAATGATCTGACAAATTGCAGGGTTTTGAGCAGTTTGTGTACATGGGGCTTATATTCGTTGCTTACCTTCTTCCTTGGATCTAACCCTGGTGTCTTAAATGGGAACACATCTCCAGTTCCCCTCTTCCTCCTCCCCCCCAGATGGTGCTGAAGGGATTTAAGGTGAGAGTTTCAGCCCAAAGCCATTTAATGCATCCCAGCAGTCATCTCCAGCCAGACTCTGGGGTGAGTTGCTGGGAGGACCTGATAGATCTGTAGCTCTTTCATCAATCCTCTTTGGTATATGCTTGGCTTACACAGGAAGGTACATTCTTCCACTGCATCAAAACTCAACCTAGCCCTGCGAGCCTACACTGAGCAGCTCCGATATAAATTCAGATAAGCATCTTAGCAAGACATGAAGTCCCTGCTAAGGCTGCTCCCTTTTGCACAACTAACTAAGCACTTCCCTTTAATCCAAATATTTGAGATTGGCAAGAGTTTTCCTCTTTTTTTTTTTTCAGGGAAATATACGTATTTCAAGGTGACACAGTAATGTTCACGGTCCACCAGTCCTGCAGACGGTAGTTCACGTCCTGTTTTGGGGGGCTTTTTGGGTTGCTTCTGTGCATTTTGCAAGGGTGCCTCTGCCAGAAGCAGAGCAGATGGTTATATCTCAAATGGCGTTGAGCCTAACAGGCAACCCCACTATGGACAGGCTGCGGCTGTGGAGAACACAATGAGTATTCATGTGAGAAGAGATCCCAGAAGGTCAATATTGACTATTCATTATTCACTTAAAATATTTGCCATGCAATTTGGGACTGAGACAAACTCCCATGACAGAGGTGACCAGCCACACTATTTGACTAAAAAACATGATGTTACCATAAACAAGGACTGAGCCAGTTTCAGAAAAATAGAGAGAAAATTATTCATCCACTTCTTTGCCCGAGTTAAAAAAAAAAAAAGTGTCTGTATAAAAATCTGGATCAGATAATAAATTTCTACTTTTTAATCAGAAAAGGAAGAAAAGTTGTAAGAAATGTCAATTGTGATCAATACTTCAACCAGGAGAAATGACATTATCATGAGCGTTGCACGGAATTGAACAGACATCACCTGGCATTTGCCATCATAGCTTGGCAGCCATCCAGATAGGTGGCTACTTATCTTCAACAGTAGGAAAGATGTTTCTGTTTCAAAGTTTTTTTCTTTTTTTTTTTCCCATTTTGAAAAAATAAACTATCAAAGTCAAACTTTGCTGTGAAATAAAATTCCAGACAAAAATAAAAAACACACACCCCCCCCCTCCAGCTTATTTAAAAAAAAAAAAGCTACTCCATCTCAACTTGGAATTAGTAACTTTTAATTTGTGGATACTATTTATAGTGGTTTTTTACAAGCTGCTGTCTGTAATGCAGAAGAATGTGACTTTCTTGTTTAAATCAATGCGTTCTGGCAAGCACAGTGTCATCCAGCCATGGCACCACTCAGAGCTGGTAGCCAGGAGACCCAAGTCTTCTCATGACATAACTGACTGAGAGCGAAGAGACAAGGCATGCAGGAGTACACAAGTATTGTGGCAGGACAATGATGAAGGAAACATGTCAAGGAGCAGCATCTGCAAGAACGCAGTGAGCTTGTGGAGAAAGCACTTGTTTTTTGAGGATAAAGGATTAGCAGACCTCCGGGGTCAGACAGGGTCATCATGGATCCCAGAACTTCAGAGGCTGTAGGTCATAGGAGTGTGAGAACCACCACAGCAGGCTAGAGAGAAGGCCCAGCTTAGTATCTTCTCTTGGGTGGTGGCTAGCAGCAGTGGCCAAGGGAAGCACATGGCTGTAAGTGATGCACGAGGACTTGTCGCTCAAATAGAGTCACCAGTCTAATTCCCACCATCACAGCATATTCTATAGATTCTGGTTTGAAGCTGAGAAAGGCATTTTAGCAAAACATCCTAAGAAAAAATAATCAGACATCAGACCTTCCGCTCCTCAGAGCAAGCAAAAAGGAAGAGTTCTATATTTTGCTGGTGAAGACCTATTTTCCCACTGTCCAGGATAGGAAATGGTTGAGCAGGACGTATGGAGCTGCTCAGCTGCAAATGCACAGGACCCATGTCTCCATCCCTCATGTTCCTTGGTGCAATTGCACTTCCCAGAACTCTGTTTCCCCAACCTTATTATGCTGTATTATTGTTATGCAACCTTTGTCACACAAACAAGAAAACAAAGGTAATTAATATAACTGAAATCTATATTGTAACTCATTGGTCCCTTCAGTGTCCGTCTTTGTACTTAGAAACAAATAACGAAAGTCACGAGAACCTTGAACTAGCCTAAATTCCCTGTCTTCAAACCCAGCTTCATCTCCCCCTCCCCCTGCCTTGGCCCTGGAAACAAGAGAAAGTGTAAACAAACATAACAACCTCCAAAGTATTTCAATAGCAAAATAACTAAAGCAATTCTCCTAGGGGCTGGTAAATAGCAGGCAAGCTATCAGAGCCCAGAGGGGGAAAAGTTCAGCCGAAACTAGTTACAGAATCTCAAGATGCAGTGTGACAAACTCCAGCCTGCTCCTGCTCTTGCACGGCATTGCCATTTTCCCGCAGAATGACAGTTTTCAATTACTGGACTGTAGCTAAGAGCAAATTGTGCACTTCAGCAGCTGGAGTTCTCTCTGCTGATTTTCAGACATGGCTGGGTAAAATGTACAGGGGCAATGAAAATGGCTTTCTCTGCACAGCTAACTGAACAAGGACAAGCCCAGAGACTGTCAGGAGAAAGAGAAAGTGAAAAGGAACAGCAAACAGGGAGGGGGAACGGCTGCTGAGTTGATTTACCTCCCTCTCCTTCCCCAGCAATGAGACGTGAGCTGTACATGCTACAAGAGTAAGCCTGTGTCAACCTGTCTGCCGAAACTTTAAACATGATTTAGATTTTTTTTTTCCTGAACTACTAATTCTCTAAATAGTCTGAGATCTGGGTCCCATTATCGCCATTCTTACACATATAATAAAATTTCCCCTTTCCCCCATTAGAGTCTCCCATTAGACCAAAACCTGGATTTCTGGATGTAAGGATGTACTTGAGCTAGAATACCTCCACGGAGGTCAATCCAGGCAGGAGAAGGAGACAAACCCAGGCTTAATGGGGTACTAGAGGTGTCGCATCAGGTACTGTTCAACTGAAGTTTGGGATAACTTGGGGGAAGTTACCCGAATAAAATCATTATCCTAATAAAAGCAGACCTGGAGAGACTCACCAGCCTTTTTCTCCCTATTCCATGCAAGGCAATTTCATCTGGACAGAGAAGAGACCTGCTGAAGTCTGGGGCAGATTTTTCCTGTCTGCTCTGGAGGAGTTTGGGTCTGTAACCAGCTGCAAATCACACGGCATGAAGGAACCAGCGGGGCCGAGGGCGCAGGCTGGCAGCACCCCGAGCTTGTTGACAGCTGCCTGAACGTTGTCCACAAAGTGGACTTGATGAAATCTTTAGCACTGGGCACCTTGGGATCAGTCATTTTGATGTAGTTATTTTTTTTTCTTTACAGCAAATTAATGTTTTACCATGACTGCACTATTTTTCCTGCAGAAACCTTTGCCCTGTGAAAGGGGACTCCCCTGCCCAGGGCTGCTGTGAGTGCACTTGCTGGAGAAGACAGCGAGTCCCACTGCAGGGCTCAGCCACAGGCTAAAAGGCTGTTCCGTGCTTCTCTGGCATCACCTTCTTTCATCCCCCATCAGCATAAGCGACATAGCTTGGAAAAATAAAATGTTACAAGTGCTCTGCTGTTTCAGGAGATCCAGTTCTTGGCGGAGCCCCGTGCCATCCCTGATTACCATCCTCCAGCGTGCCACCTTCATGCTCTGGACAGCCACTGCCTGCGCACGGACCCCTGATGCAGCGCAGGACGACGGAGAGCTGAGCTTGGGAGGCTGCCATTTCCCTGCACCCAGCGAGTCAGGCTACCGTTCTTGTCTAAACAGCATTAAACATCTCTGACAAAGGCGGAGAACCTGGAGAAATTTCCAGTCACGTATGACAATGTCTAGCAACGCATTCCTGCCGAACGGGAAGGAGGAAAGCAGAGGGTAGGGCTAGATGAGTACACTTAGTGGTGACATGCCATTTTTAGATGTAATTATGTAAATTACATAATTCATCTTGAAATATTGAGGTTTTTTTCTGTATTTACTGCAATTACGTCAATTGACCTATTTATGTTATCTGACGTGCTTATCATTAAAATGGGACAATATATCCCATTAGATCCTCTTACTACATTGAATGGAATGATGATTAATTATATCATAAAAAGGAGCTGTGCTACGCATCTCTGAACATGAGATTTGAAGCTTAAAATAAAACAACAACCTACCATCAGAATTTCCTGCCTTAAAACTTCATCTTACCCAGTTGGGAAATAGACTCAGGGTTCCCCACATGGGATTATTCCAGTCCACATTTATATCAATAAGATATTTAGAAAGCCAAACATACTTTATTTTTCTAGGACCTATTGCTATATATTATGCAGAGGCAACATGCCTAGAGAAAAAATCTACCAAACTTGACTCGTTAATACTCATTACAATACTCAGTAATACTCATTACTGTAAGTATCTCCTTTCAGAGTGGAGGAAAGGAGGTTTTCCCAACTACTTTGGTTATAACTTCTCAGAAACCACCCTCTGCTTTTCTTGTGCTTTTGAGATCTCAGGGGGGATCTCAAAGCAAGGAGAGCCCCGGATCTGTGGAAAGGTCGGGAACAGTCTTCTCCCATTGAGCCCAAGTTAAACACAAACCTTATTCTCACAACTGGTGCTGATGACCTGCCGATAGCATCACTGATGAGGCTAGCACACAAGAAAGAAGATAAATCAGCCAGCACCATAACAAGAAACACAGGAGGGAAAAGCAATCAGTGCTGACCAGATGGAAAATGGCAAAATTAGAAGGGGAAGAACAGTGTGTGTCCAGGATCCTTGGACAGAGGCCTAAGACCAGAGTGAAGTCAAAACTGAAAGTGGAAGGACAAAGCAGGAACAGGGTACTCTAAATTCCCCCGACACCTTCTGTAGCCCTAACACAGTTCATCCAGCGCTAACACAGAGACCTAAGACAGGTAGGACAGTTGGGCATTCAGTTTAAGTCCGTAACATAAATGTTGAGTGTCTCAACCTGGGACTAAGTGAAGTCACCTTCATGGGTTACTCACACACCTTCCAACAGGACGTGGTACACAGAGCAGGGAACTGCTTTTTAAAATCCTTGTTCTGAGTTTATTCCATCAGCTCCTTCTTCCAGGGACTGGACCATCGTCTAAGTTGCTGTGGTGATGCTATCCTCCCTGCACCACAAACTAACAAGTTTTACAGCTTAATAATTGATAGTCTTTGAGAGATCTAACTCCTTTTCTTCTCTGTGTTTCCCCCAGAGCATGGAAGATATTTTGCCTATTGGCCTCAATGATTTTCTTTTTATATCTGATTTTGAAGGAGTCTGAATCTTTCAGGTCATGCTATGGCTAGTAACACGGTGGCTCTGGGAATGCAGAATGACAGTGAGGGATGTAGTTTTAATTTCTGCTTTAAATATCAGCTTGAAAGTGTAGGACAGAGCAACTTGCTTGGTCATGTTTTTCCTAAATAAGGGCTTCATCCCCATCCTTACTTAAGCCAAGCTCTGCCTACTTCTCCTTGTCTAAACCTCGTCCTCCTTCAGCCTATACAACTCTGCAGCAGTTTGTCCTTTCAGCACAGGCATGAAAGTTTAGACTGGAGCAAAAATTGGGCCAGCGAGAAGTCCACGTGTGGGGTGTGGGATGTGTGCAGGGATCCAGGCTGACCATTCAAAGGCACAAGAGGAGCTGGGTGGCTCCATTCAGTTGCTTGCTCTGTTGGACACTTACAAAGCTCCTTTAGTTCTTCTTTTTCTGGACAATGATGCAGTCTGGTACAGGCCCAGTTTTTTAGTTACTAACATGAAAGTCCCTACGCACTGCTATCACATAGTACTTGAGAAAGAATAATGACCATATGTCCTTAGGGGACTCGGAGCTATGGGGACAAGGACTCTCAGAAAAAGCATGAAAGCGATCCATCATGTGGATCGTACTGGAGCTCGGCGCCAGTAAGGACTGTCTCCTCAGAGATGTCTGTTAAGTTTCTTGGTACTGTTCCTACTCAATCCCTAACCATCTGCTGCTCCTTTGAACAGGCAGAGGTGATGGAAAGAAAAAGAGGATTATTGCAATATGCCCCTTCTTAGCTGATCTCACCCTCTCTCACTAGCCAGCACGTGGTCCCAAAGGGAAAGGGTTCAGCTCATTTTAATCCAATGGAAAGGGCTCAAGTGCATCTAAAGAGGGTTTCATCGTCGTTTGTTTTACTCAATTAAAAACCTGCAGACACAGATTAGCTCCCTGCTGCTCAGTGTAGGAATTCTTTTAACACTACCGTGATTTACGATCTACCAGACAGTGTTTAACGAATGTCATCCAGAATCCAAAGATGCTTAACATAGGGCTGGTCACTCGTGTTAATGAAAAATGGATTTGAGGTGACAGTCGCTTGCGTGGCTGCATTTTGATAACAAACGACATAGCGGGGCCAGAGCAGAGGGAGACTTTGTAATTAATATTACAGTAGAATCAGGTATGTAACGGAGAGCTCGACTTAGAATTAAAATCAATACAACAACTGTTGGGACGTGTCACTCCTGGTCCCTAGGCCCTGAGATATTATGCCAGACGGAGGAAGGGCTGATGAGGAGGTGATGACACACAGTGAATATCCATCTTGTGTTAACTTCAGGCAAGAAATTATGCTTAGTGGAATGTGTTGGCAGTTGGGGGATATCTTACTGGCTTTTTGTCAGTTTTGTGGTTTTTTTTTCTCTTTTTAGTGGATGGGTGAACAGGAGGGACTATGGACAACTTCTCTCTGTTGCTATTGCTGATTTTCTTTTCAAACAATATTTCACACCAACCAATTACTGTGTTGCTGTGGTGTGGCAGGTTTTTGGGTTGCTTTGTTCTCCAGTCTTCCTGCAAGTCAGAAAAAATCAAGTCTAGAGTCTGTGATGGTTACGGCTTTTATGAAAATATAACGCAACTCCATGTTTCTGACAAAACACTTTGCTTGCAGCAACAGGGACGGCTCAGATTATTTTCAGCCTCCCTCTTCTGTTGCCTTCCTTACCTAGCCATTCAGATGGCCATCTCCATCTCCAGAGTGGCTGCTGTTGTTCTAACAGAATTTTACTTTGAGGATTCAGGATGTGAAGATGTGAAAAGGTCAAGTGGTATCTGAATTAGGATAGCAGAGAAATTGTTTGTGTATTTCTAGAAAATTCTTCTAAAGGAAAAAATATTGGAAATTGAAAAGTCAACATTTTAACCACTCTCATGAGCAAAAAATCTGCAGTGGGTGGGGATACAGGTTGTATTTGATCCAGATATATGATGCTTTGCATTTCACATCAATGTTGACCTTCGTCCCCTCTTGCTTTTTTTGTGTTATAAGCTAGAATTTCAAAACTGAAAGTGTAAATCCATTTTTGTTCAGAAATGCCGCTGGGAATAATATGACAATGATGGAGCTTTTTCTGCACTTTCTTAAATTCAGTTATATTTAAATGTGGTTATTTAGGAAGCTAGGGTAGTTTTACAACTGGTTTTAGCTCCAGCAAAACAAAATAAAGCCCACGGATCATAGTAACACTCCAAAACAGCCTTAGACAGCATCTTTTTGGTCATGTTCAGTACAGCTGCAATCTGTAAACATTATGGTTGGACACTGTAGCAACCAAATACCACAGCGGCTAGTAAATGAGCAGCAATATCTATATATCAGATGAAGGGAAATCCATTATCTGTATGCATTGCCCCGAGGCTGGAGTTCAAAGCTCAAGCCAATCTCAGAACAAAAATCGACTCAGAAATGATGCCCAAATTTCTGTCAGCGCCTGCGAGTGTGACAGAAGTGCTTGTTAACATCCACCACCGAGATCAAGGGCTGTAATTGTATCCCTGCAGCTAGGTGCCTAAATTAGGGCCTCCTCCAAAGTCCACCAAAGCCAGTAAAAAAGGCTTTGACTGATTTCATTAGGTTTTGGAGCTCCTCTTAATGAAAAGCCCATCTGCTACTCAATTCACAGGCTCCTGAGTCTCTCACCTTCTCTTCCTCTACTCCCCGCAAAACAAAATCATACCTCTCATGTGACACCAGTGAACTTCTCATCTTATTTTTGGCTAGGAATACAGAGAACAGAAGAAACATAGCAGTATGCAACCTGAATCGCCGTAGTGGGGTTCATTTGGGGGGGATTGCAGGTTTCTTGCTGTAGACAGAAATCTGGACAAATGCACTCCTTTTGGTTATTGCTCCCTTAAGGCTGAGCCTTCAGGCACAGATCATGAATGGGTTAATCCAGCAAGCCAAGATATCCCCGTTTATTTTAATCTGTGAATATATGGAATGATCCCTAAGGGAGTTTTAACTATATCTTAAGAATAGCAAATGCACTTATAAGTGAAGGTGACATTTCTTATGCCTTCTAATGCCCCTTTCCAGTGTGCAGTCTGACCGTGTGTACAGGGAGATTGAAATGGCCTCCTTCATCAGTGGCCTTCAAATGAATGAATATCTGCCAGGCACGATGGAGGTAGAGGTGATTCTGCCTTAGATGACCCCTTGAAGATTCTTCACCATACTTATATTCGCAAAAAATGGGCTTCCCCCCTCATATGATACATCCAATATATGAGATGAGGACCATACTATGGGGTTGCAAATAGGGAGTGTGTTTTCCAGTGGGACCTTTCCAAGCATAGAATCATAAATGGTTTGGATTGGAAGGGACTTTAAAGATCATCTAGTTCCAAATCCCCTGACATGGGCAGGGACACCTTCCACTAGACCAAGTTGCTCCAAGCCCCATCCAACCTGGCCTTGAGCACTTCCAGGGATGGGGCATGAAGTGTTTCAGTCTCTCATCCTTCAGTGCTGTCTCAGAGCATCTCCTGCTTTTCACAACTCTTGTGTCCCTGGTTGGCAGATCCCAGTTTAATGTGATTAGACACGCTTAGGACACTTCACCACAGAGTAAGTGAGAGGTCCTGCTGCCACCTCGCAGATGCATAAAGTAGAAGCCTGGGGAGAGAGTGGGAGGGGGTGGATCTATCAAGAGGGAAGCAGAAGGTGGGACTCATTGTGTGAGACGATGTGTAGACTTCATGGGCCTGGGACATGGACAGACAGAAAAAAAAGGGAAAGGGAAGGCTGTTCTGCTCTATACCTTTGGGCAAACACACTCTTGTGGAGTATTTCCCCACAGGGCTAATGCAATTGATGCTCAGCAGCCTACAGGAAGAAGGGCTGTGAAGGCAATTGGCCATGATGCAGAAAAAAATGGAAATACTTCCATAAGTGCTAATTTAGTAAACACTATGAAATGGAAACACATTGCAGGGAGGGCAAAAAAGCAGGGGAGAAGGATTCTGTGAGAAGTAGGCCCACAATTACTGATGTGACTGATACATACATATATATATATATATATGTATTTTAGGCCCACCAGGTGTCCCCAGAGCAGTGATTGAAGGTCTAATTCACCAGGGATAATTACCTCCGCCCCATAGGAGGTGAAGTGTGCTCACTCAGTGAATAGCTCTGATGAAGGGCCGTGCAGGGAAGGCCCCAAACAGACCAGTGGAAGCAAATTGTTTCTTAATAGTTTTCAGCCTGTGACCTGTACATTTCACTAGTCTTAAATGCCATGGAAATGGCAGCTCTGATGTGCCGGACCTGCACCGCCCAGGAAGGACGGTTCAGAGAGGCAATCGGCTGTGGATGCCATTTGCTTACTCACGGTAGCACAGGCGAGGAGGGGAGTGATGAAACCTGTGAATGTGAGGGGTGCAGTGCATGACTTAGAGACCAGACCTCAGCCATATGTGAGTTTCTATCCAGATCCAAGACTTTTCCTGTAGGTTCAGGTCTATTATTGCTGTTCTAATTCTTTCTCTCTAATGAAATGTCTTCATTTTCATTACAAGAAGACATTGTTACGCCTAAGCTGTCTGCACTGCCTACTGGACAACTGACCTGATCATCAGAGCAAAGCTCCTGGCTCCTCAGCCCTTGGAAATGTGGGAAAGGCATATGTTCATCAGCGCTGAATGGCTGCCCTGATGCTGCACTGGCTTCATCAGGTTGGCGAAGAACCACAAAGAAACAACATGCATTAGCACAGATCACTCCTGCCTGCTCACTGACATCTCCTAATGCATATTTACACTTGTGCCTTCTTTAATCACCGGTGACAAATTTTGTCCAAATCCTAGGCTGGATTTGGGAGCTCTATGGGTGAGAAATGCAGTTGCTCTGTTCATTTCTATAGGGCTCAACAAACAGGAGCCAGTGACGTGAAGTGCATGTGGGCAAGTAAGCGCATGCATGTACTCACACAGAATTCAGATATTTAACCTCTGGACGAGAAAAAAAGGACAAGGGTACTTGTGAGAAACTCATGACTGTACAGTGGCATCACTTGAGTGGTTATTGAAATAATGATTTATTTTGGACATTTTGTATACAAACAAAAGAAGTCTGTGCTTAGAATAAATTATTTCCTTTCATGGGTTAAGTCGTAAAGTATCTGGAAGCAAAGAATTGTCAGCTGAAGGAACCGGCAAATAGATCTGAATAACATACGAAATTTGGAGAACTTTGTGATCTCTTCAGACAATATGTGAATATGCATCAGTATGCCACGTTCTTTGAATAAATTATTCCTTTTAAATTATTCACTCAGTTCTAGTGATTGTTAAGATGAGGGGATTTTGACATAAAGTGCTAACTAGTGAGATTAAAAAAAAGCTGTATACTTTTTTTTTTATTCTTTTTGTTTTAGAATTTTCTACCTGCATTAGCATCACTTTTCTCTTTTCAGATAACTTTTTCTTTAAGCTTGTCTCTCATTCTCTTCTTTCTATCCAGCTCTTTCTTCCTCTTTCTTTTCAGCACTGCCTGAAGACAAAACAATTTCTCTGAAGGAGATCCTTTTAGGCTATAATGGGATTAGGCCTTGGAGCGGAGATCTTGTTTGGATCAGCTGTTGAACTCACAGGAGTCCTGTTAAAGGCCTATTAAAATTCCATGTAATACCTCAGTAAGTAACATGCGAATCCCCAGCTCATCTTTGGGAATTAAAGTGTGCAGAGCTTACGTGGCTGCTGTCAGGAAGGTTACGCAGACCTAGGACTCATTTGTTTGAAGAATAAGAGGACATCACCCGCCTATTTCCTACACCTCCAAGAAAATACTGGAGTTAAATATTGCAGAAGAATATTGTTCATTCTTGAACTAAAAGAGCTGCAGCCCTGAGGGGACCTGACTGAAAATCAGTCCAAGGCAGACAACTGACCAGTGACCGTCACCTTTCCAGGGATGACACAGCGATACAGGTGACCTGTGCATCTCAAAGGAAGGTTTGGAAGGTTAGGTTTAATTCAGATTATTTTATCAGAAGCTCTCTGTACTATAAATTCAGCGGAGTACCTCAGAATGAGTTGAAATAGCTCTCAGCAGGACGGTATCTTCCCTGAGATCTCCTAATTCTTCTCAGACAAGAGACACCATAAGAATAGACTTTTCTCCCTTCTGCACACGCGTTTTTTCTGCTTAGATTTGAGATCTGAAAGTGCTTCCATTTCTTCAGTTTCTTGTTATTTTTCAAAGTTAAAAAGTTAGGGATAGCTCTCAAAATGTGCTTGGGTAAACAGAATATTAATACATTCTTAGATACATTATATTATATTGATCACCCAGCACTGCATCAAGCTTTGGTGTGCTACTATGCTACCAAAGAAATAATTCTTTCCACCCTACTAGGCAACAGCAAATTGCCAGAGCCTGAGGGGGGAAAGGAAAGGAAAGAAGGGGTGAAATGTGAATTCAGAAATAAACAGTCTTTGGTGTCTCTGAAATTAGAAGCAGCTGATCCAAAACGTGACAGAAGGAGAAGCCCTTGATGTGAGGCTTGCGCTTGCAGCTTGACAGCCGCTTCCATCTGAGACCTTTGTAACCCGAACGTGTTCTCCTCTCCCGTGGCATGGCCAAGGCTGCCCTGCCACTGGTGTGCTTCAACACCCAGCCCTGCTTCAGCGTTGACATGCCACCGGGGCAGCTTGTACCTCCTCTCATTCATTAGGCTTGGACAATGCTGGAACCATTTGTGGACATTTCTTTTAAGAGCATCTCAGAGCTTTTTACAAATCTTTATTGATTAAGCATCAAAATCTTCACCTGATGTAGATAAGTTTAATGCTATTATCCAGATTTTACGAGACAGGTTTTATTGCAGACACGGAGAAGTTAAGCAACTTGGTCAAGGTCAGACATCAACATGTGGTAGGACAGGGAACAGAGCCGGACTCACACATGGAGACACTCTGTGCTCTTCATATACATCACCTCTTATAACATTGTATTTCTAATTATTGCGCCTCTGGATTATTTCAGGCAATGTTATGGATTTTACTAACAGATATGACAAGGGAAATATATTTGCATACACAGAGAAATAATTGTACAGAAGTGTGTTATGGCAATTGCAGGTGGGAACTGGCTGGCAGGATTTCTGTGATCTGTTTCTCCTTTTCTGTGAGTTATGTAGCACTCAGGCTGTCTGTCTTGGCTCCCTTTGGTAGTTTTAACCTGAGTGGGGTGAATGCTCCGTTCAGGAGGGCAGGATCTGCTGGTAGCTTCTGAGATGGGGAAGGGAAGATTCAGGGCTGGGATAATGTATAAGACTTTCACATGGATTAAAATCCTTATTTTGCCCCTGACCTTGCATGAATTACTGTTGCTGTCTATGCCTCAGCTTTCCACCTGTAAAATGGGAGTATTTGTGACACTTAGCTGTGCTGCAGGGACTAATATAGCCAAGAATGTCTGTGGTGATACTGGAGTGATGGAAGTTTATTGAACTCGAAAACTATTGGGCCAAAATTTCCTGGCAGCCTGGCCATGGAGCTGATGCGTGTTTCTGTGGTGGGGACAGACTCTGTGAGGAGAGGGGAGGATGTCTGCAGCCTTGTGGCCCAGCCCTGTACCACTGCCACTCAGCTGGTCCTCTCCTGCCCTTCTTCCCCACTCAGATTTGCTGCTGCGTCAGGGTAGAAAAGGGCCTGATGTCATTTTGAGCAAGAATTTGTCTGAAATGACCGAAATGTGCAGCTGAGCCCGTCCCACCTGCTGCTCTCCAAATGTTCTTGCATGTTCAATTTCACCATGTATGAGTGCTGCAGCAGGGAGGAGGAGGAGAGGGCCTTCCTCTCCTCACCTGTCCCTCTGCAGAAGCCAAACAGGGCTAGATAGGATTGCTGCAGCTCTTACAGGAGCAAAAGCCACCTGAAAGCTTCACAGCCTTGGTCAGGCTCCCTGAATGGGCTGGACATGGGGATATGGTTTCACTCCAAAACCAGATGATCTTGAAGATCATGGTCTAAGTCCTCTGAGCCAGGCTTGGTCCTATGCCCCTTAGTGCTGCTGTGCAGGAGGACGCTCTGCTGGTACCTGCCAGACAAGCCCTACAGCCAAACGCCCAACAGCTTGTGCTCAGGGCAAAACCCACCAGATATTTGGCAAGGAGAAGGCTGCTAACTCGCAGCACTGGCGTCAGCGCGGGGCTGCCATGCACCCTGCCTCCACAGCTTCCCCCGGACAGCCGAGGCAGGTCCTCAGCTGAAGTGAGGAATCAAACTGTATCAGAGAGACAGAGGCTAGAAGAAAATGTTATTGCTCATTAGCAGTCTAGCTAGGCAGCTGTTTATGAGCCATGCGGAGCTATCAGAGCGCTGGACTACGAAGCTGGGGAGCTGCAGGCATCCACGAGAAGGCATTTGTCTCCTTTTATCCTCAGGTAAAGCCTTGCCTAGAGCATAAATTCTTTTTCCTCATGCTGACAGGGGAGACGCAGGTAAGAGCAGAGCCTCTCCGGTGAACAGGGAGCTGAAGCAGTGACCATCTGCACAGCCGCTACTTTCAGAGCTGCTGTAGATCACAAATGCCCCCTTGAGCCCAGGGAAGGGATTGTTCATACAGATGTCCTCCATCCTTCGACCTTCCTCTAGCCTTCTGGTGAATGAAAAAAGGGACTTTTGTGGCAGGATTTTAGGAGATATTCCTATTCTTTCCATCCTCCCTATTTTGATGGCTAGCTTTGGGTGCAGCGCTGTTTTGCAGGGAAGAGGATGGCACAGTGGTTTCCGTCTCCACCACCCCACTTATCCCTGACCTGCTGTGGTCTCCTCACCAGGGCATGCACAGAAAACGATTTTCTGTTTTCTGATCCTTTCTTATTTGCTCCTACCTGTGCATGGTGCCAACTACACAGTATTTTAATGGCAGCTTAAATGCAGCTTGTGTTTAGAAAATGTTTTTGGATCCCTTTTAATAATCAGGGGAAAAAAATGCATGATGCTTTAGAAAGAGTCTGTAAGCAACTGTGTGGGGCATGAATGAGCTCCTGTCACCTAAGCCTCATGCAACTCATGTCACCTTGGCCTCCTCTGTTTCTCCAGTTTCTGTGAAAGGCTGGCCATGTATCATACCCAACTCTCTTTTTTTTCCATGAGTTCATTCTCACTCCACTAACTTCCACAAAAACTTCTGAGCTACTTCCTCTCCTATTCCCAGCTAGTCCAAGTAGTTAATTTGCTAATGCCCGGCTACCGCAGAGAGACCCCAGTGTGTCAGCTCCCAGGAACTCAGCATTTAAGAGTTTACAGGGGTTACATCCTCCAGCAACCAGCCGTTGAGCCTAGCACCTCACTGCTGCCTGGATTACTGCATGCCACGTTGTACATTTTGATGAAGCAAATGATGCAGCATTCTGCCCTGGCAGATCATCAGATCCAGGGAAAAAACTGAATGGGTATGATAAAACCAGTGATTTAATATGATGTCTGCCCTGCTGTTCCCCAGTTTGGGGGATTCGTGTAAGTGAGGAGCAGATGGGATCTCCAGGGGGAAATTCTAGGCTTGCATTACTGAAACCAATGTAAATTTAGTACTGTATTTCTAAAGTGTTGCTGGAAAGCAGCCAGGAGTCTGAAATCTATCCAAGGTTTTCACCTCTCTGATTCAGATATATATTTTTTTATATATATATAGTTATATATACACACACTTATTTATTCATATATTTCTCATGGGTGGGAATATGAAGTTTCATTCTCATGTGTTTGTGGTTCTTCTTGCTTCAAATGTCACCTGACTCTCCATTTGCCCTTTCTGGAATGAGAGAGAACATCAAAGCCTTGACCAACTGTAACTACCAAGGAAAAGCTTGCACTGCTCCCAAGAACAGGCACCGGTAATGCTGTCGTACCAGCCAAATTTTAACTTGTGTTATAACCTTCCAGGTCCTCAAACTTCTCATGCAGTTCGCAATGGATAAAAAGACATTTGTCACTCTTCCTTTTGTGCCCAACTACCCGACACAGTGTCACTACCAGCTATTGGACATTCATCCCTCTTCTGCCCCTTGAAGGTGGCTGCGCATAAAGAAGCCTCTCTTTGCTTCACCGTCCATAGTATACATTTTGCAAAGCCTCTTGAGGAAGGCAGGAATGCTGTAAATACCAAATCCTTTTCTAGAGGTTGTTAGGGTTGCACCCAGCATGTGGGACATTGCTGCTTTTCATTAAAGCCATCTCAGGCCATTCTAGAGGCAACAGCTTTCATCTGGCATGCTCTGCATCCTGTCCCTTACGCTCTCTTCCCCAGCGGTGCACTGAATGATTTGAAAGTACTACAGCCAAGAGAAATCTTGGCCCTATCCTATCTAATCTGATCAGTTCAACAGAGCAAAAGTGATAGAAATCCACAAACCTTGCCAATAAAAAGATTTTCTTTTGCTAGGGCTGACATTTGGCATGATCTTTACCTGTATGTGAAAGGGATTTTAAAAAAAAATCAACAAGAATGTCCCTTAAAAATCAAAACTAAGATTGGATGATATAAAAACAGGAGCCGACATGAAACAGTCGTCTTTAGCACAGGGTGTCAGGCCAGCTGACATACCATATTGATTTCAGGAAAAGCCCAAGGATGGAAAGGCTTCGTGTCATTACATGCCACCTCCACTCTTGTCTTAAGGAACCTGCATAGCACCAGCACCTCCAAAGCAACAGCGATCTTGCGATCAGCCCTGGCAACCAGCATTTATGATGCAGTTTTGTAGGGTTTTTTCCTGGGTAAGAAGCCTTCCATGTCTTCAGCTGAAGATACTACAGAAGTGCTAAATGTTGATGTGATCACAAGTTTGCCAGTGTGCAAGTGAGATGCAGTATTCTGGACTTGGAAATGAAAAATCGACATTTTCAAAGCTCCTTCAAAACTATAATTGACATATATTCTTCAAGCTCAGCTTAAATGATACTAAGGAGTTAAATTTGGCTTCTTGTTTTGTCCCGCATTGCATCTTGTAACTTTTACTGAAAGTCCTGAAAATTTTTTAAGAAACCAATGTATCCCTATTAAACATCTTGGTTTCAATAAATCAGCATTTTCCAATAGAAAATCTGTCTGCCTATTCTTATTTTATTTTTGATCAGTGTTATATTTCAGAGAAATGTATTTTGCAGTGCAGCCTCAGAAACAGGTAAATTACTATGCTGGCTCAGATCCATAGTTCGATTAGATTCATATTTTGCATTTGACAGTACAGCGAAGAGGTCATTTCAGAATCCATTGCAAGAAGCACAGGAATGGAGTTACCTGCTCCGGGTGAATTTTCTCCCCAGCCCACGCTAGACAGCCATGATGAGGCTGAAGCCTCCTGAACAGTCTCATAAACTCTATGGTCTCAATGATCATCATCCCAGTGATTCCCCCCATTCGTTCCTGTAGGAAAGCTATTCACTTTTCTTAATTTCTTTCTTTAAATCCAAATTCTTGCAACAGCTTTGGAGGTGACATTGGTTTACATCCATGCACAGTGAGTGGTGTACACAGATGCGCTGGTCTCCCCATGAAATGACCCCTCGCTGCCCAAGGACTCTGACTCCACGGATAACCTTCCTTTTCCAACGCAAGCCCTACTTCCCTGGGACTGCCATGACCTTTCCTTTCCTACAGGGAGGAGACAAAAAGGCAGCCGCCTCCCCTTGGATCAAGCTGCTGGATCGTTCAGCAGATGTCTGGTTGTGTGCCACTCGGAAAATGTCACTGCCTGCCGGCAGCTCCAAGCAGGTGATTAATGCCAGATTGAGGATTTTTCTGAGCTACATTTGGATCCTTCTGTTCGCTGCCGCTTAGTGAAATGACAACCTGGCCCTCGTGCCACCGGAGGCAAGCGTAAAGCCTGGCACAAAATGGAAGCAGGGGATCTTCCAGGTCTCGCATGGGGAGGATGAAGGTCTTACCAGAAGACTGGTGAATTAGAGATGAATGGGTGATTCAGCTAGGGGCAAATCCTGCAGTCACGGCTCCAGTGAGGGCTCGTGGACACCATCCCTACTCTGTTTGCTTTGCCTCATCAGCTACAAATTTGTCATTAGAAAAATGGTGCTAATTATTTGGCTGCTTCCCTCAGAAGCAGCTGAGTTTGAGCAGGTGCCATAGAGTTTCAAAACCATTTAGGATGTAGACATTGCAGAATGCAAGTGACGGCTGGAGTATCGATGTGTGTGTAAGAAAGCCTTCAAGGGGTGGAATGAAATCTGCTGTTTGAGAGATTAGATTTTTATCCTGTTAGAAGCAGGAAATGAAGGGGGAAAGGTGAGAGATGAGGGAGGAGTGAGCATGAGAAAGTGATGCCTTCTTGAACCAAAAGATATCATAGGAAGCTTCTGTGCACGATCGTAAGGGAGTCTTAGACCTGCGCAGACCTCCACAATAGGCAGATTGCCCAAAGAGACTCAAATAGGGCTTTGTCCCTTCAGGGAGTTTCTTTTCAGTCTAAAAGGGTCAAACATGATAGTGTGATGTCTCCTGATAAGAGTAAAGAGGATTCTATCCTCAGACCCTTTAGAAGTTTAAAAAACAACATTTGTTCTAAAATACAGTTTTTAAGCAAGCAAACAAAAGAATGCAGTACCCTGGCCATCATCCCACACATGAGCTCAGTCTTTTTTCAAGTGTTGGTGTTGAAAAAAGGAAAAAAATCAGCACCTGACTTTCTTTCCTCCCTCTTCCCAGTTCCTCAATATATTTATCTTTTCTCCACTTCCTCCACATCCTCAGATTGGTTGCCTGCACTGCCATGTGAGGGGCTGTTCCTTCAAGCTGACAGTTCCTTTTGTAAACTGAAGACTTCCTGAGTTGCTGGTGCTGCTGGTTTCTCTATTTTAAAACTTTGATCTCATGACTGAAACGACAGAAAAGAAAATCAAGGCTTTGGCTAAGTTCCCAGCCCTGTCACTTTCTGACCTTGAGCCAATCACATGAACTTCTAATGTCAATATTCCCATCTGTTAAGCCTCACAAAGATGTTGTAAAGCAAAATTAATAAATTGTATTGGGATATCTACACTTACAGTCAGTAGCATTTCTTTCATGAGTAATCCCATCGACTTGTGTGCAATCACATTGAATAAAGTATTACTCATCATGAGTAAGGGGCTAAGAATCCAACCTTTAATATTTGTAAAAAGCTTGGGGATTTTTGTAGAAGAAGTTGGAGAGAAAGGAATTCTTTCTGATCCAGGCTACAAATGTGCAGAAATTCATCCACCATTAGTGTCTAAAAGGCAGATAACAGTGCCCTGTTGACTCTCTTGCACACTTTCCCTGCTGAAAGGGTGATTTGGAGCCTGATGGTGCACAGGGAGTGATCACGGGCTATAGCAGAGATGGAGATGGAGAAGAAAGACAGCAAGTTTGAGAGGGAGGAATGAATGAAACTTTGTCCTGTCAGAGTCAAAGGTTGCATCACAGCAGCAGGGAAAGAATATCCAGTATTGAATCCTAATGAAAAAACACACTGGGACATCATTTAATGCTTCAAGTTTAGCGAATATATCCTGAAGCACACCACGCTTCTAGCTTTGCTGTGGAAGGATGCCCTTCAGAGCATCTCCTTCAGAGAGCTCCAGAGTCCCTGCCCACAGCAGTGTGTACCCTTGAGGAAGACGCTGCCCTTGGGAAGAGCCAGCTTGGCTGCTTGCAGAAAGGACAGTGTCAAACTTTGACAGCAATAAGCTCACAGAAGAGGGTACTGTGGGAAAGAGACAAGGACGTTAAGTTTGAGAACCAGAGGCTTTTTTACCCCCCAGTCCACCTGCTTATCATGGTGAGATAACAGCTAACATAAGCAAAGCTAGAAGTAGCTGCTGACATTTCCCTGCTGATTCTTTCCTCTCCCCCTACACACAAGAAAATACAAGAAATGCCTGACTTTGATAGCAGCTGTCAGGCATGGGTCATCCTGCCAAATAGAGCTCTTACGGCTTTTCCCACGGCAGACTGGAACTCTGGAGGAGGAGCGGGGACCAGGAGGTGGTGGAACAGGGAAGCCCATGGAGAAGGGCTGTGCAACATGACCAAGCGCCCTGGTAGAGATGTGCTCTGAGGCATTCGGTATCACCTCTTTCCCATGGGCATCCCTCTCAAGATTTTTTCACAGGGAGCCACTCCACCTGTGCCACATCAGACACCTATAGTGCTTTAATCTGTGCCTATGGGGTGTGTTTATGTTCTGGAAAGCTACATCAAAATGTAGATGCCCACTGATGCGTTTTTGTGTCCGGCCCAAGCATGGTTTGTGTTCAGGGTTCTCCTAGGACTGAGATAACCTCAAGGAAGTGGGGATGTTTTGGGATAAGTATCTTCATTGTAACTCCTGTGCAGCAAGCCCAAATTTTGGCTAAGATTTTTAGTGTCTCTGGCATCTGATGCTGAAGAGAACCGGCTGTCACCTGGAATTCAACTGACAGCATTTAAAATTGCACAGACGCATCCCTGCCACAGCAGAGATCAAGTAACTTTCCCCAGGGCCAGGTTTTCATGCAAGTCATAAAGCAGCACCCATTTATATGAGCAGAGGACTATATCCCGTCAGACCTCTTCACATGAGAATTCAAATGGGTTTGCATCTCTCCCACAAATAGAAAAAAAAATGAATAGGTCCTCTTGTGTGTTTATAATTTTAGCAAGTGTATTGCACTAGTATCTACAATCAATATACTATGCCCTGACAGTGCATATGATAAACAAAAGGGAGTCTGCCATGGCAACTGGTGCATATTTCATATATTTGGCCTGATTCTGATAGCTTTTTTCCTTGTGTAATCCTCTTCTCATACCTGCATGAGTCCATATGAGATCAGAATTGGGTTAATTAATTGATTTGTGCTTTCTCCAGCATAAGCTTGGAAGCTTTCAGCAAACAAAGATTTAAAACAATCTCCGAGATCTGATTTCTAACTGCGTTGGGCACCTGGCATACCACTGTCTCCTATAGGCTTTGAAAGAAGACCTTAAATCACTTGACTGATAAGTTAATTCTAATAGCTCACTTAACAAGTACTCCTTCATGGATATATATCCCTCATGACAATAGCTAATGTTAAAGAGGTGCTCTGAAGCATACAGGGGAAGTTAGGATCACAGGCAGAGACCGGTGAGGTTACATGGGTCTCAGTCCACTGCAGTAGCTACAGGACAATTTTGCCTGTGTGCAGAAGTGCGGCTCAAGGTGCTTCATCTCTTCGAATCACCGGGGCAATTTCCTTCCCAATTTCCCTGCTATTGCAAGTCTTCAGACTTAGTTGTGTCCTCTTTAAGGAAAGTACTGTCCCATTTCCATGCTGTGGGTACAGAACTAACACAATGAGAAATGACTTTATTTAAGCACTCTTCTGAGGTTTAAGGTTGTCATTACTGCCCATGCTTTCCTCCTCAGAGAAATTCAGGAAACTCTTGTTGTTATTTGCCTCAAAGCAAACAAGCAGCTGGAAATGGCACAGGTAGTTATGTTTAAAGAGAGAAATTGTTTCCTTTTATTTACTCTGTTTTCTTCTTAATTTGCTCAAGTGACCTTTTCTCCATTTAATGCTGAAAAGAGCAAACAGAACAGCTGATTGACCTGGATATCTTTTATTCGTCGTTGTTGTACTCCAGGTACTCACACACAGTTCAACTGACTTCTCCGGGATTTCAGCCTATTTGCTTCAGCATAAACAAAATAAAAAACCCAAGACCACTGTTCATTTCTTTCCCTTTTCTTCCTCCAGCACTACTACCACCTAGGTACCCTGCAAGATGGTGACACCCTCGTATGGACAGTTTTCCTATGTATGACAAGAAAGCCTCCCTTATCTGCAGAAATTCTCATTCTTTTCCCTACCTCCTTTGCCCCCTATCAATGCTTTCCTTAAGTTGCTGCTCCCAAATGATCATGTTTTCCAGGGCAAAAAAATGCAGCTGATGTTAGAAAACAAGGGAGGAAATAGAATATCTCTCAAAACAGCTTTACATTTCATTCAGGTCTTTGATGACCACTGTGCATTGAACGCGCATCTTCTACTGAGCTCCCCACAGTAGCCTCCATCTTCTTTTGTCCCTTAGAGGATACGATTCATTTGTATATGAATAGTTTCTGTTGTCCTTCCCAAAGCATGTTACGCCTGCAATGGCCTCAGCAGGATTTTATTTGCTGTTGTATGGCCCACTTACATCGTTCTCTGAGGTCTGTCTTAAATTAATTTCTTGTCATCTTCTCCAGACCTAAGTAACAGAAGAAGATGGAGGAGGGAGGAAATTTTGTTCTTTGAACAAATGTTGCCCTTTTTCACTATACCACCCCATCCTCAGGCTCTTAATTCATA
Source organism: Phoenicopterus ruber ruber (assembly GCA_009819775.1). Lineage (NCBI taxonomy): Eukaryota > Metazoa > Chordata > Aves > Phoenicopteriformes > Phoenicopteridae > Phoenicopterus > Phoenicopterus ruber. Next base: position 8,719,831 of record CM020234.1, read on the forward strand.
TCTCTAACAATGCTTGTCCTAGGAGTAGTCCCTGGAGCACCTCCCACTATTAACCTCTTTCCATGCTGAGAATTGGACTTTTTATTACAGCTCTTTGATTTTTATGTCATAGCTTGTTTTCAATCCATGAAAGAACTTTTACCTCTTACCTCAAGGTAACCCACTAAGCTTTCCTTAATAGCTCCTTGTGAGGGCTTTTCTCAAAAAATCTTTTGAAAACCTAAATAAATCGCCTCTGCTTGTTCAGAGGTATCCATTATTTTTGTTAACATTTTGAAATGCATTAAAATAGATTGAGAAGCACGACGATTTACCGTGACAGCCTCCATGCTGGTTTGTCCCACGCATCTGGGGGCATTGTAACTCTGTCTTCAATGGTTTTTCTCTTATCTTTTCTTCAATTGAAGTAAGGCTTGCCAGCCTGTAATTCCTTCATCTCCTTTCACACCTTTATTTAAAGATGGATACAGCACTGGCCACTTTTCAGCCCTCTGGCATGAGTTCTGATTTTAATGAAAAAAGTGACAGGCTTTGTGCTAATAGCTCTACTTCTTTGCTCTCTCATTCCTTCTGAATTTGTGTCTGGTCCCAGTGACCTATAGCAAATTGATGGTCTCATCCAGTAGTCTTTACACGTGCGAGTAGGTCCATTAACTTCAGCAGCCCCTCTTTAACTTCAAAGAGCGCATCTGTAGAAATGAGTGCTCTTCAATCAGGTCTTGTTCCTCCATCTGTCATAGTAAGCATGAATGTTTCCATGCCATCTTATGCTTCACGAATTGTTTGATTTTGGATGGGTTTTTTTCACTTCTTCCCCTTTTCTTACCATTGTATGTTGAGATTTGGGCATGGGCGGTTTTTTACTGTATGTGAGTGTGGTCTGTACTACAGCGGATGGCTAAGCCCTTGTATGAACTGTAGACTTCCAGCACACATCCTTATCCCTCCCTGGCAGCGTATCACCTTCATTATCTTGAAAGGAGAACTATGAAATGGAGACCTTTCAGTCTTGCCCATGGAGACATGTATGTTTTTTAAAAAAATAAAAACTACTTTTTCAGTTATGTCTGTTATGTTTCCTCCTAGGGATTGAGGATTGAGGGAATTCAGTGAACCAGAAAGTAAATGCTATTGCATTCTCAGAGTAAAATGGGAAAGGTATAAAAATACAGGAGAGTGAAAAGCTATTTAGGTTAAGCAACGCTAGTAGCACAGTAGTTCTTGGATATAAAATGTCACAGGTGGACCAAACACTAAAAGAAGTATTATAAGAATAAGTGGAGTAACTCTTCAAATAACAGAAAGGGGACAGAAATCAAGCTGCCTGTAAGTTGGTGTTTGATGTGTTTCAGATCAGTGTTATATATGTGATTGCCTGAGATGGTAGAGAACTGGATTTGATGACACAAGAGATTTCTTTCACCTTTTTATCCCAATGTTTCTGAGAGTTAAGTAAGGATGATGCCCTCAGTGGCAGCTGATTTAGACCATGGTTAAAGAAGCATAGCTGGAAGACAGACAGTGTCATTAACTCCTCTGGTATTACTGCTGCCTGATGTTCTACAACCCTGTTCAATTGGACTGAATGATTAACCAAGAATGTGGATAATCCCCTCCATTTTACAATTTAGGATGGATGCAGACAACCCAAAGCCTTGAGCATCTTTGTGTCAAGACAAGCGCCAGGTCTGCAAGATGGTGGCACGTATCCCCTGAAAACAATGCAAACAGTAAGATGGTGCGGTACAGAGAAAAAGAGCAGCTGAAGGGTGTCACCAGAGGAGAAGCATGAACCGCATTTCCTCTCCTGCTGGTCTTTATCGTTCTGCCTTGACAGACCATCAGGAAATGCTTTTCTCCTTTCCTCTCCACTTTCTCACATGGCATCTTCACAGTCAGCCCTTGGCAAAGGCTTTTTAGTGGCCATTCATTAATTCTGCTGTGGCCTTTAGTAATGTCATCTTGGCTCAAATGCTTTCTTGAAATACAGTGCTGCAGATTTCCCCAAATATCCTTGGCATGTTATATGGCACTGGAGTAATGCTAACTCTCTTAAAACATAGATGAAGCAAACAGTGCTAATTTATGCCTTGCTTTTTATTCCCAACATAATTTTGATTTTAATGTCCCATCCTCACCACATCAATATCTTTTCACTACTGGCATGTTAAAACAAAAAGTAAATATTTCATTTTCCTTTCTTTCACTAAGATGCTCACCCAGAGCATCTGGGAGTATGCAAATGAGACATGACTGAGGGATGCTACTTGGGTGCTTTATGGGACATCAGGGCATGACGATATTGCCCACAAGTGTCAATGTGAATGGAAAATTAGCTACACTGGGTAGTGATGTATGATTTAATATAGCAAAGGATATTTACAGTAAAACAACAGCTCACAAGAATACATTGCAGAATTGTAGACTCTGCCTGAAGGATCAGAAAGGTTTATTTATTTAAGATATAAAAATCAAGCTGCCCTTCTGCTTCGTTCTGCTGGGTATTCTGAGCAGAGCAGTGGCCTATTGCTTTAACTATGATATATTCCCCTTCCCCACAAAACCCCTACATACTTTAAACAGTAGGCTATCAAAATTCTGCATTTCTCATAATTCAAGCTGCAGGTGGTGTCCAGAAATCCCACATAAGTGGCCACCGAACATGAGTAAGGCACATTGCCTTGAAGGGGCATTGAATCTGGCCTGGCTGCAGATGCACAGCTCCTGTGTGCACCAGTTTCTTCATCATCCTTTTGACAGGCTACAGATCTGTCCTAGTCCCAGAAACTGTGACCAAATTAGTGGTGATTCAGATATCCCGTAGAGATTTTTTCCATTATACTCTGCCTGTAAGGAATCTCGAAGCAAAGCTTAGAAGCAGACCCAGGACTGGGCTTAGTCACCTTGAAATGGCTTCTTGAAAAAAACTTACATCTGACAGCCAAGATTATTTAAGGCAAAAAAACCCCACTTCAGCTGAAACCCTGCCCCTGCTGGAGTCTACAGCACTCGCACTCCTGTGGGACAAGGGCTTATGAATAAACTCTAGAGACTGTTTCTGAGGCACATTTTTTCTCCTGAGGAGCTGGATTTGGCATTACTTTCTGGAATTAGTTCCTATTTTCCACCTATTTATTATCTTAGTATTTGAAAAATGAGGCCGGGCAAGATCTAGCTAGTGCTGCCAAAGCAAAGCTGAGAGTTTCACATGTAAGCACACATGCATTTACATGTAAACAAACACTTTCCGCTGTGATATAACTTGAAGAACAAGACTGCTAAACAAATATAACCTTGAGATTTGCATTATTTTTTCGAGAACTAAGTAACTTTAAACAGTGAGATCTTTCCTATCCCTCCCCCCAAGCCCACTGAACGCAGCAGTTTATCAGATGTGCAGCCACCAGCCAGGGTGCTGGAGGGCCGTGGGGGGAGCCAGGGCTGGGGCTGCTGGAGAAGCCGGGGTGCCAGCCCATGGGAACCGGGGTGCAGCTCCCTCTCGCTCCATCAGCCTGCCCAGCAGGGTCCTGGCTCCCTCTCCCCTTGCACTTTATTACAGCTTTTAGTGCTTGCCAGTGACACGCACAGTGAAATAAAACCTCAAACAGCTCGGTACGTGTTGTAGACTGTTTGTTGGGGATCCAATACTCAATTTGTCTCTGTACTTGCCTTGTACGATGGGTAATTTAGTAGCAGCACTTAGATACTGAGGTGATAGATGCCTTGTAAATACAGCAGATAGATTAAGTTATTAGTGTAAATGTGAAAAAAATTCCCAGATAGGGAAGGCACTGAAGCTTTACCCCCATACGGTCCGTGGAGGATGTCAATGAGGGCTCAGCAATCCTTTAAAACCAGTGCTCAGACCTGTAACTGAGTCCAAGAAACATTTACATAAACTGTACAATGCAGGGGAAGGAAGCTAACTCATGTTTTGCTACCTTTTGCCACTCCTGGATCCGTTGTGTCTTATCACACCTGACACAAGCTAGAGCAACCCATCCCCAGAATTGCCATCTTCCCCTGGCAGCTCACAAAGTGGTGCACAGAGCCTGCAGAAGAGAAGCAGCCTGGGGGGGATCTCAATAGCCTCGTGTCCTAGTGAGAGGGCAATGAGAAAGGTCTTTCTGCTAAAGCAACCACAGTCTTAGGAGTGAAAGAGAAGGAGATGTAAAATAAACCTGACCCTAATTTGAAGCTGTTGGGAGGAACTGTCTCCGTGCAGTAGCTTTACTCTATAAAGCGTGCAGCTGAAGCCTTTGCAGCGCGTGGCTGGGCCCCCTGCGGTGCTTTTCAGCTCTCTGTCTACGCAGCACCAGCGAGACTGAACGCAGCGAAGATGCTAGCCCCGCCACCCACTGCAGGGGTGAGCCCCAAATTGGCAAAGGGGTGGGTTTCCGTGATCTCACCGAGGGAAAGAGTCAGCTTCACTTCATAGAAAAAAGAAAGATGCCAGGGTCTGCCAAGAAAGAAAATCTGACTTCAGTATCAGAAAATCCATCCACTCTGGAGCTTGCAGAGTGGGATTTCTGCTGGGGTAACTCCCCATTTCAAGCTTTCAGGGCTGGGGAGGAAGAAGCATGTGGAGCATGCATGGCAAAGCAGAGCGCTGCTCATCTCAGGGCATTGCAGTGTCCTTCCTCTGGACCCCACACCAAGACCGGGGTCTCTCGTGTCCCAGGGAAGGATCTCATCAGCAGGAGCAGGGTAGCAAACCCTCAGAGATGATTATGGAATAAGCCACCACAGGGGAGGGAGTCTCACAGCTCCCTGTTAGTGAGAAGATGGTTTGTGCCCTTGAATGAATCTCTTTGAAGACTGTGGGGAGGGTTGGCTGCTGAAGAGCTTCTGTTCTCACAAATCTCCATTTCTTATCTGAACCTTGCTCACTCACATCGTTGGCACTCAGTTCCACGTGCTTTTGTATAAATGCAAATTGTAACAGTTTTAAATTTACCACCTTCTGTTTCATTGATGATTCTCTCGTTGTTCACTACTAATTTGGAGACAATTCTGGCTGGACTTGAAGCCTAGGAAAACTTTGATTCCCTTGAAAAATAATAAATATTTCCAGGATATGTTTATATTGCCCTTTTTGTTGCACAAAAGAAAGGAGGAGACTGCAGAGATGTCAGACAATAATCTCTCTTCAGTACGAAGACTGAATGGGAAGCTACTTTTCCTGTTTGTGTACAATATATGCTCTTCTTTCATGCAACTCTTTTAATCAGGTTTTGTGATCAAATTCTGGCCTGCTTTCTGTAATTCACAGGGCTGGTTTTACACATGCTTTGCAAGGAGAAAATGTCACTGACACATGGAAATTCTTGTACCTGCAAAGTAGCAGTTACACATATTTGCTGTTTGTAAGCAGAGACAAGCAGGGCAGCAGTCTGTCTGGAGGAACCAGGGGATGGGGGTCTGCGTTGTGTCCACAACAGCATCGCATGGCCAGGGAAAGGGGATATATTGAGTGAAACACGGGGAGCAAAAAGTCACCTTCAAAGCTGCGAGTGGGAGAAACTTGGACTCATCAGCAACATCTTGTGGAGCTTCCTGGCAGCTTTTCACTCCTCCTTTCCACTGGTGTGATGACTTTGGCCATCTCAGGACTGAGCAGAGTCAGGCCCTGTGTGTCTATTAGTAAGAATATCTGGCTGAATGTCTTCACACTCCTGACGTGTAGCTGAGTGTAGGGATTGTGCTAAATGTGAACAAACACAACAAATAAAATAGCCTGGGGGTAGGGCTGTGAACTGTGAAGTTATAGGGTGTGAAGCTACCGCTAGGATAATGAATGAACTTAAATGGGAAAGAAAACTAGATGTGCACACATTGTATGTGCACACATTGCTTCATTTAGCAACTCGTAATCAACAGAGGTGCTCCAAAATTTGGGTGAACATCAGCACAACCGAAATCCCATCGAGGCAGCGCCACTGCATTCACACTTGCCCTTGGATGGTGCAGCACTTCTGTCAGAGAGTGCAAACTGTTTGGAGTGACCCTATATCAGCCCTTTAGCAAGACTGAATTTTCCAGGCTCTTACAGATTCTGCCCAGGACTTAAAAGCAAATAAAGAAGACTGAAGCTTGCCAGAAACTGATGATACCTCGGGGAGAGAAAGTGCAGAGGAAAAACACAGACACTCTACAAAATGACTGTGAGAGTTTTCCAGGCAAATACCTGTAGATGAACAAAGACTCCTTGACACAAAATAAAGATGACTCTGGTGAGTCTTTACGACATTACAGTGCATGGCAGGAATTACGAGGAATATACACCTATATATTCCTCATATATATGTTATACATATTAAACTCAAATGCTTGCACCATTAATGAACAATTAAGAGGAGAAAAAAGAAAAAAAAAAGGGGAGGGACTCAGTTGTGCAGAGCAATGAAGGAGGAATGTTGTTGTATCAGGCTCAGCACTTCACAAATTACAAGGGAACTGTGGCAGCTCTTCCCATCCCAGGCATCTTGGGCCTGATTCTGATCATTTGTGCATCATTTATACCTGTGTATCGAATCGGAAGCTGAAATAAGCTGAGACGGCAGTTAGACCCATTGATGGGGGAAAAAAAATTGCATTAATTGCTAGGAGCACAAGCTTAGTACCCTGCATAGTACCCTGAGTAGGGTAGGTACGAGCTTGCGGTGGGTGTACATGCCTAAGGCACTTTGCCCATCCTGCCACAGCAGTCCTGTGTGCTGCTGTAAGTCCTGTGAGGAGCGGCTGAGGGACCTGGGGGGGTTTGGCCTGGAGAAAAGGAGGCTGAGGGGAGACCTTCTCGCTCTCTGCAACTCCCTGAAAGGAGGCTGGAGCCAGGGGGGGTCGGTCTCTTCTCCCAAGGAACAGGCGACAGGACAAGAGGAAACGGCCTCAAGGTGCGCCAGGGGAGGTTTAGGTTGGATATTGGGAACCATTTCTTCCCCGAAAGGGCTGTCAGGCCCTGGCACAGGCTGCCCAGGGCAGTGGTGGAGTCACCATCCCTGGAGGCATTTAAAAGACGTGTAGACGTGGTGCTTGGGGACATGGGTTAGTGGTGGGCTTGGCAGTGCTGGGTTAACAGTTGGACTTCATGATCTTCGAGGTCTCTTCCAACCTAAACGATTCTATGATTCTATTCTATGGTTCTGTGCTTCTCCTGACCCATACCTTGGGAATGTGCTTGGTGGACCCCAGAAATCGTAACTCCAGCACACCTTGTATGGGCAGTCCTGCTCACATGTCCAAGGGACACATCCAGTCAAATAAACAATTCAAAATCACTTAGAAGCAAGCAGGGAAATCAGTAACATCCATCATGGATTTGTCATGCACAAATCATTTGAAAGCCAATCTCATTTTCCTCTATGGTGGGACAACAGGCCTTGTGGATAAAGAACGCACAGCAGATGTGGTATACCCTGATGTCAGTAAGGGTTTTGATAATTTTTTTCACACAATGTGCTTGGAAGCAAACTAGGAAGCATGAAAACAATTTAGGTGTAGTGCCAATGGGTATCTAGCCTACCTTCGAGTGGTTGTCTGTCCTGAAGCAGGAGGGTTCAAGGAAATGGATTCTGTAGAAATTGGTCCTGGCTGCAGTTCTGCTCTATGATTTCATCACTGATCTGGATGAGGGAATGGAGTCCAGCAGTTGGATACACAAGTGAGACTGACAGGGCTGGCAATGCATAAAAGCACAGAATAGGAATTTTGAACGAGTTTGACACGAGGGAGATGTGGTCTGAGAAGGACGTATAGCAGGTTAGTAGGGAGAAGTGCAAGGTACAGCACTGTAATACTCCAATGCACAAGCGCATGGGGAAAATCAGCAAAGCAGAAGTTCCCCAGGCAGGGCCCCGGGTGCTACTGTCTGTCAGAAGCCGAATAGGACTCTCCAAACATTTTGCTAGGCCACGTAAGGAAGCGTACGGCTGACGAGACACAAAGCAATCCTCTGCTGCAGGTAGCTGTGGTGAGACCTCAGCCGCAGGGCTGTCTGCCTCCGAGAAAGGCGTCCAGTTTGAAATAATCCAGAACAGAGCAGTGAGACTGGCTGGAGGTCTACTAAAGCCTATCTTGTAAACAGAGACTGAGCACGCTGTGCCTGGTTGTGTTCCAGAAGGGAAAGGGAGTGCAGCATGACAGAAATGCCTGCGTGTAGACACGGTTGCTACAAAAAGGAAGGGGATACGCTGTTCTCCATGTTCTTAGGGGGTGGCTAAAACCCCAACATTCCCATAGGGGAATTTTTTTTTCTCGAAGGAGGGCTCGGGAGGCTGGAATGGGCTGTCTGGGGGGGAGCGTGGGACGTCCCTTGCGGGAGACCCTGCGGCAGCCGCACCCGTCCCGCTGAGGGCAGAGCCCCGCTGAGGGCAGAGCCCCTCAGGGCAGCCGCCGGCGGCGCCTTCGCGCCTTATTTCCCTGTCACGTGCGCACCGCGCTCAGGGACCGCCCCGCCCCCCCCGGGACCCCGCGGCCCGGCCGCTCGCCCCTCCCCGTGCTGGGCGCGAGAGGGGCGGGACCCCCCGTGTGTCAGGCAGGGCCCTCGGCCAATGGCGCTTCGGCCGCGAGAAGCTTCTGGAGCAGCGGCCGCGCGCGGCCCCGGCCCGGCCCCGGCCCGGCTGTGGCGGAGCCGCCGCGGGAAGCGCCGGGGCGGTTTTCCTCGGAGCGGCGGGTCTGCGAGCGGGGACTCGCCCCTTGGGCCGAGACGTCGCCCGAGGGAGCTCCCGGGAGCGAGGCCCTCGCCCCCTTTCGGTGAGTGACTGTTTCCTCTGGCTGCGTCCTCGGGCGAACTCGCCCCTTCGGGCCCGCGGGCCTGTTTTCTGGGCACCCTCGGGTGAGAGTGTCCCCTTTGCGCGCGAGGGTGCGCGCGCTTCGGGTCAGCGTTCTGGTGTTTTGGCGTGTAGCAGTAACGTCCCCGACTGGTGCGTCGAGCCTATAATTTGTTAGATGTTCTCGGAGTGTCGTTTTGGTTACCGTGTTGTTTCGTTGGTTTTGGCTGGTGGTTTGGTTTTGGTTGTGAATTAGCATTTGTTTGAGTTTATTGTCTGTGAGGAGTGGTTTTGGTGGTGTACCTCCGCGACACAGCCACGAGCGGGTTAGTCAGACATCAGAAATGACACAAGTGTGACGGCTTCTGCCTTGTCACGGGGACAAGACAAACTCCAGCAGCCTGTTCCTACCCAGGGACTATAGAAGTAATGTCACTGGATTTTGTTGTTGTTGGGGTTGTTTTGCTTGGCTGATTATTTACTGGAAGGCATTTACTCAGAGCAAAACACCAATAATCACCCTACAGTATTAGGAGAAGTTTACCAAATTGAGAAATTTCCTTTCAAAAAAACATCCTTAAGTAGGACACTCAATGTAGTTTATGAGAATAAGAAAGGCCACCTAGGGAGCTGGCACAGGGAAGCTGCTCCTGTGGCTAGGATGCTAGCTAGGAGGTAAGAGTGCTGGGTTTTGTTCGTGGTGTTCTGCCATACACGTCTTGCTTGCTTGAGCAAACAGACTTGTTATAAATCAGTAAAATGTAACTAGTATTACTTTCTGGTTTGGATATCATGTTTAAAGCCTCTCTGCAGTCTGCCAGGGACTCACATCCTATAAAATGAGGGTTCATATAAAATACCTAAGATAAAGAAATTCAGATATTAGCCTCTGTAAGCATTTTTACATGGAGAAAACATATACCTAGCCTGATTGTCTGCCTTCAAACAGCTGCTAAGTAAAATGGTTTATTTAGGATGATTGATTATAGGAACCCCACTCATACATCCCAAACATATTCTACAATCACATCTTCTTTTCATTTGCAAAGGCTGAAAAGAATTTTCATATCTCTTCTCCCCCTTGTGATTTATCATTTCTGAGGCTAAGGCTGTTATCAACATGGGTTCACTCTAGAGCTCCCAGAAGTCATAACACATTAGCATGTCTTATTAAACCAAGGCTGTGGTTAGAGCTGCAGAAATAGCAATGTTCTTTCTAAAGAAAAAGAAATAATGAAGGATCGAATTCTGCATTTATTAGTTCTTCTCCTGTCAAAGATCTCTTTGGATGTCGATGGGCTTTCTGCTGCTCTGTTAAGGGCCACATATAACAATTTAGGTGGTATTGATCTAATCAGATTTAGTCCATCTAAAAGTTAGGTGCTTAGGCTAAGACAGTAGCCAGTGGAGAGGGCTAGGTATTTCATCCCACTTGACGGTACATGTTCAAGATAGATCAGAAGAATTGTTCCAGAAGTGCCCGTCTTTGCAGTTGCTTTTATAGAAGGAGTCCAGCTGCTCAGCCTGGATTTAAGCTGAACAGGTTTTAGACAGCTAATGTCAAGTATGATTAAATTCATCCTTGGACTTTGAGTCAGAGCCCATTGGAATAAACAGGAATCTTTCTGTTGACCTGAGTGAGCTCTGAGCCAGGTTTTGATGTCATGAAAATATGCAAATCCAGTACCTTTCCTCCTTCCAGATCAGAGTGTCAAGATGTTATTCTTCTCTTACACCTGTTGTTCCATTGCCTTTGGAAATGCTGACAAAAAGTCCCAATAGCCTGAATGGGAGGCTTGTCTGAGGAAGAGCAGCAGGATTGGGCCCAAAGAGCACCATTTCTGAATTAATACAATGTTACATGACGGCTTGCTCTGAAGCCCATCAAAAGCAATGGAATGATTCCCAATGGGAGTTAGTTCAGATTTTATGTTGGGCAACAGAGATGTTCATTTTACCTTTGCAGATGAATCATGGTTCCTGTGGGTTTGATTTTACAAACTTCCTACAGAGATCAAAACTAACCTATCTGAAATGTGATCCTCCGCATGATACTAACTGTGTCAGTTTGCCCCAGTGGGATATAGCTTCCTGTTCATTATAAGGGTCCTTCTTCTAATCCATCTCTACAGAGGTGTCTTAAAGAGCTCAAATGAGTGATTAGAGGTATTCCTGCTGTCACTTTAACACACTTCTACAATCAAAACTCAGTCCCAGGTTCCAATCATCTAACACAGACCCTTGGTGCCATGGCAGTGGGCAGGCTCTGAAGCCCTCTGGGAGGTAGTATGTACTTACGGCAGCATTATCATCTATACTCTCCTTGGTCTCCCTTTGATTTTATTTTTGTTTTTCTTCCTGAGGCAGGTAAGTTGCAAGTTAGCATGGTCTAGCTGCAGCTAGAAAGATTCTGCATGTCCAGGGGAGGAATTGGTGCCAGGAGATGCTAAAGGTCTGAACATTTGTGGTGACCCCCTTTGAACTGCTGCCAGAGATGCTCTATTGCCCAACAGTACCGAGTTATCTCTTGGGATCATGATGTGTTTGTTGCCCGGAAGACAACCTGCTTTAGGAAAGACCAAGGATTTCTAGATAGCGGAAAAGAAGCCAGTTAGAAATCTCAGAAGCAGCCTGATCTTGTAAGACTGACGTCTCACATACCAGAAATCCATGGTCTTCAAAATGCCCTATCCCTTGCTAATAATGATTATCAAGAGGAGGTGGGTTGTGGCAAGAAATCAAAGCAGAGGTGGAAGGGATATGCTTCAGTTAGCCACCACTGTGAGGGGAGGGAAAGAGAAAATGATTGAACAAAAGGCTGGCTTTCCATGGAGGGAGGTAGCATTGCTCCATTGCTTGTGAAGCTTAACATGGCTGCTGCAGAAAATACTTATCGCTGTAATGACAAGGAAGAAGATGAAGGGCTGAGATAGATCCTAGCTTATTCATCTTCTGTTTCTCAGAACAGAAAAATACCTAAAGATGGAGGAACCATGTGTGTATCAGATGTAAATAGGCAGGACCTAATCATTCCCTGGAGCTACACTGATCCACTCTAGCTCAGAACTGGGTGTCCTGGTGCTTTGTTGGTGTCAGAGCTTTGCCTGCAGAAGGGTGCTAGCTTCTTTTCCTGAGTGACGCAGGGATGTGAATGTCAGGATGCTGCTGTCTTCAAGAGTAACTGAACTCCAGAACCAAGCGTGTAAGACCCATTGCACGCGCTCAGCTGGGCTCCAGATGCCGCAATTCCCTTCTCGCTTAAATCCCTGCAGAGCAGCACACACGCTGCCTGCAGAATCCTCCTGTTTTGTGCTCAGCCAAAGAACGTAGGGAGCTTTAAAAATTGAACCAGGTAGGGCACATCCCAAGGTAAACAAGCCTAGCTATTACTGGTTTCTAACTCTTTCACTGGTCAAGGGCAGTAAGAGGAGCACCTTTTGTACAGCATCTCCTTCCCCCTGTGTAGATGGGAGTGTTAGCAGCTGCCAAAGATCCTACAGCTGATCAGAGCCTGGAAGCTGCTGACGTACTTTGTTATTGTAATTTCTTGTTCATTGTTTCCTGCGGAGCACAACCACGCTGTCCAATCGCCTGTGGCAGCAAGCAGGTGAAATGAGGCATCAAGGTGAGAGAGAACAGAAGATCTACAAAAAATCCCACCAGCTGAAAACGCATTAGTACTTCTATTTTCCCCCTTTCCCACACTCTCTATTCATGTCCATCTTCCTCCTACTGCTGCCTGGGCTTTTTGCAAATGTGATGTGAATAACAAACAGCCCCACAGGCAGCTGTGCTCTTTTGGACACAACTGGTAAGAGGCCTCAGAATATCCTTCACAACCAAGAGAAACCACTTCCATGTCAGAAAGTCAGGTCCTGCATTAGAAACGAGGAAAAGCTCGGGACCCTGAGTAATAAGTGTTTAAAAGGCTGGTCTTCCTGTGGACTGGCATCTTGGGCATGGGAGCCAGTGTGGAGTCTCTGATGTCTACTAAGAGTAGCAATTACTCCTATCCTTTAGCAACCAAACCTTTTCCTATCCCTCATCTATCCAGCTGCTGCTTTGTCACACAACTGCCAGGAATATATGTTTGGTTAGTCTACCTTTCCCTCCAACTGGTGGAAATTTGATGCTGAGGCAAAGAAACACAGAAGTAGGAAAATTAGATGATTACTTAATCTTACTTCCTTAAGGAATACTCCTCACCTCTGAATCTGCTTCTATCCCATAGCACTCTTGTTGTTGTTCTTTTATCTTTGTTTTATATCTGTTACGGAAAGCTAGTCATGATTTTTCTTCCCCTATCTAAAGGATGATTTCTGTATTGGCTAAGAACTATACATATCTGTCTGTGCCTCCTCTTGCTGCTGAGCCATGCTGCCTGGTCCAGTCTAAGGCACAAATGGGCTTAGTTCTTCCTTCTCACCATCCCATGCTACATACCCATGTCCTCAGCACTCCACTGTAGTTGTCCTTGTGTGGACACCTACCCAGGTTGTTTCAGGAAGTTTGCCCTTCTCTTTCACTCTTGTTATAGGGCAAAAACCTGAATGAGAAGCACATAATGGACGACCGGGGCATCTGTTGGAACTTGTGCTGTGTCTCACTGACCAATGGCTCCTGTTTCCTGAAGTAACACTTCACACAGTGACTCAGCCCACGCTACTGGTGTGCATTGTGCAGGCTTGGGAGCAGGCAAAGTTGGATGGATGATCAAGGAGTGTAGTAGGTATGGACCTGAGCAAAGGGGACACACACCTTTAGAGATGAGGAGCTAGGTCAGGCTGTCAGCAGTCAGAGTAGACAGAGCGATTTGATTTCTTTAGGGCAGTCTGGAGTTTTCATATAGTGCAATTTGTACGTGAGAGTGTCTGGAAAAAGAGCAAGGGGGTGCTTTAGCATTGCCCATGGGTCAATGCAAGGCTAAGCTTTCTTTTGACCCTTCAATCCTTGCCTATGACAAGGTGAAATAGAAGGTCTGAGCTGTTTCTGGAGGACTGGGGGTAGTACTTCCTTCCTGCTGGGAATGAAGGCCACTCAACTACCTGTGGCGACTAACCTTCTGCTCCAAGGGAAATCCCTGAGGGTTGAAACCTCCCGTAACTTCCCCATGGAGCTGATCCTGTCTTCCTGACTCGCAACCGTTACCTGAGATGCTGGGGAGGAGGAGGAGGGAGAGGGAGAAGAAGGGGCAAGTACATCAAAAGTTTAATCCTCTGCAAAGAGTTCAAATGCAAAATCTAAAGATGTATCACAAACAAAATAAAGCTCCCTGAAGTATTTGTTTAATGTTTATCCAGCTCTGAATCCTTTTCTTGGCAAAGGGTCTGTTCTCCCTGTGAAGTGAAAGGGCTGGGACTGCCTGCCAAGTGTTTGAAGACTTCAGAACAGTACATGGGAGATTGTATCTCAAGGATGGAAGCAATGCAAAAGCCTACTCCCTGCATCCCAAGTCACAGGTGAAGAACGTTCATGTTCAGCTAATCAAAAATGGTGGTATCAGCATACACTTTCATATGGGTGCATCTTGCATCTGTTCATTTCTTGAAACAACAGCATCCTGGGAACTGTCTGTAGGATCTCTGCTGCTTCGCACCTTGCCGTCTTCTATTTCTGTATTACTATTATTATTATTTGTTCCATGTAAAGTTGCTACTGAAGTGCTGGCTCTGAGATTTGAAATCCTTGTTTCTTGAATGACAAAGCCTTCATGGATCTGAGCCAAGAGTTGGCAACTGGGATTTATTTAATGGTTGAAGTTCTTTTGCACTTTTCTAAGCAACAGAGGGACATTGAATATTTGGATTTGAGGATGTTAGAACGTGTTAAAAGAAACTCATGTGCATACCTACCTTCTGTAGATATATGCACGACTTCAAAATATACACTAATGTATCTATAAGGGCTGATCTTACTGTTCTTCATGCGGTTGTAGACAATACCATTCCCTAAAAAAAATTTTTTTAAAAAGGGAGGAGAAAGAAAATAAAAAAAAAAAAGCTCTCACTTTACTGAGAGCTGGTTCAGAAGAAGTTATTAGTGACAGTTGTCTCAGGTCAGGATCCTTTGCACTTGAATGTCTAAAGGAAAATTAATTTCCACAAAGAAATAAACTGGGAGAAGGGAACAGGTGAGAAAGGGGACAGATAGCTATTTTAGCAATGAAAAAGGGCAGAGCACATGGCCTCAGGAGACAGGAAGGATGCCTGGAGGTCTCAGCGGGTTGGCAATGAAACAAAAAGTCTTTCACCTCCAGGTCAATGGTTCAAAGCCAGCTGAAGACAAAGAATGGGTTGATGGTCTCGATGAAGGGAGTTGATGATAGTCTTACACTGGTTTTGGCTTGAAAGGGCATTCACTTCTCAGCCAGCTCATTCGATGGCAAATTCTGCTTTAGTGGAGGAGAAGTGTTGAAGGCACAGAAAGCAAATTCTTTGCTTAGTCCCAACCGAATAACCAGAGGTCAAGACTGAGACATGCTGGTCCCAGTCACCGTTTGCAGAGGCTTCTCCAGCTCTTTCAGACACCAGAGCTTTCAATCCCACCGCCTTTCTGAGAAGTTGTGTTTCATACAAAGTGAAAATAGGGTCCAGGTCTCTTTTTTATAGTAGTCCACCATTTCTGTAGAGCCCTGTAAAGTTGGGCTCATGGAGTCTAATTTTCAGTGTAACTGAGCTGTTTCCATTTCCAATGGTTCCAGTTATTTCTGTACGTGCAGCATCTGGAAATATCCCGTCACGTTAATGACAGCACTGTATTTGATAGGCTGTTGACCGCCTCCCCTCCTGTGGTCATACATGGAGGAAAGGGGTACGTGGCAGAGTCTGGACCGTGGCGTGGGTGTGAGCTGGGGCTGACAGTCATTCCTGCGTCTTACTCTCTTTTTATCTTTGTCCCCCAGAGCAAGCAGTATTTCTGGGACCACTGCTACTCTTTGCAGCCTCTTGTCTGTTACTCTCATTTTTTCCAGTCCAAGAGCCCTTGCCTTGGGCCACCAGTGTTGAAGAGCCCAGGCCACCGTCTCCTGCCCGTATTGACCCACTGGTCATGGCTCTTCTTCCTCCATTCTGGCATTGTCATCCATGACAACAAGGCATCTGGGACGTGACCGAGGGTTGGGAGATGGTCGGTATAATGGCTGTAAAAAGGTGGGGTGGGCACATTTCTAAAAGCATTTCCTTCCCTTGCAAGCTGCTTGTTTTCCCTGACAGTGCAATTGCAACCCCCATCAGCTTTTAAAACGGACTGTGAACCGTTCGCTCAAATCCCTTAGTGAGTCCCTCCGCAAACAGCGAGAAACTCCATTAGCAGTGGCAAAGCTCTTCAACGTACTCTGTGGTGTCTCCTTTTCCTTCCCTCCTCCCTTTCCCCCTCTCCAGTGCTCCTAATTAGGTCATTAATTCCTAAATCGGGCACACCAAAGCTGCTGCCACGGCAGTGTAAGCGTCCCTGCCATGAGGGAAAAGTGGGCTCAGCATGGAAAGCCAGTACCCGCTCACTTCTCAGCTGCTTTGTGTGTTAATAAAACAGCCCTCCGCGGAGGATCCTGTCTGGGGAATGGAAATCTAGTGTTTGCCACTTGTTGAGAAAATTTTTCTCCATAAGCCACCTGCGTTTTATATATATATGTATATATTTTTTCCTGTTTTACTCTTGCTTTCCTCCCCCTGCTAACTTACGTGTGGCAATTATTTTAAGTGAGCCTTCCGCAGCGTACGGAGCGGGAGAGTTGCCTGCAGAGCTGAGACCAGGCCTGTGATTAGAGATCTGGAGCTGATAGCCCTCTTCTTGGCACTCAACCATTTCTTTTGACTTCAAAGCAAGAAACAAAAGATGTTTCAAGGACTTCTTTGGAAAATCACCATTAGATATGATGAGGCTTAGGGCTGTTTCCATGGCAATGGAGCCTTTTTACATTGTGATCATTGCTGCAAAATGGAAATGTTCTTTTGTCTCTGAAAGTCTGTTCACTTTTTTTATATACATGTATGTGTGTATTTCTTTCAGCAACAAAAAATAGGAATTAGATCTCATGGCAGGTTCCCTAAACTGAGTCACCTTCTCACCCTGTGAAGTTTTTCTTAATTCTTTAAACTCCTGCATCAAAGCAAAAACTTCACAAGGGTTTGATTTAAGGGAATATTATTATTTAGGCTATCAGATTAACAGCCTTTTAACAGAGGGTGCTAACATCTAATTGTCCCAGTAGACTGGGAATGTGATGAACAGAAGGCGATCTGTTGACCCAAAAGAGAAAATCAAACGTCTCCCTATGACTATGACTATCACCTCTTTTGTCCTACTGTGCTCGATATCTTTGTATCTGCTGCTTCATCCTATTACTTTGTCACCACTGGTCAGAGTTTGCTTGAAAATCAATGATGCAATCAGAACTCTAGGCTCCCCCAAAACTGTATCACTTTCCTGGAGAGTAAACACTTCTGTCTCCATTTGGACATGGAGAAGACTATTTGGGCACACTGAAAATGGACCCTGAACTTCAGATGAAAATACCTGGATTTTCTCTTTCTGATGATCAAATTATTTTTGGGCACGGTAAAAGGAGAGATGTGGGGAGGTGACAAGTATAGCTTGGGAGCTAAAGAGTATGCAGTTCCCATTTGTACAGGCGTTGTTCTGTTTTCAGTTTATGCCTAAGACCAGAAATGCCAGGACCAAAGTGCCACAAACAAACGCCACATCTGGCGCAGCATTTGTATGTGCTGCTCCGTCTCGTGCGGCCTGTTCTGAACCTTGCCCAGGTTATTGCCGAGAACTGTGCATGGATGGGGCTGTGCTTGAGACCCAGCTCTGTGATGCAAGGGCTCCTTCTGGCCCCTGTCCCTGCACCCGATGTGCAGCTTGGGGCCGGATCCTTGCATAGCTCCAATTTGTGTGTAATGAGCAAATCTACCCCAGAGCCTTTGCTCCCTCCCAGCATCACTCTCTTCCTCCTTGCCACCCTCAGATGTGCTCAACAGCCCTCCACTCATGATAGTGACTGAGGAATCTGCCCATAAAAGCTAAGGTTTATCTCCTGCCAGTTTTCCCATTTGTTGTTTTATTGTCATTTCACTGCCAGTTAAACGGAGTTTTCTTCCACTCTATCCTCACGCTCCTTTTGCTTGCATAAAACATGATGCTGTATTGTGAACAATGCAGGAATACATTACATAAATTTCTCTTTGATATCCAGCGTGTTTCCTGCTGTAATGGAATCGGAACAGAGCAACCTCTCCTCCCCGACATGTCAGATAACTCTCTATCCGCTCTCCATTAGGACAAACGTCTGCAAGCCTTTGAAGAGCTAAAACACTATAAAGGAAAAAGAAAATGTTAAGGGTGCTCCAGTGGGTATCACTGGAAATAATTGGGTTGAATTAAGCGAAGGGAAAATTTAGGCCAACTAACGGGAATAAAAGAGCAAAGTCTGTTAGGCTGAGAAGTTGTCTCCAAAGCTATTAGCCTGGGGAATAGTCTCAAAGGAAGATGGTGCAAACTTTAAAGAGCAAAATGTATGATTTAGGGAGACAGTCTATAAAGACAGTTGGTGAAAAATGGATGGCTTTGAGTCATTTTAAGCTAGACTGAAATGAAGCACTTCAGACCATAATGCAGTAAAGAACACTTTGTTAGACTGTGTGGAAGATGCTGACCTACTGAAACTCTTCCACACTGACTCCTTGTGCCTTGATAATTCAGAGAATAGCTCCATGTACGCTTACGCAGTATATCTGCACACCGGCTGGCAGCCAAAGTATACCAAGGCAGACCACAAATCCTGGTTGTTACGCAAGATGAACTGGGGGAAATTATATATGTCACTGTCTCCCGGGAGTGGTTGCTTATTCCCTGTTGGAAAGCACACACCCTGTCAAGTTGTTTGTCGGCAGGAACCTGAAGGCAAAATTCTGCTCTTTGACTTATGTTCCCCTAACGCGCTCTCCCACGCTGCTCTGGGCTATGGCATAAAACAGCCTGTTAGATGTCACCGAGACATGCCTGAGCAGGTTGGCATCCCACATGGTCTAATCCACGCAGATTCAATGAGAGACTGGAAGAAAAGTGCTCAAGTGCCACCCACACTTCTTGATTCTGACTAGCAACTGAGATTGGAAACGCTACAGATACCTTTAGAGAGTGATGGGAGCAAGATGCCTTCTTTCATTTAAAGGTTTCTGCTTTGATTCTTCTTACTACTTCTTTTTGATACAGCGGTAGACCGTGTTTTTATGTTAAAAAACACTGTATTTTTTCTCCTCAGAAGAAACTAGAAAACTAATGTTTCTCCTTGGCCTACTAGACTTCCTCACACAGTCTCCACAAATCCGGTGTCTAAATCCTCATCTCCATCTGGTGAAGTTCCAGTTCACAGTTCTTACCTCCATATCTTTGTCCTTCACTGCCAGCCTCCCCTTATGTTTCTCTTACATTTCTTATTCTGAAGACAATTCCTATATCACAGCTGCAGATCGAGACTGGAAAATGAAAGGCAGGCTGGGATTGCTCTGGATCGTGCATTGCTCATGACTTGGACCAGCCGATGGGACGTAACTCTCAATGCTGCGTTTCTCTCTGATTGTGTGAAATCCATGATTCTATTCCCAGCTATTCATATGAGTGAGTTACATCCAAGCTTTGCTTTCTGGGACTCTTGTATCCGGACATTTTTGGCCAGTAACTGCATTCATTCATCTCTGGTGTCATGCATCTAAAGCTATTAGTATACACGCTCTTTCAAAACTCCCTTGCTCTGGGACTCCCTGTCCCCTTTGCCATCATAAGCACTCAAAAATTCTTCCAGTTTACTGCTTTCATCCTCCCTCCTGGGTGCTTGCTGATCAGATCTTCTCAATGACATGCTAAGTTGTTTTACTGACATTGATGCATTATGCTGGACTCCATCAGCCTAGCAACCTTTGGGACCAGTCCTGGGAGTCAGGCAGCCAGACAGCTCAACTTGTCTCCATCAATCAGGAAGTGAGACTTTATTGGCCAGAATGAGGGCTACAGGTGTACACCACTGTCACAGTTTTAAATAAACACGATCAGTTTGCCCAGTGCTAAGCAACTGTTTCTGAGAGCGTGTTGGTAAATGTGTTTATAAAGCGTAGGAGTCCAATCCATCAGCCCTCAAAGAGCCTAATCAATATATTCCAATTTGATCTTAGAGAAGTTTCGCCTCTGGGAAGTTTAATTTATTTCAACTCATGACCATGAAAAAATGAACAGCCGCGGCACTTTGACAAAATAGAAAAAGCGGATGATGTTGTATCCAGCACCCGTTCCATTTCAATTTTCCATTTTACCTGAACAAATCACCCCTACAACTTGAATGACCATGAAAACTGATCGAGCGATGGAGAGACTGCGGGCCAAAGGGGAGGCAGAAGGAATAAAATATGGATGGGAAACATAAGATGCAGGACTTCTAAGATGCTTGGCTGTGTTAGTTTGCTCTGTGCAGAGTATAGCTGAAGTGGAGTAACTAGTACTTAAAATGCAAGGTAAATTCATTTGTATTGCAACTGCACAAGGCTGCATACCTAGTGTCTGACTGGACTAGGGTATGGAAGACTCTTCCCTGCATTTATACAAGACTCTTCTTGCATGTTCTTATAACTTTTTCATTAATGACCTTACTACCCATTTCTCCTGATCCCAAATTTAGGAACCAACTCTAAATCCTCCTTTAAAATGTAAGTACAGTGGCTAAACAAAAGACCATCTGGAGTCCTCCTGAGCCATAGGCAAGTGGTGCAGTGTCTGAGCAAATTAGAGCCAGAAGTGAGTAGCTGAGGAGCACCTCTCCAGGGAACACCTGCCTGAGCACTACAGCTGTGAATCCTGTGCTTGCACCTTCCTCTCTGAAGAAATGTTTGGACAGGACCTAGTTTCCATGGTTTTCATTCCAACTCGTTGACTGTCCCTTTAGCAGAACTACGAGGTGAAACCTCTCTCACGTGATTCAGGAGTATTTCAGGTAATCCAGTTTTTATTGACAGTGGTTCACCTCTGTTCTAGAGGTTAAGATCACAGTGCTCTAGTTAGATCAATGTACAAGATATGTCAAAGTGTATTTAAGAAAAATACCATGTAAAACAACTGAAGCATTTATTTCACTAACCCTCTAAGGAGTTAAGCCAAGATGCTTGACATACTTGTTATTTTACAGTGTGGTGGGGTTTTTTTCAACCCATGCTGGTTTCTAGCAAGGATTTTGTTCAAAATGGACCCTGAGACTGTGTTATAAAGGGATATCTTGGCTTTCATTCAAGATGGAGGCTGGAGGAAGAAAACAGGTGTCGTCCCATTATCAGAGATGATACTCACTTTTGTTCCTGGGAACCATCACTGTGTAAGCACCGATTGTTTTCTGGCCTTGCCCTATGCTGTCAGAAAGGGTTTGGGGGAGGAGGCTCTGTTTAATGCTAATTTGTTAAGAATTGAGTCTAGTGTCCTCAGCAAATGCAAATCAGTTGTTTATACTGATGCCAGAAAATGTAAAATCAGAAATGAGTGTGTTGATTTTCTTTCCCCCAACTGCATTTCATCCTAATGCTTTCTGCTTTGATGCTTCCTCCCCAATCTTATTTGATATAGCATCAGACCATCTTTTTTATGTCAAACATTTGCTTCAAAGCTTCTCATAGCCTGTGCTAGTTGTCAAAAGTTGGAGGCAACACGTTTTAAGCATTCAGCAAGCATTCTTCCGAAAAGAAAACCACTATTTCTAATGAGCATTTGAGAGTGCGGTGCATTGCAGAAACTGTTTTCTAAGATCTGTCACAAATGATTTACTTTTATTAGTTTTAATGGTCCTTAGCTACAGGCATGGAATATAAGTGAAAATTAAGATATTTTTCACAAGATGAAAATAGATTTCAATCAGAGACGGTGGGCATTTCCCTTCCCTCACTGATACCCTCTTTATTTTTGTTTCTGAATAAACAGCCCTGCTCCAAGGAAATGACTTCACGGCGTTATGGCAGACATGCATCCCTCTACCATGCATGAGCTCCGCTGACATCAGAGGCCCTTTTCCTAATCATACACAACGCCATTCGTCAATGGCACTTGCATCGTACCCATTGAAGCGACTCCATATGCTTTACCAGGATTTGGCCATAGACAGGAACATAGCAAGATGTTTCTAGTCAGAACCATAAGTTTGTCTTTTCTGGTATTGAACTGCAGAACTAATTTGAAACCAACATTTATTAATCCCAATTCATAACTTCTCTGTCTCTTTTCATTTCTCCCTGCTGCTCGCATATTCCTTGTCTCAGACAAAAGCATGCTCTTCCTGTTTGCGTTTTGGCCATGTTGTTCTTTACAGATTTTTTTATTTTTAGAGGTTTTTTAGAATGTTCTTCTATAGCGATTTTTGTCACCTCATTTCAGTTTGTATTCAGTGGAGAAAGAGTAGTATAGCTGAGCCCGGACACTTACGTTGTGAGGGTTGCACCTGGAGACTCCCTGCATGAGCACGGCTCTGCCAGGCTTGTTGCAAGTATGAGCAAAGCTCCAAAGGAAAAATGGTTTTGCAAAAGGACCTATCACCTCCATGCCAACCCCCGTACTTTGTTTCCAGGCACCATACCATGTTATTCTTATTCAGCAATAGCTTTTTATGTCATCTGCAACCCATGAGAGTGAAGTAGGAGTCTGTGTTTCCTACTACAGCTCCTCTGTGTCAAAGGCGAGTAGATTTACTATGGCTGTCAGTACGTGGAGTTTGTTCTTTGGCTTCAGCAACAGAGAAACTCACTGTATTAGTTATAATAGTTCCAGATTCAAACCTTCCTAAAAACCCAAGAATCATCAGTTTCCTCTCTCTTTCTATCTGTAGCAGTTTTAGAGCTCCAGTCTGGATGAGATATAACCACTTGTAGTAAAGAACCGTGATCACTAGGGAAAGACACGGAAGACACCTGATGTCACGAGCTCTTCCTGTTTAGTATTTGGACACAATTTCCAAGCTAAAAGCATCACTGTTTTTCCCCTTAGGCCCAGTGCTACTTTCTCCATCTGGAATGCGCTTATTGAACTGTGTCTCTCCTGCCTCTTTCATCATCCTCAGTAATTAAGCTTTTACAACTAGAACCTAATTGATAATTTTATTGTTGATTAAAAAGACAGTCTATCTCCAGCTCTTTGCGTACAACTTCATTGGCTGTGTGGTATTAAGAGAAAAACCACTTGTTTTGATGGGGGAAGTAAGCATTTGGGATCTGAAGACATGAAAGTAGCCAGGTTGGGCTCTTGGTTACCTCAAAGAACAAGGAGAGTAACTTCACCAAGTCAGAATAATAACTCTGGATTTACATTAACAGGATTGGGAGCATGGTTTGGTCAAGAGAGCAAATCAGTGGAATAAAACTGAACTAATTTTACGGGCTTTCTTCTCTGAGTGCAGGCACAATTTAATGGTCACCTATAATTAGTTAATTTGTTTACTACTATAATAAATGCTTTGCAGCCCTTATAAATGTCCATTAAATGTGTCAAATTCCTTCCTCCTTTCCTCCACACACATGCAATTTCCTTGGCAAGTGAGAAAGTGTAACCAAATCAAAAGGTGAAAAGAAGGATGTTATATGAAGAGAGCATGCTTTCGCCGTCACTCAAATTCTCATGCTTGAATGAGTAACAAGTACTCTGTAATGATGTTTTAAATGCAACAGATTCCACCCTGAAAAGAGGAAGCAAAGACTTATCCTTTTTTTGTAGTTACTGGTTTCAGTGGAGCCTCACTGATTTAATCTCATGGAGGACCAAGTTGTGGCTTCGACTGGAAGTACCTCTATAGGTAAAGAAGGATGAAATAGTAGAGGGATAATTGCATCTTTTCATGAAGAAGGTTCTGAATTTGATCTACAGAGATATCTCATGCTTCAGGGTTTAGGTGATCAGTGACTTCTAGAGCCTGGAGAAACACCTAACAACACAGGTATTATTATTCACCTTTCTCTTCCAAGCTCCTGCAGCTTCTCGAGCATCTGTCTCTCCCTATTGCTCCAGCTCTCTCTGTTAAAACACATGAATGGTGACTCTGCCAGTCCTGTGTTTACACGTCACTCTGTATTTCTGGAAGCTCAGTGGTGAAACTCAAGTTAAAAGCAGTTTTGAAAGCCTAAGCTCTATTCTCTTTGCTTCCCAGGTCCATTTTGCAAAAGCTCAGGGAACACTCTGAATCTGACCACCAGGATCAGCCAGACAGGGGTGAGTGGCAGCAGCCCACGGGTCACCCATGATTCACTGATGGAGTGGAGAGGCAGGAACGTTCTCTCCCTCAGTGGAGTAGGGCACCGCAGAAAGCCCCATCAGTCCTTCATCCTTGTATGACCCCTTTCCTGTTAGCTTTTTAACGCCATCACTGATCCAATAGCCAGGCACGCACCTTCCATGAAGATTCACTGTCCAAGCGTGGCAGGCAGCAGAGCCCTCTGCTCCAGTGAGACCAAATTGCCACTGGTTTAGCTGGGCAGTGTGCTGACTACTGCTGGGGCTGCGATACCCTCAACACACTGGTGTACAGTGCGATCTGCTCTGAAGTCCATGGTTAGCCTGGAGAAAAGGAGGCTGAGGGGAGACCTTATTGCTCTCTACAACTACCTGAAAGGAGGTTGTAGAGAGATGGGGGTTGGTCTCTTCTCCCTAGTAACAGACAACAAAACAAGAGGAGATGGCCTCAAGTTGCGCCAGGGGAGGTTTAGATTGGACATTCGTAAAAACTTCTTTACCGAAAGGGTTGTCAGGCATTGGAACAGGCTGCCCAGGGAGGTGGTGGAGTCCCCATCTCTGGGGGTATTCAAAAGGCGTTTAGATGAGGCCCTAAGGGATATGATTTAGTGGGGGACTTGGTAGTGATAGGTTAATGGTTGGACCCGATGATCTTGGAGGTCTCTTCCAACCAGAACAATTCTATGATTCTATGACATCCACAACATAATGGAACATCCCTTAATCTGTCACTTATATAAATCTCCTAAATCCTACCTTAATCCAAACTGTACGCTCAGAGCACACTGGATTCATTGACTTGTTTGCTTTCTCTATTTAAATACACAGAGCAGACGGATAGGTGACCAACAGGCAGAATCTCAAGTGGTGGGTTGGAGAACGCAGTTTAATCTGGGTTTGAAATTCTTTATTTAAATGTTAAGCACAGGCAGCAGACATTGCCGGTTGTCTGCTGGGATTCTGTTTAGGGAAAGGGGGGGTCATTTACCCAGCTCCTGCTTCCAGCATCTAATTCTTTCTCTCTTTTTGCTTCCCCCAAAGGAAGTCAGAACAGAGAGATGGCAGGAGAGTAATACAACAAACTATAACACATTGTGTAATTGAAATGGACCATAATCACTAATATTAAAGACAGTGAATCATTCTAATCGAGCCATGCTCAGCAAACAATGAAAAATTATGTGCCAGAAAAGCTAATGCTGGTTTTAAAATGAACAGAAATGAGGCGAAATGGAACCTCACTCTTTATTCATGAAGGTCAATTTAACGTGATTATTTTTTCCCTGGCATCACAGCTTCGTGATTACTGTTGTATACCTCAGTGCTATTTTCTAACCTAATAACAGTAAAAAATAACCAGCTGGTGATGATTCTGTTTAAAGCAGAGACTAAATGCTCACAAAAACCTGCCACTGAACAGTTGCACATGCTAATCAGACACAGCTCAGCCAGATTCCCAATAGAGTCCATATTTTGCAAATTTCAACTGGTTGACTACATTGAGAAATTAGATTATGCCTCGGACATTCAAGACTCGGAGTGATCTGCGTTCATTCATTCCTCCTGGGTGAAATCAAACCCTCCGTAGATCCAGCCAGGCGCTTTTAATTCATCCCACTCCATATCTTCCCATAATATTTACCATCACGCGCTACAATCGCTTTAGGGACTTGGCGTTTCGGTGCAGGCGACGGGGTCTGATTCTCCCTGGGCATATTCTCACATCGTAGGGGAGAAGCAGCTTCGACTTCAGTGAAATTACTCCTGGTGTCAGCCAGGGACAGGAGGGAAAGGATCTGTCCCCCCAGCGTATGTGCCACTGAAGGAGGGCTCTGCTGACGACATTTGGAGGAAAGCTGACACTGCTAATAATTGATAATTTCCCAACTTGCCAATGAGCGCTGTGAATTTCAAGGAGGGGGACAGGAGGAGGGAGAAAAAAAGTTAATTAAAAAAAATGCCCAAACATTTCTCTGCTCGGAGGAAAGTGTTGTTTATACTGGAACGAAGTAATGCCTTTTGTTTTGTTTATTTCTCAGCTGTCTGTAGTTCTTAGCAGCAATGTTACTGTGGTTTATGCTATACAAATACAGATCTTCTTAATATATAAATAAATGTATTTTTTTACACTTACCTCTTTTTTTTTAATTTTGCTAAAATCCCAGAGAGACAAATTAGTAAAGAGGCAGAGCTTTGCCAGGGAGCCTTCATTAGATCAGCACTAATAACTTCTTTCAGCAGCCATGGATAGCTTCTGACATCACAGCTCAAGCTTGTCCGAAAGCTAATTATTTTCCCTGTTATAAAACAAAGGTTCTGTATCAAAGACCCATAATGTGACACGGCACACGCTCCAGATGCACTGATTTGCAAAATAAATCAACTGTGTCAGGGTGGAATTTGGAGGAGAAATTACAACAAATTGCAATGATACTTGCAGTGGTACACTATTTAAATGCATTGTCAATTTGTTAAATGCAAGACACCATGTGTGTCTTTTTCCAGGTTGCTTGTGGGGGAATAGAAGAGGAAAAATTCTTATCTGTCAAAAGGAGAAAAATCTTCTTCTCCTCCCCTTCACCCCCTATACAGCTTCTTCCAGCCTACAGATGCTATCGTAGCAGGCTTTATAAAAAATTTAAATGGTGTCATAGGAAGGCAGACATAACTAGCAGGAGCAAATGGTTGGAGCCCATCCCTGGCAGAACAAATGAAGAGACGTGTTTAATAACAGAAAGCATTCAAAACCTTTCCGATTTTGTTATCTTGTTTAGACTGCTATTAAACTGTATCATCAAGTAGTACGGTAGTGTGAGAGATCTGTTTTGCTTTGTTTTCCTCCTCCACAAGGAGACGATTTTCTTTCTTTTTTCCCTTTTCCCTTCCTCACATTCTCCTCCCTGAACAGTGCCAAGAAGTGGCAGTGACCCACCCTCCCGATGGGCGGCAAAAGGCCAATCCATGGTCAATATGACACAAGCACAGGATTCCCCAGGATCCTGCCTCCACCAGCACAGCTCACCCCGAATAGCGAGATAAGAAGGGGACTGTGGGATGATGGCAGGAAAGGCAAAGTAGGTGGAAGCACAAGAGGTCTTGTCTGCATGGGCTGGTGGCTCCAGAAGTTCCCCAGCACTCTCAAAGTGCAGATGAAATGTCCCCATCACACCTCAGGCGCTGCGAGAGGTGATGTCTTCTGCAAGGCCTGGACACCACAGCAGGCAATCAGAGCACTTTCGCTCCCGGTTCGAATCCCCTCCCTGGCCTCATGATGTTGGCCTCCTCCTCTTTCTTTGTAATTGTGTTTTCTGTTTTCTTACACTTTTCCCCTTCCTATCCACGCCTTAATTTATTTTCTCAGTTCCTTCTCCTTTTATCTGCTTGTGCCTGTGTGTTTTCAGCCTCTAATTTTTGCCACATTTCCTGTTTGAACTTCTCCTGTTCCATCTCCATTCCCATGTTAATGTCATCTGTTTACTTTACTCTTTGCAAACACTTTTCCTTTCATTTCCAGGGCTTGTTTCCCTTTGATTTGTGTCTCTCTGCTTGTATATACACACTTACAGATACATACATATATATATACACACACATAAATCTTGAAGCCTTAGCCTTTTGCGTTTCAAAACTAGCCTGTCCCTGGAGTCAGTTTGTTATTCCAGTCTCATTCACTTTATTGAGTTATTTTCTTTGCTGCTATCAGTCTCTAAATACAATCCAGTAAAGATACAGCAATGATTTTTGACAACCTGACCTTTCTCTGCTTTCTTACACTTGTTTAATTAGGTACCACATGCAGCTGTGACTTGATCTTTACAGTTTTCCAACCTCCCCCACCCCCTACCTGGAGGGGGGGGGATAAAAAAAGAGAGAGATGTTGTTGAAAGAAGGTCATTTTTGACAGGTCTGCCAGTTATTTCAGGTGTCGGAAGGCCAGCAAGTTCTGCAGGAATGGCAGGCCATGCTGTCTGTATTTTGCTTAACAAGTTAGAGAAAACTTTTGGCTGGGCGAGGTAGGGAATTAGGTGATTTACTGGTTTGATGAGGGCCTGCAGTGATTTAACCTTCAGGTATCCAGTTTAAACGCAAATCTGACAAACAAGAAAAGAAGCTGGGTAAAGATCTGCCAGGTCTTTGCTTTGGCAAGCTGGGATCTCTGGGGTAGCCGGGCTGTGGATGCGTGTGGACAGACAGGAGAGATGCCCCCACAGATCCTTAGGTACGGGAAATTACTGATGCCATTTTCGAGGGGTAATGGCAGGCAATCATTACTAGCAGAACGTTGCTTTTTGTTTCCCAAGTGAAATGCATTAGTTTTGGTAGTACATGAGTTCCTTCATAAAATCAAAGATCCTTTTTCAGTTTCTGGTGGATCACACGACTGTTCAGGCTTTCAGCAGGTGCACGTCTGTCTCACGAACTCCTCAGCGCGCTGTAGTGTGAGTCCGCGCCCTTGTCAGCAGGTCTCAGCCATGGGAACCAAAAGCCAAAGTGAATCATCTGTCCAAAATCTGGTATCCTCGTGGCTGGTTTGGCCAGATGTGCAGGCAGGGGGAGTGTATTGCTGTTGTCCCACATGAACTGCAATTACACATTCACACACGCCTGAAATCCCTCTTCATCTGGCAGAAACGTTGCGGCTTGCACCCAGTGGTGCTGTGATGTCTGCAGGCTGTGCTCGCATCTTCCTGCGAACTTATCTATAGCTTTATTGTTCAGAATGATCCTAGTTCAGCAGTGGTGGTTGGTGGATTTTCCCTTTGTGATGCACATGCTAACTCAAACAATCTGCTGCAGTACCACTCAAAGCCCATGGAGGACAACTGGAGTCCTTCAGCTTTCCTATGTCCTCCAGTACAGATCCTTCTGTCCTGACACAGGCAGATCTCCCACTGACTTCCAGGTGCATGCATTACTTGTATTTTGGTATGGATATTATTTAAGCAAAAGGACATGACAAACTGCCTAGTAACGCTGATTAATGGGTGCCCCTGGGGAATAGTGAGGCATGAGATGAAGTTAAATAACTCCAACGTGCATTACTCAACACTGCCACACCACCTGAAGTGTCTCATTGTGCCTAAAAAATGGATTCCCTTTTAAAAAGGAACATTTTTAATCTTTCACATTAATTTTCTCTAAAGTCCTTACACTGTGAAAAATATTCCCTATGGAAAGCCCTCTCCCCACCTCCACCATCACCACCTCCCACCAAGCCTTGCCCTACAGGTGTCCAATGTATCTTTGACAAGGTGAAATAGCTCGGTGCATGTACAGATAACCCACTTGCCTACCTTGATTTATACTGCACACTCATGTGGTGTTGCTTTGAAAACCAATGGATTTCTCATGTGATGCAAAGCTGACTAAAATACTTTCCCACTGGGCAGATCTCCATATAAAATGGTCCTGAGCCCTTGAGCTGCATCCTCAACTGCCCCCAAACACCCCAAACATCACTTAATGCCTGCACAAGCTCTGGCCGTCTGAAGTTTGCTTTGGTGCTAATGCCACCATTTGTTTGCTAAGCCCGTCCTGGGCATGTAATCTGCCCTGAATTCGGTGTGGTTATGCATGCAGAAGTGGGCAACTCCCAACGTCCTTGGGCTTCGTAGGAGTTCATAGCAGAAGGACTTCGTGTTTTTTTCCAGTGACTTGCAAGGCTGGCTGCAATGTGATTACTCAAATGTTTTAAGTTATGCATGTGCTTTTCCCAGATCTAGCAGAGAATTTAAGTCTATGTGCTAAAAAAAACCTTCCTGATGCTTAGTTAAACAAATCATATACTAGTAGTAGGCCATAGTTCTTTTCCTTCTGATTTTATTTTTATTAAAATTTATAGTTACTAAAGATCAGAGATTTAATACAAGGGTATAAAACAGCATTCTCCCATTGTATTCGCAACAGATACTAGATACTACTATCACACAGTTCATTCTTCCAACAAAAAGATCCATGCACAGATAAGAGCCAGTTGGTCATTTATCACACACTGGCCCTCAACAGACCACATAGATAAATACAGAAAACAACATTTTCCAGAAGAAAAAACTCTTCTTTGAAATTTATTCACCTAAAATATTAGTGCACGTTATATAATAAAGAGTGATAATGTATCCGCTTAAAAAAATGAAGTGGTTGAGTTATAGGGTCACTGGCAGCATTCTCTTACTATAGGAGGAAGCACTAGGAACCGAAGGGTTTGACACCTGAGGCTAAATTTTGAGAAGGCTGATATTTGCTTCCTTGAGTCACAAAAATATCTGTGTGACAAATCAGCCCAGGGACCCACGGTCTTATACACCACTGGAAATCAGCATTTGTTCTACCAAAATCTGTGGTTTAACTTGATGCTGGAAAAGAATGGTGGCCCATTTGTTTTCAGTGACTCACTTTTTAACCTCTGTCAGTTTATTAGAAAAAAAAAAAAGAGTATTTAAATAACTGTCGTTCAGCTGCAGAGACCCCAGTGCAGGTGTGAATTCTGCACCAACAAAGTGAGCCTTCGAAGGGGAAATTACCCTTCTCAGGCGATGCCCCTGGGCAGACTGCAAACTGCTGTGAATAACCAAGTCCCCGACCTCATCCTAAGGCTAATATCTTGCGTGATGAATTCCAAGACAGAGCAAATTTCGACAGTCCCATGATGAGAAACTGGAATTTGCACTGCAAATTCTGGTGCAGGTGTGAGGGGTGCTCTCTCGCAGGTGGTGGGACTGGCTCGTGTGGCAGCTGTCACTTCTCCCAGGCACTGTGGGCAGGTTTTGCAGTGACTTCTCAGCAGCCTTAGCTCTCCTTAGGGTAGAGAATGCGACGGTTGTGTTCTGTAATGCCCAGCGTCCTGAGTAGTACGCTGCTCCCTTGGGATCACGGAAACAATTCGATTTACAGAGTCCTCACGATCCTCTATTTTATTCTGAGGCAGGAAGACTTCTGAAAAGACTGTGCTTAGGGTCTAATCACAAACTTCACTTGCTCAGCCTGAAGTCAGCTTTGTTGCAGAGTTGAAACTTCACCAGTTAGCAAAATGACTCACGAGGGCCAGTGAGGATACTCCAATGGGATCTGACTGTTGTTCATCTTGGAGGTAGGGCAAAATAACCATTGAATCTTGCTTTACATCTGCAAGCGTTGTGGATCCATAGCCCAGCACAGCCTTGTTAAAATCTAACGTAAGAATACGAACTAGAGGGGAGCTATTTTCAGTGCCTGTCAAGAAACACCGTGGACCTTAAAAAGTCTGGGAGCTAGGCTGCTGGGTTTTAAAGCTTGCTAACTGGAGGTTCTAAATGAATCATTCATCAGAGCACAGAGGCAGACATTTCTCATAATTGGCCTGAGGAGAGGGCCTCAAATATGGGGAAGTGCAGGTGCAAGTCCTCTGTACATCCTTCTCCAAGTCCAGGCTCAGACAAACACTCCAAACTTGAACACAATCTTTCCGAAGTTTTGAGACATAGATGAGGTGTGTGCAGGGTCTGTGAAGGACTGGTTTAGTAACAGAGCAGTAAAAAGTGCCATCTTGTCTGTCGAATCCTCCAAGCAGGTCTTCAAGGTCTGCAGACACTGAAACCACATATCTGAAAATGATTGAGTTACTCAAGTAATTATTAAATTGGATACCACTCAAATCTGTTCTGCTCTTTATTATACACAATGATTCACCATTTATAGGGCCATAAATTCATTTGAAAGAGGTGTAGCAAATCCAGGCTGGGGACATACTGCAGAGGTTTGGAAATGAAGCCGAAGCTGTAAAGACTGGCTCCTCTCCAAGGGGCCGAGACGTGAAGCCCTCTGACCTGTTAATGGCAGCCGGTGATTTGTAACCTGTAGTGCAGGCACTCAGCATCGTGCCATCCACCCTGGGCTGCCGGCGTGGGGCTGAGAGGGCATGAAAGACGCGTGTACAGGGAAATAAAGACTTTGCCCACGTGCCAGAAGTCTCTCTGTTCTTTTTCATGTTGCTCTCTTATCCACTCTCTCAGCCATCTTCTCTGACTGTTGGTCCACCAAGCCAGCTTTCCATCTGACAATACATTTTATTTTCTTAAAGCAGTTCTTTACCAAGGATTCACTTGAGTAGTTGTTTGTTTTCTCTTCTGGGAAATGGTTTAAATTACCATGCTTTGATCACCTATTTCCCCTCTGCACACACACAGACAAGAAAAATAAAAACAGTTCCAGTGAAAACAGGGTCTATTTTGCAAACAACCTAGTTTTTGGAAAAAAAAATAGTGGGGAAAAATGCTTCATCACAGACATTTTGGACATCCTCTTGATTTCTCCTGCTCTTGTTCCCTTGGCAGCTGGTAGAAGCAGATTTTATAAAATTGCCATCCAACACTCAGAGGCACCGATGGGGGTTGTTAGACTCCTGAGTTTCACAGGGCAGACGCTGTCCAGGGAAAACATCTTGCTGCTGTAGTTATTTTGAACTAAAATCTTTGCCTCCACAAATACCTTCCTTTGTTCTTATACAAGCCTAAATGAAAAGCTTTGCTTTTTTGAGGCCTGGATTAGTCAGGTACCAGTCAGCTGGTAATAAGGAAGCAAAGTTCCATCGTATCTGTTAAAGCTGATGCATCCGCTCAATTGCTTAGTAAAACAATCTGGTAATTTTTGTCCAGTACTAGATGTTCTTTCTGTACATGACTTCTGCTACCTGCACAAAGGATTCCCATTTTTTGAAGAGATCTGTCTGTCAGAAGGAGAAGAAAAAGCGTATTTTCTGTGCTGCTCGCCATTTCCGAGCAAGAAAGTAGAAGAAAAAGTCACCAAAATCCCATGAATTCCTTTATCCTAATTGCAAAAGTCTTTGTTTTTCCATCTGTCAGTGACAAGGACTCAGTTTTGCAAAACTGTTGAAAAAAAAGAATTGGGAGTTATTTTGCCAATCCGAACGTGGAAAGCGTTAGTGAGTCTGCAGACTTGGATGAAATTCAGTTACATTTTGCACTGTGAACTTGAAAACCTCGGTTTGGCTGAGAAAATATGTTAGAAAGTGAAAAGGCAGATGCTGCTTTCCAGGTCTGTCATTCACTTTTTAAATGTATTGCTCAATAATCACTAAAACACAGCTTTCTCAGGTGTTAAAACATCTGGGATTCGACATCTCTCTCAACCCAGATCACTGGGAATTCTGAATTGATTCACCAAGTTTCACAGAACAGAACAGGTAACTTGGCTGAATTTAATCCCATTAGCTGAATGTCCACATTTCACCAGCTTTAACTCATAGATCTGAACTGTCAGCAAGCATCTCTTTTGTGTGCACAGAGAAAGTCGATGTTTTGCAGGAACATACCGTAGAACAGACTGAATATCCAAACAAACTGTTTTGTGTGCATGCTTGTCTACGGCAATGTAGGGGGGAGCTGTGTGGCAATTAAAGAACTGGCACTCACCAGTGGTTGTCTGTACCAACTCTGCTTGTGAGCCAAACAAAAGCTGCAGATAAGTTTGACCCACAGGAATGTGTCTCTGAGACACATGGTGTGGTCTAACACTGGGGAGGGGGATTTTTCAAAGTTCATTTTGCTGTAGTTTTGCCAAGGTACTTGACACCCACAGCAGAACTTCAGGGGCATTGCGGCAAACGCCACCCTAGAATGCAGAAAGACCTTGGCCACCTCTTCCGTCTCCTCATCATTCATCTTAAAATATTCCCAGCACTGTTGCAGCTCATTCAAAGGTAGGCAGGAATGTTGTGTAAAATAAGGATTAGGCTTTAAAAACAAGTCATTCGCTGGTCACTGATTGTGTATTAATTAGTATTGTTCTGTCCCTACTTTAAGAAAAATGGCCCACAGATGGCTTCAGATTGAGAAAAAAATGCAGTTTTTGTTCTAGCAATCCTGTTTGTTTCCTGCCACCACCCCTCCAGCTACCCTCTAATTGAACAAAGTGGACTTAATTTGAATTAAACTGTCAAATATCTTCCACTTAAATTGATTTATCAGCCTTCCCGGCTGAAATGGATTCATTTCTGCACAATATATATGAAGTGTGTGTTGATGGATTGCATTTCACGGAATGGAAACATTTTTTATGCATCTTCATTAGATTCAGCTCAGGTATGCAAAGGAAAGGGGGGGGAAAGCAGGGAGGAGGGAGGGAGAGGGAAGAATAAGTGTGGGAAAGCATGTGAGGGAGGAAGCATGAGACAGAGAGCTCCAGGTTGAGAGTAACGAAAATTGTCTTTGGTTTTGTGTGTTCAGAGCCCATGCAATGTTCATGTTGCCCCCGTATACCCACAGGCATCCTTGGTGGCACTTCCAACAGATGCAAGCAGAAATCTTATGCAAACTCAAGGTCCCTTCATCGGAGAGGGTCCCTTCTCCATACCCTACCAGCTCTCCTCCCCAGCCCCTCTCTCCTTTCCCATGTATCAAACTAGAAAGCTCTCCACCGTCTCAGCTCTGGACCCATGTGTGATTCATAGAATCATAGAACAGTTTGGGTTGGAAGGGACCTTTAAAGGCCATCTGGTCCAACCCCCCTGCCATGAGCAGGGACATCCTCAACTAGATCAGGTTGCCCAGAGCCCCGTCCAGCCTGACCTGGAATGTTTCCAGGGATGGGGCATCTCCCACCTCTCTGGGCAACCTGTGCCAGGGCCTCACCACCCTCGTAAAAAATTTCTTCCTTGTGTCTAGCCTGTATCTCCCCTCTTTTAGTTTAAAACCATCACCCCTTGTCCTATCACAGCAGGCCCTGCTAAAAAGTGTTTCCCCATCTTTCCTATAAGCCCCCTTTAGGTACTGGAAGGCTGCAATAAGGTCTCCCTGGAGCCTTCTCTTCTCCAGGCTGAACAACCCCAACTCTCTCAGCCTGTCTCCATAGCAGAGGGGCTCCAGCCCTCGGATCATTTTTGTGGCCTCCTCTGGACCCGCTCCAACAGATCCATGCTGTTCTTCTGCTGATTCCACCCAAGCACACTGACACGGCTTTTTAGGGCTCTAGCTGTGCCATGGGAAGGGTTATTGTCCCAGCTGCCTGCTACTGTCCGCCCAATGGAGTACACTGGGCCCAGATACTTGGCAGTTGAGCTGACTTAATTAAAGAGTTAAAGAGAAGATTCTTGCTAAACTGAAAAGAGATAGAGACACTCCCAGCTGAGCTGTTTGGTCTGAAGGACCTCCCACAGGGCCCATGATCAGCAACATAGGGTGGGTTGGAAGATAATTATCCTTTCGTTTGGCACGGCTGTGTTTGGAGAAACACGTACTACCCTTAGACAGAGAATGCCACTTGACAGGCAAATAAGGGAGTGTGCTGGGCTGGCTGAAATGCGACGGACCAGGAGACCACTGTGGCTGTATGTCGGAGTCCCCCCTGGGACAATCAAATCAAACCTTTCTCCTGTGAGATGCCTTTCAAAAGGAGGCTTATGTGGAAGGGGTATTAGAGAGAGAAAAATCAAAAGCTTCAGCCAGCTCCACTAAAAGCCTTTCAATTATAAAAAATTGTTATTGTCTTTATTTCTGCTCTTTTCCTGACCTAGAGTGTGTTTAATGCAGTAGGAACCATTCGACAAACTCAATTAATTTCCACTTAGAATAAGGTATTTAATCTGAAGAGTTTAAGATGAACTGGGGCAGGTGCAGTTTGACTCTCTGATTGATTGAATTAAACTTCTATTCATTTCCAGCCATGCCAGATCCAAAAATTTTTCAACAGTTTCCATCTTCTGTTCCTTCTGCCTGGCATGTTTTCTTTCCCTCCTTCTGGACATAAGAATGGTGGATGCGATTCAAAAGGGGCATTGGTTTCTGAAAACGGTTGAAGTAAATGTCACAGGCAGGGAATACCAGAGTGAAGATGCCCGATGTGGAGAAGGCAAAGGAACTGCACTACTTATGGGCACGGAAGGCAGTGGCAGGGAGGCTGTTCCTGAAAGCTATCTGAACAGACTTGGTTGGTCATGGAAGTGAGGGATAACCTTCCAGCCAACTGAAGCTGGAAAGGATGGATTTTTCTGAACACTTTAGCGTGTGGAGTTCTGAGCACCTCGTCCTGTTGCAGGTAACAAAACCCCTGAAAACAAGACCTGTAGTTTCATTGAAAATCCTTCTCCATTGGCCTCACACAAAGCTGGTGAAAGTCATCAGGAATGTTTCCCGTGGTTTCAGCAGGCTTTGGAAAGGTCTTAAGTCAGCAGGTGTACAATTTCTTGTTGTGAAACCTGCCTGCAGAAAATCAGAGAGCTCTGCCACTGATGACTGCAGCAGTAACATTCGGTCCCATATCCAGAACCCGCCTTTGTTTCTGATGAAGGTTGCCACAAGGAGATGCCAAAAGTCTGCTCCCCTTGCACCCCCTCCCTCATGCTCTTTCACCAGCAAGAATATGAATCAAGCCCTGAAGAGAGCTGTCAGTGAGGGATGATTTTCCTGTGATTATTGCCTGGGTGAGAGATTATGCCTTGTTTTTTTGCAAACTGCCTTATTTGCGGAGCAGAACGCGTTGGGCTCATGTCCAATTGATACATTCCTCTTCAAACAGCAGATCCAACTACAGAGTGAGATGCAAATTTAATTATTCCACATGTAGGAAACAGAAACGGAATCTCATTGTTAAATTTGTTCTCCTACGTTGGAAAGATAAAAAACAAAAAAAGATGCTGAAGTGGTCTGTGTGAGCTGAATACATTTCACTCCCCAGAGCTGGAGAGAAATGAACTCTGTTCCTGCTGCAGAAGCTTCACTGGCTAGAATTATTTTTCTTTCTTTTTTTTCTTTTCCATATTCAGCATTACAATGAGCTGCTGAAACTTCTTCCTCATATGCATGCGTATGTGCAATTCCCACCCCATTTCCAGGGAGTGTTTTGGGACCACTTCACTTCCCTTTGAAACTGGACTCCCGGGATGAGAACCAAGCTAGTTGGACCTTGGATAGTGGGACATCTAGATCAGAGCTGAGACAAGTAGTTTTCCTGAAGGGATTTGTTCCACCTGACTTAGCTCAGTTAAAGCTGCTTAGGGGACCACTCTGTAAGCTGTAGACTCTCCTGCTGTGGGAGACCTCTCCCATGGTCCCATTTCTCTACTGGTGCCTACAGCTTCTGAGAGGGAAAGGGATCTATCTGGAAGGTTTTGCCCTCTTTCTTTGTCTCTTTTTCTCTCTGTCAGCTCATTGCTGCAGCTTTCTTCATGCCCTGCTTAGATGCTTCTAGTTGCAATGGAGCACAGATGTACTATGGACATTACAGATGAGAGGTGGTTTGTGGTCGGGAGCACCATCCTCTTTGGTACTGAGTGACTTGTTCATCTTGAGTTCATGGGCTTATTTGTGTAGAAGTAACTCCAAGGTCTACTTTGAGAACAAGTTGATCTTCCACCCGTCCATCTCAATAGAATCATAGAATCAAGATCATCGAGTCCAACCATTAACCTATCAGTACCAAGTCCACCACTAAATCATATCCCTTAGCGCCACATCTAAACATCTTTTGAATACCTCCAGGGATGGTGACTCCACCACTGCCCTGGGCAGCCTGTTCCAATGCCCGACAACCCTTTCGGTGAAGAAATTTTTACGAATATCCAATGTAAACCTCCCCTGGCGCAACTTGAGGCCATTTCCTCTTGTCCTGTTGCCTGTTCCTTGGGAGAAGAGACTGACCCCCCCTGGCTCCAACCTCCTTTCAGGGAGTTGCAGAGAGCGAGAAGGTCTCCCCTCAGCCTCCTTTTCTCCAGGCTAAACACCCCCAGGTCCCTCAGCCGCTCCTCATAGGACTTGTGTTCTAGACCCTTCACCAGCTTCGTTGCCCTTCTCTGGACACGCTCCAGCACCTCAATGTCCCTCCTGTAGTGAGGGGCCCAGAACTGAACACGGTACTCGAGGTGCGGCCTCAAATAGCATCTGGCTCTGGGAACTCCGGCTCCATAGACAGGAGAACCCAGAAGGTTCCTAGAATCATCTGCTGCAAGAATTGATGTGATTTAAGGGCAGCCCGAGCTCAGAGTTTGGTCTGCTTACACAAAGGACAGTCTTGCACAAGTCTGTGCTTCAGGTCTGTCCCCTTGAACTTGCAATTCAGGGACCGCAGCTTTTGTCTCAAGGACAATTTGCCTTATCTGCTTTGGACAGTACTGGGAATCCCATTCGTAAGCTAAACATAACTGATGAGGTCTGTCCTAAGAGGCAGCAACAGAGCCTAGAGCCACTCCAGCTCACCTGCGTCAGACTGACTGCTGCCCCAGAGCCAGTGCCACGCTGCCCGGTGATGGATCAGCCATGCTAGACCCATTCGTTATAGCTCATGCCTTATGATAGCAGGAATAGATCCTGTACACTGTCACCCAGAGGAAAACTCGTCTTTTATCTCCCAATGCATCTCTCATAGCCATAAGCTATTGAGTAACATCAACACTGTATACGGATGGGGAAAATGTCCGTGAAAGAAGTCTGTGTAATAGATAACATAACACCCCCCAGAGCAGCAGCACTCCTGGGGCACTCATCTCCTCTGTTCATTTGCAGATGCCTGCGGGATCATCTTTTTCCATGAGCTGCCTGTAATTTAGTTCTGGAGGCATGCTCCTATTCTGCACACACACATATCAAGAAGATCTGCTTTGTCTGAGTAAATTTCCCTACCAGGAGCAGAACAAGGGGCGAGCAGGACTCTAGACAAGTGCCGAGTGTGGTGGTGTTTAGATCCATGCTGTGCATCGGCAGTGTCCTTTTTAAAAGGGTACCTTTCCTGAAATGATCAAGCAGGATATGAGTGGCAGGTGTTTGGTGGTTTTTAAACACGGATCATTTCTGCGATGTGGTTTGCAGCATAACCCCCAGATAAATGCACAGGTGAGGGGGTGAAGTGCTGCAACACAAGGGCAGCCAGAGGCAAGAATTTTTTAATTAGCTTTTAGACTGGAAAAAGTGTTTGTGTGGCCACACTTTTAGCTCAGGGGAATCCTTAACCCAGCCTTGCATAGCCTGAGCCTGCTTACCGCAAAAAGGAAAAGGAGTTAGTCGAACGGGGGAAATAAACATTGGGTCACAGCTATAGGAACATCATTTTCTACCAAACTCTTTCTATGTTTACCATATTAAATGATCAACACATTTGCACTGTATCAAACTGTGCAGATGTAGCATTAAAAGGTCAGCTGTTAACCTGCAGAAGCAAAGACACTCCACATCTCTCTCTTAAAGATGATACTCCATTCGGAATGGGTCCCCATGGTACTCCTATAATAACATTAATGCTCTGAGTGGCCGCATAGCGGCTCTCATTCGCAGTGCATGGAACCTCTTCATTAAGTCTCAAACTCCCACTGTGAAGATGGGAGCTGACTTTCTTATGGCACTTGAACAACTGGGGAAACTGAGACACAAGGAGATTAAATTCTTTCAATAAAAAAAAAATCAGTCTCAAATTCCTTATTCTCAGCCTCTTGTTCCAAGCTTCAAGCAGGTTTCCACGTGGTAGATTGTGTGGGATTAAATATTCAAAAAATCATGGAATTGGGAAAACTCTAACGATCTTAGATCTCTTCTGACTAAATTGTTAATCATCTGTATGGCCAGTAATTCTAAAACAATTAAACTGAGATGTCTTTTGATGCAGTGATACTGGAAGGAATGAGAAAATCAGAGGCAATGAAAAAGCAAGGTGTTTCTCATGTCTCATATTCACGTAACATAGGCTGGCCTACCCTTGGGAGCAGCTTATGAAATAAGAGCTGTATTGTTACTTAGCCCACTTGGGACAGATAAGAACTAATCTCGCTTGAACCTCTCTGCCAGGTCTGATCCTTAGAGCCTGGCAGGGCCATGCATTTGTTTACATTCTAGATCAGAAAAGGATTTAAGGCCCTATTTATCTTTAAGGCTCCTAGTAGATGCACGAACTTTCAGGTATTTTTCATTGAAGAACGAGCCCTTCTGTGAATCAAAGCCTTGTTACGTCCCCGTAGCAGATGGGAGAGGTGAAAGCCTGGCCCCACCTGCCCGACTTGCTAATAGAGCAGCTGAGCCAGAATACAGATGTTGCCGCGCTTACCTCTATTTCACAGAGGAAGCCGGGAGTAGAAGGAGGTTTGAGATTTAGAGCATATCTATACTCACAAGACTATGCAAATTACTTATTACTCTGGCTTCAAGCCTGTGCTTGGAGGTACAATATAGGTTAATTAAAGACACAAGAGAGTATGGGGAAGATGCGCAGATTGGACGAAGCAATAGTGGCGTGGCAAAGACTGAGGAAAGAAGTCCCAAGTTGATTCCTGGAGAGAAAATTGACACCACAAACCAGCTTTGCCTTTTTTTCAGAGAGGAAAAGCATGGCATCAAAGCACTGAGCAGAGCTGGTGCAGAAGTAGAGTGGTCACTGTTGGTGCTGGTTATCTCCACAACTTCAGCAACGTGGGAAAACTGGGACGAATTTCTGTGTGTGCTTTCCCCAAAACCATGTCTCCCTCGTCAGCCGTGCACAGCCTGTTAAGGAGTCCTAGAGGGCAAAGGCTCTCATTCTCCACAAATGATGTAGCAGGTTTTCTGGTCTTTAGACATATTGAAATCATGAAGGCATGGGATGTGTTTCTGGAAGACAGGCTTCAGTCACGCACCTTCTGTTTCTAGGGTCAGAACAGGGACAGTCACTGGAAATTTGGCAATGTATAGTATGGAAGGAGTCAGGCTAAATGACCCAATAACTTGTCCATGTCTCAAACATATTAGTGGTCTTTGTATGCCAGGACTGTTATGCCTCTTTTATCCACACGTTAGAGGCACAGCAAAGAAATTGGTATGGAATTGTCGTTCCTGCTATTTCTACAAGCACTAAATCTTGCTTTGTTTTTCCTATTTTCTTTTCTTCATTTTTTTTTAATAGCCATCCAGGCTTCTTTACTGAAGCCATAAAAAATACAAGTTATGAAAAGCAAAAGAAAAAGGCTCTTTCTAGGCAGAGGAACGTGTCTTTGTATATGTTTGTAGACTGAGTAGCACAAGAGGGGACCTGATCCTCAATATGTTTGCAGGATGCGTCACACAATAGAGACCTGAATTGAGCCCTCCAGGCACAACTGTAATGTAAATATTAATTAACTTTAATGGTCTGTGGCCTTGCCTCTCAGCTGGAAGCCAGTAAGACTGTGCATGGTAGAGTAGTATTAATTTGTTGTTGGAGCCCTTAAAGCAGCGCGTCTCGTGGTACGATGAGTGCAGAAGCTTCGTTCCCACATGCCCACCCCACTCTGTTTCTGGATCATTCACAGGGAGGGAAATCACTACTGGGATGAGATGCTGGGGCTGTTGCAAAGAGCACTGGGGACACAGGTGGGAGACGGGCTCATTGCTGAGCTCTATACCCTACTGTGGGCTCCTCATGTTGCAAACTCTAGGCATGATGCCATGTATTTGACGTGCTGGGAACACTGTCTGCAAATGGTGGGTCACACTTCCAAAAGCCTCTCTCATTCTCCTGGGAAGGTGTCTGCTTGCTGCACCTCCTTCTTCTTGCCACCAGGCACATAGCAAACATCTTGGGGACTCCAGCTGGAACATCTCAGGTTCTCACTTGCTCCTGTACTGTGGGCCCAATTCTCAGCAACAGCATCTCCCCCGCTTTCCCTCTCTCCTTCTCTCTGCAAGCACCTCCAATGAATTATTAATTGCAACTCATCCAATTAAAGGGCTCCTGCATGTTAATAATTCATGGCTGCTCGTCAGAGCTGTTGGCTGGCAGGCTAGGCAGCACTAGGGTTGGGGCTTCGGTGAACTGAGAGGAGTGAAGTGCAATAAAGAAAGGAAGAAATCAATAGTGTAGCACAGGCTGTACACATCCAGGAGACTCTTTATTATATCTGAAAATTGCTTTCTGTGATTGCTACCATCATTACTTCTGTATTTATTTTTTAACGACTCGTCCATCATGAAGCCCGTATACATAACGAAAAAGGCCAATTGCACTAAAACAGTTAAATTCTTTTAATACCTGGTACTGGGTGAAAGCAGTAATGAGTTCATTTTGTCTCTACTCCCTCTTACGGTGAAACCTTCCTCATCCAGAAGCCAGTTTCATTGCTATCTCTGTAAGTTAGAATAGATCTACTGCTTTTCCCTCTGGAAATGGACCCATCAATGATGTTCATGGGAGTAACTTGCAGCTTAGCAGCTCTGACATTAGTATATAAAGACAGTTCCCAGGACGTGAGAATACTAGCAGAGTATTCAGAAGAAGCGTGAGTATGGTGCTGTTGCAGAACCAACCTTTTATCAGGGCAAGGAAGAAAGGAAACGAGACTGGAAACCTCTCCCAAGGTTTGTGATGAGTTGGCATTAGGGAAAAGATTGACGAGATAGTCTGGGATGAGGGCCATGGACGCTGTGCACATTAGAGGGGATACAGTCTCCTACAGGGCAGATCTGAAACGTGAAGAAAGTGAAATTGTATGTGAGCATAGTCATAGGGAGCGAATCCAGACTGCTAAACGGCCGACCTCCTTGTCGTCTCAGGGAAAGGTACACAGAGAATGAAGGTTTAGAAGAGAAAGCCAGAGAAAGTCAAAGTAGAAATAAGATCCACTTTTTTGCCAGTGATGGCAGCCCACTGAAAGAAAATACCCAATGAGGCTTTCAGCAAGGCTGTGCGCAGGTGGAAATCACACCAGGACTCAAAGCCTCGTGAAGGGTATGCCTCAAACACTACGTAATGGTTTACAGCCAATAAATAACCCAGTAAAATGGTGTGGACTATATTGAGCAGGAAGCCAGCTTAAATCAAATAGCTGTGTCCTCGGAAGTCTTTTGTCTCTGGAATGGTCTTTGTTTCATAGGGGTCATACCCTCATTTTATAAGCTTGGGGACTGTGAAGAGGAGGTCAGACGTACTGGGAGCTGGGGAACTCTTTTTGTAGCCTCACACATTGGGGACGTTTTGCTTTAAACCACATTTGATGGAAACCATAAAAAAGCCTATTGCTAATGTGTGGTACAATTGGTAGTACATGTGGGTTGTGAGCTTATTTTGAAAGAAATCATGATTTTGTACAGCATCTACTTCAATAAGACTTCAGACTGGGGCTTTCCGCCACACTGCAAATGCATAATATTGATGAAACACTGTTCTTGCATGGGGGTGTGATGTGACTGAATCACAGATTTTAAAATATGTAAGAACTTGGAGAGAATAGTTATTCTCTTTTTAATGCAAGTGATTTTAGTGCTGATTTGAGAGCCCTGAGGAGAACGTGGAGTTCAGTCTTCATGGCCCATTCAGTCTTTGGTCTCTCAGCTGTAATTTCCAATTAGTGCTAATTTGATTGTGGTTTCTGTGGCGTGGATCATGACGACCTTTTATACCCAGCTGATCTGGCACTGCAATTTGGTGGATCTTTCCCAACAGACAGTATATAATTTGAGACACTGCCACCACCAAATTGCCCCTGTTTAGATGTTTTGCTCAGCCCCAGCTCCTGGTTAGCCAGGTTCTGAAGGTGTTCGGGCAAACATCCCTTCCCTCATCGTTTCTGTTTCCAGACCTCAAAGCCACATCCTAGTTCCTGGCTTCATATACTGAATGTGCACTAGATGTTTCAGTTACCGCTGAAATAATGCCACAAAAACTATAAATTGGCACAAAAGAAAGCAGGAGAGTTAGCGGAAAGGCCAAACCCCTTGAAACAGTAAGGGACACTTAGCGGAGAGCTGTGATTTCGGGGTGGCACGGCACAGCTCTGGGTGGCTGAGGAGGTACCCTCTGGCCCAACTTATTGCATGAATGGCTTGGTAATCAGCTGCTGAACGTGCTCGAGGGAAATCGAGATCAGTGGTGGTTTATTTTAAGATCTCAGGAGGCTTCTTGGTGACCATGTAGGCATCTCGCCATCCACACACGAGACAGCAAGGTTGGTCAGTGAGTCTTCAGCTGTGACACCCCAGCCTCCTGGCATCGCCGTGGCTGTGACCACCCTTCCTTGCATGGGAGCCACCTCCTCTGCTCGGGGATGGCTGAGACGACAGCAAAGGCAGTCGGACACGTGGCGTGCACCACTGCGATGCCGCCAGCTTTCCTCAGCCACGTAGCTTTCCACACAGCTTTCTTCTTTAAAAAGAGAAGGGGAACTATGGACGTTTTTTCCAGGTTTTTGCAATATCTCAATTTGCTCACTGTGTACGCACAGATCAATTCCAGAGAATGAAACCAACGTGAACTTGTAACATTGCTGGGCTTCTAAACAACAAGAACAAAATCAACAAAAAATCTTAGCAGAAACCCAAATTTCTGGGGTTTTTTTAATTTTTATTGACATTTTCATGAGGGAAGAATTGATTATATCTCAACTCTGGAGTTGAGTTCTTTGAAAAACCTAGCTTTTAGCTTGCAATAAAAAGGTGGAGAGATGGGCACAGAGGATGCCCCGCTTCCAAACACCTCTCTGGAAGCTCCTGTCCAAATCCAGATCCCTTCCAGCATTGCTTTGTACAATACGATTTTCCACTTGATTCTCTCTCTGCTGTTTGCTTTATGTGTCTGTTAATACATAAGCCTGTTCTTTTTTATCTTGCTTGTATTTTTGGCTTTTTTTT
This sequence comes from Phoenicopterus ruber ruber, assembly GCA_009819775.1. Taxonomy (NCBI): domain Eukaryota; kingdom Metazoa; phylum Chordata; class Aves; order Phoenicopteriformes; family Phoenicopteridae; genus Phoenicopterus; species Phoenicopterus ruber. Next base: position 8,764,391 of record CM020234.1, read on the forward strand.
TCTTTCCCTGCTTAGTACTAAACTGCAGCACACGCATTGTGCTTTCAGCTGCCTGTGATCTGTCAGTGGGCCCAGGAGCTTAGCCTTAACGGTCTATGTAAATATTGTCTCAAAATTACAAATATTCGGAATGGCAGTAATATATGGGGCTTTTGTTAAAGCATCTTGTTTTATGGGCTTAACTACAGGCTGGGAAGCATGGAGATGTTGACTTGTTATTTGTACAAGGGACGCACGCTCACGTGTACACAGTAGCCCAACATTGTACAAATAGCAGTTCAGGCCATAAATATCATGGCAAAATTGCTCCCAGATCAAAACAACCCCCAAAAGAGACATGATCGAAATTAAGTCAGACTGCATTACTTTCGGGGCACACACCCTTTTTTTTTTTTTTTCTATGAAAGTGGGTGGAAAAGAAAACTCCGGTGCCGAGAAGCCTATTCTGGATCAGCACATTTAGAAACAAAATGTACCTTTGTATCTTAAAATCTGAGTGTCATGAATATTTAACGCGGGGAGGAAAGAATGATTTTGTCAGTGTGTAAAGCAGCCCCAGAGAGGCTCGAATTCTGCCTGGTTTCTATTAGCTTTCCTTCTCTGTAAACAGACTGAGTCATTTGCTGCAGGAGAGGTGTGTGAGCACAGGGAGGGAAAGACACACGGGCAGAAAGAAAAAACCCCACCGCCATGCAAACGGATGGAAATGGATTTGCTGTGCAAGGTGCCGCCTCCGTCCCCATTTCTCGTGATGTGTTGCTAGGTCTGTACAGCCAAGTTTAGCCCCAGTTTTCAGCCCAACAATGTCACGAGTTTGAAAGATCTCCTGCACCGCTAAAAAAACCCATGAAAGTTGCCTGTACATCCTGACTAACCTGCCACAGAGCAAGTTAGTGACCCAGAGCACTCAGGGGAAAATCTTATATTGGTGAAAATGTGAATAAAAAAAGCTTTCCTATCAGCTCATCCCCAGTTGGTTGAAACCAAACCTGTTCCCTGTCGAAAGGCTTTGTGGTTATGGGGGTGTGATGGGTTCCCCGTGGACCTCATGAGCTATGGGCACACCATGAAGCCTCCAAGCTACAAAGCTAACAAGAAGCAGGAGCTGACTCTGATCCAGCACGGCAGGGACAGTCCGGGGATCCTGTGTTGTGATCCTGGCATAGGGAAGCCTCTGGACTCAGGCAATCTTACCAGCATGTGTTAAGTCCAAGGCAGCAAGCCTTTAAGTTAAGCATATCTCAAGAGTTTGTGTATCAGGGCACCAGCGACTTCAGCTTGCTGTTCTCCATTGCGGTTTTCTCTGTATTTGCTGAGATGCTCTACATTTCATATTCTTAGTCCAGCCTTTGGACTGCAGTAGAGCTAGGGAGGTGCAAAATTATACCCACCAGTGGGAGTGGGATAACTACTGGGGGTACATGGAAAAGGAGATTAACCTGGGGAGAGGAGGGGGCTGCAGCCTTCCCTTCCCCACCCTGCACAAGCTCATGCCAGTGGTGGGCAGGGGACAGCATGGGTCTGGTAGACAGCGTGTTTAACAGCAATTTCCCCCTTCCATCTTTCCGTTACTCCAGTTTTCATATGAGAAGGGGCATAGTGCTCAAATAGTCTACCTGGACCAGTCCTGCTGTTTTGCAAATGGAGCTGGTTTGGCATCAGCAAGCAGCTGAGATTTTTATCTTTCCCTTCCTAAGTTGCTTTTTTCCCTCCTGCCTTTACCATGCAGGTGCTTGGCGCAGCCATGAGTCAGAGCCTTTGAGATGGGCTGCTTGTACCAGGCTGCCATCCAGAGGGGAAAGATACAGTGCTGGGAGTACCAGGCACTTACTGGATGGGAAAGACATGCAAAAGGGATAGCTCCGGTCAGGAGATCGGAGCAGGAGTCTGTATCTAGGGCAAGGAGGGGTTTTGAAAGGGGTCAGATGTTTAAAGTCATTTTCAAGATCCTGACGGCTTGAACCAAACCCTTTGTCCAGAATCCTTTCTGATCAAATTCCAGATCATAAGCAGCAGCAAAATTTGCAAATGAAAAGAAATAATAATAATTTCTGGATATGACACTTGTCACTGGAAGATTTCAAGCACCTCACCCTCTGAATCTTTGCAGCTCTGCTCTCCCTGCTTCTGGGCTAAGAACTCAGCCTCTGGCCACAGACTGGAGCCTTTCCATCTGCGGGAATCCAGACCTAACCCCAAGACTTTCTGGGGCAGAGATGGCCAAAACTGGAAGCAGGACATAAAGCAGCTGATACCTGGTTTTTGAGGGGTACACTTGATCCCCACACTCTCAGACCATGTTACTTAATTGCCATCAGTGAATAAGACGAATACACTCCGACAGGACAGACACACCTGTATAATCAATACCTATTAGCTTTTTCCACCCGTGGGTACATATGCATATATAGAGCTAGACACATCTGTGCACACATTCAGGACTTTTTCAGTGACTACATATAAATATATGCCAGTGTACCTATTATATACAAATATAGAGACAGTGTGCCTCTCTATATATAAATTTTTGCTAGGTCTTCCTTTTGCAGTGTGATCAATAACAGTTCTAGTGCAGAAGGTGAGCAAAGTGTCTTGTTAAACTAATAATTGCACAGGAACCAAATCCTTTCTAATAAAATCTTTTAAAACTTTTATAAAATTTCCACTCTAAGGCCAGTCTTCCTGGGAGACCTATAATTATTGAGAGTGGAAAGAAAGGAGCATAACTAGCCTCTCTTACCAGCCGGCCAATAGACACTAAACTGGGGCTGCACCGAGAAGGTGGCCCCTGTGGAGTCTCTTGATTGAGACAGAAACCTGTAGGCTTGCGCTGTCCGTCTCCCGGCAGGGTTTATAATTAAAGCTGTATTGCTGTTTATATTCCAGCAGCACCTGTAAGACCCACTGCACAAGGTGCTGTGCAAACAGAGAGACAGCAGGCTTGCTGCAAAGGATTTACAACTGTAATAGATAAAGTGTGCTGGGGGGGTGGCTGTGGAGGGGGGTGAGGAGGAAGGACAGCCCGTCTTTCAAGGTTGTGTGTTAACAGAAAACAGCAGTCAGGGGCCTGATTGCCAAGCGGCTGCCACTCTCTGCCAGGCCATACTGGCCCTCAAATTTAGTCTTCAAGAAGCGCATGTGTGGCTTGACCCAGGCACGTCCATGTTATATTTGTGCATGTAATCACAGTACGGGGCAGAAGTGATGCCTCGTAGCTGCAGCTGAGGTTGCTGGTGTCCTGTCAGGTCCCATCTAACTGTAGGAATCCCCTAAGCGATGCATGTTTAGAATGGACTTAGCTACTGAAAACTCGGGTGCACCAAGTTTGGCACCGAGGCAGGTCTCCCTGCGGTGCTCCGGGGCTGGGGAAGGGCAGGTGCTCTGCACTGCGATGGCAGGCGGTGGAGGTCTGCGTCCGTGGGTCATGCAAGTGAGGGACAGGAGTAGAGGATGTTGACACAGCCTGGGAGCACTGGAGAGGAGGAACCCGGCAGGCTGAGGGTAACAGATGGTCATCTCGTACAGCAAATCCCATCGCAGTGGGTACTGTGAGGATCGCTCCCAGCGAGAGCGGCCAGGAGAGCATGCCGGTGCCTTGTTCACTGGAGCGTCCTGCCTGCAGTCCCTGGGAAAAGGCCGATCACCTTGTGAATGAGGCGCTACCTTCTCTGGAGAGGCCATTGTTTCTGTGAGGGTTTTCATTAGCTTCAGTGCCATCCATCCTAGGCAGCATTGGTCATATGGGGAAGAAAGGCAGGAAACAAGAAAGTTAGTAAGTCGTGGGCTGTGTTTGGTTAAACAGTGTCTTCAGGCTTCAAAACTAATGCATATGGAAAGGGGTGTTATGTAGGGACACTCAGCTTCCTTCCTCCGAGTTAATTAACCTCCTTCACCTCCATGCTGTTATAGACACAAGCAGTTCTGCTGCATATGTCAAGGGCGTAATTAGCACAGACTGAGCAAACCACACACACAGAATGGAAGCTTGCCTGCAAGATGGACAAAAGTGGAAGCCAGGCATTGGCAGGGATGGTGAGCCGCGGCACAGTTGACCAAGTATGGCAGGAGCAAATCTGGGCTGCTGGAGGAAAAGGTGAGGGCTGCCCCTTTTCCATTCCCTCCATCTGCTGTCTGCAGTTGCAGGGCATGGATGGGAGGCTGCATCCACCAAAGGAGAGCAGATTCACTCTCTGGGGAGATGACAGGGGGTAAGAGCAGCTTGGTGATGGAGGAAAGTCTTCCTCGGTTCCTATTCATTGCACCCAGTGGACTCAAACCCCCAGCATTTCCAGCTTTTTGGTGCTCAGAGGACACAACTTTCCTCCCTCATTTATTTAGCATGATGACAGATCCTTGGGTGACCCTTCTCCATCATACGGGAGAAGTTCTCCACCGTCTCTGCCACCTCTGCAGCTCTGTCCAGCCCTGATCTCCCAACACCTCTGCAGCCAGCGCTCCAGATCCCATCTGCCCCGATAACCCAGGTTCCGTATTCTGTCTCTCAGGAGGATGATGTCTCTGCTCTCGTGAAAATGAACCCCCTTGACAGGGAAGGCTGAGGTAGAGCCCAACAGTGTTTTCAGTGAGAGAGGGAAACTGCATTGCCTGAGGGCAGGTCTGCAAGGATACCCGTGAAGGTGTCCACCATTGTTCACACATCTCATTTCATGGGACTGTTGTCTCTCACTCCTCAGTCTCACTAGATCCTTCCATGCCTGTTGATCAGCTCTGTCCATGCTGATTCCTCTTTTTCCTTCCACTTCATCTATTAGGTTCTCCTGTAACATCTCATCTGTCACACAGATTGCAAGCAGCCTGGGGCAGCCCTGCTCCATGACCAAAGATCCCCAGTGCTACTGTCATGCAGATCCCTGTGAATGGAGGGTGTGAGAGGAGCAAAACAGAGGCGGCTAATGATTCCCTGTAAGGCCTCGCCTCTTCTGCAGCTCGCAGCTTCGGACATTGCCTCCTCCCTTCTCCCCAGAATCACAAAACACACAAATGCAAAACGTTCCCAATTTTTAAATGCTGTGGTTTTAGAGAAACATAGTGCTTGTTCCAGCTGCAGGCACTAAATCATCCCTCTGCCCTGGACGTGTGCTGGGGAAGTAAGGCCAGTGATGAATGGGGCTGTCCGTATTTACATTGGGAGCAGAACAGCTGTGTGAATCTCACTGTGCAATGAGTACTCTGTGCAAACTCGGCATCCCCCTTGCTTCCTCCCCCACCGCTTGGTGACAGTGACTGATGGTCCACTTTTGCAGAGTACTGCCCAGCAGCGTGCGTGACTCCCAGCACCTCTTGAAAGTGAGGAGGGGGGGTACCTAACCCTCAAGTCATGAGAGTTGCTGTATTTCTTTGGTGAGTCTTATTTCCTGTGATGACTTTGCAAACATGCAGGCCACAGAAATAAAAGAGAAGTGCTGGTGAACTGGAAGTGAGAGGGGGGAGGAGAAAGGGTAGCCTGGCTGTTTCTTCCAAGGGACTGCATCCGAGATGGTGAGCACCTGTAGCACTTTTCATCCTTCAGACAAATGCTTAAGGTAAATATTGATGCCAATACGCTCTGTGTAATCAGACTGCAGTTCTCTGCATAGAGCTCTTGGACTGTGGGGTTTAAGGAGAGCTTAAAATATTGGCAAGACTTAAGTAATGTATGGACAACCAATACAGGCTTCCTACCCTTTTCCCTGCTGTTTCATCCCCGCCTTGATCTACACTGTAGGCTGCTACCTTTGCTTGGTGGCCCAATCTCAGCCCTAGGCAGAAGGAAATATTTTGTTCTTCCCCCAGATCTCTGTGCAATCCTATCACTAAACTTCGCTCCTTCCAAGCAGATCCCATACTTAAGGATCTGTATCCCTGTAACCCATCAGGAAAGTTTCCAGAGATGACCATGATCTGTCAGGGGCTTCGCTGCAATTAACACATCTCAGCAGAATGCTTCGCTTTCACCAAATCAGCATATTCTGAGAGGAAAAATGAGAGTCCCAAATCAGTCAGAACATTTCTGATCGGCTGTCTGTTATACTCCTTGGCTGATGGAGGTAATGCTGCGTACAAGCAACAGTATTACGGAGAAGCGAACAAGCTGTAGGGTTGTCTACCTCCCACGTACCTGGAGGTGAAACAAGAGGCTAAAGAAGGAAAGATGCTTAGATATGACTCTGATACCTTCATCTGGCACTTCAAAAAGACTTAACTTATAGCAGGAGGATGGGTGGCTCCACTGCACAGAGAAGAGGGGTCCTGACAGTGTGTCTGAAGAAAGGCACTTGGCCCTGTGGTTTGGAGAGATGACACTGTGCGAGGCTCTTACCTGCTCTAAGTAGACCCAGGTGAAGAGGGGCAATTACTGGCTCCATTTGTACAGCCTGCTCCCGTAGCAGACCAAAAAAAGGGTCACCTCGAGATCCCAAACTTGGCACAGGGTCCCTTGAGGTAGGGTTTAGCCCGCAGCTACCATCCGCACCTGGAGTCAGTTCGATCCAGCCCAGCACAAGCTGGAGATGGACTAAGATTCAGGGCTCTGCGGTCTGAAACACATCTCCTTCCCACCATTACGGGCTGGGTTAATCACTGAAGGGGGGAAAGAAAGAACTGCAAATGGAAAATGGCATTTTCAATCTACTGGAGTGTCTGGGGAGGGGGAACAAAGCTAGACTTCAGGAAGGGCAATGAGAAGAATGGCAGGGAGCTGGGAACGGCTCCTTGCCTTATTCCTATGCTGCTCCACTCCACACTCAGATAAAGTGGTCCCTTCTCTCCAGCCTTCTCCTTTCCAGTCACACACTCCGTTGGTTAATTCTCTCCTCGTCGAGATCAGAGATTAGATAGAGCCTGGATTTATAGCTAGTGAAAATAAAAAGAGCTGCTCCTATCAAGGATTCAAATGATTAAATATCCCACCATAGAAATACTTTTAACTTCACTTACAGTACAATTTCACTTACACGCTGATGCAGTTGACAGCGCTAACAAAAGCTGCTTGAGTAATATGGGGCCTGAAGAGAGGAGAGAGAAGCTGAAGGAGAGAATGAGAACAAGGGATAGAGACAGAAATGGAGAGAGAAAGAGAGAAATGGGATTAGATAGTGAGATGCAGAGGAAAGGGAAGGCAGGAAAAGGGAAGGAAAGGAGGTTGGCTCTCTCTGCCTGCAGCATTAAAAGTACAAGAGCTAAACCAATTAAACAATGAAAGGAAAGCAAAGGATTAAATGAAGGGCTATGTAAAACAGCTCCTCTAATCCAGCTCATTTACTGCTCTTTATTCTCTATTTCCCTCTCATGTTGATCCTCAGATTCAACAACGCCAGACCCGTAGTGCCTTGCGCCTCGCACATGCAGGGTCCGGCTGGCACCGTGGATGCTCCTTTCGCTCCTCTTCCACCCCTGCCCCTGCCCGCTGCCGGCCACGGGGTCACGGCAGCGGCGACGGATCAAAGCATCGGCCTCGGGGTGCTCCTGGGCAGGCAAACAAGCCTGGACCCAGCTTTGGTCGCACCCGTGGTTAGACTGCTCCTGCTCTCCAGGCAAACTCGCTTCAGGATAACCTCAGCAAGGCACCGAGAGCTTGTCTGTGAAACAGGACTGTCCTTCTCTGCCATCGTTCCCAGCAGATCAGAGGGGGTACTGTTCCTCTCCGGGAGCTGCTGGAGACCCCCATTTTGGACAGAGCCTCTAGGCTGCTGTGGTGATCCAAAGGACAAAGAGGAATTTTCAGGGCAGTTTCTGCTCCTGCCTCCTCTGTGGCTACTCTTTTCCCTCATTCCCTTCCTTTTCACAGATTTACAGACGCAGGAGCCATGAGGCCCGGAGCAGACACAGCCCCAGCGTGCACAGGGGGGCTGCGCCTCTCACCCAGCGCACGTCGTACAGGGGCTGCAGGTAGCAGCGTGGGAGGGAGCATTTCCACTCCCCGTGCCCCACCTCCCCCATGCCCTGCCGATGCTGGGACCCACCACAGCTCCCCAAACCTGCTGTGGGGGCCGGGGCGTCCCGCGGAAACTGTGGCAGTTACGGGGAGAGTGACCGGTAGCTAAAATGCAACAAACAGGAGATGGATGGGGACTAACATCACTCACCCACCTTCTCCTTTTCCCCCCTTTCTCCATTTGGCTGATGCCCAAGAATGATTGTTTCTTTTCTGGTCGCTTCTTACAGTTTTGATCTCAGCCTCAGGGAGAGCAGAGGGACGGCAGAGCAAGTCATTGGGGAAGGGCTTGAGCGTTGGGGGAAAGGGTGGCTCCCTGGAGGAGGTTATCTGCGCCTGGTCACTGTCTGCGGGGATGCTGGCTATTTGGAAATGACTTTTTTCCCCTTCAGCACTCCAGAGCTACAGATCATTTGAATTCACCCTCTCCTTCCCTTTCAGGAGACAGAAAGGCCCCAGCCGTACTTGAAATGAGACAGATGCTTATGGAATTGTGGTTTTAAAAGCATTTTTCAGTTGAGTTCTTTCCTTTTCTACACAGAGCAGTCCAATGTGAGCTGACTAATAAATGCATTATCTTTTTTTTTCCTTTCCTAGGAGGGTTTGATATGGCAGCTCCATAGATCAGCCTGGTCTCCAGGGATATTTCTGCCCTAAACAAAATGGAAATTGTCTGCCCCCTCACAAGCCCTCAGTGACTCATACAATAAAGAGAACCCATAAATATTTGGGTAATTACAGTCCGTTCACCTAAATTCCATAAGAGGCAGAGCACTTTCTCACTTCGTGTCCTTAAACAGCTGTCACGTATTGCTGTTTGCTGCCTGTGTGCTGCCGTAAGCACCCGCTTCCCCCGTAATGGTCAGCTTCCAGGTAGAGAGCATTCAACTCTTCTTAAGTAGTTAGCAACGGTTGGGAACATTTCATAGCAAAAGGATGAAAAGTTGTGCAATGAATAGTAAGTTAGATACTGTATCGCTTTATAGACGGTACATATAGAGCCAGTGCCTTTTGCCTAATGCCCCGTCATGGGTCGCAAAGACCACGCTGCAGCCACCTCCTTGACACGGAGATCAGAGGACCCCTGCACCTCGAGCCGGCATTTGCTGCAATCTGCTGTAGCCAGGCTCTCCCATGCCGTGACAGTCCTAGAGATTAATGCATTTTATAATGTTATTATTACTGTGTTGTTGTTAATATTTTACTGCTTGTTGTCACCGCTCTATGAGGCAGATCCAGCTATACATATATCTGATCTGGGTGGTCTACAGTCTTTTGTACGTTCCCTGGAATGGTTACACCAGGCTCATCTTACAGCTATTTGATGCTGCATAAAATTACCGGAAAGACAGAAGTGGAGAATATATATTTTAAAAAGAGTGATTCAGTGAAGGTTTGGGCTATGTTATTTCCTTCCCTCCCTCCCTGCCTCATCAGCTCAGGGTGAATTACAGGGTGTGCAAGAACACTTTTAAAAAACCCTCCCTGAAATTAGCATGTCTGGAGCAGCGCTGTGCACGCCCCAGCAGTCTGCCTTTTCTCAGTAGCTCATCTCTGCTCTTTGACGACCTCTTGCCGCGCAGCTGATGGCCACCGTGACAGGAGGGCCACAGGTTTCCTTTTGCCCAACGCAAGGCAGTCAAATAGACATGGAGTGGATTTGCATAAAGCGTCTTTCTTTCTTGACTTTCTGATGATCCTCCAAAGAGCATCTCCACTGTGAGAGAGCTGGGCATCGTTGGCTGGCTCGGACCACGGGCATCCAGCAAGGAGAGGAGTCACACTGCTCCTGCCAGGGGCAGGGATGGACAGGTCTACAGAAACGCATTTGGTCTGGATTGCAGAGGGGAGCTCTCCGAGGAGCCGGTGAGTGGCAACCCCAGCGTGGGAATGAAAAGCTGTTAAGCGAGAGGCATCAAGGGCAGCCTCCTGCCTCCAGACATCACCAGGCCCAGCTCCCTCCAGAGGAGGTTTGAGCAACCCTAGAGCCTGGTATCAGACCTTGTCAGTCACAAAACTTTTTATTACAACCTGCTGCTTTATCAAATGCTTCATTTTATCTATTTTTCACCCCCCTGTCCCTTTTCCTTCTGCTACTTAAAATTTGTTTCTTTCCTTGCTATGGGTGACGGTACTTCTAATCAGCACTTTCCTCGTCTAATTGCCTCATTGCGAGCTTCTCCCTGAACCTGTCAGACACAAACTCACACTTCTTGCCTTACTTGTCACAAGAAAAATTGTTCTTTTAAATGTGTCTGGGAGAGGCACAAGGACATTGAATACTCCAGGGAGAGAGAAGGATGGAGGAGTGACTGACTGCAGTTACTCATTACATGGTATTTCTGAAAGACCCCCAACTTACCTGGAGATACACAAACACGGAAAAAAGAAAATTCTCTGTCTCAAAGACATCACAGTCCAAAATATGTTGACACTGAAAAGTCCCTGCGGAAGTTATACCTGCTGTGATTACAGCAGAGGATGAGTGGATTACTCGGTGAAACAAACCATCCATGGCAGGAGAGATTATTTTGCATGTTAGAGGAAGATTTGGGGACTTTAAATACTAATACCCCATTAATGATTAATGTATCTATTGCCTAGGAACCTGCTTACTGACCTACTCACTCCTTGTCTCAATCACATCAGAAGTGCTAGCAGATAAAAAAAGTTTGTATATTTTTGCTGTACCGGTGTTTTATTCATGTAAGAAATTTCTGTCCTCTTCATAACTGAGCAGAGCTCTGAGTTTTACCTCCCACATTCAAGTCCTCTGTTATCCGCCTAAATTAGATTACTTGTGAAGCACATTGATGTTCACCCCTGGTGATAGCAGAGGAGTCTTTCACACCAAGGTATTTGTGGTTGTCATCTTATCTCCCGATAAGAAGATAACAGTGTTCTTCCTCCACTGACACATTAGCTTCAGTGCTGGTAGATTTGCCTATCAAAGGCTGGCAGAAAGATAGAGCGGGGTTAGATGCTTGTGGAGCTCAGCAAGCGTTTCCTGGGTAAGATGAATGATGACCTTGGTCTTACCTCCACCTGCTTTGTCTTGGGCTAAGCAGGTGACAAGGCTGATGTCACATCTTCAGGTCTTGCCTGAAGTCATTTGAAGGGCGCCGACTTCGTGGCAGTTACACTGTATTGGTGACGTGCTGGTCTTGTCCTTTACGTTTCATCCCACAAGAGCAGATTCTCTCTGTGGCACAGGACACGCCACTTCAGAGCAGGGTCCCTCTTACCTCCCCAACTATTAGTCAGGGAGCAAAGTTTTATTCACAGTAAATAATATCTTTGTGCTTCTGTGCCTTGCCTACAAGTGAAGAGATCACAACTGTTTTGCCTTTGTGTTTCGGAGGGTTTTGGGGATGGGGCTCAGAGAGGACCCCGTGGCAGTGGTGTTGGCAGAGCCTGCTCTTGAGTCCATCGGTCCGAGAAGGTGTCCGGGGGCTGGCAGTGGCTTACGTCTGGCATTGCTCTGTCCTTGCTGTCTCTCTCACAGGGCAGCTTTGAAGAAGTTTCCCCAAGTCCTCCTCTACCTGCCCAGGGTTTCGTTACTTAGGATCGGCTGCAGAGCTGGGAGTGCTGGCTTCTGGCAGGTGAGCTGTGACCTCCTGGCGAGGAGAAAGCACGGAGATATTAGCAGGGCACAGGTAGAAGGCGGAGTGGAGAGGGGGGGAGATTGACTGTGGGCCACTGCTAAGTATTTTACCTGTCAAAAAATGACTTTAACCTGCACATTTAGGCTATAAAAATATTTCTTCAATCAAGGAAAGATCTGCTATTCACAAGGACACAGCTAAGGCAGCATCTTCTTCTTGTCTCAGAAAATTAATTTAAAATAAAAAATGTGGAGAATTCAATAGCAGGAGAGAAGGAGAGAAACAGAGAGAAAATTGTGCCTGTGCATGGTCTGTAGTCCCTGCCCCTCATGCCTCTGCATTCCAACGGGGCTATGGTATAGCTCTTTTTTCTAGGAGCAAAATGTATGCATCTATGCCTTAAAGCCCAATTAAAAGCTCCCAAAGTTGACAGCAGTCTCAAAAAAGAGATTTTACCTTTAAACCTCCTTCTGCACGGATTCGCGGCTCCCTTCCCAGGGAGGTCCCCGACGGTCTCCGTCTCACTGTGCACGAGAGCGTGTGTCCCGAGAGAGCCCAGCCGCCACCGCGGGGCTGCACCCAGCCGTCCTCGCGCCAGGTCACCTCCGGGGCCGAGACCTTCGCCCAGCTCCTGCGCCGTTCCGCCAGGTCTGTGCGAAGTAAAACAGAACTGATTTTGGCCCTTTTTCTTAGTAGGCCAATAATTCTTTTCCTACGCTTTTCAAATCCCTTGCTGTCTGAATGTAGGATACAAATGACTCAACCTATGCATTTCATGTCATTTGTGAATCATTAGGCCTCACTTAAGAGGGTTTGCATCACTCCACGCTCGTCTTTATAATCCTCGCCTAATTCTGGGCTTTGGCCAAATAGCGTTCAGGCTTCACTTCTTTTCCTTTACCTTCAGCTCTTTATGTGTTACTGAGTTACTCAGGCACTTTCCATTGGGATGAATTGGAAATACAGAATGGAAAATGCAGTTTCTCAAAGGAAAAATTTACGTTCGCTGAAGTTTGTTTATTTTGCAAATCAACATGCAATATATACTTTTGGCCAGAATAAGACTGATTAAAAATAGAAACATGGCTCAAATAGTTCAATTTTCTAAATGTTTTGCTTGAAAACAATGCAACAAAATACTAAATATATTTTACTTATGACACACTAAACACTGCCTCATAAAAATTGTGAGCTGGACACCTATTCTCCTTTAGCAACTAGGCTCTCTGAAGAATTCCTCTTGTACTTCTGATTCGTGGTGCATCAGGTTCATTACAGGACTCCAGGATATTTTTGGATATGCTCTTTCGAATTCTGTCATCCCTATTTTTGCAGCAAGCTGGTGCTACTACTACTCCAGCAAGGAACGTGTCACTAGAGACAAATAGGTGTTTAATAGTGAACTGGTCTGAAAAATTTCAGGGAAATTCAGTAAATCAAACCAAAATATTTTGATTATTGGGGAGAGGGAGGGTATATTTCAAAATTGGAACTAATTGCAATAGAAATAATACCCAAAATAAAGTGTTCTTTCACTTTGGAGCTTTCCTTTTAGGCTTGCTAGTCCATAATAAATGTCTAATTAAAGCTTTCATTGCAAGCTAGGATAAAAACCTGGGGTAGAAATTCCAAATTTAACTCCGTGGTACCTTTTGTGGTGACAGAAAATGAAGAGCCAGCAAAACCAGGAATCAGTGTGAGACTCTTCCACGCACTGATCACAGTGGGCTCATACTAGCCATGTTTAGAACAGTTTTGGGAGGTACAAAGAAGGGATCATCACTGTTTTGTTTGAGAACAAAAGAAGCACAAAGACAGTTCTGACTACTGAAAACCAGCATGAAACTTCAGCTGTGTCCAGGTTCCATCTCTGTCTTCGCGGAGCTTTTGGCATCTCCACTGGTGGTGGGATAAAAGGTCTGACCCGCTCCAGTGATTCCTATGAGCTATAGGAGCGCTGTATTTTTAAGATGCTCGTAGCAAAATGCTTCTCATCTTCTTCAGAGTGCTCGGTGACTCCAGGGAAACCCCAGACACCCCCATCCTCATAGGTCTTGTCATCTGGTCCCTTCTGTATCACCCATGGCACGTATCCATCTGCCCGCTCTGGCTACCATGATAAAGACAAGAGGCTTCACTCCATCGGTGCTGTGGTGGGGATTTTTATCACCGGTAGGATACATACTGGTTTGGAACCAGTCTTGTTTGCCAGAGCTCGGGAGCTGGCAGGCTGTGGACATCATTTCAATCTGTTCAGCACTCCCAGGCGTAGGGTGCCCTCTTTTTATTTTTAAGGCACGTAATAAAGCACAAAATTAATTCCATGTCTGATTTATGCCCAAAGCCACCATTCTGTGTTCTTCCAGCTGAGATTTGATTGGATTTCATTAGATTCTTTCCCATAGAGGGAAATAATTTTCTTCAGGTTTAAGTTTGAGTGTTTCTGGGTTTGTCTGGGGTTTGGGGTTGTTTTGTTATTGTTGTTAAATAGCTGAAAAACGCATCCTTAGATTTGTCTGTATGGAGCTATTCAAACGAAAATAAAGAACATGCCTTTTTAAGTCAAAAGCACAAGTTTTGCATAGATAAAGCCGTTCTATAGTTCTTTTCCTTTAATTTTTTTACTATCCTGTGTCATTAGAAGGTATTGTCATGAGACGCTTTTGGCATCTTTGTAACAGAACTAGCAAATTATTTACCTACCTAGATTCTTGCAGGCTTGCCTTTACTAACAATTCCAGCTTAGAAGCTATCATTTAAAAAAAAGAAAACAAAAAACTAGACATGCCTAGGTGGGCTGGCAAATACCTATCCTACCTGATGCTTCCAGCAGGAGATAACATATTCCCCCCTGCTCTGTAGATCCTACCCGAACAGATAGGCTTGACGATATGACCGGGAGTTAGCAGCCCCAGGCTCCGCGAGGTCCGATAACAGGCGCTGCGATAACACACGTCGTGTTGCCGAAGCGATCGCCCGCACCCACCCTTCATTTCTGACTCCGGCTGCCTCTACGCCAGAGTGAGCCCTCGCTGCTCCTGATCGTGTTACCCCAGCTTAAAAGGAGTCCGAGCGTGGCCCTGACAAGATGTAACACAAGAAAAGGGAAGCCAAAGAAAAAAGAAGAAGGAAGAAGAAACAGTGAGATCAGAGGAGGACGAGCTGGGGAAATAAGCAGAGGAGAAGCGAGGTGGTGGGGAAAAAGCAACACAAGGTGGTAACAGAGCTGAATTTAACTCAGACTCGAGTGCTTTCCTACATTACAAGACTAAAGTGTCCTTGATGTTCATATGGGCTCCACCAGCTAGAGAGAAGTGCCTGAAACATTTTTTAACGTGCTGCAGTTCTTCAAGGAGCCAAAAGCAGCGTGTGCCCCAGCCGGGTACGTCCTAGCCAGCAAGCTGCCGTTGCCTAGCCCAGCCCATGCGGCGCACGCTTCCGCCCTGCCCGATGCGAGAAGGAATTTCACAGAAATCGACAATTTCTTTAAGGTCTGAGATCACAGCTTGCAACTAATTATAGAAATAAATAACTAGTGACTGGAGCCATCTGTTCTTTATTTGGCAATGCCTTTCTTCTTCATGAAATGAGCACACCTGCAACCTACGCGTCTTCCCGAGGATGGGTCACTCTACCCTCTAAACCGCAGACGAATTGCTGGAGCGCAGGCAACCCTCTGGAGATGCCGCTACTTATCCTCCTTCTCCTCACCCCCGGGGGAAAATAATTAATATGCTCAATTGAGTTTCATTAGTTACTCAGGTTGAGGAAAAGCGGCGACTAGGAGGTACAGTAGTAAATAGTTGTTTATCGCCACGGTTTGAACCTCATTATCGGTGCACAGGGTGGAGGGTTTGGCTCCGGCGCTCCGACAGCCAGGCTGCATCCTTACCGGCGGAGCAGGAGCCTCGGTGGGAGCTTGCACGGGCCGGGTGACGGACACGCGGCAAGTGGTGGGTGCTGTGATGGGGAGCCCGAGGGGAGAAGCACGGCGGCACGAGGTGCCCCGATACCGACCCCCCGGCCCAGGATGGCCCCGGGGTCCCACGCTCGGCGGCCTTCCCGCCGCGCTCCTCCCGCAAGGGTTTCCCCTCTCACATCAGAGGGGTGTGGGATGGACGTAACCCAAACCCAGGCGATTCAACAAGAGTTTTCCCACATCTTCAGTGGGGGTAAAACCAGGGCGTAATTTTTCTCTTTTTCTTCCCCGCTCTCACATTTCCTTTGTTTTAATCTTTCGCGTTGAGGTGTTCTGTACAACAATGATCATGGGAATGAATTTTAAAAGGATTATTAATTTTACTCTTTTTTTCTTTTTTGAGTTTGACTTTTAGCTTAAGTCGAAAATATTTCAGGTCTTTAGAGCCATAATTAGACATATTGTCCTTAACCAAATGCCAGATAATTTGTACGCACTTGAGGTAAATCTTTTGCTGGAAAGGTAGGCAAATATTGAAATATGTAATGAAAACGAAAGGAGGCATGAATAAAAAAAAAAACCCACACAACTATTTTAAATCTTTTAAATTACTTTCTCTTCTCCTTCTCATTAGTAAATATTTTAGTTATTCTTGCATGGAACAAATCCTCCTTTCAGGGCCTCTGTGTGTCTTTCTCTCTCATTAACATTCTTTTTTTTTTACTTTAACAAGTCATAAAGACCTAGGCTTTTTTACAATTCACATCCTATACGCGATCCAGATGCAGGGACCAGAGAGAGAAATAGCAGCGTGTTAATTCACTCCGGGCAGGGATTTTTTTCTTCCTACCTTTAGATGAGAGGGAGTTTTCTTTTGGCTGAAAACATTCAAAGTAAGTGCAGCACTTTGGGAAATAGCACATAAAGGGACTTTAGCGGGAGGGAGAAATGAAAAAGGATGGAAAAGTCGAGCAGTGACAGAGGTAATCAGAGAATTTACAAATTATTTTTTCTGACAATGTAGACAGCTCTAGGAGGCTGCCTTCTCTTTCAAGATAAAGTCACTTGTCATTCTGTTAGAAAAAGACAAGGGATATGTCAGGAGTTATTTGAAATGTAAAGTATTGTTTTTAGCTTCTTTTTCTTTCATTATTGTAGGAGCAAAGTACTCTCTCCGTGCTGATGGAGAGGCTGAAATTGCAGCAGGTAGGGAGGGCTGCAGGACCAAGGGGGCTCGGAAATTCCCAGGGTGGACCATGGAGAAAAAAGGAATTTGGGGACCCAGAGTATTGAAGACATGGGGCAAAGGAGTAGGTTCGTACCAGGAATGAGGGGAAACAGGGATAATCAATAGCTCTGTAATGCCGATCAACTCAAGAAGTGCTGCGGGCATATAGAGCGGCACAGCTCAGCATCGGGGATCCCCTAAGGACACGGGGGCTGCACAGATAAGGAACCATCAGAAGATGCTCAAATGAAGGATATCGGTGCATCGACTATTTGCTATCGCAAGGCCCCAAATGCTCCCTTTTTGTCTGAGTCCTCTCTCTCTCCTCGACCAGGCCTCCAAGGCTGGGTTTCTTCAGTGCTCTTCTTGCTATTCCTCTTCCCAGAAAACTCCTGGGTGAAGTTTCCCCTCTCTTCACCAGCGTTGCTTGGAGCATCGCATGAATGTGACGTGCCGCACAGTCACACAACGGCATTGCTCTGGATAGCTGGTTTTTCTTCCCACGTGCCCTGACCATTTCAGAGTCATCCTACCATCTGAATCAAAACCCCAACATTCTTTCTCTGGGCACCTCAGATACCCCACCTGCCTTCTCCTCCTCAGCCCAATCCCCCCAGTCCCCCCTGCTCCCAATGCAAAGGAAGTTTCAAACCAACTTTATATTCAGTGCCAGCCTGCTGCAAGCGCCGGCTGCTGCAGCTTCGGCTGCTGATAGACTCTGAAGCCCAATGGCACGAGAAACTCCAGGCCCTGGAGAAGCTGGTTTCCAGCTCCCCCTGGGGAACACGCTCCCTGCTATTCCGCGGATGGCAGCGAGGGTTGCCCGGGCAGATAGCGCTTTGATGTTCACAGCAATCCCAGCTTTCCTTCTGTAGCCTCTCCCTGTAATGGCTGCAGTTAGCAAAATAACACCGGTGGCAGATAAGCATCTAGTAACCCATGGCAACCAAGTTCCTTTAGAAAATGGTCTTCCGGTAATTTCATAAATGAAGGGGCTTTTTTGTTGTTGTTGTTGGAAAAGGGAAAAAAAAGGACAAGAGAATAGAGAGAGACACCAGGTGTGTTTGTGTACACACACGTGTCCGTGAGCGTGGACAGGTGCCAGAGGCATCTCTGCGTGCTGCAGAGAGGGATGCTCGGCTGCATCCGCACGTCAGGCAGCATGGGCTTGCACATCTGTGGCTGCCTTTCTCTTTCACCCCATCACTCCAGCCAGGGGCTCGGGTTCGGATATCCGACCAGCAATTTCTTCCAGATCTCACCACAGCAATGGCAGGCGACTGCTAAAAACCCAGTTACAGGATCAGGCCGACAGATGAGATTAGATGGATGTATAGACAGGACGGCAGACAGTGAGACGGGTATTTGTGCAAGTTGCTGTTACAAGATGAGGCTGATTATATTCCATTCGGGATTTGATTAGATTGCATAAGTAGACAGACCAGCAGAAATGAGCTGCCTGGTAGAGCAGGACATTTAACTAAAGGTCATACAAAATTGCCCTGGAAACTGGTAGGTACAGCAAAGTGTGGAGGTGGAGGAGGAGCTGTTAGGGCTGGTTTCTGGTGGAGAGACAGGAAGAGAGTTATAATTGCTAGAATTTTTGAAAGCTTTGTACATGCCTCACCCCAAGAGCGCCCACATAAGCGCACCCATACTGCAGCGTGCACACCGCAGTGCTCACCTTACAGCATCCCAAACCCTCGATGCACAGCCGCAGCCACCCCAACCCCTCCCCGCGTGGCCCCGAGCATCCCCTGCTGACCCTCCCTGAGGTGTCCGGCTGACCTGAGCCACGGAGGAAGGAAAGCATGATCTCCCACTCCTGCCCTCCACTGCTGGGATGGCGAATCCAGCCAACAGCCTCGTAACAGGGAAATGCTCTCCCTGTTCGTAAATGGAATCAATCAACAAACCCTGAACTGCAGGGGAGCTGACACTCACAGGCTGTGTTGACAGCATCTGTATTATTTTTTCATATATACTTTTTCCCCCTCTAAATTAACTTTTCCTTTAAATACATATTTCCAGCAGGCCAAATAATTGGATTTTTTTTTTGTTAAAAGAAGGGAACATAAATTAGTCCTGTTGGGTGCAGGTTAGGTTACGGGATTTCTTTTCTTCTGTCACCGTCAATGCCCCAGTGTCAGAGAGCTTTAATATTTAATGCATTCCTAATTAGTCTCCATTGGCCCAGGGCACTTAACAAAACCTGACACCAACCATCGAGTCAAGTTCATTTAGAGAGCACAATTACCCAACCATCATTTCCATACTGCGGCTGGATTACCCATGAAATTCCCTTCCCAACCCCCATCCTTGCTCCCACCTTCCCACAGTCGCAAGTTAATTACAAAAAAGAAGAGGATTTGATTCCAGTGGCAGAAGATACAAATTATCTCATTTGGTCAGGGCAATGACATTTCCAAGACTCCTTTAATCGCTGGGAAGCTCTGCTGCATTGAACGGCATTTACCGAAGGATATTGCTGCTGTGTCACTCTCCTGCCTTGATGCCTTGTTGCTCTGCCTGCTCCAAAGATCTGGAGTTCATGCTTTCCCAACGCACGGGCTGATCATCTGGGAAAGGAGGAAAAAAAGCATCTGGAAAAGAAAATAAAATATAACTTTAAATAACAATTATTTGCCCAGGGAGACTTAGCCCCCAATCAGCAGGCATGATAGGGTACGTGCAGGGATTAGTTGGTGGCGATAGATGGCAGAGACAGCAATAATGGTCTGGAGAATGAGCTTTCCAAAGAAACCGAGGGGTGAAGAGCGAGCCCAGCTTCACTGTGCTGGAAGCTGAGCCAACGCACGGGATGTCCGTGCTCTGCAGCTTCTGGGACCTAACCCTGGTGTCACCCAGGTGCAGTTCCTGATAAATCCAAGAGAAACAAGCTCTGAAGCGCTGTCTGGAAGCACCGACCTTTCGCTATCAGCTCTAGGGACACTAGCAATGCAAAGTTCAGCCTCATGAATTCCCATCTAGAGAAAGACTTTGGCTCTTTGCTCCAAAGAGCCCTGGGTGTAACTGAGCCGGGCAAAAAAAGGGAAGCAAAGAAATGCACCAGGACTTCACTATTCTGGAGCACAATAACCCCAAATCCATCAGCGAAACACTAACCTCTGGTGCCAGCTCTTGTTGCCACCACAAATGCCTCTTTGTGGCAGTCTAGGGCTAAAAATTGTCGTTTAAGTGACAAAAACGCTATGAACTGAACCTTTTTTGGATGTTAATAACACTGAAACCAAACTGCTTTGTGGGGATGCATTGGCTTGACCTTCCTTTTCAAAGAATAACCACAGGAGCCTTCTCACGGATAATATCAACAATTACAGAAAAGATAATGTCTGTAAAATCTGTCACCCTCTGTCTAATTTCAATGACAACAAATGCAAAATGTGTGTCGCATGCTGAAGAATAATTTAATTTGAAACCTTAAAAAATTGTCAGTTAAAAAGATATAGAATATGAATTAATTAAAAATTGACATCAGTTTCCTCCTCATACTTTCCATGCTGCTCCTTGAGGATAAAACCCACCAAACAGCATACTTTGCAAAATAAACAGTTACAGGTTTCGCAATGCCAAATTTTAAATTGCACAGTCAATTGCAACATTTGCAACCAAACCTGTATTCACAAATCACACAGTGTTGCTGCCTAAAATTGCAATTGGTGCAATTTGAAATGTTTGATCCAGTCTCGTTGGCTTCAGTGGAAATTTCGCCTCATCAGTGGCATGCAAATATTTCTCTTTGGGGTTTTTTTGGGGAAGAATCACCCAGCTCTGCTATCTATCTGTATCTGTTCGATATTCAGGAAATAAATCCCTCCACAGCTTCTAAAACTTCTTAAACCGAGCACTAAGAAAGCCCATTCCGTGAAATTATGACATTTCTTTTCAGTGAGTGAGAAATAACCACTTGTTGTTGATCCTGTGTAGGCATCTTCATCCTCCTCGTGCAGAGGCAGCAACGGAAGGGTTAATGTGGAATATTAACTTGTTAGACTGTTGATCTGCCCTGGGGCTATCGGGAGCTTAAATAGCCAACAGTTAATTAAAAATAAACTGACACTTTACTTTAAGGATAGTTTTAATAACCATTTATAAATGTTACATTAAAAATTCATGCACTGTTATCAACTCCTGCTAAGGATTTACAGCACAATGGAGGTGTTATGAATGTTTTATAGCTTCTGTGGAAAACCTCTTCCTGAACAGATATTTTCAGAGGTCTATATGTCTTTCCAGGGCTGCATCATATGTACCCAAGACAACAGTAGCATGGCAAATACAAGCAGCTTCCCAAGATGCCAGGGCTTAAGTTTAGACTTTGCTCTGCAACATATGTGGCTGACATATCAGAGGCCTCAAATATCTCAAGAAAGTGTTAAAAACCGCCTCCTGACTTCTCCTCTAAAGCAGCCCATTCAGCCATGGTCTTTAGGAACAGCTAGACATCGCTTCCCCGTGCGATGCACAGATCGGATCAGTTTTCTCACTTGGTACGTCATAGGCCCCAGGAGGGTCACGATAAACAGTCGGGGGCCTCCGAAAGTGCAGAAAATATGATTACAATCTAGAGCAGAGAAAACAACCTAATGCTCCAGAGTAATCTTCATCAGCCTCTCCAAATGCATACACACACAAGCAAACACGCTCACAAACACATCCGCCTAAACACAAACACATACTCGCCGTGCATGTATATAAGCTTATCACTGGTAAATTTTTTACTCCTGTTTGCAGCTGAGGAGAGGCAGGAAAACTGGTGTGCTTTGAATAAGCAGTCTTTGACCTGGGAAGCAGTGAGAATCTCTAAGCCGTGCGGTTGAGTCGGGACTCCCGGGTCTTCCCTTCCTGCCTGGCCGTGGTTGCAATGCGGGATCTTACCTTCCCGGAGCCTTCCCTCCTCGTCTGTCCGGAGGGATGATAATCCTCCCCATTCATGGTGGGCTCGTATGGATAAACCCATTAATGTGCGGGAGGTGGCACGATAGTACGATGATAACTGCTACTGAAAAGATTATAGATAAATTGAAAGTCTTGTTGTCATTATTAGCCATTTCGAAACGAGCTTCCTTTGACAACGTTGCTGCCCCTTTTGTTTAACTCTCTGCCAACGCTGGCGTGATTGAAGCTGGCTGTCTACATGCTTATGGAAAACAAATTTAAGCTTATGCTTACCTGCTTATCTGTGCTACTTCTAGCTCATTTTGTGTATCACGCTGAAAGTGATATTAAGCGGGTGAGATGCTGCGTGCTGGAAGGAGGGGAATCTGGCTGCCAAGGCCCTGCGTGGCACACAGGCACAGAAGTGATTAAATCCACAAGGTGAGGGCCTGACCGCCTCCTTTGTACTTAACACCGTCCATGCAAACGCAGGTCCTCGCTCTGTATGCACTGATGGAGAGCAACCTTCAGACTCTGCAGCCAGCCACCAATCAAACTGGCATTCACCTTGCCTGCTTTTCCCTTTTTTTTTTTCTTTTTCCTGTTTTGCTGTGGTTTAGAGGAAAGGTTCTGTGAGCATTGGCTGTAGGGACTGTCAAGAAAAGGGTTAAAATGAATGACAAATACTTGGTGTCAGGCAGGTGCCAGCCTCTAATTAGGGTAATTGATAATACAGTGTTCACAGGTAGCAGAAGCCCTAAGGCTGCTATGCAAACACCCCTGAAGAGGAGATAAAGATGAAATAGGCATTTGCCCAGGTTCATCTCATCAAATTTGCACCCTTAAAAGCAGTGCTGGATTTTATCCTTCTGCAGGAAAGCCTGGCCCTGCAACGCGTCACCTATAGAGGCATACGGTTAAGGCATGGCCCCGCCATCCAGCTGCGCCGTGCGCAGCCAGCCCCGCGTGCATCCGCGCTCCCCAAAGCTCGCGGGGGCACGCGGCCAGCAGCCCGTGCGGGGCGCTGAGCCAGATCCAACACCCCTCGAAGGAGATGAGGAAACTTGTGCTGATTTTATGGGGTGTGGTGACAGGCACAGAGATCCTGTAAAATGTTGTCCTCTCCATCCTGCATTCCCACTCGCTCTTCCTCTGCGCTGCTCTCTGAATTATTTTCATTCAGGGCAACTTCTCCTCTTTTCCCTCCAGTGACGACAGTTTTGTTCTGATGGAGTCGTGAGGTTCACTAAATATAGTGAAGGGCTGTTTCTGCAAGGACTTCAAAAAGCTTGTTTCATTTGCTTGGTTCCTTTCATCCTTTGTTGTCCCTGGTTGTGTTGGACTCCCAACTGCTACCCAGCCTTATCTGCTCAAATTTCTGCTGAGGACTTGGAGGCAACACAGTCAAAATCCGCATGTGATACCCAGTCTGAAAGCTGCTACTCCCCAGCTGACACAACTGAACAGAAGCTCAAAGGGACTTCACGTGCACACGCGTGCACACACACACACACAGAGCTGCCTGCAGATGCCACCCTCACGCGCTCTGAAAGAGTTTCATCTGAAGATACAGGGGGATGATGTGTGCATGGACATGCAGAGGATGCATGTCCCACATGCATGGCTCAGGCGCTTCCAGCTGCGTGTGGCCACCCCGACCAACAACCAGAGAAGGCCCTTTTCACGGAATCCCAGAATCCCAGAATCCCAGGATGGTGGGGGTTGGAAGGGACCTCTGGAGACCATCCAGCCCAGCCCCTGCCAGAGCAGGGTCACCCAGCGCAGGCTGCACAGGGCCGCGTCCAGGCGGGTTGGAATCTCTCCAGAGAAGGAGACTCCACACCCTCCCTGGGCAGCCTGTGCCAGGGCTCGGGCACCTCACAGCGAAGAAGTTTTTCCACATATTTAGATGGAACTTCCTATGTTCCAGTTTGTGCCCGTTGCCCCTTGTCCTGTCGATGAGCACCACTGAAAAGAGTCTGGCCCCATCCTCTTGACACCCGCCCTTGAGATATCGATAGCATTGATGAGGTCCCCCTCAGTCTTCTCTTCCTCAGGCTGAACAGCCCCAGCTCCCTCAGCCTTTCCCCACAGGAGAGATGCTCCAGGCCCTCAGCATCTCTGTACCCTCCGCTGGGCTCTCTCCAGTAGCTCCTCGTCTTTCTTGAGCTGGGGAGCCCAGAACTGGACCCAGGACTCCAGATGGGGCCTCACTAGGGCAGAGCAGAGGGGGAGGAGAACCTCCCTCGACCTGCTGGCCACACTCTTCTTAATGCACCCCAGGATGCCGTTGGCCTTCCTGGCCCAAGGGCACGTTGCTGGCTCATGGTGCTGGCTTGGGAATGCTGAGCACTAAGAACCATCTCTGCACCCCCTCCATACACACAGAGCTCTTGGACGTGCTGCAAAGCACCTTCTCTCTCCACGTCCCCGTTTCAGCCTGCATGCATGGGGCTCGCTGCTTCTAGCACTGGAATAATAACACCGAATCCCATTGGTCCTTGCAGACAACTCTCTTCTAACACGGGGAAACACGCTTCACCCACGCACGCTGCAAAAGCCATGCAACGCCCATGCACACAACGCTGTGCGTTGCTCTCCCACACACCCCTCTGCTGCTTTATGAGCATAGAAAAGGGAAAAAAAGAGAACGAAAAAAAACCCAAACACATAGCTTTGTTTGGATTGAAACTGGGAGAGAACATCCCATCCCTCCCCACGGTTATCCCCAGCCTTGTAGTTATTGCCCAGCTCCTGGAAATTTCATTGCAGGAACGTGCCCCTTCACAGCACCCCATTCTTGCTCCGACGATGCTGTAGCTGCTGTGAGCCAGGAAAAACTGGTGGTTTACAAATCCAATTTGCAGTTTTACACCAGATCCTGAGAAACTTGATGCCTGCGCATCCACCATCAAACCCAGGCTTCTGGTAAGCCTGTATACGTGCACGGATGCAAGCAGTGATGAAGAGGCTTTCTCATACAGAAAAACGTGTACTCTGCAGCAGTCAGAGCCCCTACCTGGGCCAATTTGCTCCTTGTATTATTGCCATGGGAGGATTGTTGCCATGTGTTCACTCACCGAAATCTCCCTGCAGCATTTTTAATCTAATCTTCTCTATAACTGCAAGGTGAGGGTCATTTATAGCTGTTTTTTATAAAAACAATATTTCAACCCAAATAATAATAATGCAGAAGAGAAAAAAAAAAAAGAACCCGAGAACTTGTTGGTGAGGAGAAAACGCATGAACTAAGCTCAGAGGCTTGTCTCCCTCTGCTGGCCCCCAGACAAGGCAGACAGGAGTCAAACTCCTTTTTAAGGGGAAAAATACGCCGCCAAACACCACCGCCATCCTGTCTTTTTGTTGCACTTTCTCTCTGGTCATGCACACACCTCTGGGAGAAGCAGGGGCAATCCGAAGAGGTTTTTAGAGACAGTGTCTCCTGTTCACAAAGGATGATTATTGCACGTGCAATGCAGGAACCAGCCCCAGAATATACCTAGCTCTTTTTTTCTTCTCTTTTTCCCAAGGTAAGTTTGTTCCCTACTGCATATTTCTTAGGGATCCTCCTGATGTAATTTTCAAAGTCCCAGCTATAGATTTCCCTCTGAGCTAATGAATGTGTAACGTGCCCCCCAGCTTTCCTGCACCCCTACTTCAGCCTGCAGCATCGCGCTGGGCTCCCCTCCAGAGCCCTAACCCAGGCTTCGGGCTCGAGGGAGCGGCATTCCGGCTGGCCAGGGACAGCAGGGAAAGCTCTGCTGTGCTTTCATGTAGGTGTTCTTGGTATGAGGGGGAGGAAAGGAGAGGCAAAGAGCAGGCACAGACATGGATCTGGTTTCAGGATGGAGCCTTAGAGGCAGAGACACCACCTCTCTCTGTAATATATCATTCCCAAATGAATTCCATGCCTTGTACCTTGAACGTGTGCGTGGGGTGAGGGAAGAGTTGGAATTTATTAACTAAAAATTTTCATGAGAGTAGTTTGAAGCCCTAGATTTGCCACAGTCTGCATCAGTGTCTGAGACAATCTGCAGTTATTATCCCTGTCCTCATGATTTTTTGAGGAACTGAGGTTGCATTATAATGCTAATATTTATACCTACAGAGCACCTGTGGGTTTGGGGTTCTTTGGTACAAATCTTGGCTGAACTGTCTAGATCTTAAACATTTTCTAAGTATCCGTGATGGTTTCTTTCTGCTTGGTAATCTGCCTCTTGAAATCTGTAAGAATGGCCATCTATAATGAAATGAAATCTGTAAGAATGTTCCCTGACTCCAGTGATCATCTGTATTGCAAACAATTAGGGTCTTTCAGTGGCTTGGCTCTCCAGAAATTACTCTTCTTTTTTTTGGTTGAAATGTTAAAGGAAATCAATGCTGTTAAGAAAGAGACATCATAATTTGCAGGGGGAAGGGCAAACATGGTCATTTTTAGCCATCATGAAAACAAAAATTGCTATCTCCAGCTTAAGTATTATTGTGATGAAGTTGTTTTTCCAATCAGAGCCCCATTTGTGCTGGATACTTTACAAGCCTACTGGTTTACCCGCAGATAAGATCTCATTGTCATTTATACTAATATGCCTGGAGGGGAAGCAGTATAGAGTCCTTATATTATCTCTATAACTCTGCAGAAAAAAGCTGAGAATTTTGCCATTTATGTTGCTTTTGCTTTTCAGATACTGGCCCGTTCATACGCCATCCAAAAGGAGCAGAAACTGCCCTAGAAAGTTTTCAGCCATTGCATGGAAATGCAGCCACCTCTGGAAAGAAATTTGGGACTTTTTGACAGCTATATGACACGGCACTGTAGCACAGAGCGGAGGAAAGAAAAAACGTGCCCATCTGAAATTGTGAAGTGGAGACTGGGGAGAAGATAGTAAGTAGTCAAAATGGAAAATAATAGGAGCAACACCTAATTCCTCAGTAAGGAGGTGGAAGAGAATGAATGACCACACATGGATAGACAGTGGATGTTATGTTTCATACCAGAAATTTTCAGCCTGGCTCATAGAAGCGGGGGCATCCACAGGCTTTTTCTGAGAGATCTGAGGAAGCCAACAGAGGAAAGCGAGCCAACTGCAAGGGCTTATTTTAGACTTCCACCTCCAGCAGGCAAAGCCTTAGGGGGCATCAAATCAAAACAGGGTGGAAATCAGTGTTTTCTTCCAAAACAGGTCAACCAGACCCCGTCAACACCACAAGGTGGGGTTAGTCCAGCGTAGATCCGCTGCCGACAAACACCAGGTAGTGAATAATAATTGCAGTCCCACTTCCCGCAGCAGTTTCTCCATAGAGGTTTCTTATTGACCCAGTACAGTTTAGCTTGTGAGATGTGATGAAATCATAGCCGGAGGGTTGATGGCAGTGGCTGCAGGCTATTAAAGCTCAGATGCCATCCTTAACTTGCGCTGTGGGCTCTTCTTTATTCATGACATGACAGCCAGAGGATGAGGTGTCAGGCGTAACACTAACGTTTCTTGGCACCCATTGGTTTGTATTGCTCACAAAACTTTGCCTTATTTAGGAGACGATTTGTGTATTTATAATTAATATGGATTAGATATTATTATCTATGCAATATGGCAGGCAGGCAGTTTAGAGAGGCTAACAGCTGTTCAATAATGCAAATGATGCACACATAAATTACAGTTTAGTAATGGGATATTATTACCAACACACACAAAAGTTCAGAACCCAGGGGTGGCAAATATAAATAACCATGGCATGGAAACTTTCCCAAGCTTTCCCTAGACGTGCAGCTGAGGTGCAGGGAACGGACCCAGGCACTAGTTCCTCCTGTATTCTCCAACTGGTCTCACTGTTCGCAGCAGTTATGAATGAATGGAAAAAAAGCACAGCTGGCCTCAAAACAACCATCTAAGCTTTCTGTGCTTGCTCCCAGCCAAAAAACTCCCAATGCTTTTGTTGGCACCTGGAGTTTTTGAAGAAAGGCATCGGATTTGACAAACATTTAGTTGGGAAGGTTGGTCCGCTCTAAAAATAATCCCCAGGGAAGGATGTGGCTGTGTGGCCTGCTCTCCGATTTTTTGCTCAGTGGAAGAGACGCTGTAGCCCCGATGGGACTGGGGGTCAGCCAGAAACCCCCATGTGCTCACCGGACCCTCCCGGGCAGTACAGGTGAATGAGACCTGGGTTGATGTGCTCGTCCCTCTGCATGTGCAGTAAATCCGAGGCACTCTGGGCAGGCTGTGCTCCCTCTCTATGAACCGCATGGGGCACAGCATGTATTTCTCTCTAGGGAATCTTGGATGAAAATCCTGGCTCTATTTTTCACTCCAGTCACAGAGATTTCTGCTTTTAGACCCTGAGTTTTGCCAGCAAGATGCCCTAACATAAGGTTTCTCCTCAGATTTCAGGCTCAGCGATACCTTCAAAGCCCATCACACCTATGTCAAACCTTGCTCAGAGATTCCTCGTCAGCAGCACCCTGTTAGAAGTCCCGAAAGCTTCAGCTGGAGCTTATGCCTTGTTAGACACCAAAGCCAGACAGTCTCCAAGAAACCAGGACTGAGTGGTTCTTGTGTCTTCAGGACTCCTTATCCCACAAACACCAGGGCCCTGTCCAGGAAAATGTGCCCCTCTTCTGCAAGAGACCTGCATGGGAGTACGCCCGGCTCTACCAGCACCTATCCGAGTAGGACCTCTACAGGGATGAGGGAAGCAGGTAACCGCCTTCCTTAACCCAAGCTCAAAAGAAGCAGAGCACAGGGTGGACTTGCACACCTCCTCATGACAGCAACACATTCATCTCCTCTCTAGCATCCTGCAAGGGACTGGGAAAAGGTGGATGCCAGCGCCGCAGCTGGGAAGTCTTGAGAGAAGTAAAAGTGAGGCAGAGAAAGCACCGCAGCTCTGGCGTAGCCTCCACCATATGGGTGACGAATGTAGTAGGGTTTGGCACCAGCACTCACACAGCTCCTCTTGTGTTTGTTAAGCCTGCCTAACTATATAAAATAGACTGACAGGAGTCCTGTTAGCAGAGCAAATCCAAATCAGCTCCTCTGCCAATATCTCGGTGAAGATCAAAGGAGTGAGAGAAAAGCGGGACACCACAGAAAGGTTTTGATTTTGCACTTCCAAATCAGCTCTCACACAGAAAGGACTAGCTGGAGATACTGAAATGGGGTGAAAGGGAAGAGGGGAACAGGAGGGATGTAAAAGCAGAGAAAAGTGAATAAAAATTGCACCTGTCTTCAGGTCTAAATCTGCACAGGACACACACATATCTTCATGAGTCACAAGCTCAGCCGTTGACCATTTCCTTCACGGAATCCTCCTGCAAGGTGTTTTACCTAAGCTGTAGTACCCAGTGACTCCTACTCTGGGTGACAGACAAAATCCACAGGTCTCTTTTCCATCCCAACTTGTAATTCAGCCTGCACTGACAATGTGCAGCAGAGGGAAGAGCACGGCATTTCCCCAGTGTCGTAAATAAGGCTGAGATTACTGACAGTGTAGAATAGGATTGACTATTGCAATATTTAATCTGCTGGGTGGGCAATTCATTAAAACAGGTATCTAGGGCTTTAATCACTCTGCCAGGCTGCCATCTGCTTCCCTCATGCTCCCTCCTGGCTTAGGCCAGGTCTCGATGTAGGAGGGGACAGCTTGTGAGAGGCACTTTGGGGTCTGTGTCATAATTCATCGTGTGCGCACAACAGAGCTTGCTGTTTGGTGCCGTGAATCCTACCACACGTGTGCAACCACAATGATCCCGCTTGTGCACTGAGAGGGGGGCTGGAAGAGCAGGGGGGGGTCCCGAGGTTTGGGTTGGCCTCTGGGTTTAGGTTGGGAACAGAAGTGATCGAGGGAGCTGGATCCCCTAACCTCACTGCCATGTCAGCAGGGTTTAGGGAAAGCATCTGGCAATATTTACAGAGATGTTATTCACAGATATGAAATCAATTCATCTCATCAGCTTTCTTGCTGTGATTCTCAGTGGCAATAGTCTTCTCCAAAACCCGAGCTCTTTCTGTCCTGTGTACAACCTTAGAAACAACATTCCCACCTTCCAGGTCACTTCTGCCAATAGCTGAAAAACAGGACTTCAGAGTGCTCCTGAGAGGGCTCTACGCTCAGTCCGATAGTGACCTTGTCTTCCTATCACCCACCTGGACACCTGTGCCCAGCCTGATAGGACCGAGGTGTGGTTTGGCTCTGAGGCTTCCTGTTAGTGCAAACCCTGCTCTTGCTCAGGACATCCCCAGCCAGCAAGTCAAGAAGGAAAGGTCCGTCATGGGCTTCTTGCTCACCTGGCCATGTACCCAGCCGGAGAGCACTGTGCTACCTGGAGGAGAAGGTCCCTCCAGGGATGAAGAGGAAAAAGGGCAGGAATGGTGCTCTGATTTAGAGATCTAGGTCAAGTAAGGTCAGTAAGGTTTGAGAATATCCCCCAAACAAATTAGCTACACCACTGGCTGTGGATTGTGCAGTCTATGAAGGACAATTCTTTCTCATGCACTAGAAAAATGTCCCTACCCCTGCGGGTGGGGATTCACTGCAAGAGTTGCTTCAAAGCAGGTTGCAGTAATGCTGCCTGGTTTGTGCCGCTCTGGTAGGCAAGTGACAGCCATTTCCCACGGTGTGAACCAGTTGGGTAGTTGTGGCAGCTGTTCATCATGGTCACCATCTGCCTTGATGTCCTACCACTGCCATATCCTCCCCTTCTTCTTTTCACCCAGATCCGCAAAGGGTCTGGTTTTTATTTAGGTACGTAGGTCCTGTAGAGCATCACAGGGACCTATAGAGGACTACGAGTGCATACAAGGATGTGGGTTTTGTTCCTCGGTCCCTCTGTTCCTTGTCTGCAAGATGCCATCATGAATCTGTCTTGTCTACTTAGTAATATATCCAGGGTCTGTGCTCTCCCTGGTATTTTGTGACCCACTACCATCATCTGAGCAGTAGATGTTTTTAAATATAAAAGGAAATTAGTAAGTCTACTTTTTCACTCACTAAATAAATATTAACACAAACAATTAAAAAAAATGAAGCAGTACTCACCTAACCCTTCCTTACCCATATCAACACATGAGGATTGCAGATCCCTCCAAACCAAAGGAGTTGTTAGAAGAAACAATGAACATCATAAAAAGCTATTTTTAAATGAACCTTCATCATATTTGAGCAGGTTTTTTTCATTCTTTGTATAATATCTTACACAGCAGGATCCTGATCTGATACAGGGAGTCCTAGTTGTGACGGTGACCACATGATGTCACTGCCACCATCATGTCAAATCCTGGGAGGACAGAGCGAGCTCGGGAGTCTCGCAGCTCGCAGTCCCTTCGGACAGGCAGTCCAAGGGCGGCTTGACCATCCTGGAGTGAGCCAGGAGGTCATGATCTGCACAGCCACTAGCTCGGCTAGTTCGCAGGTCTGCTCCCAGCTTTGTGCAGCTCACCAAAAGGCAACCGAGAAGCCTGATTTTCTAACAGGTTTGGTGCATTACACGCATTTACACCACAGTCTGGGTGAGGTTCCCTCACCTCTCAGCCACAAACTGAGTGACCTTGCTGCACAGCCTCAGAGCATCTCCGGACGTAGCTGTGCTGTGCTGTTTTATGAAGGTTGTGGGAATTAAGGGCAAGAAATATCTCAAACATTCACATTGGGATATCAATGAGGAAAACCTTTCCTCTCTGCTTACCTTTCAGCTTTTGGCTCCCCTTGACACGCCTTCTTCCCATATTCCCTTCCAGGTCAGGTATGGCTATATTTGGCTACCTTTACTAACAGTAAATGCTCACTTATTTCTCAAGCAGACGTGGGGTTGTCCAGCCACCAGCTTCCCTGCTTGCTGGTAAGCCGGGGGAAGGCTGAGCTGCACTAAATGGTTTAACGTCTTCACTGCTTCTCCCCATTGGCACTGCCCTGAGTGAATTGTGGGTCCCCAGAGACGGGAGAGAGGTCCCAGAGGACAGGCAGTACCTCCTAGCCTCCAACGCTGGAACTCAGACACAGACCGGCAAGGGGAGAGAAACGTTCAATAAATTCAGATTCCCCTGGAAAGACTTGAGAAGGCTCACAGAACCATATGCCAGCGGAATGGAAAATATAAATATCTCATAATGAGATAGGCACTTGAGTCTCAGGAAGATTAAGAGAGAAAAGCAGAGAAAAGCACGGACGGCAGTGGGGCAGACAGGGAAGGGGAAGTGTTTCTCTGGTATTTCTGCCATAAGGACTAAAAGATCCCACGGGTGACAAATTAAACATGTTATTATTCCTGGGCAAGATGCTGTCATTTTTGTTTGCTAAGGCTCCCAATTCTCTACCCACATTTTCCAATAGCTGGCCTACATGGGGAGCAATTATGGCTGGGCTGAACTTTGGGAGGAGAGGATCCTCAGGTGGCTTCATGCCCACTGGGCAGGGAATTTGGGTAGACTTGACTGAAAATAGACAGATGGTCTTGGAGTCCTATGGAGCCAAGAACAGGGATGAATTAGAGACCCCTTCTTCCCCCAAAGAGAGCAACAAAGCTGGTTTTGTGGAGATGAGCGTGAATGATGGGAAGAGACGTGGGGCACATCATTTAAAGCATTGCTGGACGGAGCTCTCATATCGTGGTGAAAAAGGCAGTGCAATAATGGGTCAGAGCACAGGATTCTGCCTTTACTTAAAGAAAACAGTTAATACTAGTTAAAAATAGTGATGTGGTTTTTAGTTACATGACAGCTGGTCCCCACCTGGTGCCAGAGAGCAGGGGCAGCTGGAGAGCTGCCTGCGGTGCGCTACCTCCCTACTCCTGGGTCTCCTCCTGGCAGCCAACTCATCTACCCAACCTCCCTGAGGAAACTCCACAGACACAGAGATTAAGGAAACATTTAGCCAGCCCAGCAGGAGCACTGTCCCAGTGAGAAGTCCATCTTAACCAGTGGGGGTTCAAAACTAATTTGTCCATTTGATTTCCGAGATGTTGATGCCTTCAGTGCAGTAAACGAGTCTCGTAAATGGAGGTCACAGCAGGGCCTGTTGTTTGCTTTTGCTCCTGTCAGGAGCCAAGCGTAAGGG
Source organism: Phoenicopterus ruber ruber (assembly GCA_009819775.1). Taxonomy (NCBI): domain Eukaryota; kingdom Metazoa; phylum Chordata; class Aves; order Phoenicopteriformes; family Phoenicopteridae; genus Phoenicopterus; species Phoenicopterus ruber. Next base: position 8,797,018 of record CM020234.1, read on the forward strand.
CTTTCACATGCCACTCTGCATTTCAAACCAGTAACGGCAGCCTGGGAGCCTTCGAGTAGGCCCTAATTAGCGCTGATAGATTCCAGGGTGCTCTGAGGCTAGGCTGAGCCGCCTGTGCAGAGCTGGGAGGCAGTCTCCTTCATTGCTTGAATGACAAAAAGGTTCATTGGGACTTGGGTTTGGAACAGCTCAATAAAAGTGGTTATGACATGGCCACAGGCCTTGAATTAACAGCTGATCCAACAAAGAAAAGGGGTGAAACAGCAACCAATTAATGTTTCTTCTTGTGCCATCTCCAAAAGACAAACTTCCAGAGAGCTGCAGGTTTGGATTTCAGCTGCTTACCTGCATTTTCTCCAGTCCTTTGGTTCTGCAAAGTTGGAGGTGGTTCATATTAAAAAATGTGCCAAGTCATAAATTCCTGGTACTTTTTAATCCCTCTGTGTTGGTTTGATAGTTTATGAACTGTTGCAAAATTATTATGATTAGGTTAAGTCTCAGTAGCTTATGCTTTTAACTTGGCATGCCTCCAGTTGTGACAAGCATGCGTGGGTCAAAAGGATGTGACCTGTATGTCTTTTACTCATAGGACTATAATTCTGCATGAGTTCTATTCCAGTAGGGAAAAAAAATCCTAATAAAGTCAAAAGAAGAGACAAATTGTTCCATAAGAGTTAAAAAATCCCAGTTTCCATGTATTCGTGTCACTGTTTCACCCCCAACATTTTCCCCTTAGCGACACCTTGCTAGAGGCGTTTACGACCTTCATCACCCGCTCCGCGTTACCTCTGGCATTGCTCCGCTCGCACCAGCTCTTCACTGTGCGCTGGATGCCTTTACTGTAAGCTGGGGCGCGTTATGTTGGAGCTGTAGCCGCCGTGACTGCCTGGCCCGTGCATGCATGATGACCAAAGGGTTCCCCGCTACACTCCACTGCAGTGGATCAGATTTGGTCTTGCTCAGAGGATTACATCCCTCTTACTCTGTGCTCTGCGTAGAGAGGAGTATTCTTGACGTTAGTGCAGTGAGGGGCAGGCTGTTGGGTCGCGAATGGAAGCACACCAGAGATGCCTTTGCTTTTCTTTGTCATCTTCACATACCATCTAGATGCAACCACTGCATCCCAGGGAATATGTGAAACACCGTCTGAAAATATTTGGGTAAAGTCGTGAGTTACCATTCTGGGTTCAAAGCTGCTCCAGCACAATGGCCTTGGAGAAGTCCCTGCTCTGGTTTCTCTGTACAAAGGAGCACGGCTGTGCTGGTTTTGTTTGCCTCGTTGCGGATTGTACTCTCTGTGGGTCGCTTAGAGCCGTGAGATCAGACTCATCTGTTGACCAACGCTACTCTGCTGCTGACTCAGCAACAGTACGATCTCCATACCCGGCTGGAGAACCTCTGTTACACACAGCAAATGCACCGATGTCTGCACGAGTTCAAAGCGGGTGCACTGACTTTCAGGTGTGAAATAAACTGAAATCCTGTGTTCTTGTCTGATCTCTGCAGCGGTATTAAACCAAAAAAAAAAACAACAGCAAAAAAGTATGTTGTGTTTGGAAAGTTAATGCAGAAGGGCAAAGGGCTTTATCTACAAATGAAAGGTGTGCAGGAATGATGGAGGAGAGAAAAAACGCAAAAACTTACACAGCTTAGGGAAAAAAAAGGGCAGTTAAGAAGGGATTTAATTGATAATGGTCTAGATAATGTCAAGTGAAGTTTCTATTCTCAGCCCAAGTGCAGATGATGAGGCAAAAGGACTAAATGTAGAAATTAAAGAAATACCCATTCAAAGCTAAACTGAGAAACCTTTTGTCACACAGAGAATCATAAGCGTGTGAGAAGTCCCAGCAGGAGAGGTTCTCCAGGCAAAATAACACTGGGGGCATTCAGGAAATAATTAGCTGGCTTCCTGGCGGCAGCAAGTAGTTGTGTGTGAGGAAAGGAGGAGTGTGTGAGAGGAGGGGGAGGAGTGGAATGAGATAAGATTCTAATAGAAAGAATGGATGAGGAATGAGGGGCCTTTAACTCATTCCAAACGGGCGAAAAAAAGTAAGCAAGTAAGTGAAGGAAGAAGAAGATCTGTTATGTTCGATTTAATGAGCTCCTCTGGAGTGGCAGTCTAGATCAGACGTGCGAAATGAGGCTCCTGGCTCAGTCGGAGATAAACCGTCCCCAACTCACAGCATCCTCTCTGCGGGCGCTCGCTCGCTGCAGAACAAAGTGACCCATGGGCTGTTCCTGATCCCTGCAGCCAGCACACGTATGTCGGTGGGTGTTTGCTCTTCCGAGGTCATGGTTACATTGTTCAAACCATCCCCAGCTGGAGCCGCTGGTGTGGCTCTGCAACACTTGCTAGGTTGGACCCACATTGCTCTTGCGTTGATCCCCATTTCCATCAGGGGTAGCTGCGTTTGTCAACAATATAATCACTACCATTAGTGATGCTGTTGCAAACCAAAGCATTTCTGTAGGAACAATCCTTCCACCCTCAGGGGAGGAACTACCCGTTCCATCTATCTCGGGCACCGCATGTTGATCTGGAGAGTTGCCCTCTAAACATACCTGTCTCTCACAGTTGACTACAAATGGAGGTCAGATAACCGTCCCACTGTCAACGCCTGACTTCTGGGTGGTTCAAACTGTGAGAGGCAAATCCCGCACCACAACCACAAACTCCACTGCAGTGTACTTGCAGCAGGGCCTCGGGTTTTTTGCCTGCAATTTCTTTGAGCACTTTGATGTCATTACCCTTTTGCAAGTACCTTCTGATAATTCTGCAGGAAGTTTCTGCCACAATTGCTCTAATCTCCATAGTTTCTCCTTTTTTTTACTGTAAAAGTGATAAATGATGATGCTTGTTAAATTAATTTCCGTTCTAGCAGCTCATGACAGCCCCTTTGTCTGTGTTACTTGGGACAAAGTAAAAAAATGAAGAAAGGGATTTCATGGGTTTTATCCTCAGTGCTAACACACAAGAAAACCTAAAACAATAAGGAAAAACTAAGCACAGCCAAAAGGTGCAAGAGCTCCAGAAAGACGTATTAAAGATGTTTTTCTGTATCATCAAATACATCCTCTGATTTCCTCCCTTCGCAACCATACCCAAACCGAAGGATGGTCTTTTTAAGAGAATATGTGGAAGATTTCTGGGCTCTAACCTTGAAATTCCTACATATCCTTGGAGCAGGTAGCAAACGCCTTACCCCCACTGCCTGTCAACCCTTAACTGCAGCACTCACCTTTAAGGAAAAGAGTTGAGTCTTTGGGTCTATTCAACAAGTGGCTTTTCAGCAGTAACTGCTAACGAGGACACCAATTAGCACTAAATGTACTAGTGGCTTTTGCTGTATAAGTAGGGGTCCATGAGGAACCGAAGTGAGAGTGTCTCAGGAGCTGGCCTGATGGCTTATCTCAGGCCACAGAATAGCAGCCAGAAGCTAATCACCGTGACCCGCTACCAGTCTCTGCTAGACCTGACCCACTGGCTGTGACATCCAGGTGCAGTCATGTCCCCATGACAGGCTTCCCCCCGTCACTAGCTGTCCCCCCTTCCACAGCCTGGCTCCGAGCTCTGCCTGAAAGAGGCAATCTGTGCCAATCTCTGCCCTTGCTTTGATGCAATGTCCTGTTAATGACACATCCCAATAAAAGTGGTTTGTAGGCTGCAAGCACCAGCTTGTCTGGAGTGTTTCAGAGCTGCCAGCTACTAAGTATGGATGGGATGGAGTCCAAACGCACGGCTCAGGCCACTGAGAAGTGGATGGGAGAGCCTTGCCTATATCTAAGCAGTCTGAGACAATGGAATAGAATATTAGTCAAGGGCAGAGCTCAGACACCACTGCTAGAAACCTGCCTCCAGTCTGTCTGTCAACAGCAAATGGTCCAGCTCAACATACACACCATCCTCTTGGGTGTTCTCTGGCAGAGTCCAAATCACCAGCTGAAAGCAACCCCAAGCTCAGGTCTGTCCCCAGGCAAGGGAGCTCCCCACTCTTCACAGGTGTAGGAATCTAGAGCGGATTTCACAAAGAGCAACCCCTTCTCTCCCAGATGGCCACGGCTCTCTGCTGGAGGGCTTGAGGCAGCCCCTTCCCCCCAAAGTAGGGGCCATCCCAAATCACCCCAGTAGGACATCACTGTGCCTGAGCAGAGAACCAGTTTCCTCCCTTGCTGCTCTTCCGCAGTCTGTTTCCATTCCTTTGTATCCCAGCCTGCCAGTGCCAACAGCAAGCGCCCAGTCCAGCACCAGTCACAGCTCGGAAAAGGTCGCTGCAGCCTCAATCGCCCTCTCAGGCTGTCCCCAAGGAGATGAAGGGGAGCGGGGCACTGTGGCTGCAGTTTAAACGGGACAGAGAGACAGGAAAAAAGCCAGCGTCTTCCCCTGAGGCCCCTGACAAGGGGTAAATTAATGAGGAGATACAAAGACTGGAGATTAGCATTTGGGCTTATTGAAGGAGAAGAGATTGTAGGAGGTCTGGAAGGGGACAACAGAGAGCGTATAAACCCTTTAATCTGGCAGACAGCGGCTGTTGGGGATACATGTTCCAACCTGCTCCATGACACTGTAGATCATGTTAGCCTTTGTGCTGGTTTAATTGGAGCTTTGCAGTTGCCCTTGGTCACTGCTAATTGCCTTAATTGAAATGGCGCGCGGCTGCGCAAGCGGGAACACATGCCTGTGTGGGTTTAAGAGGAAAATACATCCTCAGCGTTCCTAGCCATTGTCCGATGAGTTTGGGCTGAATTATGTGATTGCATCAGCCGCCTGCTGTGCTTTAGAAAAGCTGGTTGGATTTATTACAAGCTTATAAAACCCCAGCTTTAGGCTGCATGGGTTGCACTTGGTTACTTGGGGGAAGGGGAGAACAGAAAGAGACTGGAGCAGTTGTCTGGTGCTGTTAGGTTCACCCTGCTGGGTGGGATCTCTGCAGCCCCTCTCCCTACGCTCAGCATGTCTTCTCCTGCTGACGAAGGCTTGCATGTGCAGCAAACGGAATTAAACCAGGAGCCTCCATTTTATGCATGGATTTTCTCCAGGCTGAAGGCAATGAAACAGGGTGGTACTGGGAGCCTTAGAAACGTCGTAAGATACATTTGAGTGGAGGAGGAGACAGAAACCCATCTGTCTCCCCTACCTCTGAGCACATGTGATCTCATCAAGAAATGGAACACATAACTCAATGCACCTCTGTACCCAAACTGTAGGTGCAAAATACGGCCTTAGCGAAGTGACGGGCATCTCTTCTCCCTAGCCAGTGCCTTTTACTATAACTAATTGTCTATAATGGCATGAATCCCCCCAGAAAGCAGAGTCCATCACTCCACCACCTCGCTGAAGGCTCTCATCTCTAAGCAGTCACGTGAAAGCTGTGACTTGAGTCAAAGGAGTCCCGTCCTTTGCAGGGAGAAGCCCAAGCAAAGGGCAGGACTTAAGAAACATCTCTGTACATGGCATTCACGTACTGGCAGCTGACTGCCTGGGATCTTCTGAGGTCTTTTGTTCTCCCTCATTTCACAGGGAGATGAGGTGCTGAACTCGGAGCCATGGACCCTGCTCGTGCCAGTAGCCTCGGAGTTGGGCTGCCATGACCCCAGGACTAAATCTTTTAGTTATATCTGGGCCTAAGACTCTCCATCACTGCAAGGGCCTGGAAGCTCGCACGGATTTTGGCATAAGGAAGCTTTGGCAGCCCACGAAGATGCATCACTTTGAGTTAATTTATAAGAACTTGGACAGGGAGAGAGTTCATTTAATTGAAAGATGTAATTATCAGGTGTTGGAGGCAAAGGGGCTCATTAATTTCTGAGACATGCTGTTGACTGAGCTGTCCTCATTTTCATTTTTCACTCCATATCAAGGCTGAATCCATGTGTCGGGGAGGCTAGAAGACACCAGATCACTGTTAGCCTTCTGTTTGTTTTATTTTCCACAGGGCAGAGGTTTCTCTTTGGCCCAACAGTAACCACAGGGTGTGTGGCCCTGCCCCGCGTTGTGCGACAACAAGAGCTCCCGTGGGGATCCTGGTGTGATTTCATCAGGGCCTGGACCCAGAGGACTCACAAACCTTCTGGTAACAGCGTAGACTGGGCTAAGGTGGAAGGTGAGCGATTACATAGGCCACGTCCAGTGATGGAAGGGAAACTATGAACTCCCTTAACACATCTCTTCTCCTTCCTTTGGCTTTAAGGCTTACGTCCAGCCCTGAAATGAAGAGGACCGTGGTGCTTACGTGGGCTCCTACAGGAGGGGACCCCACGAGGGGCCGGGGGAGGCTGCGGCTGTAGGCTAGCTCTGTCCTTTGCCAAAAAATCCAGACCACAAACCTCTCCAGCTGGGTTTTTACACCCGTCCCACTATTACTCCCTCCTCACCTCTGCCCCTAACAGAAACTGAAACTACCCTGCTGTCACCCTCCTCACATTGGTATTCCCTCCAGCTTGCCAGTCTGCACTTAGATTTATGATTTATTTAGAATTGGATTACACCGAGGCTCAAGGCCAGCACTCCCTAATCCGTCACCATCCCCGCCACGGCCATACACAAACATTTGTTTTAGCTGCGTCAGCATCTCGGGCTCCTGAAGAAGGACGCCCATTGTTAATTGCTATAGCAACCACGACTCCGGGTTTGGGCTTTTTTTCCTCTTTTTTTTTTTTTTTAATACTCCTTTCCTTGCCGAAAAGCACTGGCATTGTCAAGTGATAGATATTTATAACTTAATATAACAGTGGCATGTCTAAGTTATGCCGTTGAAATGCATCACAGCCGGAGTTGTTCTGTTATTTGTTTTTGTGCTGAATAGCAGCGAGCGCTTTAAGTTATTGTCCTCGCACACCCATAAAAAGAGAAAGGAAGGGATGTATAATTGTTGCTCATATTTATAGCGATTGGATGCAGAGTGCCAGGGTGCAAGGAAGTCTGCGTTCAGCAATGTCACCCACGATGATACTGAGGACCATGTTCCCTTCAAATACGCTGATCGTGAATGTCTATTTGAATTGGGAAATGAAGGTTTTGGGCTTGGATGAACGAACTGATTATGCCAGGGATATTTTTGGCCCCAGCTGGCTAAAGTTTGATGAGCTAAGATAGGAGCATGCTCAAAAATGTGGAACCAACACAAAAATAATGAGTAAGCCCTTTGAAATTACCGAGCACAAGTGCAAACCAGGAAACAATCCATCTTTAATGCACCATGACACACACGCAAAGAGTTTGCACTCAGCTTTTTCTTACTACTTTCTAGGCAAGGCCCTGTGGGGATTTATTCTTCTCCAAAAACCCCTCGAGGAGGCATGGTGCTCTGACCACGCACCTATTACTTGTTGGGACAACTCAGGAGAGGACAGGGTGGGCAATCACCAGGCTATGGTCCCTCCTCACAGACTGCAGCTGGTGTAAGTCTACACCAAATACATGTGTGTGCACATGTAACATGACTATCAGATGTCTCTGCTAAGGAAAAAACTAGAACTTGAAACACTGTTTATTACCCAGAAATGTTTGCCTTTGATACAACGCGGTCATGTGCAATGTCAAGGCTGAAGGATGCTGCAGGTCAGGCGTGTTTGTCAAGTGCCACACGGACTCTCGCTCCACAAACTGCTCTTGCTAAGCAGGAGATTTTGTACGGGAAGCAAACCTGAACACGGCACGTGCCACTGAGTCAGTGGTCCGCCTGCTGTGAAGGGGCACAGGGGTGCAGGGGACCCCCGAGCCAGAAAGGGAGCTACAGCACAGGGTCCAGTGGGCTGGAGAAAAGACCAAGCAAAAAAACCTCACGTTGTGAGGACTGGAAGAAAGGCAGGAAAGCCAGGGCATGGAGAACAATCTGTGGCAAAACAAGCTGAAGGCAACACGGATGAGGTGGTATGAGAGGACAGAGGCTTAGAAGAGGGGCCTGCACGGGCTGTGCTGTGAAAAACCCGAGTTGCTTGTGACTGCAGTAGGGCCTCTAGTCAACGGCCTTTGCGTGCTGAGGGAAGCTCTGCCCACGCATGCAACAGCAGCACGCTAAAAGGAAAACTAGAAATCAGTGAGGGTCAGATGGGAGTTCAGATCTTACCGAGGTCATTGGATAGATTAAAAAACATGTAGAGACACAGAGGAGATTTGGAGGAAAGAGGGAGCCAGAAGAATGGGTAAGCTTTCTCTAGAGAGCTGGGAATAGCCCTGGGGGTGACAAGGCTTCCCCGAGGGACAGTGCTGCAGCCTCTGAGAGAGCATCTGAAGGAGGCAGAGCCATCAAGGTGGAAATCAAGGAGCCTCTAAGAAGAAACGCAACCCTCTGTTTCAGCCCTCTATGTCCAGTTTCAGCTATTCATGCCTCACCTTCCCATGGTCTCAAAGCCTGGCTTCCATGGTGCCGCTAGTGCTTTGGTGGTCCCAGGCCGGCAGGGTGTGGGAGTCCTGCATACCCTCTTCTCTCTCTAGGGACGGAAGAAGAGGGGGGAAAGGAGAGCTGTGACAGACCATGGAGAGAGACCACAGTGGGATGACGCGGGATAACGTGAGACCCTGTCTCAAAGAAAAGGAGAGGTGTCCCCCCTTCCCCTGGACCCATTCTGGGCTGAGGCCCCTTTGTTCCTCTCTCAACACTCTGCTCGCAGCATGAGCCCTCTCGCTGCACATCCTTGGAGGAAACCTCGGGTAGACGACGTTCATCTCCTCCAGAGTGCATTTTCCCTTGTGCTCGCAGACTACTTTTATTGCTCAGCTTCTTTAATGCAGTCTTCCCCAATCTGTTGCGGTTTTGGACAGTTTTTGGCAGATCAGGTCACCGTCCTTATGCTGAAGGGGAAAGCCCTCCAGCTCAGCTGCCCTCGCGGGAGGCACCTGACGCTGCTTCCCTGTAGCTGCTGGGTGGACTGGGGAGTGCAGAAGTGGCTCCTGGAGCTGGGGTGGAATGAGGTAGGGGGAGGTAGGGCATTTTCTTAAACAGCTTTAAAACCCATCAGTGATTTGATTTGCTTTCCGAGAATGGTTTAGCTCAGCAAACAATTGCGAGCTACACAGTCGCAAGGTAAAATGAAAAGCCCATGGGCATTAATTATATATATAGATATTTAAAAAGAAGCTAGTGCTTAATTATTGTTTGCAAATCTCGGTATTTAAATTGACTTATTTGCAAATGTCTGTTTAGAAATTGACTTTGTAATTATAAAGTCGGTGCAGGCATATCACAGGCCCTGGAGGGGTCTCTAACGAGGAATGATAATGTACCAGGCAAAGTGAACTATCCTGAGCTGCATTTTAATAACCGAGAGGTGCTTGGAAGGGGGAACGGAGGGTCCGTGAGAAATCCCAAGGCCAACAAAAGAAGCAGCAAGAGACAGAGGATAGAGAGAGCTGGCTCCACAAAGCAGAGGGCTAACATGTTTGAGAAGGGGCTTCAGGGGAAACGGCATCTCTTCCTGAAGGCCCTGCAACAGGAGCGAGCTGGCAGCAACCTCGGTTCCGCTCCGGAATGAGAATGAGACAGTCTGCTGGCAGCAAACTGCCGGCCCCTGCAAAGCTGGAGCTCCCTACCAGAGGAAGAGACACCGTCCAGCACGTACCCAGCCATCCCTTCCCACCGAGCGCTCCTTGCAGCAGCGGGTACGGGCGCACGTTGACTATCCATGAGCCCCTTAACGGGCGCGTTGGCATGCAGGGCTGAGGGCAGCTCACACCGCCCGTTCTCCAAGATATTAGTGAGTAAGGTGGTTCCCAAACCTAACACACCTTTCCTGGACTTGAAGCTGTGTTAACCAAACTCTGTGGTGGAGGATCATCTGCAAGAGGGTGTGGAGAGTGTCTCCATGTGCCTATGGCTGTGCTCTGCCATGTGAGGCAGGTGACCTCTAATGGCATTCGAGCCTTTCTGGGTGAGGAGTGGTATATTTTACCAGGCCACAAATCCTTGTCAGTCCCACAGCGTGTGCAATAACTCTTGAGATTTAACTTCAGCACATGCCCAAGAGGTATAAGTACATCAGGGGTGAAACAAGACTGTCTTATCACCTTTTTCTCTCCATCATCTTTGACAAAAGCACTGCCAGGTCTCTAGATCTAGTGGTCTAGGGCATTTCTTCTCTACGGACCATCACTGTTAGCTTTAAAACCAGCCACTGGCCCGTGATTTCTTGCGTAGTTCATTAACCAAGAGGGAACAAAGCTTGGCTGCTAAGCGGCACATTAGCAAGATCAACAGCTGGCAGGGTGCAAAAATAATAACCAAAAAAAAAATTATCATAAGGAAAAGCTCTGGGTTTTTGACTCGTCTGCTATGCATAGTCATGTTATCCCTTATTCGTGAGCATTCAGATGGCGCCAGTATATTCATGAAAATGTGGCAGCTTAAGACAAGGTCTGAAAGTTAAACAGGATCCAGCATCCTACTGGAGCAGAATAATATTACTCTTTTGAGTGAGATTATGAGTGAAAGCGTGGTCCTTGTGAAATCAAAGGCAAACACCCAAACACCTTTTTTTACATCACTGTGAAGGCAAAGGCGCTATGTGAATTAAAAAGCAACTGCTTCCCTGACCACCACAGCTGTGCCGGTGTAAAAGCACAGCTCTGATGGACTCAATGCCTGCCTGCTCTGCCTCTCTAAATGCTAAGCGCTGCTCCGTGTTTGCTGTCTGTTCTACTGCCCAGCTTGTGCCTATTAAATACAGAACAAATTCTGCTTGGGACAGCAGTATTTGCCTTGTTTGAGAGAGATAAGAAACCCCACCCGTTAAAACCAGTGACACGGAAGACCCAAATTCCTTTAGGTCTGCTTGAGCTGGCCAGGAATAAGACATCTCCCATCTGGAGGCCGGGCAGCCGTGTTAGGCCAGAGCTGTAGGCAGAAAGTCACCACCGAGAGATCTGTTCGTAGGCACGAGGCCTGGGGCAGTTTATTCAGCCTGTACGGTGAAACTAGCCTGGGCAACGATACTTAGATCTTCTGGTTGTGCTGCTCACTAGTGCAACGCATTGGGGTTTTAATTATGTCAGTGAAGAAGGGGGAAAAAGGGGGAAAGAAGAGGGAAAGAAGCAGGAAAGAAAGGGGAAAGACGGGGGAAAGACGGGGGAAAGAAAAGAAGCAGCTTGTGTTGAATTAAAAAGGGGAGAAAACCCCTCCAAGCATCTTGATTAGATCCGAAATGGAAACGTAAGCTACTTGTCTCATCAGTTTAAAAAAATGTGCATTGCCTCTTAGCGTCAACTTGTCTGACGGAGAAACGATCCGCTGTCCGTGCGCAGCTGCAGCGTTTCCGCAGTGCGGCCCCGCAGCTTCCCCGGCGGGAGGATCCGGCGGGAGGATCCGTCGGGAGGATCCGGGCAGCGTCGTGTGAGCCCACACCAAGTCCTTGGCCTTGCAGAGCCGCGAGTGCAGCCCCTCAGCTTCCCCGGATGGGAGGATCCGGCAGGAGGATCCTGCGGGAGGATCCGGGCAGCGTCGCGTGAGCCCGCACCGACTCACGTGCTGCTCCCTATGCGGGTCTGCGCAGGGGTCCGTAGCGGCCCATTTACTTTTCTCCCCCCCCCCCCCCAATCCAAGGGTTGTGCTAGGACAATAATTGTTCAAACAAGAAGCACGTTGCATCTCATATTCATGCACTAATTAAAACCATCCAAAATCTCACAAAGTTTGTCACTGATTCAGAGCGAATGGGACCTGCAGATAATTAATGACTCCCAATGACAGTTCTTGAAAAATTGGTTTCTGGCAGCAACCAGCGTATGCTGGATAGGTTTCTATTTTATAAGCCTGTTCTGTTCTTAAAGACACAAGAAATAGCGAAAGCAGGCTGTTCTTTTCAATATTAATTAGACCGTTATTTATTTGGAAAAGAGAATTTTTTGTTTTAGATACTTACATGTCAGCTGCTGAGAATTCCATCCCAAGTCACTTAATAGTCCATTAAGAAATAGTTGTGATGACTAATTATTTATTACAAATTCAGAATCTGTTTACTAGATAGCATTAGTTTTGTTAATTAATAAGATTACCTCTTAGATCCCAAACTCGTGATGCCTATTCTGGCATTGTCTTGAAATACGGCATATGTAAAATACGATACGTCGTGCGTTCTCCTATTAGGGTGTTTTAAGTTCTGTCTAAGGAATATGGCTGTTCTGTGCTTCACTGTGGACATATCATTAAGCTCGATTACAACGAACAGCTACTAATAACAAACACTAATGAAGGGCTTGATTTTACCTCTAGGAGCCATGGAGCTGTAGATGTGCTGTGCCTTTACGGAGATCTGTGCTACCAGCCAGAATAAATGGCGGCGAGTCACGATGCAGCGTGTCCAGCCTGAGGTAGCCACCCGACGGGATGAAGGCAACCCGGATCTTAGCTCAGGTGATCTCCTGGAGGTCAGGTCCACCTAACGCACCTGAATTAAGGTTGAACCAGGAGCCTGATGGTTCCCTTTACCCCCTGATCAAAAGAGGAATTTATTTTTCCTAGGAATTCATTCCCAAGTTCAAATCCAAACCCTTCTCCCTCCACACAGCCGTTTCCCATGCATTCAAAGGCTCTTTTACACTTTCACACCTGGGCTAGGTACTACAGTGCCCCGTCCAGATGCCAGAGCCCTGCCAGAGCGTGCTGCTGCAGCTCTGAGCCAGCCCAGGTCCCTGCCCAAAGAAGCCCGCGGTCTGGAGAGCGTTCATCAACTTCAACGGGCTGACCTTGGGGAGAGCACCTTGGGCGCTCTCTGTGTGGGAACAGCACCATGTCTAATGAAAATCCATACCAAGAGGGTGTGCAAAGATCAGACTCGATTAATTCTTTCCAGAGGTGCCTCCACAATGTCAACATTGATCTGCTTCCTAGTCGCACGGTTTTCTCTCGGCTGACAACCATATGCCAGTCAGAGCTCCGTTGTATTGTAAATTTTAACAGCTATGGAGATAGGATCATTAAAATACCCTGAGAATACGCAGCAAGTCATTGTTTTGCTGCTTTTGCTGAGAAAAATCTCACAGTAGCACTGAAGAAATAAATACTATAGGCCAATGTTATGGCAAAGAAGTTAATCCCACAATGAAACTGGATGAAATGCCTGAGGATCGGGATCAGTATGTGGGTGTCTTGTGCTGCCTATGCTCAAAAGCTGCTGCTTTATAAAGCAGGCTTGTAGGATAATTGCAGAAATACACCCGCATTTCATTTCTAGCCATACCTGTGGGAAAATAAAACCAGCCTAGTCTCTGTAAGTGGTCACTCGCAGAGTGCCTGCGCTTCAGACTGCCCTCGGAGGGTTTTCATTAGAGAGAGCTTAGGGAGGAATCACTTCATCCTACCAGAAGAAGGCAAGCTCAACCGCCGTCTGTCTTCCTACATATGCAACAGGACCCTTTGGATTCAGACTGTATTTCCACAAGTCTGGAGTCACGTAGATACTGGCTTTTGGTTCAGACCTGCAACGCGCGACTGAGACGTGCGGCAGCCGTTCAAACAGGCTTCCATAGACGTCGCTTGAGTCTGGGGACACGGAGGTAGCCCCACCTCTCGCTATTCATTGCCTGATTGAGTTCGGGTGCAACCAGTCTGCTAATGGGCAGGGCGTCTTTCCGTTATAAATACAGATTTGGGAAGATTTTGCTCTGAGGAGGCCTCGTTAGAATCTCCGAGTAATGATGATCTGTTCTAACAGTGACTATTATTATTAATAAAATCCACAAGTCAGGACTATGTCATTTTGGATGTCCTTTTTAAGGCCAGCTTCACCGTTACTCAGGGATCTACTTTTTTTTGTTGTTGTTCATCTTCTATCCTTTTTGGTTTAATTTTAAGTTAAATTAAACTACAAAATGAAAAAAATGAGAAACTTCCTAATAAAAAAATTAAAAGGAAAAAAAAGGAGAAAAAAATAGAGAAATTCTTTTTCCTGGGGCCTGAACTTTGAAATCAAAGCTGTTTCATCCCCGCAAATAATCACCACATGACAAAGACAACACATCCCCTGAAGATGTATCGAGGGCCCTGCTGTCCTAAAGGTCACAAGCATACATGAAAGATCTCCTTGCCAGGGTAAGTGGTGCCCAAGAAAAATGCATTGAGAATTACTCACCTTTCAAAGGAGCTGCAGACAAATGAATACGGCCTTTCGAAGGAGCGGCGTGATTACAACCAGATGCCTCCCGTAAAGTGCCTCTAAAGGCAACAGGAAAAAGGAGTCACATTAAACCATCAATTCAGCAGCATCTTTGCTACTCATCACGCTGGCATTTCTAGCGAAAGAAAGGATGAAAACAATCCAGAAAGAGATGTCTGCGCAGAACTCGGAGTCCTTTCCACGTGCTGATTGCTTCTACTCAGTTCTTGCGTCTCACCTGCACCGCGCCTCTGCGCGTTTCCCAGCAATGCATTAAACACCACGTGCACGTTGCTGAACCTTCTGCTCCGACGCTAACTGCTTTGACTTCCACAAACACGCCAGCCAAGAAGACATCACAGAAGTACCTAACCTCATCTTGAGAGCGGGAGAGGAAGAATTATGAGAACAAGTTTAAAGGAAGAGAAAGGGAGAGAGAGATTTTATTGCTCAAGGGGAAAAAAAGAGATTATAATTGAACTGCAGAAAATTCTCCACATCACGGGTAATGGTGCCTGGGTTACCTCTCTTTATCTGTGCAATAGAGATTAGCAAACGGGGTCATAAAGGGAAATTAAAGTCAAACAAATTATGGGCCAGCACTTGGTAAGTGCTGATTTCCTACCATTTAGAAAAAGGAACATCAGGGCAAACGAAGTGGCACAGCGCAAGGCAGCAGCCGACGGAGAGAGCCACGCTGCCGCAAACAGCGACGGGAGCGGGGACAGACGGCTCCCTCGCCGCAGGCTGCCTCTGCGGAGGGCTGCAGGCGGTTTCCTCCAGGAGGGAGGGACTGTTCTGCCTGGATGCCAGCAGACACGAGCCCCAAGCACTTCAGAAATGGAGGTCTCAGGCAAGGTAGACATCAGAAGCGACTCTGGAGATGTAAGATATTCTCCCCAATGTTTTTTTATTGCCCCTGTCCTGCAGGTTCCCATTTTCCCCAGAAAGATGGATCAACGTAAAGCATGTACATGCCATGACCACTCCCATAAGGAAATGGAGACTTAACCTCAGTCGCTCTCCCTGCCCAAAGCCCACGCGCCTGTCCTCCTCCGAGAGCTTACACCGAGCCCTCGGACCGAGCCCTGGAGCCGACGAGGAGAGCTCACACACAGCCACGTCTCCCGCTTGGTCGTGGTGGTCGTTGCCAAGACGTGGCAAGGGGAGGGAGGCCCTCAAGGTCCACCCGAGCAGAGATCGTCCGTCTTTGTTTGACAGACCCTCTGGGACCGCAAGTGCTGCTCCTGCCTCAGTGCCTCCCCGTCGCAGTGGGGTGTGGTGGATGTCTGCAGCCAGCACTGTCCGACGTGACAAGAGGGATCGCAGGCTATGATTCTAAGATTTCCTAATCTGAGACCCCTTCAAACGCTTCGTTCTCCGAAAGTGCTGGAAAAAAATCTCTGGAAATTAGATTTCTGAAGGTATCTCAGATAAAAAATAAATAAAACACATGGGAAAAAAAAACAGCCCAAAGCAGGCATTACTACAAATCACTTCGGATCTGTTGAAAGCTCCTTCCTGCTCTTTTCAGAAGTGACTGTTGCTTGTTACAAATGTTTTTCCTTGGCTTTCTTAAGTAATTTTTACTGACCTTCACAAAAATATTACAGCATTGCTGGCCAGTAAAATATTCAGGGAACTTTCTGAAGGAAGGATGATGTCTGTATTGAGGTATCTTTATTCTTTTCTTGGAGTGCCAAATTAAATCAGCATTCACCTTCCTCCCCCTTGCCTGGATGGGCAGTACATGGTGAAGAGGAAGAGGATGTGGATGTCAGAAGCTGTCGCGCAGCTCACCCCAACCTGTCCACCGCCCGTTACTTTGATGGTGAACTGGACCTTACATCTCCCTGGTAAGTCCTGTGCCTTGCAGCGTTGTGGGCAGTTGAGCACAAAAGTAACTTGGCAACTGATAGCACACTGAGCTTTGCAGCAAGCACCATCATCCTTATTCCTCAGAACTGGGGCAGTCATATACGGTGGGGTTATTAGACTGTCTTTGCAGTGCAAAAAGCCTAGTTAGATTCCAGTGGGGCGAGGAAATTGGTCTTGCAAGAGAGAGCTGGGACAACTAGAGGAATAAAGCCAGGGGTGTGGGTAGCAAAGATGGACAGAGATCAGAGATAGAAATAAGCTCGTCCGTGCTCTTCTCCACTCTCCCCTTTCAAGGGAATGTGTTCCCAACCATTCGTTCCTTCGCTTCCTCCCTCTTCCCCCACCGCATATTCTCTCTTGACTTATTTGATGCTGTTTGAAATCAAGCACTTGGTTTACCCTTCTCAAGCGGAGCTGATCTCTCCCAGCATGACTCCGACTGCAGCGGGAGGCACAGCGGGATGCTGGATATGGAAACCTGGCATTAGTATCACTTTCAGATGACAGCAGATCAGAGAGCTGGACCTGGGAGCGAATTAATATAGGGCTACGATTCACTCGGAGGGTTTGCTGCTGTCATACTCCTCTCAAGATGTGAGAGAGAATTAATGCAAGGGGCTGGGATTCGCTCTGAGTGCTGCGATGGCTGCCTGTCATCCTTGGGGAGCAGTGAGACCTGGGACGCGGATGAACACAGGGGACGGGCTTGCTCCAGAGCCTGCAGAGGGGAAGGTCACTTAGCTCCCGATGACCTCCCGGGCTGCCGGTCCACGGCCTGATCCAAAATCCACCAGTGTAGATGACCAAGGGTTGGTTGAACCTCAAATAAACAACTGGTTGGCACAGGGTATTCTTCGTCCTATGTGATCCTGAGGGATTCACACTCTTCGCTCTGGACTGATGCAAACAAGAACCTCCTGGAAAACCATGAAAATGCCCCTGATCTCCAATCACCCAGTCAGCCAGGGGACAAGGCACCCTCAGAGCCGCTGGAACCCGTCTTTAAATGTCCTTGGACAAACAGAGGAGTTGAACCCAATGGGCCCCCTAATCACTGACCCTCTGTGCGGGCAGGGACAGAGCACGTTTCTCTAGCGAAGGAGAACAGCAACTAAACTACCCGCATCGGGGTAACAGAAAGTGGCTTCGTGTGCAGGAGCTGCTGGTTATCCGGTAGCAGAGCCTTTGCCATAGACACATCCCTGCGAAAACAGCATCAGATGTCCTTAAACAATCTATCTCACCCTTTGAATCATAGAGGGCCAACCTACAGCTTTTTGCCTACATGTGGTCTGCCAGGAGAGATTACAGACCTCCGTCCTCCCATTCAACGAGGCTGAAACGGACTTTGACTGGGAGCAACCTGGAGATTTTCTGCTGGCCACCATCAGCCTGGTGATGTTTTCTGTGGCCCACAAAGCACCTCCCCTCTCAAGGTGAGCTTCTTCGCCCAACAGCGATGCACACTCGCAGGGACTTGTGTACAGGCACGTTTGTAACAAGCACGGACAAAGAAAAGGGGTGCAGAAAAGATGGAGAGAGAGATTCATCATTGCAATAGAAAGTGACCCACATTTTGGGGAGGTTAATGGTTATTTAGAACGACGCATCCCTGAGCCAGTGGCTCTGCAGGGCAGGAGGCAAAGGGAGGATTTGCTCCCTCTTTTCAAAGGGAGAGAGAGGTTCGGAGTCTGGAGCATAAACACAGCTGAGGATTCTGAAAATAGACAATATCCTTCAAATGTAGCCTAGGGATGAGATCGAATCATTGTATACTCCCGATTTCTTGTGAAGAGAAAACAAAACACAACAAAAAAGGGAGGAAGTAGGCCCTTGGAAGCAAAATAAAGACAGAACAATGGAAAACTAAGCACTGGAGGAGACAGCTTCAAATAATTACATTGTGCAAGCGTCACGCTGGGAAGCAGCATATGCTGGAGGAGCCCTCGCTGGGGACACAGGAGAAGCAGGAGGAGGGAGGCCAGGCAAACCGTCAGCTTCAAAGCAGCACACGCCAGGCCAAGTTCAGAGCAGCTCCGGCTCCGGTGAGGTCAGCATAATGATGCCAGAGATGAAAATATCCCTGTGCTTAAAACAAAATCCCTTCCTTCCATTGCCAATAGCACCTGGTAATAAGCAGCAGGCAAGGGACTAATATTATAACAGATATTTGGGTCACGAGCTGTCACTTAGGATGGGCGAGATAGGCGTACGTTACGCAGTGCCCCTGCTAAGAGCAGCGAGGCGGCTCAGCTCCACGGAGACACTTGGGGAGCTGAGAAATGGCGTTTAATTGTTCAGCTGAGATCAGAGGTCTGGTCTGAGTTCCTACAGCGCTGAGCACAGGGGCGTCTGCTCCTTGGGTTCCAGCGATCAGCATCCCTGTATTGAAGTTGTAATTTCCCAACTAAATAGATGAAAAGTTAGGAGCCAACGCCTTGTAAGAGAGTTTAAAACAGTTCGTTGAGTCAGAGACTATGTATTGCTTGTGCGGTGCTGGCAGTGCACCCAGTTTAGAAAGCAAGGCTGAATCGAGCCAATGTTCTGATACGGTCGGGTTTGTGTTGCTGTTTGGAAAAGCCCAACAAATGCTTTTGCGTCTTAGTTTCCGACAGCTCTGTACATTTTATACTTAAATTTGTAATTTAAAAAATATTTTAAATGTTTGTGGTTTTTTAATGGAAACATCTTGGTCTTGTTCTGTAAAGATAAGTAAGTAAGTGCGTTTTTAGAGAAAAAGAAATTCCAGCTTCTGTCCTGAAAATGTTCCACTTTTACATTTCGCTTTCCTTTGGTGGGAGGAGGCAGTACATAGGAAGCAGCTGTATGTTCTGTAGCTGTATAGTCCGAATTATGCTAAGCTGTGGGACCATCACTGTACAGCCCGTCTGGACGTGCCTGTGAGAGGCCGGACTTCGCTGCTTCGGAGCTGCCCAAGAAATTCTCCCTTTCACCTCTCTGAGCAGAGGGAGGTGATGTGCCTGTACACCTGCAGTCCGGTGGGTCTCGGTCTGGAGTCTGCGAATCCTTGGAGGCCGTCCGTTACTCTGCTAACGGATCCGTGAGTGGTAACTACAGAGATCACGTCTGTTGTGCCAGAGCTCGCAGCTGCCGCGCGGCGTCTGTGCCTCCCTCGGGGAGAAATTTAGGGAGTCAACAAACTGCAAGATGTGAAAACCATTGGTGCAGACAGGCACGGTGTCCTCATCCTTTACACGGTAAAAACACAATGAACCTACAAGAGCACAGATGCACCTTAAATATCTGCGTTTACTAACTCAACGCAAACATGCCCAACCTATCTACATATATTTATCTGCTCTGGCTGGCTGTGGCAGCTTTCAAAAACCAGAGAAAACAGCCAGTCCCACTAGAGGGCTTGCAAACTGCTCAGAGAAATACTCCATTAGCAGCAAAAAATGTCCCCCTCAAGCACGTTAGCGATACGTGGGGTAGCTTGTTATGTTTGGAGGTTTTGTAAAGATCTCTAGGATGGCAAAGGTCTTAGCGTGCATGTCTTCTCCATCCCTCCCTGCCTCCCCCACCCCGGCTCATCCTCCCTGCCCGCAAAATGAGAAAAATGTCATTCATACAGAATGCTCTTCAGCGATTCTGCTATTGATCCCCAGCAGTTTCATTTCAATATCGACCAGCTCCATGATGATAATTGATGAGAGATGCAAGTGACGGAAGAGTGAAGAGAGCAGCGCTGAGCAGATCTTCCAGCCCAGATGGTGGGAAGCCCCTCGCTGTGCCTCATCCCCATCCCATTTGGTATTTCAAAAGGGAAAAAAAAGAAAAAGCTTTTTTCTTTTTTCCTTTTTTTTTTTTTTTAAGGAAGAGGACACCGCAATTTTCAAGATTCCAGTTTGCATGAATGGCTCAAGCCAATCGGCATATTTTTGTGTTTGAATTGAAAAGCCTTTCCCTGAGAAAGAAGAAAGAAAAACAATGAAGGGCAGGAGGGAACAAGGGGGACTGAACATGCCATTGAAGATAAAAAAAAACTGAGCAGCTGAGCTTAATGCTTGGAGGGACTTTGCCCATTTTTTAAATCTAAATCTCCTCCCTAAACATCGTACTGGTGAGGGTAATCTGGAAAGCACAAGAGACAAAAGGTTAAGAGTTAAAATCCCCAGCTCAAAAAGCAACAGACTAGAGGAAGCAAAGGTTGCGCCGAGACATCCAGGAGGAATAAGCACCCCTGAAAAGCTGCCTTCGTTAAGTGCTTCGTCAAACGGGGATTGCTGCAGCGCAGTCACTGCTAGTGCCCGTCCAGGCTGCCAGCACCGAGTTACTCGGCTCACTCAGTTTTAATACCCCGGCCAGCAATGGACACGTCGCCTTACATCCCTAACGCTGTTCCTCTCCAGCTGCTCAGTGACGGACTTTTCGTATCGCCATCCTGAGAGATACAGCTCCCACAGGACACGAGGTGCAGGACCGAGTTGTGAGCTACCAGCAGCCACAACAGAGCAAAACGTACGCATGCTACTGCTGACCATGTCATGGAGGTCACTGGATGTTTCGGGTTCCTCGTGCCTGCCTCTGCTGTGCAATTAAGCTCATAAACAAGGGAGAACACCCATATATAAAAAAGACGATGAAAGAGGGGAAAAAAAGAAATCAAACAAAATCTAATTATCTTGTCAGGGACAGCAGTGAGATGCTTTACAGCTCCTGGTTGTACAAATGGGGCACGGGTAGAGAGCTGTCAGGTTGTGCCCCAGAAGTGGCTGCCTTTCGATGGGGTGACGTCTCTGCTTCTCCTTCTTGGGGAAGGCTTCATAGAGAAAGCTGAGCTGCCCTAACAATGCACTGATGTCAAAAAGGGATGGTTATAAACCCCTTCCCGTGCTCTCCCAGGGCCTCCAGCCTCTGTCCTGGCTGGGCACATCCCTTTGATAGCTCTGGAGCTCCCTGGACTGTTCAATGAGCCAGCTCAGCTCTCTAACCCAGCAGAAGACTAATCCAGCCCTTCAAAAATGTGTTAGATTAATTTACCTCATTTAATCTGATATCACTCACAATTTTTGTAGTTGAAAAGGTTTCTCACGTGACAACCTCCTCCTCACTTCTCTTGCTCCCTATAGACCATGTGTCCCATTTCACCTTGACTTTTTTTCCGTGTTGTCATCCACGCTGGGGAGCACAACGAAGTCACTTGGTAGCGTTTCACACTTGGTCAGCGGCAGCGAGGGTGACGTTCGCAGGAGTGCCCAGGCAGTGGTGTTGCAGGCAGTGCTACAAGCTCCCTTGCGCAGAGCTTAGTCCCAGGGAGCGCTGCACTCCTGGCTGGTGCTGCAGCCCGTACCAAGTGGATCTTGGGTCTGAAGGGTCTCGGAACCCAACCTCTGGTGTGGACTCCCCTCAAAACTAAAAATCACTTGGGAGTGGGGTAACAAGCAAGTCGTGAGGCTTTATATACACACACGTACACCTTGAGCTCTTAGTGGCTGCTCTCAGAAATTGCTCTGAAATGTCCCATGAATAGGAGCAGAGTAACTGCAATGTATATTCTAATAACCGCAACTATAATAACACCCCCTCCTCCCCACTTTCCTCTTTAGGGGTGATCTGCCAAAATGAGAAACAAAATTACTGTGTCTGTTCAGCAAATTCTTACTGACAAAATCTTTAAGAGTTGACAAGAGTAATATACTGAAAATTAGTTTAGAAGTGTTTCAAGTTTCAAAAAAATCAATCAAAATCAAATTAAGTTCTGAAGGTGCTGTCTGTAGAGTTTAAGGAAAATAGAGATCAGCTGCAGTAACATGGGATCACAGGCTCAACTTCTGAGCAGGAGACTTATATCTGCTCTGCCACCTCTTCTGGCTTAGCGTAGAGAGCTACAACCGATCACAAAGGTTTGCTGATGCTCTGGCTAAGCTGGTGAGCTTGGGTACCAACAAGAAACCCAGCCTAAGTAATCCACAGCAGGGTCCTCAACATGGCACTTCCCCCAGGCTAAGGCTATGCCTTAACCAGTGAGCCATAAATTGGGGGTTAGAGATAAAGAGAAGCTTTTCCCTTCCGCTTGTTGATAACTTCTTTCAAGATTTATTCATCCCAATGACAGACAGGGAAAAAAAAATGAAGCTCATAAAGATCCTCATCAAGGAGGAAAATCAGTTTATAAACGAGATCTATTGCAAACGCTGGCAGGACCAAGCACGGGCTAACCCAAAGCAGGGGCAGGGGCAGAGTTAACGTCCGTTAAGTATTGCTCATGGACTCTGGTTCCTTCTTGGCTGTGTGATCTCTAATAACCCGAGCTTACACTGGCCCCAGTGCCACCGAAGCAGCCTGGGACTCACTGTCTTGTTGAGAATATGCAAAAAATTGCACGAGAGTGTGTCCTATTTCTGAGCGATCAGAGCCCTTCTGGGTAAGCAGAGTGCATGGCTTGCTTGGATACGCTGTCTTTTTTGCCCTTCATCCATATGGTACCCTGACCCCATCTTGGCCCAGCAGATCCAAGAGCTACTGACCTACAAATCCTCAGCCATCTGCTTTGCAATTCAGCCTCAGCCCAGCTATTCTGGCTTGCTGTTTCAGCACTCAGAATGAGTGCATGGGCTTGCTTTAGGTTTCCAATTAAGTCTTTCTTAATTATATTCCTCCTTGGGGTCCTAGAGGCCCTGGAAATTTTCCCCCTCTCTGTCTTTTCCCAAAACTGTGAGTCAACAGTTCAATTATAGTCTCTTTATACAGGCATGAGAATTTGTTTCTTGGGCAAAGTTCCTTGATAAGATGATATGCTACGTAAATGTCTCTAGCAAAACACATTTCACAGTGAATTTATCTCTGCACAACTTCTCCGCCTTATAGCACCTTATCATTCCAAGACATCTCAAGGCACTTTCCAAAAGGTGTGCAATAATAATACTTCACAGTTATACACAGCCTTTCATGGGAATATCTCAGAGTGCTGTATGGCGAGAAGCACTCAGCTCCATCAAACAGCTGGGGGTGCTGAGGCAAGGGATGTGGAAGAGAATTGCCCAAATGAAGTAGGAAAATGTAGTGCTTATGATGGAGTCCAGGACCCCACAGAAACCCCTTTCTTTGCTTCTAGTGTGCTTCTCACGAGTTCGTTGCCCACCACGCCAGTCTTGGGAACCAGCCACACTGCGGAGAGGAGATACAGCCTTGTCCTCTGCTCATGGGATGGGGACTCAGTTCTGTGTCTATCCCATTTACCCTACACCCAACACGTGCATATTACACAAGGAATAAACCACTCCAAAACTGCAAGTGGTAGAAGATTTGTAACCTGCTTTGTGTCAGTTCCTGAAATGAAGATGTTTGTGCTCATCTGAGGATCCTGGCCTCGACCAGAGCTGAGTAAAGACCCTGTTTGTGGGACAGAGCTCTGAATGCTGCTGTGGTCTCCATAGGACTGGGATTTCCTCGGAGAACTGGTCACAAGTGCACAGCAGATAGGTCCCTTTGCCTCTTCAGAGGTGCTTTCATGAGTACTTTTAATTCTTTAGCAATGAATGACCCTAAATCTTGGACCACAAATGTTCTTTAAACTTTATTTGTTCCTGCCTGAGCTCTTGCGCTTCACTTGGGAATCATTCCACCTTCTTCCACCTTTCTGCTGAAAGTTCTTCCTTCTTCTGGCTCTTTTCCTTGTTTGAGATTGAGCTGCAATTAGAAAACAGTTACATGAAAGACAGCCATGTTCTGGGGGACATCGTGCAGCTGGGTTTCTGATGGGCTGCCGGATTTGGTGTTGAGCCACAATGCTTAAAGCTGCTGCCTTCCACCACTCAGCCTGCTATGGCCATAGACGCAGATGCTGCCGCACATATTCAGGCCCCATCAGAAGCATCTTCTATTCCCAAAGTCTGGGGTTGGAGTGATGTTAGAGCTATTCCTTGCCTTCAAAGGAGCACCTACGCCAGTCCCCCTGGGCACTACTGGTACTGTGAGCAATTGCCCACACACCTCCTGCTTTGGTTCCCCCTCTGGCTGGATGAAAAGTGCCTGAAAAGCAGGAGAGCCATGAATAACAATGAGCATTTGCCTCCTCAGGGGTGAACTTCCAGCCAAATAATCAGTCTTCTTCCAATATGTGATGGGAAACAGGCCAACAGCAATGCACTGGGGTCCTGGTTATTTTTAAGGGTGCCTGATGACTACTCAGCAAGCTCCTTAATAACCAACCTTTCGGAGGCGCAGCAGCCTGGATGCCTATCCCCTATTTAATCCAGATCCAGCTCCTGGCATTGACCATTCCCTTCCCAGCCACACATCCCCCCCGGTGCTCGCCTGGCACTGAGCTGCCACGTCTCCCATCAGCCTGGTGTCCTTGGCTCCAGCCCTGCCTGTCACCTTTCTCCGCATTTTATCATGTTCAGCAACCTCTCCTCTCCCTCCTCCCTCCCAGCCCAGCTTATATCATCAAAAAATCACTTTGGCACCTTCACTGTCAGCAAGCGGCTGTTTATCTGCTATATCATTGGAAAGATCTCTAAAGCCAGGCTTGGAAAACAGCCCTTCTTTTTATTTGATGCAGGATCATCTGAAAGGAGGATGAGAAGTGGCGAGAATATGTTTTCCTTGTACGGATCAATATGACTTTAACCTTCCTCCACAGCAGGGCCTGCCTGCCCACCTCCTTAGCTCACGTATTTCGCCTTCCCTCCCTCTTTGCTTACCTCTCCTGCATTTCAGAGTTTCCAGCACTCCTGACACGCAGACCTCTCGGTCCTGTGTGCATCAGGGCAGAATTTCTGCCTTGTCAGAGCAGGTCCATTTGGTGCAGGGAAAGGTTTCCTGGTCAGTCAATTCACAGACTCAGTCACCCCACAGATTTCAGATCCTTTTCATCTCCTCCTCGCTCCACTCTCTTTTACCTCTCCTGTGTGATACGTGATACAGAACTCCGCTTCCAGCTGTTGGGAGTCACTAAATGAATTTTCCATCTTTTCCCTTTCTTCTCCCCTTTCGGGGCAGAAACAATAGTGTCCTTCTCTCGTGCATCCTTCACCTCCGCCAGTGGCAGATTTACTCGTGCTTGGCTTCCTGGCAGCTGCTGCAGCTGCAGCACTGAACGGGGGCTCCGGCATCTTTTGGTCCCACTCTCACTGTGCTGCTTCCCCAGTGGGGTCAGAAATAGAGAGGGCAGTTGTTCGGGTCCTGCGGTGCAGCTCTGAGGACCCAAGGTCAAGCTAAGAGCAGCAAGCTCACTCCTGAGCAACCTTGGTAATAGACCAATATTATCATTTTATACACAGGGAAACTGAGGAATTGCTCGGTGGAAGGACCCAGACATGTTGGCACAAGAGATGAGCAGGAGGTCCCTTCCTCCTGGCTTGTACCTTAGAGATGTCTTTGCTAAAGGGGGAGAAAGCCTGAAACGCAGTGAGCAGGCAGTTCGTGAGGCCAGGCTGGGCTGCTCACATCTGACAGGTATGTACCATATGAACAGAGAGCAACCGCCACTCACCAGGCTTTAGCCTGCCATTAGCAACCAGTGCCAAGCTCATTTTTAGACAAAAAAAAAAGGAAAAGACTGAGTCCTTTCTCAGATCGAAACCCAGCAGCAAACGCCATCCTGCTATTCATACCCAGAGACAGAGAAGCACTTCTTTCTCCTCAGGCGGAGATAGGAGGGGGGAGACAGGTTGTTACTATAATAGCAGTAAAGACGCCCACCACTGTGCTAAATGATATATTTATATGTACGTATGTAATGAGAGACTGTTCTTGTTCCCAAAGCGCTGACAGCCTGAAGGAGAAAGGCAAGCACCTTCTCCAAGGTCACCGAGTAGCAGGGACTGGCATCCTGGTTTCAGACGGTGCAGGGAAAGGATTCACCCACTGTCCCTCTCCACCTCCTCCCTTCAGATGCAACGTGCTTAGCCGGCCGCCTGAGCCCCTTGGTTAGCTCAGCCGGACTCCGAGGGCTGACACTTACTCAGACAGACAGACAGGGAGCGTGACCGACGCATATGAAACCTGGTCCTTCATCCTCCATGCACGGCCCTCGTCCTGCAAGAAAGGAGCTACAAAAGCATCGCTGTAAAGTTAAACAAGCAGTGAGAGGGATCCCAGGAGCTGAAAGGCAGTTTAAAATCTCCCATTAAAAAAAATAAATAATACAAAAAAATAGAGCTGATGTGTTCTGTCCACGTCCAGCAAAACACCAGGTGCTGCCAGAGATTAGACGCTTTTGCAGATAAAAGCAGGTAATAGGGCCTTACTAGATAAGGACAATAAGACAAGAATAAAAGGGAGGGGGAAAAAAAGCCAGAGGTGAAAAACAGGTGAAAGGACAGACCACAGACCGGATAGCAGCAGATCAGACTGACGGATCCACCCCTGGGGCTGTGGGGAACCAGGGCTCCGGAGCCGGGAGCCGAGCGGAGGCACTCGCTGCCCTGCAGCCCTGTGCCTCTGTGCCCCCGCCTGTGCTGCTCCAGCACGGGATACACACGGCATCCCCAGCAAATTCCGGATTGTCGCTGTCCTGATAAGTAACGGGAACAAGCATCGCTGTTTCGGGGTGGTCACCCTTCCCAGATGGCCCAGCACGATGGGACGGGGACTGCTGTAAGCAGTGGATGCCAAAACCAGCCAGGGAGACAGAAGTGCCTGGGCTGCCGCTGTTTGGCTGGGAGATGACACCCATCTCCGCACCGCAGAGAAACAGCCGTCGGTCGAGGGCGTTATTCTGCACCGACTGCAGCAGAGGTTCACCAAGGATGACTCTGGCCTTGTAAGTCAAGCGGGACCTAAGGAGTCTCCTGCTCACCTCCCACTCCCCTTCTGCTCCCGCGTGTCCCCCTGCTCTCCACAGCCCTGGCTCGTGCTGCGCAGAGCAAACGCTGCTCGTCCGCGCTGTAAAACAGCTGTGAGTCTCAGGAGCCGAGATTAGCGCCTAGGGGCAGCTGAAATGCCCGGGGGAATGTGCTGTATGGTAGGAACACGGGCAGCAGGTAATGCTGCAGGATTGCTGTCCCTCGGAGAGGCCTGCGTCCATTTGTTTGAGATGCTCTA
Source organism: Phoenicopterus ruber ruber (assembly GCA_009819775.1). NCBI lineage: Eukaryota > Metazoa > Chordata > Aves > Phoenicopteriformes > Phoenicopteridae > Phoenicopterus > Phoenicopterus ruber. Next base: position 8,823,994 of record CM020234.1, read on the forward strand.
CGGAAAGCCGTACCAGCGTTTTTGAGACATCACTCGCTGTTCCCCGCTGTCTGCGGTGATGTGTCACCCCCTCCGTCCCATCCTGCACCAAGGGGGTCTCTGCAGGAACTTTGCTTTCCTCTGCAGAGGGGATCTTGATGCTCTTACTTTGTTAAAACCCCATAACTAGGACTAGAGGCTTGGAAAAGAGGTGTCAGCCTGTCGTTGCTTTGCAAGAGCTGCCTCTCCGTGTGAAGAAAGGATGAGGACACTCAGCCGCTCCCCAGGGAGCATCATGCTGTTCGCAGCATCCAAGCACGCTGCGTCCCAACTGCCTGCCTGAGGGCCAGGGCCCCCGCGTGAACTCCTCCGAATAAAAACGGGTGAGCGGGAAAGAAAGGAAGAGCAAACCTGCAACATCACCCGCTCTCTCCTCGCCTCCCGCCTCCAAAGCTTCCCTGAGCCGCCAGCGCCGGGGAGCGAATCGGGGCCTCTGCGCACCTTGCGTTAGAGGTGGCCCAGATCTGTAACAAATGGGCTCTCGGCCTCCTCGCTGCATGCGATGCATCAGCACAGGCAACTCGTTTAACTGCCATTAATTATACTTTGTGAGGGAAAGAGGCACGCTCAGGTTGGCCGTTTTTCTCTCCGTTTCAAATGCCTGCCACCTAGATGGGACGCAGAAACTCGGCCGCATCCTGCAAGCTGGGTAATAAACCCCAGGCTTTCAGCACAGCAAAGCGCCTACAGGGAATGGTCCCATGGGGGATGCAAGGGCTAAACTCCTCGATTACCCCAAATGCTGGCTCCTCCTCCTTGGCAGCTATCAATTAATTCACCTCAATTTTCCTCCTGCAACGGGCTCCCTTGAACTCCCCGTTGAAGGATTCAGCAGTGAGCTTAAACTATTTGTGACTGGCTTGAAGAACTTCAGTGTGATGTGGAGAGACACCGTCTCTCCCTTGGACTTGGTGGGAGCTGAGAGAGCCCAGCACCTCATGCCGCTCCCCCCGCGTGGTGCAGGATTGGGTTGTAAGCCCTGGCAACCACATTACACCCGTCATTCCCCCTGTATGCAGCCACGACTGCTGGGGAGCGTGGGCTGTCCCTAATAGAGAAATATCCACCTCTTTCTATGATTTATCTTCTGTTTGAGTAGCCTGATAGTTCCCAAATCTACTATTCTTCCTCATAAATGTGGAGTCCTCCTCACTTACCAGCCTTCTAGTTGACAGCTTAATATCAGGGGCTCTGAAGAAGATATTGAAAACCTGGAAAGATCCTGAAAAGCTGGAGTCTCGCAGCAAGCTGAACGCGGTGCCAGCAGCCACAGTGGAGCAAACTGCTTTCAGAGGAGGTGTAAAACCCAGTCCTGGTCATTCATGGCTAATAAATCTCCCTTTGTAGTTTTTAAGAAGCTGATGCTGATGTCTGTGCCCCAGTAAAGTTTCTAACTTTCTTTACTTGTGAGAGTGGCAAAAAGGGCCCAGCAATTTGAATTTGAAGGGTGCTTTGCACAAAATGTCCTTTGCCCCCACCGTGGTGTAGAAGTGGCTACGCTGGTACTTCAACTGATCTCCCTCGCATGAGCTAGTGCATAATACAAAATGGAAAACTATCCCTGCACCTGTCCCAGAGGACCTAGAGATTTTCACTTTACAGGGGCAAGGAGAGGGGATGGCAGTGGCCAACGGAGGAATAAGGGAGCAAATCTCTAGGTCTACAAATTGAGCAGAGGCTACAGCTACAAATGTGACATGTTCATGGACTCCTCGGCACAGCCCAGCCCCTGCAGCGAGAGCGTGAGGGTACGGGAGCGGGATATTGGTAGGCGAGTGTGACCCCAAACCACATCCAAAGCAAACCTGCTTTGTCTCTTCTTTAAGCAATCAAACCTCAGTGCTCCGAAGCTGACTCTGTACAGAGGCAACTTCTCCACCATGTGTCATGCACAGGAAAATCCCACACCTCAGGGTAGTCAAGGTCCTTGCTCCACAGCTGGAGTCATGAGCAAAAGGGAGGAGGAGAGAGAAAAGACTTTGAGGATTGTCATTAACCATCCCAAATCTACCAAGGGGCCAGCACCATTCCAGCTCCCTCTGGGCCACACACACAGCTGGAGCCACAGTCCACATTTTAAACGACTTTCCCCTTCCCGTGTTCACATACAGGCTTCTCTCTAGCTGGGAAAGACGGGGACCATCGGCACGTGCAGCATTTGACAGGAGACCCAGGTTATTGATTCACAGCTCTACTTCCCTGAACTTTTCTGGAGGAAAACGGGGCTTTTTTGCATAAGGCAGGCATATGTTGCAGCTTTGGCACAAGGAGAGCCGGTTGGCATTTCCTTGCCAGACTTTTCCCACCCTCCTCTGATACCATCTGCCTCCGTGAAACGCTGAAACTCCCATCTGTCAATTTTACTGTAAACACACAATTATCCAGGCTGCTGGGGAAGAAAAGCAGCACAGCCAAACCTCGGCCATTCATGGAAAGGACCGAGTCGGGATGTGTGGCCCTCTCACTGTCCCGCCAGGCAGCTTGGTGGAAGGAGCCATGCCTTTTCATCTACAGTACTGCATTTGCAGTGGTGACTCTCTCCTCCCAGTGAGGGATGAGCTGGTGATGCCACCAACCACTCCATGCATGCCCTGGGCCTCCAAGAGCAGGACGCAAACCTGGACCTCAACCAGAGCCTGGTGGGGAGCGCCAGCCATTTGCAGCACCCAGGTCATTGCAGCCAAGTCATGATGTTTCCACTTTCTTCCTTTTCTGCCATGTCACGCCAGGGAGGACAGACCAGGCATGGGCACCTATGACCCCTGCCCAGATCCGTGCTATACAAAATATCGGCCGCGCAAACATCCCAGTGACAGCGTCCACCCCGAAAGCAAGGTCAGCACCAGAGAAAAAGCCTCCTCTTGCCAGTTCATGTCAGCAGCAACCAGCTCTGCCTGTCCCTCACCTCTGGGTTTCATCACAGTGATGCCCAGATCCTGCAAGATTAGATGCCAGTTTTTTGCTGCTTTCTCCCTGGAAATCTTCCTCTTTCTGGCTGGGGGCAGCTTTCTCCAACCACAGCGACAGTAAAGCCCTGACAGCAGCCCGTGGCACGAGCTGAGCCCTGCCAGCCCAGCCATCAGCAGTCGAAAGATCTCCTCATCAGTGCTGTGGGTCACTCTCAACCCTTCCAGGGGCAGCAAAGCCGACAGAGCGTCTGAGCCGGTCTGCAGGATGAGCGAGCAAAGCATGAAGACAGGGGATGGGAGGAGGCTGCAGATAACCACGGGCTGGGGGCTGATTTGGAGGGGTGGGAGGTGGCTATGTTTTGTTTTATTAAATATTGGTCCCTGTGTGGTGCCTCTAGCCCAGAAACCAGCTCCACCACCTGTTCCGTTTAGCTGGGAAGAGGGAGGGGGCCGTCGGGTGGCAGAGGAGCTGGCAGATGGCATGTGTTCCTGGAGATAACACGGGGCTAGTTCAGAGGTTACTAATTGGGTTTCTGCTTGCCTTTCATATTCAATGCGAATCAAAATGAGAACATGTGGTTCAACACACACACACGTACACACACGTCCTCCTCCTTCCCCGAGGGTGCTCCCCTCCGCCCCGTTCCCCCGCCCGCTCCCTGCACATCCCCACCCAGAAAGCCTGAATCGCGGAGGCATTTACCATTCATTCACAAGCCAAAGCAAAAGGGAGAGGGGGGAAACAGCAAGGAGGTTATCGAAGAAGCAATTCACACATTTCTTACCCAGGGTGGACCCTCAGGCCCACAACCAGCCCTGCTGCATACACAGGGCTGTTAGCACGATGCTGCTTCATGCGTGGGAACGCCACGCCACAGGCCAGCGAGGTGGCAGCAAGGCCACCTTGCAGTAGAGCCCCATGTGTGCAGGAGGCCAAACTGGTGGGTCCTGCCTTCCCGCGGCTCCCATAGGTTTGCTCCCGGTGCCCCACACCGTGTGCCACACAGGTCCCTTCGGTGGGCGCCCCAATGCGCTCACCTTCTCATTGCTTGAGTCCCTGTCCCACTAGGGCATGGAACAGGCTTCAGGGGCAACACCTAGCCATAACGGCGGAGCTGCGAAAGGGAACCAGCCGTGGGACGTTTGGGCAAAGCGCATCACCCTGTCGTTACCAGTGTCCATCCCCAGCCTTCGCCTCCGGCACAGAGCCACCCCCATGGGCTGGTTTGAGGGAAACGAACTCAAAACCTTTAAAGGCACGCTAGTACGTCTCGAGACATGCTTCAGCCTTGAGCTAGGGAGAAAGGCTCGCGCCCAAAGAGGGCTCTTGTTACCCTAGCAGAGGTACGGGGCAACACATCTCCTTTGGGGATGTTCTTCCTTTTTCTGCAGCCTCCTCAGCCCATGGATCGTCTCATGTCCGTTCGGTGCGGAGATGCAATCGCACAGTCAGGGGCAGGGAGAGGGAATCAGGAATAGAAAGCAGGATGCGCGCACACGTTCTTGGGAGGGGGAGGAGGATGGAAGTTAACTGAGAAAAACAGAATGCTCTTCGGAAGGGAAAAGGAAAAAAAAAAAAAACCACAACTCTTTTTCAAAGCTTTTTGCAAATATTGCTTTTTCTCCCCTCCCTCATTTTCTGACAAGCTGCAATCAGCATTCAATATTGTCGCTCAGCGCCCAGTTTCACAAGGGATAGGTATCCACAGCACTCTTTAAATGAAATAAATAAATACATCTGGCCACGTATCGCCGGGGTTTAGCTGGGAGCTGAGCTCTTCTGAAAATCTGGTCAATCACGGTGACATTGATTTCAGGACAATTACTCCTGATTTACACTGGTGTAAATGAATGGAATGGCATTAAACTGCTGACTGGGGAGTCCATACGCAGGCAGAGCTCATCAGAAAGCCGCGTTCCCATTCTGTGAAAGATTGAGATCAGCTTCCCCATCCAAATCAGGACAAAAATGGTCTATTTTTCTTAAAATGGAACAGAAAGAGGGTGAAAAAAAGCCACTTGGGTTCAATAAAAACTTTGTTTTTGAATGCCTGGCATTTATCAGTTTGACTCTTCAAACTGTTATTCATATATAATAAAAGTAGGTAAGCCAGCTTTTCCTAGTGTCATAATGAAACGATTGGCTTTTTCTTTTTGCCCCACTAAAACCTAATTGGGGCTGGGGAGGACAGAAATCTGGTTTTCACCGAACAATCACACCTGCTCCCCCCCCTCCTTCCCTCTTGCATTTGCCGCTGCCAGGCTGTGTCGCCGAGGTTTCTGAGCCCGTTCCCGCGCCGGCCGGGCTGCGTCCCCGGGCGAGCGCAGCCCTGCACCATCACCCCGGCACGAGCAGGCAGCTTTGAAGGATGCACCCTTAGCAGCACGCCAGGCAGGGTGGGGAGACGGAGAGGCAGGCGGAGGAAAAGAAGAAATGTCCGGAACCTTTAAAAGCCTTTTTTTTTTAGGGGTAAAGGGTCTTCTCAAATGAAGGAACTGCCTGTCGTAGCATCGGGGTGTGAGGACAGCCAGGGCGAGGAGGGAAGGCTGTGTCAGCCCTGCGTATTTTTCACCGTGATTAGTTTATGGGGAAGGGGAGGAGGGGAAGAGGCTGAGAGCCCCTCCTCTAGTTTTTAAAATACTTTTTACCTGGATATATGCCCCGGACATAAATCACTGTTGCTCAGGATAAATGGAAGCCCGTAAGTGCCACGAACACTAATGACAACATTCATCAAACACTGAACCGCTCCATATTGCGCCAGTCTCCAGGATGCCTGCGGACATATGGACCGCGCTCGCTCCAGCAGCCCCCGCTCGCCCCTGCACCCCTCCGCTCCCTGGCAGCAGGCAACGAGCCTCAGCCTCGCCACAGCCAGCTCCGAGCAAAAGCAGGAGCGACCGTAAGGCAGTCGTGCGCCGTCTCCTCGAGAAAATAAAAAGTGCACGGAATAACTGCCCTTGGAGTCCCATCTCTCAGCACTTTCCCATCCCATTGCTCCTGAGCCAGTTGCGCTCCAGATTCCTCAAAAACAGGTCTCCACCTCACAAGAAAGAAAATCCACCCTCCATCAAAAGTCAGCAACGCGGGGCATATTCTCTGAAGCAACCAAGTTACCGAGGTTCCGCGAGCTAGTCGCTTGCTGGCAATCCTGCTCCCTCGCAAAGTGAAATGCATTAGCCTAATTGACAAGGGAAGCTGGGCAAAGCTCCGCGAAGGTGGTTTGAGCTAACGAGAGCTGCTCCGGAGCGGCAGCGGGCTAATACCAGGCAGAGAGTCGGTTACGGCAGCTCAGCCGGCTGATGGGAATTGAATCATGTATTTATCCCTCTCGGTACTAAAGTGCCTCCCATGGGACAGGGCAGTTTAGGAAAATAAAGTTTTCATAATTCTGTATCAGCACTGGGGCTCTGAGGGACCATTTAGAGTCCTGTAGATCCAATTCAGGACAAAATCCCAACCCCAGAAGCAATGATTTTTAAAAAGAAAGGGTAAAAAAGAACTGTCTCCGAAGGCATGTGCAGGGGGAGTGTCTTGCACGTGGAACACATTCGATGCGGCTTGCATGACAAGTCTGCAGGGAAACGCTAAGTTCACGGGTCCAGCATTTCCCAGCACATCCTGAATCATCAAATAGGTCAGTCTGTAATTACTTCTATTTATTGGGAAATTTATTAAACTGAGATTTTTCTGCAGGTGTGTTTCAGGTTCAAGAGTAAATGTTCTCAAGGTGAAATTGCTGCTCAAAACTCAGAGGAAGGACCAGAAACCTTATAGGATAAGGCAAGCGAGGTAATATCCACGGCATGATTCACAGCAGGAGTCTAAAACTGGGTCTCTCTCACACCCCCGACTGAGCTGATTTCTTGCTAGACCAAACTCTTTCCCTCTGAAAAATCTGAAAGAAGAAGTTCTTATTTCAGCTCTGGAGAAAAAAAAAAAAAAAGAGCAGTGTATCCTTCTTATTTCCTGGCTTTGAGCTTTAAGAACAAGGTGTGCAAGCGATTTCCTCCATTTCCTAATTTAGTTAAAGTTGCAAAATCTGGGTTCAGTTTAAACACGGAAGGTATGGCGAGATCCACAAATGACACGGTTTCCACTAGAAAAGAGGGGGGAAAGTACAACTCGGATAATGTCCTAAGGAAGGAGCTAGGGATTTTGTTTGCTTGCTCACTTGTTTTCTTAAAACCTATCAGAATGTTAATTTTGTGTTTGAGCTAAAGCAATTGTACCTGAAGATGTTTATTATAGTTATCTGGCTGCTTTCCCATGGGCATGGAGGGAGGAATATCAGCATAGATCAGGGGGAATGTGGCTTTACCCTAGTGAAAGGCAGCATTAGGTTTGGACAGTGCTCTGAATCCCTCAAAATAGTCACGAACAGGAACATTCACTCAAATGGAAATAAATAAAAGTTTATTGAAATATCAAACTGCAAATAGAAATGGCTGGTTTGGGCCCTTCGCAGCAATTATGGAGGAGACATTCATTTCCTAGCTTTTATATGCAGCTAAAAAGATGCTTTAACATAATTTTATAATTTATTTACTCAGGGAAATCCCAGCTTAGATGCAGCATCTGTTTCCTTTCTCCTCCTCTCTCCAAACCTCAGTGCAGAAGACGACTCTTGTTTCTTACTCAGTTTATAGTTACGAGCTAGAAGAAAGGCTCCGAAGATGAAAGGCTAGAAGATGCTCCGAAGGTCACGGTGGGAGCCAAAATCGCCAATCCACTTACGAGACCCCCATTGCCAAGGTTACTTTAATGTCATCCCTTCATATTATATTGCCTTTAGAGTTGGCAAATCTAGGAAGGGATTAGGAAGGGGATGGTGCGCGGTGGGCAGAGGCACCGGCCGTGGTCCAGGCAGGCAGGATGGGGTGGGGTGGGGTACCCCACCGGGAGCCAGCGGGGTTGGGGTCTTTTGGAGTTGCAGGAGGGAGGAAAAACCTGTGGCCTGACGGGACAAGATTAAGGAATTAAGGGCCACCTTTTGCCAAGTGTTGGACAGAGATCACGTCTGTCCAGGGGAGATTACAGCTTAAACAGGCAGAGAGGAGCAAGAGGAAACAAAGGCACGAGGAAATGCTAAAGGCTGGGCCAGGACGATGCACATCACTGGTAGAGCTTGAAAAGTGGCCCAGAAATCCTAACGCAGCAGCAACTGCAGCTTCCGCTGGATATCTCGCGGTGCGGTGCTGTAAGAGCCGCGTATCGCCTGGGGACCAGACACCAAAGATCAACCTGCAGAGCAGAGCCAGCGGGGAACGCTGGATCCTGCTCTCGGGCACTAACGCCTGGGCCGTGCTGCTTTTCCAGCCGGGGATTGGGGGTTACAAAACAGGAGTCATGGCGATACATGTCGTCTTTCATCAGAACTGCGGCTCAGGGAGGGGTAGAGAAGTAAGAGATGAAACATAAGGGTTCTCCAGGTTTGAGCCCAGCTGCACCGCACAGATAGTTTTAAAAAATGTATATAGGTGCCTACCATGTAGCTTCATCTTATTAGACTGAGCCAAGTCAAGCTGAGTTCTCAAGACAGTTAATTTCATAATTCCCTCATTTCATGGGTGAATTTCATGCGTAGAAAAGCAAAGAATTCATGATATGAGTGTGCTTTGTAGGTATAAGACCAAATGAGATCTGGATGGAAGACATCTTCTTCCATGAAAAATGTCAAGTTATTTTAAAATTTTTAAGGGGGGAAAAAAAATCATTCCTTCATCCTCGAAGGTCAAATATTTTATTAAAAAGTCAGGAAAATAAATTCTTAGAAAAAGAATGGTTTTATGTTCCTACTTCAGGAAAAGTTTAATAACTTTTCAGCCACACTCTTCTCCTGTCCCTGTTCAGGGACTAGCGTCCGTGTGTCCCCAGGGCCACTGTCTGCAGCAGGGCGATCCCTCCAAAGGGGTCCGGGCTTGCAATTTGCTTACGGAGTCAGTCCCAACAGACGTACCCAAGGTGGCTTTGCAGATGTTTGGGAAGAGTGAACATTGCAAAGATTAAGGTACAGATAGTTGCAAGCTCTTGTCCTCGGTGCAGGAATCCTGCTCCCGTGCCACTCGCCTCCCCCTTTTGATCTGTTTGTGGCAATTGTGGTGCGAAGTGGCTGCTGAGCTGTGAAAAAATGCAGCTAACTACATCCAGTGCAAATTTCAAACAAGGAGCCTTTCAAACCCGATAGTATTTCAGGAGCCATTAATCACACGCACAGCTCACTGCTACAGCAAGTGGCTACAGGTTCATAAAAAGGGGCTGGAAATCAAACCTAGAAGCGAAGTGTGATGAGAAGCAAACACTCCCTCTCCTCCTCGGGCGGCAGGACCTGAGCGGTTTGGCTGGGGCAGGGTAGGGAGCTTTATTCCTCGAAGCCTGTGCCCTTCTGACCACCAAAGCATCCGACCTCCCGTCCCCTCCTGCTGAGCTGGCGGGGGCTGTCCCTGTGCCCTGAGCACCCTTCACTCCCCTCTCTGCTCTCAAACCTCTTTGCATCAAAAGGACGTATCTCCCCAGCACTGAGGCTTCCTCTTCTCGTTTTGTAGGTGTTTGACGTGACCAGGGGCCTGGTTTATGTTTCCCAGCCGTACCACGGTCACGTCTCTCCATCCAGAAGGTCTCCTCCCAGTGCTGACGACCCTCAAGCCCCACAGAGTGCATCCAGCGGGCCGGGGATGTCCTCTTCTCCCTGCCTCTCCCTCCAGCCGCCGACCCGCCCTTCTCCCAGCTACCCCGTGTTGGCGCATTATTCCACTTGGAGCGGCCCTTCGTCTTATTTCACGTTCGTACGGAAAGGGTTCACTGGGGAAAGGCGGCGGTTGTCCGTGGGGAGCAGGACCCGAGCGGGAGGCGTCCCTGGCCCCGGCCGATGCCAGCCTGCAGCACGAGCAGGGGAGAGATGACAAACAGGGACAGGGGAGGCGACGCTCTGTGTGTGTCAGCTCACATTTGTATCACCGAGAACTGAGGAAGAGAGGAATTGAGAGGAAGGGGGAAAAAATACATCAGCGGGAGAAAAAAAGCCAGATAATAAAAAAATAAGTGCAAGTGACTGAGCGAGCACAGGCGGGAGAGACGGCACTTCTGAAGAGCGCGGACTCTAATCTCGTTACTGCCTTCAGTGCGGGAGGCTGATATACCCCTGAGGACAGGTTGACATTTTGATGCTCCTAGTTAGGGAAAACATGAACTGGGAGAAGCTGCATTAACAAGCAAATAAATTTATGGTCGGCTGGCACCAAAATGAATCTCCCTGTTTGTCGGCGGCGTTTTCTTGGTGAAATATGAACAGGGTGAGCTCCTGGCAAAGCATCCCTTCCTTCTCCCCCTCGGAGCCAGTGCTTGGTGGCAAGGGAGAGGGAAAGTCACGGGGTTTCCAGTGCTCCCACCATGCCAGAGAATGGGACTGAATAAAACAATCCCGAGGTGAAAACTCAAGCCAGAGACAGGGTATTTTGCAAAGTGTGTGGCTGCTGACCCGGCACCCAGGCCAGCCCGAGCCGAGCGCGACGTACCCAGCCAGGGAAGCGTCGTCATCGCTGAAACGAGACATCTCTGATTTAGAGCAGAAGCCAAAGAGCCTGTGATTTCAAGCAGACTCACGGGGGAATAAAAATAAAAATCTCCCGGCATCTGCACAAGGCTGACGCTGGGAGGAGCATCCCGGGATGCAGGCGCGAAGGGTTCCTCGCAGACCTCGGCAGCGTCGCTCGGGCTCCTCCTGCCCTCGTGTTTCAGGCTGACACCCCGCAGGGGGCTCAGAGGGGTTGGGGTGCTGTGGGAGCTCCGGGGAGAGGCCTCTCCAGCGTGGGAGCATCTTTTCAAGAGGGGACTCAAGGGCTGGGAGGGAGAACAGCATTGATTTGTAAATCCCTGTTTTTCTGCTGAGGTGGGCTGCTCACTCCTGAAAAATAAAACTTCAGAGCGTCTCACATCTTTGCACAGCAGATAGGGGAAAAAAAACCCAACAAAACAAGAAGCTGTGAAACCTGGACTTTCTCCACTCCCCCTCCAGCAAGGGAAACCTTGTGCTCCGAAAGCTCCCTCCAAGGCACCTTGTGCAGAACAAGGGTGTCAGTCACAGGGGTTTGTCTTGCTCTTTTAGGATCCAGATCAAAACACGTTGAAGACAAAATCCTCTTCACAGACATCAGTGCGTTTTTTTCATTGCACTTTTATTTTCCATTTAGGAATATGATTGAATTAAACCTTCCAGCCTCTCCACAAGGGAGAAAGAGAGGAACAGTGAGTACTGACTGTCTCCCGCGTGCTTCAGGGAGAGCGACTAGCAGCAATTCAGCACCATCCGTTAGTACAGAGAAAAGCCACTACGGGCTCCGATTCTCTCCCCACTTGCATTGATGCTAATCGCGTGTAACTCCGCAGACGTGACTGCAGCCCCACGGGCTAAGGCGAGACTCGGGCCACTCCATCCTTTCTACCTTCGTAGGCATCGCTAAATACTCTGTTTTCCAACCAAGCTGAAGTGGGAATTTATAGAAATAATAATAATGATTAATCATGATTTGCACTTCTCGAGCATTTGGGAACTCAAAGCTCTTTTGAAACTGAAATTAATTATGCTTCATAACCCCCCGCTCGAGGTAGGTCAAGGACAGTTAGGGGCCGTTTCCACTCCCACGGAAGCAAAGGGAATGTGTGAGCAGCTCAGAGCCGCCCGTCCCTCTGGCGCAGGCTGAGATGAAGGACGTAGCACCAAGCAGAGACCGCGAGGGGCTCCAGGGAACAGCAAAGCATCACGAGCTGAGGCTGGGATGACCCTGAGATTCCCAATCTTATACCAGCAAAAGGAGCCTTGGACTATAGTTGGAAGCGAATCGTTTCTCTTGTGAGAGAAGTGTGAAGTAATAATATTAATAATAATAATTTGTTTCCAGTGTGGAATATAATGAGACCTTTTTAATTTTCTCATAACACTTAAGAGGGAGTTATCTATGCCACTGATCCAGTGTACTGGCGATAAAGAGGGATAGGCTGAGTGGTGAAAGATTCAGATTCATTTCCCCTCCTCTTCTAATTAAGACCAAGAATTTGAAGCCGGTTCTCTTATGTACCAGGTCAACATCTCCCTCCAGAGCTTCCCAGCCGCTCTGCTCCCTCTTTCTCTCTTCTCCTTTAACAGAAATTTGACCCTAGACATGAGAAACCTTTTCTAATAAAAAGTCATCGCATCAGGTAGTCCCCCACGAGCTTTGGACCTGGGAGCCTGCGTTTCACACCGGTGCAGAAACACGGAGCCTTTCTCAGCCATTCCTCCTAATCAGGCCCCACGTTACTCATCCTGGAGGAGCTGAAAATACACTACAACAGAGCAGCTTACTTCACAAGTGCTCAATTAATTCAGAGGCAGCCTAAAAACGGCAGAAACCTCAAATTTCACTGGTCCTGTTGGCGGCGAAGGAGCTCAGGAAAAGCACAGCGATACGAAACCAAGGCACGCAAGCTCAAAAGTTATCGGCAGGCTGAGTCACTGCAGGAAGCCGCCTTTGTGCCACAGAACTCAGCAAACCCCAACCAACCTCTCTTCTCAGCCCAGATTTTACCTCCTCCCTCCTCATCCTGCCTCCTCATTTGCCGCTTGCAACAAATGAATCCTTGGCAGTTTTATTCAATTTGAGTTGGTTTTCGCCGCTCGCTGGAAACTCGAGGACCGGGCGAGGTGCTGAATTCCAGGTTTCTCAGTATCAAAGCCCTGGTGAGTTCAGCTGGGTCACAGGCTTTCCGAGCACGAGAAGTATGGGAGAGAGAGCAGAGAAACAAGGAGAGAGGAGGGAGCCGCAATCCTGGGGAAGCCCCCGTGCCCTCGGTGGGGTCGCTGCTGGTGACGGCACTGAGGTCCCCACCAGCCCTCCCCGGGGAACCAGCCGGCAGCAAGAGCCTCCCTCTGAATTAATGGCATTGTAAGGTGAAAAACAGAGCATTGCGTGAAAAAGGAAATCCCTCCTTCTCCGGCATCTTGAGGCATTCCGCAGGGATACCCCCCAGAATCACAAGCATGTGATAAAGCTCCCCTTGGCAGCCTCACCGACAGCTCAGCACACTCACCTGGCCACGGAGCTGGGGTTTAAAATGGGCAAAAAAAGAAATAAGCATGCTGAGCCTGCACAAACTCAGTACAGCTAAGGATGCAGCAAAGCTACCTCACGGGGAAGGGTGCGCTCCCACCGGGGTGGCCCGGGTGTGCAGAACCAAACCCCCAGCCCGCTGCACAAGCGGGAGCACGCTGGCGCACACGTGTGAGCAGCGGCAAATCCCCCTTCGCGCGCACGCACGTGCACGCACGCCCTCGGTCCGTCTCGCTTCATAAGCGCACGCTGATGGTGCGGGCTGAGGGCCACGGTGTGTCCGGGGGAAGGGGAGAGCGGGATGGCCGGCAGAGCCGGAGCTGGCCGGCGCGGCAGAGCCGGAGAGGAGCCCACCCCTGGGCAGCTGCCTTCCCCTGTGCTTTTGCATCCTGCAGAGAGCCGTCATTACTGTCCTCAGGCACAAGACACTTCCTCGATAGAATTAAGCTTATGGGAATTAGGGGACAGCCCTTCGTTCGGTTCATTTTCAAGGTCCTTCGTGTCTCTTGCCAGCAGCGCCAGCGCCTCAAAGCTCCCTCAAAGAACTGCTCCTTGGGAAGGCTCAGGCAGCCCCTTTCCAGCCTCACCCGCATGGCTCAGACCAACGGAGGGATCTGCCTGACGGCGTGGCTGTGTCTGCCCGGAGACGCGCCGTGTACCCGAGGGAAGCAACCGGGGCCAAGCGAGGGCTCCCCTGACTCCCCGCTTTATGCAGCGAGTCCTCAGAGCATCCCTGGGGTCCCCTTGCCCCCCGTTCTGCCTCCCGCTTCTCCGCTTCATCCAGGGGTGTTGTCTTCTAGGGGAAGGGCTGAAGTAAATGATCCCACAGAACAACTGTCCAGCAGGATATCCCACAGCCGTTGTCGCTGTTAAATCGTAACTGAGCTGCTGAAAAACATAAACTCTGCATTAATCTACAAATACATACATGTTTATATGCAAATATTTACATATAAATATACCTCAGTTTATAAGTAATATTATAAATGACAATTCATCCCGACCTGAAAATGCCATGTGCCCGCTGCTCTTTCCATCGCAAACGAAAATCTGAGCACAGCTGGGTCAAAAGTTCCTCCACGGAAGATTTTTCAGGCAGTGGAGGCTATTCAATGAATGCAAAGCGGCTTGCGGGAGTATGACAATTCCACTTACATTTTATTGCTTTGATATAGTTCTACTTTGCCATTTATTTTGGCTTCTTTTTTGGACTCTTACCACATTATCACTTGTAAAAGACTCTAAAAGTCAAGATGGAAGTGTCGGAGTGAGCTTATCAACTACCAAAGCCAAAATGGTTCAACACTGACGATAATCTTTCTAAATGCAAATATTTCTCTCCAGATTATTCTGTTTTTACAGCAGGGAAAAAAAAAAGTTTTATTCTACTTTGGACTGAAATAAACCCTGGGAATTTCACAGGACATAAAATCTGAGTTCAGCTCTCTTCTACTTGCTAACTCCTTGCACGCTGATGCAAACTTACCCTACACGTTTCAAAACACCAGCCCCAAGTGCCATCCACGTCTATTCCTGGGAATATTCTACTCCGCACAGAGCCAGCGCTGTGAGGCAAACACCGAGACTTCTGCCAAAATGCACCCAAGCCTGTATTTCAGCCAAAATTCCCTTTCTATATTTAGTCGTAGTGCAACTCCTACTGCAGTGGTTCTGGCACAGTCCCTGCTGCTCTTCTGAAGTTGAAAATTGAACGGTGTTTAAAAGCATCAGGAAAAGGGAAAAAAGACGAGCGCACGGCCTCGCTGCGATGCCCCGGGCCCTCGCTGCGCACAAGGGCTGCGCGGCCGGGACCCGATGATCGTGGAGGTCTCTTCCAACCAAAACGATTCTCTGATTCTATGAAAACAGGGACGGAGTTAAGGTTGGGGGTGCGTGAAATGGGGGAACTCTCTGGGAGCTTAATGCTCATTTCAGGCGGCTTTTATGGTTTAGAACTGCCGGGGTTAGGGCTGCTTCCTCCGTCGCGTCGCGATGATTTTGCAGAATACACGTAGTTTTAGCCGCGATAATCCCCCGCAGCTGCAGCGGGGCTGGGGGGATCGGGGCTGGGGGGGGATCGGGGCCGGGCACCCCGGCTGCAGCGGGGCCGGGGGGATCGGGGCCGGGGGGATCGGGGCTGGGGGGACCAGAGCCGGGCACCGCGGCTGCAGCGGGGCCGGGCGGGCCGGGGCCGGGGGGGATCGGGGCCGTGCACCCCGGCGAGGCAGCCCCGGGGCAGCGCCGGCCATCCCAGCGCTGGGTGGAACCGAGCCCGCTGCCCGCCCACCCGCGGCCGCGCGTCTCCCGTGGAGCTGGGACGCCACCTGCCGCGCGCGGGGCTCGCCTGAAACCCGGGTCCTAAAGCCACGGCAGCGCGGCCAGCAGCCCCCAGCCCCCCCCAGCTCCGCTTCCAGGCAGTGCCGGGGGCTGCAAAGCTGCGGGGGGGGAGATGCTGCCAGCCCGCTCCCGGGGCAGCCAGAAAGCATCGTGGGCTTTGATTTTACACATATACGCACACTTTTATACATAAAATTAATTTTTTCATGGATTCAAATGCTTTCCTCGAGGATTTCGAGGCAATCTGCAGCAGGAAAAGCAGATGGAGCTGGGGAAGCTGACCCTAATGCAGCGTGTCCCCCAAAGGCAAGGCTGAGTCTTCACGGAGGTGTGGGAAAACTCCTTCTGCACGGCACTCGCCCGCTCTGCCAAGCTCGCCGCAGGGCCGAGGCAGCACAGGGTGATGGCCGGGGAGTCCCGCCGGGAGAGCCGGAGGAGTGGTGTCCGTGCAGGTGTGTTAGTCCTCATGGGAAACAAGGATTTCTTTGTGGAGAGGCCTTTCCGTGTGATTTCCATGTATTTTCTAGGCCAGGGTGGTTTGCACACTTCTCTAAACTTTATTGCAAAGCTCTCAGCTTGGACCAGCCCACCCCGTGACAGCCCACGGCATCCCACTGCTGTCTTCTCCTCACGCCCACACTGACAAATGAGCCACCAGGAGCCTGGCAAAGGTCACTCCTCAAACTGGGCAGGGAAAAACGGAGAAGCAGGATACGTGTCTTACCCACTTTATCCATTTTATTGATTCAATCTAGGCTGCCACGGGCTCCCACCTGGAAAACGCTGGGCAGCCGGAGCTCCCTGTACCCCACGCACACTAGACGTGGGCAGCAGGGAAGAAATTTGTAAGCGAAGTCCCAGGGAGAGGCAGGGATGGAGGCAGGAGCCAGGCAGGGCTCATGTGCAGCAGGGCCACGTGCGGGCTCACGCTGCAGCAGCCGGAGTTAGAAATAGAGACGGCAAGTTTTAAACAAGCTTTAACCGCAAAGAACAAGGGCCCCTTTGAAAGGCGCTGATGGAAGTGGTTTGAGGTCAGCGTGTCTGAGCAGCGCTGCTGCTCGGGGAAGACTTGCTGCTTCCCGGCACGTCTCGCTCTGGCGAGGGCTGGCGGGGAGCAGCAAAACACAGAAAGTTTGCGTTTGGCCAGGGCTCGTGCTAGGCAGTTACAGCACGGTCCTGGCCACGGGTACCGAGAAATGACACGTAGGTGGTGGAGGAAGGAGGGATCGTCACCAGCACCAGTGCGACGCACTTTGCAGGATCAGGCCCTCACACACCCCCTGGACACCCTGGCTGTGCTGGAGAAGGACAAGCCTGGGACGTGGGGACTGTGTGGGGGACAGGGGGGCCATCGGTTCACTCCATGGTTTTTGTAAGTCATTTAGTTCTCATGTTTGATGCAGCGTTGACCTGACAGCTCTGAGAGGCTGGTCGGGACCCTCTGAACCCAGAGGACCTCTCTCTCCTCTTGGGGTATTGCTGCTTTCACGGGAGTTAGAATAGTTGCCTGAGTTTGCATGAAAAATTTCTCCAGAGGCAAAAGATTAATTTCAATCCCAAAGTTTGTTTGCAATTTCTTTAGGAAACCAGGAGAAAAAAATCCCACTGTATTCGGACCAACTTTCTGAAAATATTTCTTCTGACAAGACAAACCGTTTTGTGGTTCGTGATTAGTTTTGAAGGGGAAAACAACCTTAACCCAACCCACACAGCGACCTGCCCAGCTTTCTGCACCACCTCTGTAAAACAGGGGATAATAAACACTCCTTTATCCAGCAGGAACGTTAGTGAGGCTTCATTAACTCCGAGGCTCAATTAAAGTCTCTAAAAGGCTTTGAGCTGCTTGACCGAAAAGCTCTATGAAAATTAATTTAGTGCTTTTATATCTGCTCAGCACCAGGACGGCAGCGAGATGCTCCGTCCCCCCAGAACGGGAACGAGGAGGCTGACGGCAGGCGAGGGGATGCAACAGGCGGCTTATCTGGCGGCACATGGTGGCCGGCGGGCACGGGCTGACCGCGGCGAGGAGGGAAGAGCTCTGATTTTTAAACACTGCTTTTCTTCGGGTAGCTGGCTTGCAGCTGCAGGCTGAAAACAGCATGCCCGTCTCTTCGCAGCTGTACCGTTTGCCTAGCTTGGGAGCATGAAGAGACAGTTTGAAGTAGGGAGGGGGGGTTAATTGCACATTTTATGGTTGCTGAGAGTCCCCCTGAGCCGAACAGGCTGCCTGCTGCATGGGCAGAGAGGCACGTCCAGGCTGAGCGGCGCACGGAGAGTCCCCAGCCGCGCAAAGGGACGCTCAGATGAATGCTACCCCGGTGCTGCGGTGGCAGATTTACCAGGCTGTTTAGATCTCCGGTGTAAATCCAGTGACTTAGAGATAAACTCGGTCCATCGCAAGGAATTGTTTCAACAAAAGGGGGCCTGTCAGGAGCGGGGTTATGTTGACAGAGTGGCAGTCCCTGCCGTGCCAGCTCTTGGCATCCCCCAGCCGGAGCCTTTATTTACACAGCTCTCTGCAAGGAGCACCGCTCATCCGAGCATGTGTTGCTCCTTCCCAAAGGCGAGGAGTCCATAGGAGATGTGGGAGAGCAGCAGCATCCTCTCGGACTTTCCCAGACAGCCAGTGAGAGCAGAGACATGCCTGGAGCCCGGGAATCCAAAGGCCTCAGAGCGTGGTGGTTTCCTCAGTTTCCCCATCTACAGCTGTCCCTCAGCATCACCCAGAAGGTGGAGAGTCTGGTACCTCTGCGTGCAAAGAGAAGGAAAATTGGAGGGGAACGAGGGAAAGGGAAAGCACAGAGGGAAATAAAAAAGAGAAAACGGGCACTGGTGAGACACTCCAGTCTGAATTTAAATAAACCCCCGTCTCTTTTCTCCTGCTCCCTGACAGGTCTGTCTGGAGGTTTGCGTTCAGCATAGGCTCCTCAGTAAACAAATACCAGAGTTTTATGCAACAGAATAATTGTTTAGTATTAAATAATTCTCTCCATTTGTACACTTCAAGCCTCAGACGCCGAGCAGAGCCGACGCTCTCAGCTCAGTCAGGAAAGGAAGAAAGCATTTGGGTATGGGGAGAGCTGAGCCAAAGCCCTGCGGAGGAGCTCATGGCAGAGCCCAGGGCTTTGCTTTCCCTCCGATTCCCACAGAACAGACTCACCGAACGGCCGAGGCTGGTGGGCAGCTCTGCACGTCGCCTTGGCCGGCTGGTGCGGGAGCACGGCCAGCTGGAGCGGGCTGCCCCGGGCCCCCATCCGTGTCCCAGCAGGAGACCTCCCCCTCCACCCGCTGGCCATGCTCTGCTCACGGTCTTTCCCACAAGGGCACGTTGGTGGCTCACGGTCAACCTGGTGCCCACCAAGACTTCCATGTTGGTGGCTCACGGTCAACCTGGTGCCCACCAAGACTTCCACGTCCTTCCCTGCAAAGCTGCTCTCCAGCACGTGCGGGTGCCTGGGGTCATTCCTCCCCGGGTAAGGGGTTATTCCTCCCCCGTTTAACTTCATGGGATTCCTGCTGCCCCGTTTCTCCAGCCCATCAGGGTCCCTCTGCACGGTGCCACAACCATCTGGTCTATCCGCCACTCCTCACAGTTTGGTATCGTCTGCGTCCGTGCCGAGGTGCTCTCTGTGCCGTCGTCCCGGCCATTAATGAAGACGTGAAACAATGCTGGCCCCAGTACCGACCAGTACTGGGGTGCACCACCAGTGACTGGCCCCCTCTTAGTCACCTCTGTGGGTGCACAGAGCCCACCCCGGGCATCTCACAGCAATCCCCGTGCACCGCTGCCCGCTTTCCTTGAGACTCGCCAGATGGGGCTTATCCTCCCCGTTACAGAGATGGGAGAGACTGGGGCCAAAACTTTCTGAACCAGCCGCTCGTACAAATAACCAAGGAAGTTCCCACTGGGTTTGGGACGACTGTCTCAGAGAAAACCAGGAATGGACAATGCTGGACACTAAACATCCCTCCTGGAAGAAATTTCTCGTGCATTTTCCGAAAGGCCAGCAGCATATTAGTTGCAGAGGCAAAAAGTCTCTGCTTGTAGCTCACAGTTCAAAGCAGCAGACGGAGGCGGCAGCTCCGGAGACTTTAGCACTGTCTTAAGAGAAGACACTGCAGTAAGGGAAATATTATATTAAATCTCTATATTTATATGCGTAACAAAAGTGGTATCAGCAAAATCCTACAGCATCAAAGCAAATCACTTACCTATTTTTAGCTGTGTGATTTAGTCACACACTCTGAGGAAATAAGGTCAGGTTCTTCGCGATGTATCCCTTTCTCCCTGTCTCTCGCTGTTTTTGCCTGTCCTTATTAAAATTCTCCACCCCGCAGCAGAGCTTTACGACACGGAGCCTTTGTGAGATCCTTACCATCTGCAGGGTCAAGCCGTAGCACCGTCCCAGTAGGAGCCTGTCCTGCTGTCAACGTGTCCGATCGGAGGCAGCAAAGGCAGGCGAGGCAGAGCCCGAATTTGCATCCCAGCATCTCCACCGGCCAGCGCTGCCGCGGGACTCCAGGCCGGTCCCTCGCCCGTCCCACGGCGGAGAAAGGGACTCGCTGGCAAATGCCACCGCTGGTGCCATCGGGGAGCTGGCGTGGGAGTGCCCAGCTGGGACAGCGCGGCCTCCTTCTGCAGCCGTCCGCCAGCGAGAAATCATCCCTGCCTCAGTTTCCCCAGTCCCCGTGCCACGCTTTTGGTGCTTTTGGCCACGCAAATGGGGAGTTACAAGCCTTAAGGAGAGAAGATTAAGTCTGAGCTCCTTTTAAATGTCATTAGAAGAGCAATTCAAGGAAATAATGGGGAAATTATTCTATTTCTTTGAATATTTAGTTTCCCAAGACCTTTTTCTAGAAATTATTCTGGCAGACATTTTTCCAATTAAAAAAAAAAAAAAGAAAGATCATTTGTATATTTAAAAGAGAAACTACCTGGCAAAACCCCCATAAAGAAAACAGAGTATTTTCTACCCACCTGCACGGCACTTCAACATTATTAGCGGTAACAAACAAGTACGGGAAGTTAATTTAAGAAATTAAAATGGCTCTTGATACCTTCTTTTCAGTGAGACTTTATTTGTTCTGGTTTTACTGTAGCTGCTACAAAAAGGTCTAATCTGGGAAGCAATAATACATTCATCGCATGATGCAGCTGAACTTTGAACTTCTTGGTCCGGCACACAATAACCTTATTACTGCTTCTTTTTCCAGTTTGATAATTCACTATTATTTATAACTGCAACATTAACTGCTGTCTAATATATTTTGATATTTTACCTGTTGAGTAATACCCATGATTTATAGCCTCACTATCCTGTGAGTGCAGCTCCTGACCCCTGAAAATTCCTTTTTGCTTTGCAAGTTACAGTAATACACATGAAGAAGCTAAAACTGGCTCAAACTGGATTTCTGGACCATGTGAAACCAAGCTTTCTAATAAGGAGATATAAAAAACCTGCATAAAATTAGTTTTTCAGTCAGTCTGAAGTCAACTGAAGTTTTCTTCATTTTAATAATCTAAAATTAAGAATAATCAAAAATAAATTTGAATTAAGAAATGTTTTCAAATTAAAACTTCTTTCTTTTAATTCTAAGAATCTAAAGTAGAGGACCTTGACCCTGCAAAACATGTTATTTCAGTTCCTCTAAACAAAATGCTGCCAAGATTGCGAAGATAATAGCGTCAATTAAATAAATAACAATAAATAAAATAATTGGAAATCTGAATATTATCAACAATCTTTTAGCAAAAGAAACGCCTCAATTACCGTTACCATTTTTATATGCGGGATATAATGTCTAAGCCTTACACCAAGCTGTTTTACAGCTACGTACTGATATTTGCTCAGAAGTCTGCGTGCTGTTCTCGGTGTTCATTATTTACCCCTCGGAGAACGTATTTTGGTTGCGTAAATGATGTTGGTTTGGGTACTGGGGCAGAGTTAAGGTTATTGTTGAAACTTTAATCAATACCTTTGATGCTTTTTGGCCTCTGTGGTTTTTGACCTGCGGATTCTATATTTGTTTTAAATCTTGCCATTGAGTAACTACAAAAGAAATCCTA
This sequence comes from Phoenicopterus ruber ruber, assembly GCA_009819775.1. Taxonomy (NCBI): domain Eukaryota; kingdom Metazoa; phylum Chordata; class Aves; order Phoenicopteriformes; family Phoenicopteridae; genus Phoenicopterus; species Phoenicopterus ruber. The sequence continues at coordinate 8,845,432 of CM020234.1, forward strand.
CTATTTTCATGAATAACTGCAAGGTACTAATTATGTTCCTGTAAATTAATGGTCTATTTACTGCCTTAACCTATCTTAACGAAGATTTTGTTTGGGGATATATTACTAATGAAAAAGCCTTGACATCTTAACACTCTCCTGGGTAAATCGTTAGAATAGATTCCAAATGCAATTAAAGAAAGCCTTTTTTTTAACCACTGTATTAGGAGATAAATAGGCACATTCTCGCCTCTGAATGCTTGTTTGTAAATTCACAGGATTTCCATTAACTCCACGCTTCTTGCCTCAAAATTGCTCTGCTGCAGGTGGACTGGGAGGAACGGTTGGGACCGGAGTAGGTTCTTGGTTTGCTTTTATATTTTGCACGTGAAGTGAGAAATTGAAATGAGGGAAAGCCCCCGAGGTGGCACTGGGGGAAACTGGGAGCACAAATATTGACCTGGGCTGGGAATCTCCTCCAGGAGGGCAGGGAGGCCCCTCTTGCCACAGCCATCAGCAGGGCTTTCTCCGAGCATAAGGCGTCCGCAGGTCCGAAACTGCTCCCCACTCAAAGTTCCAAGCCATCGTTTCAGAGACTGCTGCCAACTCTGATGAGCTTTCTGACAGTCTCGTCATTAGGGGAGAAGAGAGGGGATTTCTTGCCGTTTCTAACCACTCGCACCATGCCATTTCTTTATGGTTCTTACGAAAAAGGAACTTTTTAACCTTTGGAGTCTCCAAGAGAAGTTTTAGAAAGCCAACCCTAAAATTACAACAGTTCGAGAGAAGCCACGGTTTATTATTTAATCGATCTTAAATATTTTCTGACAGAGATACGGCTTAGGGAGGACTTGACCCTTGAATTTGCAATGAAGGGAAATTGCAGTTTTTTCTTTTAAGATGTCCAGATCCTTCCCTGACAGTTTTCAAATCTGCAGCTCTCAAACATTGAACTTTTCTTTTCCTTTCACTGCATTTATGGAGACAGGAACTATTTCGAGGGAGGAGGGGGCAAGAGGGAGGGAATGGATGGACACAGCCCCTAACCCTGCTGCGATGCACAAGGGCTGTTGTACAGGCACACACAGACGCGGGAGCGGATCCTGCGCAGACAAGCTCCTGCACGTCCCCACAGCCTGAACCACCGAGAAGAGGATTCTCAGCGTGTGGGGGAAGCCCTGGGACCACCAGGGCCAGGCCAGCTCTCCCTTTCACGGGGCGAACACACTGAAGCCATTTCTCCTCTTGGTCTTTGGGCCCCTTTCCCCTTTTGTTAACGGGAGCCACTTCCAATGGAAGGAAGGACTCAGGTTGCACCAGGGGAGGTTTAGATTGGATATTCCTAAAAATTTCTTCCCCAAAAGGGCTGTCAGGCCCTGGCACAGGCTGCCCAGGGCAGTGGTGGAGGCACCATCCCTGGAGGGATTCAAAAGCCGTGTAGATGTGGCGCTTGGGGACATGGGTTAGTGGTGGCCTTGGCAGGGCTGGGTTAACGGTTGGACTCGATGATCTTGGAGGTCCCTTCCAACCAGAACGATTCTATGATTCTATGATTCTATTCCAAAGCACAGCCAAATAAAGAGCATCCGAAACCTTTCAAGGCAGGGTGAGGGAGAAGGCAGTTGCTGCCTCTCTGCCACAGACTGGCATTCAAGTAGCTGAATTAATCCATAGTTTCATGCCTGCTGGTCCCTCTGATTGGGCTTTTATAATTAGAACAATCTTGTCCCCAAGTGTATATGAAAGGGCTCCAGTGAAGCCTCCCAGCTTTTTATTACAGCTGAATTTAAGGGCATTTATTTACCTTATTGCTACCACCCCCCCACCCTTCTTTGTTCCAAGGGGCTTTGTTCCATGCTGGGGATTTAAGAGGGACACAGGATTACTCCAGCCCCGCCACCCCTCCTCTCTCCGTCCCAGATCTGTCTCTCCAGCGCGCGCTGGCTCCATTGGATTACAGCTTTGTGCCATGTCGCATCTCTGTTTTTATAAAGCGGATTGATTTACCCCTCTCAGCCCACTCACTTTTCTCCCCACCTTCCTCCGAAAGAGCAAACAGCATCGGATACGCCAGAGCTTCTCATGGCACCATTAAGATTTACTGCGCTTTGCAAAACAAAAGCGTGTAACTCGTGGCCGGAAAGCAAGAGTGACGGGCAGGAGGTTAAAACTCTTCCTGAGGAAGAGAGAGGGGAAAGCGAATCACAAGGGACGGCTTTGTGCCAGGGCTTCGAAACGAAGCAGAGCCATGCCCAGCACACCCCGCTCTCGCATCCAGGGCCGGGGAAGACAGGACGCTTTCTCCTGCGCGTGGGTTTCTAGGGTAGATGCCCATTCCCTGTGCCCAGAGGACCATCTTCCAGCTATTTAGTCTCCTCACATCTCCTGAGCTGTAGCTTTCCTGTGGTCCTTAAACCACCCGAGGCTACAGCCGGCACGATAGCCCAGATCCTGCCCCGGACACATGCTGCCTGACTACATTTTTTGTGCTAATGTCTGCGGTTTCAACCCTCTGTGGGTTTTGGGCAGGAGGGAAGGTTGTTTTTTTCTTTAAAAGGATGGTTTCAGCCTTGAAGAAGGCATTAGAAAGCTCCGTGTTAGTCGCTCACTTTCTTTTTCTCAGTTTGGTTTTGGTTTTGTAGACTTATTCCCCCCCTGGTGATTTTCCTGCGATTTAAATATGTGCCAGCAGTTTACAAGCCTTTCTCGATGCTGCCGTAGGCAGTATTGTGTGTTTTCACCTTCCCTGCCTTCAAGATTTAGCTGGAGGGTCCGGCCCCCATGGTAAAATACCTGGCCCTTAAAATTCCAGCCTGCTGCCATCGATTGCAACAAATCGTCTTGGGCTTACTAGTCAAACTGAACAAAACCGAGTCTTTAAGACACAAAATGCCAAGCTCATAAATATGGGGGTTCGGAGGGCTGAGGGGCAGGGGAGGAGATGAAGAGGGGGGAGAAACTGGAGGGCAGAGCCCCGGGCATGGCCCCATAAAGGGGCTGCCGGCTCGGCCCCGTGTGCGTGCCGGGCGGGCAGGCGCCGACCCCCCCAGCCTGGCACACTGTGTTCACCCCTCACGATAGATGCAGCAAGCTATTTCCAGCAGGTAGGTCATAAATCCCGCGTTTATTGCCTTTTATTATGTTGTTTCAACAGCTCTTAAAGCTGGAACAGCGACCGATTGATAGCTGCTTTAAATCTCTTTCATTTTCTGCCTATATTTCTTTATTTTTCGGGGAGGGGGGCATCCATCTTTTTTTCACCTATCCACCATCTCTTTCCCTTCATGAGTCAAATCCCATCTCTTTCCCTTTACGAGTCCGGCTTTATAGATGCCCCCTCCGCGGTGGAAGATGGCAGCGGCGTAGAAACGCTGCCGGTGATCGGGAAGCGGCAGCCGGGGAGCACGCCTGGAGGAGGACGCGGTGTGTATGTCCTGCTAGGAAACGCCTACAGATTGAATTCAAACCAAGAGGGGCAAAGCGGAGAACGGAGAAGAGGCGGCCGACTCGACGGGGAACGATTGACTGCCGTGGAATCGCGAGGGAGAGACCCCCAATTAAAATACTATAAGATGATTATAGCCTGGATCAATTTTCAGGTGTTCATTTGCAATTGCATTCCCTCCTCTTGCACGACTGTCTTAGCCTACAAGGGAGAGGACAGCAAACACGGCCTTGGGGATGGAGTCTAAGGGTGCCAGCAGATCTTTATGGAGAGCCCAGAGGGAAGTTATGGGTTAAACCTCAGCCCCTGTGCAGCCCCTTGCACAAACCCTAAGCTTAAGGGGCACCAGGGGCACCAGCAGCAACAGCGGTCCCAGGGCTGGCTCAGCCAACAAACCTGGAGGCAGGGATGTGATTGATGGTAGCATGAGGGAATCTCAAGCATCGCCCTCCCAAAGCCTGTATTTTTCCTAGAGCTGATCAAAAATCTTATTATTTTGGTCAAGGTAGCTATCTACTCACAAAATAGAGTTTTCCCATGAAAACATTTCATAAGGATATGTCCACAGCGCTGAAATTTATAGTGGGGGGAAAAAACCTGAGTGAATTATTTCAACAGTGTTTGCTCCAGTTCTCATTTTGATTACCTTCATTTTGACACGTATTTTAATATATTCATATTTTCATGCTTTGACCTTATCAGAACGAAACGCTTCATTCCATCTAAATGAAGGGATTACAAATGGGCTGGATGAAACTCTTGGCTGTTCTGAATCTGAAATTTGACAACTTCTGTTCCATAGAAAAGTTCCAAATTTCAGTGTCTGATACGCATTCAAAGCGAACTCCCCAAAGAGCGAAAAGGTCTCAAATGAACACCAATTAAAAGTCCGGGACCGCTCACCAAACAGTAGCCTTTTTAAGGAGGTTTCCAGCCTTTGTTAAGGCTCTAAACTAACTGCTAATTTTCGTGCTGGATTCAGACTGGCCACATCTGAGAACTTCTTGCTTTAACAGTATTTTTTAAGCACCTGGAAATCCAGTCCCAGGTTCTCCGGACACATCTGATCCCACAGCCCTCATCACATCTTTCAAAACCCCTTTCCTTGGCTGGAGGTGAGGGCTTTTAGCAGCCCACGAGCTGTAAGCAGCCCTTTCTCAGGGGTTTAAGAAAAACACTGAATACCGAAAAACCCTGCGCTTAAAAACGAAAAATTAAAGAGTCACAGCAATTAGCATCCTTTCGAGTAAGAGTCTCTTAGGGCTGTGGCTCTATGCTGTGAAAGAAGCCAGCCAGCCAGCGGTGCAGCTCATGCACCATCTGGGAGGGCAGCTAAATGCATCTTCAGGCTTCAAGGGTTATGTATTTCCACACGGTGCAAAGGGATTTACACCAATAATTCCCAAAGGCCAAGTGTGAAATAACTACATCATGTGCACATGCCAAATATGGGGGGGGAATCTCCAGTCACTTCAATCTACTGAACAGATTTCTGCCCATCCAAAATGAGAATTAACTGCCTTATTTTCTAAGTGAACACGAGGGCACAGACACCAGAAATTTCCAGCATGTGACTCCTAGTTTTACAATAAATGCAGCCAGATCCCACATCTCGACTGGCTCCACCTTTTCTGATTTATGTGACAATTTGTTCTACTGGGAACTGTGACAAAACTTTGGCATCTCTGATGGATGGGATGACACCAGTGAGCAAATTCTTACCTGGGAGCATTTGAAGCAAGGAGCATATCTATTGTCCAACATCTTCCTTTTCAACACTCCATTATTAGATGTTTAAAGCACTCCGACATAAAGGCCAAGTGTACACTTAAAAGTTTGGCCAGCATGAGCTGTATCAGCTAAAAGGGTGAATAGCTTTTTAAATTTTTTTATTTTTTTTATGACTTTGATGTGCCAATAAAACTCTTGGCCAGTTTGCCACAGTTTGCTTGCTGAACTGAGAGCAAATTAAACTGAGAAAGCAATTTTTTTCCAGGGGCAGAAGCTGGTAGAAGAGCTGCTTTCTAGGATAGCCGTCCAGGCAAACCTTTGAACTTTATCCAGAGGCAGAGATGAGATTTGTAAAACTGCTTTTCTTGCCTTCAGAGAGTCATCAACTAAGAGTCTCTCTTTCAAGCAATGTGAAGAAAAAGTCGTCCCTTTCTGAAATGTCTCATTCCAAGGAATTTAACAGATGATCTGAACAAATAAGCACAGAAATAGAGTTAAGAAAAGGTGGGATCTAATCGAAGATAAATCTGCGTCCAAACAGGAACAAGGGTGGCACGGAACAACCAGGAGGTTCAGGGCTAAAACTATCCAGATGGGCATTAAGCGTAAACTTCTGAACATGGATGAACATTCCTCCTGAAAGGTGGATTCCACCCTGCCTTCCCACCAGACCTAGTAATTATAAAATTATTGCCCTCAGCCTGGGAAACCTCGCTGGGCTCTGCTCCTGCGGAGCTGTACGAGCATGCTTCTAATCCTAGTTGGCTCAGCATGATTTTTTTTGTTTAAGGCACACCCAATCAAGTCCTCTCCATCTCGTCCCCACTAGTCTCATTTACACTTTCAAACGAGAGCTGCGCTGACGGGCGTGCAGAGCAGGGCCACTAGCATGCCCGACCGAGGTGCCCAGGCCAGCGAATACCTGGCTGTGGGCAGCTGCGTCCCCAACAAACCCCAAACCTCCTCCCCAGCGTAACACATCCCATCCAGGGCACTAACAAATAAGCGGTCTCAAGGTTTTGGGGCTTTGGGGTTTTTTTCAGTACCATTAGCAGCAGCAGGAAAAACACTCTGGAAATCCTTGTACAAGAAAAATGTACGAGAAAAAATGTACAAGAAACAAAAATACATGTGCCAGTATAAAACGCATCTCAGTCAAGGGATGGTCCCCCTGGCACATCTGCAGATCTGCTTGCCTCAGGCAGTGCCTGTGTCCCAGACTGCCTGAGCGACCTCGCACCAAACGCGTTGAACCCCGTGCCTCAGTTTCCTCACTTGCGGGCGTAAGGTAGCCATAGTCCCCTACTGCACAAGCCGTTTGGGAGGTGGCACAGAGACCGCTGGTACTGGAGACCTTGCAAAACTCCGACGGTTGGATCCAGGAATACTGCTGTTTCGCATTAGCGAACTATTTATTAATAACGGCTGTCACGGCAATCAAATCCTGTCCGCAGCAGGTTCTGCGGTTCTCCACAAACAATGACAAGCCCTCACAAAACTTCTCTCTTAATCCAAGTGCCAGACTGCCTGCGCTGGTGACTCGGTTTCTTACTATTTCTGCCTTTAATAGCCGCAGCGCTGATTAGATTGCTTGGAGTAGCCCATGTTCAGCAGTTTAATGGGTACCAGCCCAGACAGACTAATGGATCTGGAGACCAGGAAAGAGCAGGAAGGTGAGCTGAGTGGAGAATATTGAGGCTTTTAAGGCAGAAAAGTAGCAGCTAGACATGGGGTAGCTGACTCACAGAGCCTCGGTGGAGACAGATATCCTCGCTGATCGTCCTCAGTCATTCATCACACTGCGACATGCCCATGAAAACCGGTCATTTCTAGAAACAATTCGCAAAATGCAAAGCAGAGCTGGAAAGGGTTCCTGGGGCTCGGAGCCAGACACACAGCCAGGTGAATTACTGGAGAGTCTGAGCTCACAGGCTTTTCCCTCTCCTAAAGAAGTGCATTTCCATTCCTGGTGCCTCGTATCACCACCTAGGAGATGGCAGCGCCTCGGAGAAACCAAATGTCCTTGCTCCATCCAGCACGGTCCAGTTTTCTGGCTCTGAGAGGTCCAGACAAGAAATACCTGCTCCTCCTTCTCCTGCCTACCAGACCCCAATAACCAAGGTCTGCCGGGGAGAGAGAGGTCTTGGATTCCGTCCTGTGCAGGAACTCACCCAAAGGTTGGGTTTACCTGCACATTGTCACTGGTAGGTGACTTACCAGGGTCAGAGCCACAGAGGACAAACTTCAGTCTACTTCAAGATGCATTTCCAGACAATGCTGTCTGGGTTTTGGGGAAAAAAAAAAAACCTGTTCAAGGCATCTGCCACAGCAGAAACAGAGTAAATAAGAAAGGATTTGCTAAAAAAGATTTTCATGCTCATTCAGTGAAACCCTTAGGGTCTTTGTTTTGCTTTTTAGTAAAAGAAAATCCTGATTACTTAGGAGGGGAAGAAGATAGAAATCAGGGACACTGCGTGTCCTTTTGCAAAAATATTCATAGAACAATATTTATTGTTCCCAAACTGACTGTGAAGTGGATGACCCTTTGCCCTCTCCTCCCAGGTATTAAGTAATCTGAGCAATGAAGAAGGGTTTGCACCAGCGGGAATATGAACAGAGAACACCTAGAAATCATCTGAGTAGAGCATCGGTCGCCAGCAGAGAATGAAGTACCTCCTGGCCTTCGCAGTGATGTGATGCAAGGGGAGGCGGGGAGGGGCAGGAGACTGGCGAGAACATGAGTGATCCCGTAATTAAACAAAAGGCTTTCTCTAAAGTCCCCACTGATGGATATCCTCCTGCAGGCTGGGACCCAGCTTGCGTCGTTTGGTTTTGTTCCGCCAGCCATAAATAACAGCTCTCCTGGGACTGGTGAGGAGGGTAAAAATGGCACTTGGCAGAAAAATTGCAACAAGGACAAGGATGCAATGGAGACCTCGAGTAAGGGATGCAGAAGCCAAGGCGGAGACAAATTGCCAATTTATCCTGACCTTCCCTTGAGGCATCCCTCTCCCTTCCCCAAATCTACAAAATGAGCAAGGCAGAAATCAATAGCTCAGCACAGTCACGGAGAGGATGAGGAAAGCAGCGGACGGACAGGACGGTAGATCAGGAAACAAAACCTTGTGGGGAAACAAGCTTCCAGGGGAGGGAACACCAGAAGTCACAAGAGATGCCATCCTTGTGACAGCACCTGGACAATTTTCAACCAGAAGATTTCTATGCACATTGCAGGGGGTGGCAAATCATCCTCTGGCTGCTGGAAACCAACACACAGGGAAGGGAAGACGTGTCCGACTCAGAAAGAAAAGCCCTGGGAGAACTTGGGTGCCCTGGTAATGCTTAACCTCCTCGCTCATACTGCTTGGTTTTACGAACCCTGCATCAGTCTTGGCCCTGGAGGGCACAGGGTGAGTGATGCCGTTTAAGAAGTCCTCAGGCCCCTGGACATCCCCCAGCCCCACCAGCAGGAATGAAGAGTTGCTGCCCCCAAGGGCTGGGGGAGGACAGGCCGGGTCCGTGGAGAAGTTTGGTAGTCCCCAACTGCCCAGCATCACAGATTGCCAGGCAGACGTTGGCCCAGGTCCAGTCGCAGTCGGGGGGTTTCTCACACAGCAGCTCCACGGCAACGTCCACTGGTCACAAAGCCAATGCAAGAGACCCTGAGACAGTCCTCGTCCCTGATTTACCACCCTCCTCAATTACACCAGCGTGTTTATTTGTGGGGCTACGCAATAAACCAGGAATTGGTTTAGATTATGACCTGAATTAAAAATCTTTATCTCAACCCAGATGAAAAACCCTCATGAACACCGCTTCCCCCTACAACACACACATGAAGAGGGGTGAGCGGATCAGCAGCGATGTTTCAGACACCGGGGAATTGTATCAGACTTTGCTGTCGCTTTGCTGTCTAGTGAGGAGGTGGGCTTTCCAGCAAATCTGTCCCTTGGGGTTTAAATATTAAGATCATATCTGCAAATGTGAGCTCAGGCTTGCTGATTGCATTCATCTGCATTTCTGAGTAATGTTTTTTTGGACAGAGAAGTGCCCCTTCCCCTACAGACCTGAACCTCAGCAGCTAATGCCCTACAACAATGTTGTGCACCTTTTCACTTTAGTTACTTAAACTAAATTGCATCTCATCCCTGGCAAATTTAAAAGGTAGTCGGCAAACCCTCCAAAGAAGAGCCATGATAGAATTCAATTTGTGTCGACTCCAACCTGGAAAGGATTTACAGCCGTGCTCGATCCGACACAATGCACCTTATTCTTTTTATAGTGCAGCCTGAATGCAATGGTGTAACAGCCACGTTAGTGGGAGTCAAGCAGAAGCTACAGAACGGGAAGGGGTTTTATAGATACAATAAGATTTATGAAGAGAGACGTTTCTCTGGAGCGGGAAGCGAGGGAATTTCCAAAAGCAGTAGAATACCTCTGCTCTTCCCCGGATGCTTTTAATGGTGAGAGGAGTCTACCGTATCCTTGAGGTTTTTATCATAAAATAGAAGGGAACACAAAGTTGCATTGTGTTCCAGTGACTCAATGGCACAGGAGGTGTCCAGGGGTCCAGGCACCTTCATGGGCCCCAATTCTCCACACCACTGCCTGCTTTCATGGGATACAACCGCCTGCTGACTTCAGGGATGATGAGGAGAAAGACTTTAGGTCTAGAAGGGCATGGTGGGAAACCATGACCACGGCTGAATTTAGGAGACCATGCAATGCCAAGGCTGCTGCTCCCGTTGACGGTCCCATCAGAAGACTAGTGCCTAGGGGTTGTGGGAAGTTATTAACTGCCTGTCAGTGACTGACCCCAGAGACTGGTTGTCATCTTAGTTGCTAACATGAGTTAGTAGAAGAGGAAAACGTCAGCTGAGCGTGCCCTCTCTTGCAGGGCACCACAACACAGCCAAGAATGATTTTTGCATCCAGCGCATAAACCTTTATTTTAACGGCAGTTCCATCTTCACTGAACTGCAGACAAAGCCTGTGCAAAGTCTAGGACGTCATGGCACTTCTTGCATGTCACTCAGTTTCCTGGAGTCAAGATGCTGATATTTACCTATGAAATCCGTAAAGCATTTGGAGACTCTCAGATGTAAAGATACGTGGGGTAATGGATCTCTGCTAACACCTGTACGTGAGAGCTGCTCTCCCGCTCCAAAAGGCAGAGAAGCCTTGTAAGACCTCCATCGCGGTGGGTCGGCAGAATAGCCACAAAGCCACAGCTGCTTCAAAGTATATTTCTGAAATTATAGGGAACTCCTAGGTAGCAAGGTGTCTTCTGAGGTCCCCAGACCTAGCGTGTGCCCCTGCGCCGGCACAGACCCCTTGGGGTGTCTCAGTGGCAGAAGACGTTGCACTGCTGTTAATTCCTTACTGCCATCCTCCTTCCCCAGCCGCCAGCGCTGCAGCTCCGCTAGCTCCAGCCGCGATTAATTGGAAGATCTCCCACTGATTCCTGATTAGCTGCTTTTGATTAGGGTTTAATGACTTCACTCGGCCCCTAATTCACAGGGACGAACTTCGAAATGCCTGCGAACTGCTCAAACAGAATTACATTTTCTCCCACCCTGGAGCCACCACTTGAGCGCTGTGTACACAAGCCTTGCTCCTCCTGACGCTGCAGAACCCGCCGCCTCCGGCCCTCCTCCTCTCTGCAGCATCCCGCACGCCGGCAGCCAGGGATGCCAAACCGTGACTCCTGATGGCTGGGGAAGGAGCTGGAGTGAAGCGCATACACAGGGATGGACATTTCAAAGCCACCTTGAGACTCGGGGAATCTATGAAACTCAGTATTTTGAATGGGGCTTAGCCACGTAGGTAAAGCATGCCTGGAAATCTCAGGCTAGAGTCAGAATCATGGGCCCTTGGGTGACTATCCTAACGCATAATGGGATGTTTAGGGATGGCCAAGACAGACCTATATCGGACTGTAGATCTTCAAGGAGTGCAATTGGTGTGATCTGGCCTTTGGTGGAGAACAGCAGTGGCACTGCACATTGGGAGCTGGACATCTTCTCACCGGTGTGTCCAGATCCAGGATTTAGGGCTGAGTCTCAATATCTGTCTAGCCCTGAATCCTGGGGAGTTTGGGCTTGCTCTCTCTCCCTGATTCCATCATCCCTCTCTCTTTCCTCCCCCATCCCAAAACGCTCATTCAATGCCTGGAAAAGGCGAGTAGGCAGAGGTGAGGGAGTTTGCCCCGGCAGAGAATAGAGGTAAACCCAAACCCCGCACGGCTGACCGGCCCAGCCACGCTACTGGGAGCTCTGGTACCCACTCTGCTCCTGGGGACCAGGATTTGCGTCTCGGCTTGACCTTGGAGGCTGAGCCGAAGGTCATGTCACGCTGCCTGCCTGCCTCGTCACCAGCCAAAGAGGTTGTAAACACTGGGTTCAGAGGCTGCCTTGCCTTTTGAAGATCAGAAAATGCATTTATCTTCCCGAGACATGCATTAATCTATTAACTACCAGTGAAGATAAGAGGATGAAAAGAGGCTGGGGGGGGAGGGAAAAAATAAATAAAATAAAATAAAGTAAAATAAAATAAAAAAAACAAAATAAAATGAAACAAAATAAAGGAGCCATTTTCATCAGTTAGAAGAGGTTCGTGGGCTCTCTCACAGTGCCTGAGGCACAACGTCCCATCACGCGGCTGCCTTATCACAGCTCGCCTCTGCACCAGGCTCACCCCGACAGCGTGAGGTGACAGCTCACAAAGCGTCTGGGTCCCCTCACCGTGCCCCAGGCCCCACAGTTGATCTCTTTAATCGCCACATCTCGGTGACAAGGCACAAAAGCAACTCAACTCCCAGCAAGAGGAATCCAAAGCAGGTTGTTTATTTTCTCTGCAGGCAGCTTCAAGTCTGTGCCTGGGAAGAGCCAAGCAGGGCCGGAGCTTGGAGCTTTGCAGAAACAACCCCTTGGTGCTCTGTGGCCGGACCTCAGGTCCTGCTGTGGGACGCGGAGGTATTGAATGGAAAATACGCCTGGGTTATAATCCCAGCTACACCGACCGGGTCGCCTCCTTGCTCCAAGCCTCAGTTTCCCCAGCTGGGAGAGAAGAGAATTAACATTGTCCTTCCATGTGAAGGAAGTTGGAGATAAAGGACCTTTGGGGTTTTGTTTTGCATTATTCTCTGCAGCCTGCTCCTCTCCCGGCCTCCCTGCTGAACTGCCCGCCCTTCGTGGCACAAGCCTTGTGGGTTCAGGCACTGAGGGGCTGCTAGCAAAGAGAAAACAAGGGCTCAAAACCGGCTCATTTTGGAGGAAAGTACACTTCAACTGATAGGAGGGGAAGAGGGACCCAGCTGCCCCCCTAACCTGGGGGGAGAGAGCCCCCCCAAACCTTGTGAAGGGAAGAGAAAGCTGGGCTCCTCCACCATGCAGCGTGGTGGGGATTTCAGCAGCAGCACGACCCGGGGAGAGCTGCTTTGGGGGCTGCGTTTGCCCTCCGCTACATCGCGCCAGGCTCAGGGTAATGCCCACCTTTACAGCTGAGGTCTGTCAGCATCGCCAGCCTGGCCCTGAGCTGCTGGGCCGCTTGTCTCCACTGCGGCTGAAGACGAAGGAGAAATTAGGGAAAGGGAGGGTGGGGGGAAAACGCCGCAGAACTAATAAAGAGCTTCGAAGGAGATGGGGAATTGAGTCAGGCTCACATTAAAGGGCAAGGAAATGAATGCTGAGATGAAGGTGCCTGCAATTTCAAATGTATCAAGCCGATAAATAAATAAAGTTAAAAGAATGACTTTCAATTACATTTGAAAGAGAAAAATAGGGAGAGCTGGGGGGAGCGACAGCAAACATGCCGACAAACCCAGACGCTCTGGAGCGCTGCACTTGTCTTGCTCCTCTCGCCCGCCCGGGTGAGCCCAAGGCGGCCGTCAGCAGCCGCCGGGCTGCGGGTCCCAGGAAGATCAAATGAACGTGGTTTTAATGCCTCAATTAAGGTTCATTCTGTTCAGCTTTAAAAAGCGATTTAGCCCTGCTAAGCTGAACCAGGTCAGGAGCAGGATAGATGGCAAGTCTCATTTGAAAGCCAAACACTTATGTTCCCATCATTAACAGTCCCTTCCCATTAATGAGAATAATATTGTTGGCTTATAATGTTGCTTTCATTTAACAACTGGAGAAGAATGAAATGCTCTCCTCCGATTCTGGTCGGGTGCCAGGAGCTGCCTGTAAAATCCAGATAAGAGTTCTCAGCACAAAGTTCTGATAAGGGAATTAACAGGTAAACTTTAAACTGTGGGGAGGGAGGAGGCGAGGAGGAGAGGGAAGGCATCTGTGGTCTCTTCGCTGGTGTCGGCTTGCCAGGCTGAATCTCACCAGCCCCAGCTGCCACGCTCCCTGGATCCTCATCCCTATTATCTGTCTTTACTGGGAAATTACCCTTTTCCATAGCAGAGGCTAAGGCCTCATCTCCTTAAGGATCCTCCTTTTTCCTCTCCTTTCTATTTTCTTACCTCCCCAGAGACCACCCTCGTACTATTCCTAGCATAGCTCTTTTCTTAAGTGGAAACTAATTCCCCATCAAATCTTTTGGGGTTCTTCCATCCCATTTTTTTTTTAAATCGGTTTCCCTAGATCATCCACAAATTCAACCACAGCTAAAAATGCATGTATTGGCTCCAGATGCAGCTCCTCCTTGCAGACACTGTGAAGAAGAGCACCCTGCCGTGGTCAGGATGAAACCCCTGGATGAAATGCCCTCTGAGGAAAGAGGCTTTCACCCTACTTGTCCACTTTGCCAAGGCTCAAATTCATGAAAAGCTAAAGCTGATCCACCAGATCTAGGAAATCCTGGGACATCTGAAACTTGGAAGAAGAGGATAATATAGAAATGAGTCAGTTCCTACTAGCAGTTCAAGCTGAACATCCAGAGGACACTTGGTTTAGGAGTGATAAATTCCATTCATCGTTGGCCACCATTTGGCTGGACAGGTTAACTTCACGGATGTTTCTTCCCGCTCTCCTCTACAACTAAATACTCATTTCCCTCCTGGAGAACCTGTGCCCAAGGGAGGTTACATGAACAGCTCATGATCACGCAGCAAATGAAGGTCAGAAGAAGAGCAAAGATTAGAGCATCAAGTCATCTCTCTGTCTAGCACTGAATCCTTGGAGTGGCTCCTAGCCAAGCCGCGCTGTGCTTAAGACTTTGGAAAATAAAGCGGTGATACAATCAGCTGGTAGGCAAGAAATTTCTCTGGTCCTCCTAACACTGAACATACGCTTTTGCCTGTACGTCCCTGTTACGCTCTGCTGTTGAAGAGGTGAGTGAGGCACAGGAGCAGAATGACTCCTCGCAGAAGCACCACGGTTTAGCAAACTGCTCCGTCCTTCCTTCAAATACGGGCACGTTCCTTCAGTAGCCGCTGCCTGAGCCGAGCAATCCAGCTGTGTGAGGGCAAGGGCAAACTCCAGCCAGCTCAAACGGAAACAGCAGTTTTTCAGAGGCTAAGAGGAATTTGGTTAGTTTGCCCAACATTGCTGTTTCTGGACTTTTATATCCTGAGAGGGAACACAAAATAACACGTCAAAGGCCATTCGCAACAAATGTCCTGCTGGCACCGGAGCAGGCGAGCTGGGAATCCTAGAGCTTTGCGTGATCACAGCACTAACACACCCGTCTCTCTGTTTTAAGACTAATTAGGACTTCCAAGTCCTCAAAGTTTGGGCAAGGCTGAAATCCTGGTCACCCTTGGATATGGCTCCTTAAGACTTATGTTCTTCTTTTTGAACCCCGGCCTGATACTGCCCCAAAACTTCTGTCCTCTGCACTGCCCGTCATCGTGCACATCTGTCCCAAGAAACCCTTCCTGGAAGAGCAGGAGCAGGGCAGGAGTATCTTGTTAAGACATCTATTGCGGTTTGGAAAAGGTTGATTCATCTCAATTGAAATGCTGCACGGAAAGAGAGCCAGTTTGATGAATTTCCTCTGTCGGGAAAAAAATTGAGACTAAGACAACCTGTTTTAACTTTTTATTCAAAGTCACTTTGTTTTGAATTTTAAGCTGATTATAATAAAAACATTTTTTTTAAATGAAAAAGAGGTCACACATGAAACACTTTGATATCATCAAAATGAGCTATTGCAGGCAATTTTTTTTATTTTTTGTCAGCTCACAAAAGTCTCAGTGATTTTAACTTTTCATCCAGGACAAGGAATTTTAAGCCTCTATGTTTCTTTCTGGGATGAGAAATCATTTATTGCTCATTTCTAATAGAAAAACAGAACCGGCCTTTCAGTTTCTAGTTCTGCTTTGAACCGAGACTGAGAGTTAACTAGAGTGATCCACAGTTGTTAAAAACCAAGAGAAAAGCTTTCATATTTCAGACTTCAATCTTTCTCTGCTCCCCAGCGGCCAAAGAAAATGCCATTAGCCTTGGAGGTGCTTTTGGTAAATAAAGAAAAGAGGAAAAAGAAAAAAAAGAAAAAAAAAAAAAAAAAAGACGAGAGAATAGTCTCTATCCTTTATTTTTCTCTCGTATATGTATCATAAACCATTTTCTCAAAGGCGTGAAAGTGTCTCACTTCAGCCCACAGAGCCAAGGGAGTCTGAGCTTTCAAAGTCGCGTTTCGAAAGGCGCAGGCGGCTTTAAAGCCCGTCTCAAACTGCTAATCCGGGGCAGTTCACAGGGGCTGGTGTAAATGCGGGGCTCCCTGCAGAGACCCCTTCAGCTCTTCGGGTTAGGATGGTGTGGGAGTCTGAGGGAAAACAGCACAGCTCTGCGCCGGCTGGAAATCTCAGACACTATTTGCACATCAGTACCCAGACGGAGGGGACAAATGCTTGTGTATCAGATCGCCCGGGCTTTGAGTTTCTTGCTACTTAGCTATTTGTTTGAAAGCATTTTTGGGGGGAAGTTGTTCCAGTGGGTAGATCCCAGGGTCATCGTTGCTGTCCCGCACCGAAGGGATCTGGGATTTGAGGAGCTCACTGGTAACTCTTGCTTTTACAAAGCCAAAGCTGCTGCTGCTATTTTTACTTACAGCTTTGCTGTCCATACCACGGGGGCAGAACTGGGAGCTCTGCAGAAGCTGCTGTTGTACCTGTTGCCCGTAAACGAAGTCACGTGAGGAGTCCTCATATGGGTCTCTCAGTTTCTTGTGGGTAGGTGAATCCGTGCACATAGGAAAAGCTGGCCTTTCGCTATGGACTTCGCTATCTCCTGCCCCAAGGTGGGGCCAGCTACGGCTTCTTTACCCTAGTCCCTTACTGCAACAGGGCTCCCTTTGCTCCCAAACTGGCACCTGCTAAACCCAGAGGAAATACACACACCCCCCGCAAAAACCAGTAGCAAGACCAAGGCCTGAATCAGCGGCCAGGCTAGACTGCTAGAAAATGCCCCTTTTAGTTCGAGTGTGTGCCCACAGGATCAGCCTCGGGACCACCAACCACTGCGGCAGTGTGACCCACACCCCCCCGAAAATCACTGCTTCCCACGCGGCGCTTCCCAGCCCGTCTCCGCGCTTCTCCCCGTGAGCAAACTCTCAAACTTCAACCTGCTCCATGAGAGATTTGGAGTGACCATGTCTCAGATTGCTTCAGGACCGAGCCCCTAATGGGCTTCTGATGACGGTACATATTTTTTAAATCAGTTTTAAATTTCTGCCAATCATTCTAGCCAGTGGGTATGTGATGAAATGCAACTCCAGGAGGGATGGGAGCACATCTGGGACCTAAAGCATCATGGATCTGGGGAGTGCATTGCTGACAAATTACACACAAACATTTGCACCTTGAAGATTTCTGGCAATGCTTTTGCATTGTGCCCTTGGAAAGTCACCTGTCTGCCAAACCCAGAAGCTTTGTTTCCGTGCTGAGGGCATGCAAAATTGCACACCGTGGGCTTCAGACGGGGAGAAACAGGAGAGGAGAGGAGAGGGACAAAAAATAAAAGAAAGGAAAAAAGAAAGAAAAGGAAAAGGAAAAGGAAAAGGAAAAGGAAAAGGAAAAGGAAAAGGAAAGGAAAGGAAAGGAAAGGAAAGGAAAGGAAAGGAAAGGAAAGGAAAGGAAAGGAAAGGAAAGGAAAGGAAAGGAAAGGAAAGGAAAGGAAAGGAAAGGAAAGGAAAGGAAAGGAAAGGAAAGGAAAGGAAAGGAAAGGAAAGGAAAGGAAAGGAAAGGAAAGGACAAAAGAGAAGAGAAGAGAAGAGAAGAGAAGAGAAGAGAAGAGAAGAGAAGAGAAGAAAAGAAAAGAAAAGAAAAGAAAAGAAAAGGAGAAAAGCAAAGAGAATGCAAAGCAAAGCAAAGCAAAAAGAAGTCTTCTTTTACTGGTAAAATCTGTCCTCTGAGTAATTACGAAGTGTGGCAAGTTTTGCATTAAAATAAATTTGTTTCCCAGGTTGCAAAAAGAAAAGTGACAACCGATTCTGAGTAATTTCCTCTATTCACTCTTATTAAAAAATCCACCCTTAATAAAGAAGTGCCCTGGTCTCTTGCAGGTCCTGGTAGCCACGCCAGCCCTTCCGCAGTCACACGCGGGCTCCCGTCTCGTACCAGGCACCCCTCTCCCGGAGGGCTGGGCGCAGGCAGTTAAAGCGACTTTCGGTAGCAGTGATCTGGGAACACGCACGCGTTCTGCTGGGAAGTAACGCCGGCGACAAGGATGCTGCATGCCCAGGCCAGGAGACGCCCTCGCCTGCGTGTCACGAGAAGGTCGCAGTCACCCGGCTTCGTGCCACGACGCACGGAGGAAAGGGGAGGGTGCCGAGGGCTGCGGGCTGTGTTGGAGGAGCTCTGTGACACAGCACCGCAAGTGAAACGTCACAAGATAGTTTGAATGCTTCCAAATAAACGGCTCCCAGAGTGAGGCATCTGCTTCTGGCTCTCCCTGCTGAGTGCCTTAAAATGCTGGCAACGCAGTGTTCAGATTTGAAGTCACTGTGATTTTTGCAACCAAGTTGAGTACAGTCTGGGATTTCACCCCTTCTGAGAAACTATGTGCAATAGCCAGTCGTTGCAGCGGTGAGGAGTGCCCGAGGGAGAAGGGAGAGCACGGCGCACGCTTGCTCAGCGGCGTGGGAAGGCAGTTTGCTGGTTAAAAAGCAGATTCACTTTCAGTGATCTGCCGCCAGAAATCCAGCACTGGCAGTGCCACCAGAATCCCTTTTGGGTGGAAGCGGCAACACAACTGTGCTCCTCTTCTGAAAGGAAATATGCCGAAAAAGCATCTCGGGAAGGGCACAACGATGCTCCTTTTATTGGCAGAAAAAAGACACTGATAAGCTTATTATTACCCTTATGGCAAAGGTTCCACTGAAAATTAGGCTAGTCTCAGTGGTGGATGCTGTCACATTACCCAAGAGATTCCCAAATTCCAAGGACTCATCTGCATGCAACTCCAAAACAACTGGGTCCAGTAAGGTGACCATGGCCGCTTGAGACACCGGTGGCAGAGCCAGGATGACGCTGTCCCACTCCAGCCATGCACTAACTGCATCCACTTCTTCGTTTTCCTTGCCACGGAGTGCAAGCCTTGATAACAGAGCTGCTGCAAAACGCTGCGGATTTGGAGCCCTTGGGGAGCCGCAGCCCCGTTCAGGAGGACGGGCAGGCGCGCAGAGGCAGCACGGCTCTGGCGTCAGTGCTGTTCCCGCACTGCGGAGCGTGGGTGGCAGTTCTGCAGATATTTCCAGTTGCACTCCTAGGGAGTCTGATAGTCCCATCTGGAAACATCAGAGCTCAGAGGGGGCTAGAAGTGGTTCTGGCAATTCCAAGCAGCAGGAGATGGATGTATGTGGCTTCATAAAAGCCACGGCAAGGATGTGACACAGACAGTCCTCATCTCCCCTTCCATCAGGAACAGGGAGAGGACGCAGCGTGGCTCCTGAAAGAGCACGGCAAGCGTGGGGTGCCTGCACCGTGCTTGGGGGGCAGAGGTAGCGTGCACCTCCCCTGCACGTGTGTACACGTACGTGCGCGTATGCAGAACGCCCCGGGCAGAGCAGCTGCAGCTGATCTTCCAGAGTCCCTCCAAGGCTCCTGCACTGGAGATGGCCTGGACGTCTCCTTTTTACCGGGCATGTTCAGCTTTAGGGAGTGGGCTCAGAAATCCCTAGCGAAGGCAGTAGAGGCGTCGCAGGGCTTGCCTGCCTGCTGCTGGTGCCCGGGGAAGGCGAGGCGTGGGCACCCGGCTGCTGCTCTGGGCTCCCTGAGGGCTTCGGACCGTGCTGTCAGCCTTTGGGAGGGGCACAGGAATGGGACGGCAACACTTGGACCACTTCACTCATCTCCTCTCTAAGGTCACATTGCTCCCAGCCATTGCTTAGGCTGAGGGTGACCCTTGCGACATTAATCAAGTATTTCGCATCGCTATCAAGCAGAAACTTCTCTGTCAGCAGCCTCCCCCATGATCTCCAGGAGTACTTGCATAAACATGCAGCTTTACGTCCTCGTTAGGCACAAGCGGATACCCCGAGGCACATTTAAGAGAGAGTCGCAACTGTTTAACTCCACCAGCCCACACCAGCCAAGAGCCAGCCCTATCCCTTGCTCCTGCCATCACCCCATGGCTGGAGCACACAGTGGACACTGGAAACCACACACATACCACAGCACGAAAATGGCTTGTTTCCACATCACCAGCCAGATCTCACCTTGCTTGTGCTATGCCAGACCAGGTCAAACTCCCAGTCATCCTCTGGGGAGCCAGGATGACCATCATGCACCACTTGC
Source organism: Phoenicopterus ruber ruber (assembly GCA_009819775.1). Classification (NCBI taxonomy): domain Eukaryota; kingdom Metazoa; phylum Chordata; class Aves; order Phoenicopteriformes; family Phoenicopteridae; genus Phoenicopterus; species Phoenicopterus ruber. The sequence continues at coordinate 8,865,273 of CM020234.1, forward strand.
AAGGTTTTGCTGGGATGGGTGGGAAAAGGGAAAGCAAACTTATTGCAGAACGACAGATATCTTAAGATGCGGGTTTTATCATCTCTGTCGGAGACTGTCTAGTACTCAGTGCTGTGCAGAGAACCACCAAAGTTGTGGCTGTGGTGGCTTTGCCAGTGCTCTCTTGCACAGAAGAACACAGCAACTTGTAAAGCGGGACTGTTCCCCAGGGCAGGTCATGGTCACCCGCAGCTCCCAGGTCTGCGGAACAGGCTTAGGCTTTCGATGTTTTAGGAGTGCCACAAGACAGGTTTGAGCTGAAAATTTCTACCATCCTCTCCTGGCTTTATTTTGGTTTGCAATCAGTCCAATCCGGAGGCAAATTATGATTAATAAAAGGAAAGGAGATGAAGGTGGCCTTTGCTTTTCATCAAAGCATGTGATAGGGAGCACCCTGGTGAGCCTGCTTAGGAGAAAGGAGAAGCCGTGCTTCCCAGTGAGAAAATTGCAAGTGTTCGTTTAGGATAAGACAGCCAAGCAAAGCACTGCCTAAATGGACTCCAAGCGGTCACTACTCACCATGTTCCCCCAGAAAGCCTGTGCTTTCTGGGGCCCTTGCCACGTGCTTCCAGACAGCACAGGAGCTAGGACCACCGGGAGGCTGGAGGACCAGGGCTCTTCCATCCCATCCGCGGTGCTTCCGTTTCCCCATCCTGTTGTTACCGGCCAAGGATATCGTGAAGGTGAATGCAATACCAGCTGAGGAGAGTTCTCACATCCTTGGAGGGAAGGACTGAGGACAAATATAATGTTAAAAAAAAAAAATCAAAGCACAGAAATAGTATTCTTATGAGCAAAGCAAAGAGGCCATGCTATTCCGGGCAGGAATACGGAGCCGGGCAGGAGCTGGCGCAGTGTGCCTGTGTCTGGGCTGCAGCACCAGGGGTGGGAACTCAGCAGCATTCTTCCCTGGCAAGAGCAGGTAGATGGGAGCTCCCGCAGGCGGCGAGTCGCGGGGGTATGGGACTAACAGCCAAGGGAAACGGGTGCTGTGGCCCACGTGGGTAGACGTGCTGGACTCTCACAGCTCAGCTGCGTTGCAAAGGGCTGTCAGGATAGCAGCGCTGATAACCTCCTCTGGTAGAGACACAAAACGTGGTGAAAAAGAGCTCCTTTGGGTGAAATGAGTGATGCATCCCCTCTCCTCTGTGTCTGGCACTGGTGCAAGCAATAAAAGAGTGTTTCTCTCCTACCAGCTGCCAGTGCTGGTTCTTGCCTTCCCCCGTCTCCATAGTCCAGCACCTCCAGCCCATTCCGGAGCTGCCAGGACACCGGTTCCTTGCCCCTCTTGCAGAGCACCTACCTGCCAGCCCCGAGCGTCCTCAGCGGGAGGAGCTGGACGCACCCAAGACCAGTTGTGCTATGAAGCAGCTCAACTTCTGTGCTTGGACAGTGAACTTGAGACACTTGGAAATCTTACTCCTCTTTCTGTCACCCCAAGCACTCAGCTGGAAAGGGATGCAGGTTTCGTGACAGCAAAGAGCAGGGTGTGGAGAGCCAGTCCTTGCTAGCAGAGCCAAATCGCTACTATCAGGAGGTGGTTTGCCCCCTTCCAACACCAGTTTTGTTCACCAGGCTGTGCCAGGAGCAGAGGCAATCCCACGGGGAAACCCACAGCCCCACGCTGCCTTCAGTCAGTCTGAAAAGCACTCGGAACTTGCGGGTTTTGCTGTTTCTTGGTGCAAAATAAAATGGAAAAAAAAAAAAAAAAGTGTCAGCAAATTGGAGGGGCTCCAGGAAAAGGAGATAAAGATGATTAAGGGTTTAGAAGGATTGACCTATGAGGAAAGATTAAAGGAACTAATTATGTACAGCTCAGATAAAGGATGAGTAAAGAGGTGATTTAATAACGGCCTGCAAATACTCAGGAAGGTGTCAACAGTAAGGAAGGGGGAGGAATTATTTAGAGTCCTTCACCGAGGAACAACACGAGTGACGGAATGAAAGGAGAAGGTGACATGGGACGTCGACTAAACCAGAGATTTCTTCAGGGAGCAGCAAGTGAGTTAGGAGCACAAATCCTCTGGAAACACTCTGGCCTTCCACCCCTAAGTGATGGAAGAATGCATTTTCAACGGCGTTCAGGTGCTTAAAGGTGCAGAGAAGTGCTTTAATAGGACTTGCAGATGCATCTAAGCAGGTTAGGCAACAGAATTCAATGGGAGTTAGTTTCATCACTTAAATGGTTTCATCAGTTCCATCAGTTGCTTACTTACAGCTTTGCACAAAACCACCTGAAGGTCTGGCTCATCAGAAATCCCCCAGGAGGAGAAGATTAGAACTGAACCCCGAGGTGCTGGAGCTGTGTAGCAGTGGACTGGCTGATGTGCGGGAGGATGTTTTGCAGGAAACCATCCTGCCTTGTCAGGGTGTTGTGCACTGATCTGCACAGTCCATTTGAAAGTCAATGATGAGATTTAGATTCCCAGGTCCATTAAAATAAAAATTTTAAAATGCCTTTGGCACTTGAGCACCTTGGTCAGTCAGGTAGGTCTTTGCTGCAGAGCGACTGTGGGTTATCAGTGCCCAAGGTGAACACAGCCACGGTGAAAAAGCCTACCCAAAGCTGCGTGTTCTCCCGTGCGCTTCACGTGAGTGTGTCACCAGGTCTCCGGGGAAACACGTCCCATATTCCTCTGTGCTGCAGTTAAGTCACCCGTTGTTTTCCTGGGGACGGGGGACATTCTTCCCCAGTAAGTGGTAGGAATAATCACCTGGATGGAGGAGGGGTGGGAAGACATTAAAGGACGAGCAGCATTGACAATGTAAATGGAAAGTTAAGAGGTTGCCAGGATGAAAGCCCCACCAGAGTTTCCAGCTAAAAGCACCATGAAACCTATAGACAGGGAACGGCAACTGTGGTCTTAGGAGAGGATTACTGACCTGAAAGCCGTCTTCCCAGTGCCCCACGCAGACGTCACCCAAGACTTCAAGACCAATCCGCTCTCCAAGGAGCTCAGCCAACAATGCCTACTTGGTGGGGCTCTCCAGTGTCACCACCACCACCAGTTCATGGAGGTTTGCCACTGTGCCCAAGGCTGTCCACTTGGCTTACTGCACCCACCTAAGCCCTCTTCAACACCAAGGTCTCAGAGGGGGTCACTACCTTCCCACCAAACACCCTCCAGCCTGTTGGTGGGAACTCCAACCCTGCACCGTAGATGGTCACGGTGAACTCGCATCTCTGCCCCAAGCCCAGAAGCACAAAAGGTTGTGAATGCACTTGCTTTCTCACCGTTCCTCAATACACATGCAAATACTTTAAAAAAAAAAAAGAAAAAAGCAGCCAGAATGGCCCAAGTGCAAGCTTCCCCGATGCCCAGCCCTTTGGCTGTCACAGCTATCGCAGACGCAAGCTTAGATTTCGTGTGAGAATTCTGAACACAGAAATAATAGAAGGCAAGGTGAGAGGAGAGAGGTTGTGACTTGTTCTTGTTATCGCCCTGAAGGGTTTTTCAGGGCAAATATTCCAGAGACAGTTTTCATTAAACCACAAACTTGTCAATTTAGCCTAAAATATATATATGTATTTTCAAGTAATTGCTTAAAAACTGGGAGATATTTGAAAGACTGGTTTAACCCTTTCACAGCACTTGAGTCCACTTGAAATGGTATGAAAGAGGAAAGTTAAATACAAAGATAAATGCATAAATGGCCAGAGTTGCTATGGAAATGTAAGAGGATGGAAATTGAAAGTCAATAGAGGACTAACTTACTGTTCAATTTTAAAAATAGTCTTTCTATAAAGAAATGGAACATTTTTCAAATCTCTGTTGGCCTGTATTATACAAAATGGGAAGTGGTTTTGCGGCTGGGTACATCTATTTAATGCTGCATGCTCAATTCGCAAACTGTACGGGCAATGGTACATACTAAGCGGGACCTTTTTCTCAGGTTAATGCTAATCTCCATCCCAGCTACAGAGCCCTGGTGATAAATGTCAGCCATGAAAAGCACAGGTATGTGGGTCAAACTCTGTGGGATATAATGACAAATAATTCGTAGGGATTTCAGGTCGGGTCTGTTTATTTTTTTAACGCAGTTTCCCAAGGAAACAAGGCTTGTGTGATTGGGCTAGCTGGCCCACAGGCACTGCGAAATAGCTTCCGAAACCTGCTGGCCTGCAATCAGATTTGATGGAAGAAGAGACATCTCAGAGGAATTAAGTTCTAACAAGCTTTATAAAGGAGGATATACTCAAATTAGCACTTCTTCCCATTGTCCTTCCCCTTTCCCTCCCGCTCCCGGGATGTGATATGAGCTCAGTCACTCTATGAGACACCAGAGAACCCACATGGGAGATGGTCGTAGGAAACCAAGCTTCCTATGTTCCACTGCCTGCAAAGCGACTTGTTTTATTAAGATAAATGTAATACACTTCTCTGGTTCCATTCAGAGAGGGAGAGCAAATTATGTTTGAACAGTGTAAAACTCCATCCATGAGCAGCATATCAAGTGGAAAGTGGGGCTTTGCTTCAAACCATCCCCATTTCTGCTCCCTCTCCATTGCCAGACGCTACTGGGGCTTGTTGGTAGATTTATTCACCTACAAAACGTCCAGTGCTGTTTTGGCATTGGCAGCCCAAAATTCACAGCTCATCGTGTCCCCCTCCCGAGGCCATGACTCTTTTAGCCCCTTGGTCTTCTCTGCCCGTTGGCAGTGGCTTCCCCCACCTCTTACTCTGCGGAGCCCAGAAGCCGCAGGCGAGCGACCCGACACACAGCCCCGAACGGGAGAGCAGAGCATCGCCGGGACAGGCTCCTGCCCACGGTTCCCGTGAAACGAACCATCTGCGCCCCGCTCGTGTCTCTGGACCTGTATTCAAAGCACACGCGTCTCACGCAGCACGTTTCCGACAGCTGGAGGCATCTTGCTGATTGAGGTACAGCAAACCTAACAAAAATTACCAGACACAGAAGATGCTGAAATTCAGCTTTCCAACGCAAAGAGCTGGCACAAGCTTCAGACTTGGCAAAATGATTCTGCCGCTTCCTTTTTTCTGAGCCACGTTCCCCAAGTCTAGCTCCGTCCTCTTCTGCAAGGGGTTTGAAAGAAATCCACGGCACCAGCAGGATTCTCACCAGCCCCATCTCCCAGCCCGTTCGAAAAAGGCCTTTAAAAATAGTTACGTGCTGCTGGGTGGGATTTTCTTCTGCAGGTGCTGTGCAATATAGAGTGAGATGAGATTCTAATCATAGCTCCTTCGCAGAGGGAAGGGTTCAGAGTTTAGCTGTGCGGCAGCAGACTCATTTTCACAGCAATATCGTTATATTCTCCGGGTGTCAGGGGGACACATATTGCTGTCATTTCCCCGCGCTGTGTGTGGATATCAGATGCAAAGAGCAGCAACGAAGCACGCAGCTATCACCACTCCATCGCACTACGCCAGAGGAGAGCGGCCCGTTGGCTGGCCTGGCGCGTCTGCTCCCATCTCAGCTCCAGCGGCGACCGAGGAGCTCTCAGCCAGCTCGGCCCACGGGGCAGAGGGTCCCTGGCCCGGTGGGGGCTCTCCCCTCCAGCAAGAGGGGTGGGGAGAGAGAGCTCCCCATCGAACAGGGGCTGGGCAGAGAGACAGGAGCTCCGGGCTGCACGTCCCTGACACACACGCATCCCACCACGTGTCACACGCTCACTGACGCGGCTCTGCGCTCACCGCTGAGCACCGTCTCCTCCCCACCACAGCCCCGTGCTGACTCATTGAAAATTCCCCACACCGTAACACAAATGGTTTTCCCCCAAATTAGTCAAAACCACCGAATTTCTCTTACTGCAAGTTGCTGCCACCCTGCTCAAGGTGTATGACCTGCTTGGCATGTGAGCGCTCAGTTTCTCTAGCTGGCTGTCTCGCTGGGGTGCCAGCAGACGTTTCTGCTGGATGGGCTGCGCACCTTCTGCCGGGTCCCTTCACAAAAGAGCTGTCAGTCCCCAGGAGAAGCAGGTCCCTGCCAGAGTTTCAGCATCTGGATCTCTTCAATGGAGCAGACTGGAAGCCTCAAGACGTGGGGGGATTTCTGACAAGGTCTCCCAACCTAGCCCAGCAAACACGTCCACCATCTGCTGAAGTTCACATGACTGAAGCGCATGTGGGAATTGCATCGCCACCACACGGCACAGACAATAGCACCTTCTCCTTTGAATTTCCTCTTTACTTGGCACCATCTCTACTGAGCTATGCCCACCGCCTTCTGCCAGCTCATGCAATTAGGGCTGCGGTAGCTCTGCCGTAGCCCCGTCTTCCCCATTTCTCTATCGCTGTGTTTTCAGAAGTGTGAGTCTAGCCACTGACAATGTCCTGGATGGGCACAAGGCATCACCAGCTTCTTCACGGTTAAAAAGAATGTTTTCTAAATTGAGGTCCAAGCCAAAACACCACTCCAAGGGCTCTAGCTGCCATGAACAAATCCCGGGAAAGCTCGAGAAGGGATGCACTGCTGGCCCAGCATTCATCTCCTTGCGTTGTTTTGCCTCTCTGATGTACAGCCCCTTCCTACGCCCCAGATTTTATGAGGGTGTTTCATCTTTAGCCTTTTGCTGTCGCATTGAAGCGACTAGACTCTATGTTTTGCTTTGAGGACGTGGAATCAGCTGGAATCAGCCTGGGTGGAAGGGAGCTTGCACTCGATCCAACAGCCTGGCACGACCTAGGGAAGGGTTTGAGCATTTGGGGCTGCCTGGACCCATTCCAGGCCAACCCTGAGCTGGTTAGCTGGGTTCCCAGCCCGGAGCATTTCTCCAGCCAGCACCTGCCCTGCGGTCCTGGCAAATCTGCCCAGGTTAATATGTGCCTGCTCAGTGCAGGATCCCATGGAAAAATCTGATAAAATCATGGTGAGAGAGGTGAGATTCATCACCTGGGTTGGAGCAGCCACCACCTCATCCCTCGAGGGGAAGTTTTCAGAAACAACCAGAGATTTATGCTACATAACTATACCTTCAAGTCACCTACACCTAACCCACAGCCAGAAAACCATAGATGACAGCAAAGTCACCCCAGCGTGACCATGTTGCTGTGACATACCCTCAAACGCACACCTCCACGTACACAGATGTTCCACCAGACGCATGACAGGGCTGGAAAACCCTGTCTCAGAGCTGTTCTGTGGTTACCAGCAGCAAAGCTATTAAGCCCCCTTTGCAGCCCCATATGCATTCAGTTCATGCATTTAATCCTGACAGCCCTAGTAAATTCCTCCTGAAAAGAAAAGAAAACCCGTGTTTCCCCTCCCCCTGAGCTACCGCTTCTTGTTAAATGTCATTAAAAGCAGAACCCACAATAACATCAGTCCTTGCTGAAGGTTGAAACCACCTTGACTGTAATCCTGGTGTGGCACTGGATGGGAAAAAAAAAAAAAGAAGAAAAAAACCCAGGTACTTCCTTCCACTTCTCTGTCAGCTCCACTTTGCATCAAAATCTCCTTTGTATGTCACACAGTTATTATTAAAGTTGTGGATTGTGGCTTGAAGTGTGTGTGCGTAAATATGTGTGTCTGTGCCTGTGTCTCGGAAACTGGGTCACCCGGAGAGCGCTCCGTGAAAACTCTGCCCTGACAAATCCAGGCTGGCAAGACTCAAAGATACCCCTTATAATGTTTTTCTGCCTCCCATCATGCTTTGAAAGGAGCAAATAATACTACTTTCTCCTGTATTTTTGTCTCTTTTATTCAGCAGCTTCCTGAGGTAAATAACCTCCGGCAGGCAAATCTAAGGGGATGCTCCTATCTCACTTGCTGTCTGCTCACACTGAAATCATGATACGCTTGGCTTTCATGAGGCTCTTTATAAAACATTCCCTTTTTTTCCAAGAGGAACAGCTATCAAGGAGGGCAAGCAACTCCCCAGATTTGTCTCGGGCTCCAGTCCCAGCATCTTGTGGTCCTTCGCTCCCCCCTGCAGCCCCAGGGATGCGGGGAGGGCACATCCCCAGACGCAGGGGACCTCCGCGGGCATCTCCCCGGTCAGAGCGGAGGCTGCTCTCCAGCTGTGGCCCTTTGCAGCAGGCAGGCATCCTTTCATCGCCATCAGGGCTCCGAATAACGCAGCTCAGGCGGTTTCTGGCTGAGGCTGGGGGCGAATCCTGTCACCCACCTGCCCTCAGTGGGGCCGTGAGAGGTGGGGGGAAACCGGGAGAGCGCAGAGCGGGGCTGGCCCAGCGCGGCACCGGGCAAGGTACGGGCTGCTGGAGGGGGCAAGCCGCAGGGAACCGAAACTTGCTGACTGTGCGAGTCAGAAAGATGTGGGCCACGGTCTCGGGAGGAGCAGAGAGGGGGAAGACTGTGGGGTTTCTTATTAACAGTTTATTTTAATACTTACAGAGTCAGTGAAGGGATGGCAGAAAGAACCACCTCGGCAGGGAGGGCTTTACTGGGAAGGCAGAGTTGCAAAGAGGGTCCTGGGGGCCAAATACTGCTTTCTCTGGTGCTGCTGTCAGGGCACTTAGTTCCCCTAAAGAAAGCAAAACTTAAGTGACTGCGAGCAGGACCAATGACGGGACAGGGGCTGGAAGGATCTGACTTCAGACCCACGTTTGCTGGCATGGGGAGCGAGCTGCAGAGAAGGATTTCAAAACCCCAAGATGGGGGAAATGGAGTTGAGGAACAGAAAGTGCAGCTTTCACGGGCTCTGACCCAGACTCCACCCACCCCTTAGTGCTTCACGCCAGTAAATCACAGTGTGCAGGTTGTGATCCCCGTTTTACCGACAGAGAAAACGAGGCAGGGCAAAGACAACAGGCAGCGTTTCTCACCTAAAGGGGCTCAGCAGCATCCAAAGCCAGGCAGGGATCGTAGCGTGCCTTTCCCAGCAGACTACACTGCTTGGAAAAGAAAACAGAGGGATTGCACCCCGGCAGCAGGGGAGGGGGCATGGGCTCCCACCAGATCCATCGTGGAGATGAGCAACTTTCAGGCATCGCCTTGAGAATCCCGCAGCCGCGGGAGCTGAACCACTGCAGAGCATCCCAGCGCTGCCACTTCGGGCAAGTCTGGGTTTGTTTCAGGTTCCTAAGAGAAGTGCTCACCCAGAGGCCTCTGGTGGATACGTTAAACTGGACCACCAGGCTGTAAGGAGCGGGGACACGGGATAACGGCATCCTCGAGCCCGGTCCGTGTCCTCTGGCTAATGTATTCAGCAGGGAGTTCAGGGGATCTCGGGAGAATGAATTGTCAGAGCGTCAGAAGCCAGCGATGGCAGGGGAATTACTGCTAATCCTTCTTGTGGGCCAAAACACTCCAAAGGATTTAAAGACTGTTTAAAAAATGTTAAAAAAAAGGACGCCCCTCCCAGCCTCCCTTCTTTCGTATGTTTTGGGTTGGTCACTGGCTGCTGGGTGGGAGTTGAAAGTAAAGAGAAACTTTGAGGAGAGGGAAAGGATGAGATAGGGGCAGAAGGAAAGATAAAGACTGGAGATTAGATCTGGAGAAAAGCCTCTCTTACCCTCTCTGGGAGTGTAGGCTGCAATTAAATCTCTTTTGCCTAATAATATCCCATTGTTATTTGCATAGTACTCAAGATGCGCGATAAGGGAGGAAGGAGCTGCAGGCAGGGGAGGCTGCAGTTGTTCTCTTATCACCAAGCTGCCGGCAGTGTTTGAAATCCTCTGGCTGGAGGGATGTGGGCCCGAGCCCTGGAGGAGGGGGTGACCCTTTGCTTCAGCCAGGGATCTGCCCCACCACCAGTAATGAATGTTTTTTAGCAGCTCTGGTGGGGGGATTTTGGAAGTGGGGGGGTCATATACCCTCTCCCTGCTACACAACTGATTTGTAGATGTGGTCAAGACTTCACTTGCATTGCCCTTTCAGCCCTCTCCTTAATGCTCCTCTTTGTGCACCACCTCAGCTGCGGTTCAGCAAAGGATGCTGTGGAAGAAGGGGTGCAGCGGGGTGCTGCGGGGTGCCTAAAGCCTTCTGGGCAGCGGAGCCCACGCTTTGCCCGTCAGTTCACAGCACAAAGACCCTGTGCGAGAGGGGAGCTCAGAGAGGCCAGGAGGAAGGGGCTACGTGCTATTGATGGGAAGGCTTAGATACATGGGTCAGATCTGGCAAGCAGATGTCTGTTGCCTTGGGACTGTCTCTCCTCCTGCAACTTGTGTCCTGTAAGTAAGAATGACTATAAGCAGAGTGAAGAATAACAAATTGTCACCTGGAGGACTTTGTGTATGTGCTGGTTCACTCCCTGTAGACACCGGGTAGCCTGGCAGGCACAAAGGGAGATCTGGGCTGCTTCTGCCCTCCAGGGCTGTGGCCCTGCGGAGCTGCTGGAGTGCTTTCCTTCCAGTCGCCCGCCCCAGCTGGAGCCCCAGGGGCTGCCAGGCCCCACCGCGTCTCCTGCAGAACAAGGCTGGTACCCATGCGATGCTCATTTCCATCCCTCCTGCACAGACCCAGGTCTTAAACCAACACCTGCTCCGGAGCGGGGCCACGGGGGGACTGCGAGGCCAGGAGACGTGTTAATGCCATTGCTAAAGCTGAAGGGGCCCAAAGATGTCATTTGGGCAGCTGGTAAATACAGACGTGCTTTCAGGTGCAGAAGTTTCATTTGCTAAAAGGGGAGGCTGTGGGGGGAACCAATGCGAGGGAATGTTCAGGGAAGTGCCATCATGCGTCTCTGATAAGGCATCCAGCGACAATAATAGCTAAAATCACACTTTTTGCAGCCTGAGGTCACAGAGAGCATTGCAGAATGGGTTTAAGGCTCCCCTAATGAACACAGGAAGGCATGTACTTACCAGACTTCAAGGCCAGAGTTTCATCTGTATTTAAATATATTTAAATGGTGACTCAGTCCCTCTCCTCCACGTGGGTAGGACCAGGACTAATGCAGGTAGCGAGTGCTGGCCCAGCCTGAGCTAGCCTCCAGGAACTGCCCGCGCTGGGAGGACATGGAGAGGAACATGCAAAGCACCATTCTCATTCAGGATGCCTCAGGACGAGGTTTCCAGAGGTGAACCAGGCTCTCCCAGCAAGGAAGCACCAGGGTGAGAACCTCAAAGGTCCTGAACCTGGGTTCTCCCCAGCAGGACGTGCTGAACAGGGCAGAATTACTTCCCTCTTCTCAGGAGGGTTGGAAAACACACCACTGCTGCCTTAGTTGCTCTCTGAATAGGCACCGGTATGCAAAAATCTGATTTAAAAGCAACTTCTCAGAGGTACTGATTTCAAAACATTTTCTTACCACCATTATGCAAAAAGGTAGCACTTACGGAGTCATCACAAAACTTCTGCCTGCTGGGTGCTTTAGGCTGTCAGTGCTGGAAACGCCGGGACCAACCCACCTCCAGCCGCTGAGATTCACCCAGCTGCGAAACTGTGGCCCCTTTCCCCGAGATCCTGCACCAATCTCTTTCCTATTCTTTTTATGCCTTTTTTCTTGATTTTCAAGGCTTTTAACAGAGCTGCTCTCAATTATGCAATGTTTCTCTCTCTGCTCGCAGCAGCGCAGGGAGGTCCAGGCTGGCGGATTATTGACTTTGCCCTCTACATGACCTTGAAGCAGAGGAAGGTTAGCGCTACCGGCAGATGGGCTCTTCTCCTGCAAATCATGCTTTGCTGTCATTCGTCCCAATTCTCAGCCTGAGCTGCGATGGCAAAGAACAACTTGTTAAGGAATTGCTGCTTTCCTACCATGTTCAATTGCTCTTGTTCTCCGGCAGTTCGTATTGATTGACTGCACCTACTCAAGATGTTTTGCAAAAGGCACTCAGTGAAATTCATTCTGGGGATTCTTTGGTGTTGTTTACTGCCCAAAGTACATGTGTGATACAGCCAGGTGAAGGTTTAACTTTCAGAGGGTCATGATAAGAGCTGTCATGGAAGTGGAATCTCCCTTTTGTCAAAAATTCTAATTTTCAGCATGGTACAAAAATGAAAAATCATGTTTTCCCACAGAACGAAATTTGTGGGTTTTAATTTGGGTAGGTGGAAACATTTTTACATTTTGGTTTTGTTTTGGGAGGCTACTCAGATTTATATACATAGAAAGAAATTTCAAAATTAAAAGGTATTCTGAGAAACAACAGTATAAGCCTAAACCGACGTTTTTTAAAATGATGTTGTGGAGCAAATTTAACTTTTACTTGAAACCAAGTAAAGGGTTTCAAAGGGTTTCAAAACCGCCAAAACATTGCAAAAAATCACTGTTTCCATGCAAAGTGTCTGTTCCAAGGCTACAACCCCATGCAATACTAAACCAGAAACCCTGCTATGACAATTTCAGTTCCATAGATTCACTACGCTCCCTCATTAAATTCCATAAACCACCTACAAAATAGCATTTCCCAAAGGACAAACACTCTTCCAGAAAAGTTTCAACCTGCTCCTGTCAAGTGTCAGTCAGTCCAGAGAAACCAGATGCTTTTTCTCGTTTTGTTGATTTTTTTTAACTGATACGGGAACTCTGTGGTGACACTTTGGGAGGCCTAGGGAGCATCCACGCAGAACTGGTCCCGCAGCCAGCCACATCCAGGCAGGCATCGATGCAAATGGCTCTAGTTTTCCGCTTTTACATCATGTCTCTGCTACAGCGCGGAGACCACGACTGCAATCATGCTAACGAGGGCTTGCTCCGTTCAGAGCCCTCACTGCAAACCGCATCTTGGCGATGATGCCGGCACATCGTGATGACCTGCCTCTGAGACATCACCCTCTGCTATGCGAGTAAGACCGGAGCTTCGTCTGTACTGGCATTTTGCAGGGGTCAAATTAAGTCCGTAGTGAAATCAGGGCACATCCCCATTACAAATGAAATGAAATAGCTTGGATGCCACAGCCCTTTGGGGATTCATCTCCATCTGTTTTTATGACCTGGATAAAATAGATGCTTTAATAACTGGAACATGTTCAGCTATTTAAATGAGAAATGAATGCAGACCTGCATGGATGCTTGGTTGGCTGCTCGTTTATTCACCCAAATGAGTAAATAATATCAAAGCTACCTGCTGCACAGTGAACACTTTCAAACAACTTGTTTGGAGACATGAGAACGTTCAGAGTTTTCCTTTGGAAATTTGCTTCCTATAACGAAGGCAAATAGGTGTGTGTGTTTCTGTTTGAACCATAATATTTTTCCCGGCTGGAGCCGCTCCCCCGGCAGAGCCCGTGGCCGCGTGGATGGGCATTTACAGCGCGTGGCTGTGCCTGGCACCAGGTCCCATCGAGGGGTGGTCGTGCCACCAGCCAGACTGTCCTCCTGAGCCTCGGTGTGCCACGCAGCACAACAAAATAATCCCGGTTCTGTTGCCGAAGGCCTCGGCCATAAAAGAAATCAGCTTGTGTCTTCAAAGCACCAACGACTGCCGAGGCCAAGTGAAGTCTCTAAATGCACGGAGGGAAGCAGGAGTGACAGTGACTGCGGGGTTTGCAGAGGATGAACCTCTTCCAAACTCCCTTGTTCTCTGCACGCCCCAGCCTCCAGTCTGTCTCGCTGCACCGTCTCGCTCCCGCTTCCAGAAGCTGTGATGGGGTTTGTGCTTTCTCTCGGGCAGTAAGAAAGCCTGGGGCAACTCACGTACCCAGCTCTGCTGAGGAGACTCTGAACAGGGAGAGAAGAACGAGCGACTGGCTGCTTTTTAAATTGTACAGGTGGGAGCCTCCTCGCAGCATCACTCCAGCTCCCCTCCTAAAGTGGCTTTGATATTTAACAAACACTCGCTTTTTAAACAAAACTGTCCTAAACCCTTATTATAATGCCCGGAACCACTTGCAGGCTTTCTGAAACTCATTATTATAATCACAGTCAAGAATCACAGGACTCTGTGCTTTGTGCCACTGAATTGTTTGTAGAAGAGCCACAGAGAGAAAGAGTGAGGGAGAAATGCAGCTTCAGTGCTGCTCAATTCAGGAGCAGGAACTCCCACCCCATTTAATTTTTCCTTTTTTGTTTTCCAGTTTAACTTGTAGCTGCTGAAATCTGGGCTAATACTTGCTTTGTCCTCTGTGCTCTCCTTTGGCCTCAGTCCAGGGACCCTCAAGCTGTGCCCTGGTTTACTGCACCCCCCCAGCTCCCGCAGCCCGGGCCCTGGGTGAGGGGACAGGTCTGCTGGCGAGATCCAGCGCTCCGGACCCGCCGAGCCCGGCCGAGGTAAGGAGCACCGCGCTCTGGAAACTGCTGCAACAGTACTTAGCAGATGCAAAACAAACTCAGTGGGCAAGTGAACGCAGCATCGAGCTTAGTTTTATTAAAGCTTCGTCTCCTGGGTCACAAAAAACCTTAGAGAGGGCTGTGGGGTTTTTTGGTAGTGTTATCCCAGTATGCTACTGGCACAGCACACAGAGGGAACTGTGACTCAGCTTTCGCCAGCACAAGCCCTGGAACTAGCTCTCCCTCCTTTGCAAATAGTGTCTGATGTCAATCTCACTTATCACTGGCTTCCAGGGAGATGTCGGAGGTGTCGCTGACTGGTGCTTAGAAAAGTGAGATGGATCAGGCCCTTTTTCTGAATAAATATCAGCTCTGATTCACCACTCAATTGCTTCTGTTTTACCTCTGTAGAACGTCATTGATTATAGAAGGATTTGCAAGTTTAAAACTAGACTAATTCAGTGATTAATCCCAACCAAAGCCTTTCGTAAATAGAGAGCAATCCTCCAGCAGTGTTCAATATTCCACACATCAATGGCGTGCTCCGTTATATGATTCAGTGGCATTTAGACTTTCCTTCCCTTTATTCAGGGCAGTGCTGGGATACATTTAGTTTAGCTAACCCCGACTTTTCTCCTCTATCTCTTCTCCCTGCAAAACGTCCGGCGCATTCTCAGTGAAACAAAGGCAAAACTCTCCCGCCGGGTGACCGACCTGTTCGGTGTGGCAGCTGGCCCCCCGAAAGGCTGGGCACACATGCCGAGACGCCCACCGGGACCCGAGGCTGCCGCAGCGCGACGGGGGGAAGGAAGAGGGACGCAGCCTCACTGCTAGCTCCAAACACAGCTAAAGCCCACTTCAACCCGCGGGCTGGAGGCTCCTACAGCACCTTCCAACAGTGAATTAAGGCTGGTCCAGAGAGCAGAGAAGCTTATTCTAGAACTGACTGGCTGTAAACATCAAAACACTTTGCTCAGGCTCAATCTTGCTCATATAGGGCAGTCCCACACAGTATATCCAGAAACACTGGATGAGGAGAAGCAGTTGGAGCAAAGAAATACCTTGATTTTAAAGGTGTTAAGCATTTCTACGGCTTCTTCTGGTCCAACTGATTTTTGGATCCCACAAGAAAACCTAAAACCACTCTCTCAACTGCTGTATAATCTGAATGTAAGTAAGAGTTCCAGGTGATGGAAATATTTGGGGGTTTCAGTATTTGGTCTTGGTCTAAAGAAAACTGAAATAAACATGTTGGGGAAATTTCCCACCAACAGCAACCTCCCCCCACACTGATGACATAACCGCTGAGCTTCACTGAGTAGCTGCCAGGTGGTCTGTGGCTGTGGGGCACCCCATTTCCCTCTGTAGGGTTTTTTTCCCCTGAGTCAAGGTGCCCAAGGAGGTGGACCCAAGAGTTTCAGGATCCAAATCTTGTTTCTGCTTCCCACCATTTTTAGAGCCAAGAATCCTGTACCTTTGCTCTCCTCTGGAGATCCTGGGGTCCACTGAAAGCAACAGACCCTGAAGTTCCACTGGGTAAATGGTCCCAGGACCCAAATCCAGTTTCAGAGGCAGAAAAATGACAGTAAGAGCAGTCCATCTATTTACCAACCCACCAGACCCGCGTGGATTGCTGGACCGGCTTTGGTCAGACAAACACGGAGCTCAGGCATGTGTGGCTCTTCCAGCTGTTGTCACTCCTTAGCTTGCAAGTTCCCTTGAGAAGGGGTGACCAGCACGACAGGCATTTCTGTCGTGCTTTTACAGTGCCTCCACCCACTTCCTCCAACTCTGAACAGCCACAGAAGAACCAACTTCTGAGCACCAGCCATCAGCCAAGGCCAGGCCAGGAGACAGGACAGAAGTGATCTCTCTTTCTCTTCACATGAGCTTTACCTCCTCGTGATTCTATTTTTTGCCTTCTAGCAGGACTCCTGTCAGCTGCCTCCAGAAGATGTGCCTGCTTATTTCCTTGTTTTTCCACTCCAGATAGGTGTTCCTCCTCAGGTATCGGGACAGCCCCAGCCTCTGCCTCAGCAAGGCCTTATTTACTTCTTCTAGTACAATCATGATGATTCCAGCCTTTCCTTCAACAAGCTGCCAGGACTGGGCAATGTCAAACTCAAAGCTACACCACTTGCTCTCCAGAAAGTCAGTAGAGATGACTGCGATGACATTTCTGCTACTCAGAAAACCTTCTTGGATGATATTGGTGACAATGGGTACCCCTGGTAGGAAATCCCTGTAGTAAAGACAAAGCTGGAAGGGAGGTGTTCCTCCTTCTAAGGGTTCCACCAGCTCATTCATCACCCATTCTTGGTCTTTACTGGAGTGGATGACAAATGCATCATAGGTGTCACCCCTTTCTGCAGAGTGTTTACACCCACTGAGCAGCACCAATGAGTAGTATAGCTGGAAGTAGTACCTGTAAATCAGGAAGAGGAACACCACTGCAGCGAGCAATGTGATCACTGAGAACGCCACTGTTCTTGCATTGAGCTGGCAGGAGGACAGATCAAAGCTTGACAGCCTCACGTTCTTCACGTATGCAGGCGTGTGGCATATCATCAACTCCCTGTTCCGCAGCAGCTCCTGCTTTTCCTTGATCCATTTCAGAAAGTTCAGGTATATGCAAGAGCATTCAAATAGGTTTTGAGAGATGTCTAACAGGACCAGACTATCAGGCAGGATTTCCAGGGCTGAGTCCAACAGAACACTCAGCTGGTTGTTGCTGAAATCCAGGGCTGTGAGGGCTTGGAGTGGCTTGTAGACTACAGGATCAAAGCTCAGTAGCTTATTGTTGCTGATATTTAGCTCTTTTAGTTCAGAGAGGGCATCAAATGTACTTTGATCGACCTGTACTAATTTGCAACTTGAAATATCCAAGGTGTGGAGGTGACTTAGGTTTTTGAAGTTGTTGGCCAATTTATTGTTCTCAAAGGAGTTGCCTGCCATCTTGAGCACTCGCAAAGAGTTCAAGCCACAAAATGTACACTGGGATTTAACATGAGTTCCAGTATGGGAAATATCGAGGTAAATGAGTTTGTGAAGGGATAGAAAGACAGGGTAGGAGCCAGGACCAAATAACTTTGTGTGCTGAAAGTCCAAATATAACAAATTCTTCACATTAGTGAAATCTCCAGTCACGCTGATGTCAGAATTGAAGCTTAGGTTCAAGTGTTTCAAATTTGGACACTCGTGAAACTGAGGGGAACAGCAGCGAGTGAAGGAGAGGCGATTCTCACTCAAATCTATGACCTCCAGGTTACTTAGACTCTCAAATTTCTGCCGGAAGCTATTGAGGTATTTGCTCTTGATAATACGAAGCACTCTCAGCTCCTTGAAAAGAGACAGCTTCACAGCAGGCACTTCCTTAAACTTGCATTTCTTACATTCCAGCTGTTTCACTCGAGAGAACATAGGAACCTCTGACACCTCTTCAAGTTGGAGGTCCACCAACCGAATACTGGAGACGTTGCCTATGCAGTTAAAAAGAGTGTCTGTGTCACTCTTAAATTGCCTGAAACAGATTAAGACAAACTCTTGCATTTGTACCTGACACAGTCCACTCAAGAGTCCACTCTGAAAGTCTACCAGTCTCTGAATGTCGCTGAATTCTCCAACGATTAGTCTGTTGACCTGTAAACCAGTCAGGCCTTGAAGAGAAGTGTGCATCACATTGAAGTTCTCAAAAGAGGACCTTAGAACCAGCTCACCGAGGTGCATGTTTGCAAAGGACCCTGGCTGTATGTATTTTATATTATTCAAGGAAAGCACCAGTGTGAGGTTGAGCCTGTTCACTTCCCCCAGGGCATCAAGGTCTCCTTTGGAGATATATGTGATCTTGTTCGAGGAAAAACTCAGGTGCCTGAGAGAGGTCAGGTTGGTGAAATACTTGGGAAGCTTCAACGAAGCAATGTTGTTGTGGCCCAAATTCAGCTCCTGCAGGGTATGCAAGTGTCCAATGGGTAGGTCAGTCACAGAGGCCATGTTGGTTTCCACCAGTACTAGTTTTTTCAGAGATGTTAAGCCATAGAAGGCTAGTGTCCCCAGGTACTGGAGGGAATTGGCAGTTAAAATTAAAGTGGAAAGTTTATGAAGATCCTTAAAGGAGTTATCTTCTATTGTATGGAGGTTGCACCTGTTGGGCAGGAAAAGAGAATAAATGTGCATGAAATACTGTCCCTTTCATGTTCACTAACGCTACTGCACTAAGCGCTAGTGCAACGTTCTCAGGCTCAACCTCACGCTGGGGGCTGGTTTGGCTTTACTGTGCTGGGCAGAGCCAGCACTCCTGAATGTGCAAAGGAAACCCTTCCACAGCAGGAGACTTTCTCTCACCTCCTCCTCCTCCCTCTCTAAATCTGAAGTTCAATTGCAAAGCAAGAGACCTTGAGCCACAGCGAAGGTCAAAAATTCATGCAGGCAGCAGGAAAAAAGAATTCTAGCTTTCTGTTTAGGCCAAAGTAACATCGTAATGACCATCATTGATGGCAGAGCCAACCAGATACAGCACTCCCTTACACCTTGCACCCTCACAGCCTTCAGACTGTCCCTTCAGCCACATCTGGGCAGTCCCACTGGCACCAGCATGATGCAGCAGTGGCAAAGCTCACAACTCTGTCAGCAGTTTTGCTGATGATACCCAAGAGGGAACAGACCGCAGGCCATGTTGGCTCTAAAGGAGAAAAGGAAGAAGAAGAGAGTAGCCACCTAAGCATGGTTTCATATGTGAAGATCCAGAATTTGAGATCCAAATCCATTCTGCAATGAATTCAAGTAAAATTAGTTCTATAATCCAGCCAGTGCCGCACAGCAAACCTGCTCTGCCACTCAGCCTCTTCGGAGCTGTGACTGTGATGGGACTGAGTGACATTTTTCAGTGAAACAATTTACCCAGAGAAACTGTTGTCTCAAGTCAATGGAAATTATACATCAATTCAAATTTGCTAATAAGCCTCCCCCATCTCCTCCCCCAGATATGTGAGGAGAAGGGAAAAGATAATATGTTGATATTTTAAAACAGCCTTTTAGAAAATGAATGTACCTTCATTTTCTTCTTTTTTAAACTGTGATTAGAAAAACAGCTCACCCAAGATGTTCCACTTCGGAGTTTTTGTAACAGTGAAAAGTCTGACATTTTTCTTGTTCAGAGAGAAGTAAAACATCTTCCTCCTCCTTCTCACAACCCAACCTACAAGATCAGGCTAACAGACCCAGGTCTGTGCAGAGGGTGTGCACTCAGAAACTGGACTAAAAGCTGTACGTCACTTGACCATGGGGATGTGCAGAGAGACAGACACAGGGATAAAGTCACAAGCAAAAAGAAATTAACAGCCAAGACCAACAGCCCCCAAAATAAGCAACCACAGCGGCCCAGCTGGTGAAGCAAGATTAACCAGTATCCACATAAAAGAGCTCATTACCTTGTAAGATCCAGAAGCTGCAGTTCAGGGACTGATGAAAAATAATTTGACCCCAGTGATTTCAGATTGTTGAAACTGAGATCCAAGTGCTGGGTGGTATTTGGGACTTGAGCTGGAACTCCAGAGACGTTCAGTCCCGTGCATCTGAAAGCTTTGTCAGGGATGACCTGTAACAGTGGCAGATCCAATCACGGTCAACATCTGCTCTTCGTGAAGTGCCAGAAAATTACACTGTCAGGAAAGCAGGAGCAGAATGACTAACCTTGTAGTTAATTTCTAAATGGGCTGCCCTGAGTTTTAGAAAATAATCTTATATATCCTAAGCATCTTTCCCACTTCTAATAGAACTAGTCCTGCTCCCCAGGAAGAGCTACATTTCTTGCTGATTGAAGCAGGTGCAAAACTACAGGACAGTGTTCCTTGAGGCTATGGATGAACCTGCAGCAACCTTTGAGAGAGCCGGCAAAACAAACACGCAGGGACGCATTGTGTGTCCAGGATCAGCTCTCAGCTTCGTTACGCTGCAGATAAGCAGGCAGTTCTATCCACAGTTATTGTGTAAGTAATAGTTGTCGGCAAAAGTTTGCAAAAGGCAGTTGATCAGCGCCAGGTACTTGGGGAACTGGTAAAGTCACTGTACAGTACAAATCAGGTGAAAATACTGTACTTTGCAGAAAATATAGACAAGGCTTGGATCTCTTCCTGAAGGGAAACATAATCTATGAGATTAACTGTACTGCAGTAACCTCAGAGGTACAGAAAGCCAGCAAGAAGAAATGGTTCATGCTGCTGGTTCTGGTTCTCGGATGTTTTCGAGACCAGCATTTACTTCAAATACTTCAATTGCCTTGGTAACAGCCTTGGAAAAAAGATGGGCTTTCATAAGACAACTAACACACAACAGACTTGATGCACAAATCTCCCAAGCAGAGGGAAAAGTCGCACCCGAGAAACAGAAGGATTTCGTGCTCATTTAGAGATCACGTACCTCCAAACAGGGATTGAGGAGGCAGTCTGCCAGCTGTGACAGGACAAGCGCCAGCTGCAGCAGCACCACGAGTGTCCACGGGGGAAGAGCTCCTCTCCTGGGCATCTTCAGAAGGCCAGGCATGCAGGAGAAAGCAGCATGGGTATCATCACTCAAGGACCTGGAGCGAGAAACCTCCTGAAAGCCAAGCGTTGTGTTTCACCACTCCTGCTTCTCACTGCGCGTCACTGAGCGTTGCAGAGAGCAAGAAAGGAAGTGAAACTCGTAGCTGCCTTGTTTCTAGACATGCTCTGAGTAAATTACTCTCTTGTTGCAATTGTTTTTAAAAAAAATGGTTTAAAAAAAAAAGGGCAAACGAAAACCAAGAAAAAAGGAAGTAATGAAAAAGACATAGTTTGGACTAGAAATTAAAGAGGAATATGGGTTGTATCAGTGTGTCACTTGATTTAATAGCCTCAGATTAGCTCAGGACAAACTGGCAAAAAAAGGGAAACTGTTGTGAAATTCTGAGTCCAATTTCTGGAAGGTCATGCTTCACATCCTATAATTTAAATGCACTGGAAGGAGCGAATGACTCTCAGCCTTTGTGCCTCTGCCATGCTCCCAGCTACCCCACACTGGCAAGTAGTGGAGAAGTGCTCAGCGGTGGCAGATGTTTTCTTGAGCCAGGTGACAACGGGTTTATCTATGGCCGAGCTCTTATGAACACGCATCGAGGTCTTCTCCATCTGGCCGGACCACAGTGTTGCAGTTATCGCAGGAATGAGTTGCATACGGCCAGGCACAAGGAGTAAATATTGGAGATTCATAGAGCGGTCGGAGCCCAGGACCTTACATCCCTCCTCACCCTTCCCCTGGGTGGGTGGGCTGCTGGGGGCAGCAAGCCGGGAGAGGCACGAACACCCAGCTGGGCTTGGAGCTGCTGTCTGCCCCGGTCATGCCCGAATCTGTGTTTGATGCCTGGCTACAAAAGTGAGTACATCTCAATACCGTCCTTAATTTACAGTGCAGACACGGCTATTGTTTCTGGAAGAGGCTTTGTAAAACCTCACAGTTGGCAATATTAATTTAAATCAGCTGTGAGCCTTCTAATAAAGCTCCCTGCCTTCATTTACTCTGATAAATGGCAGTGCATTCATGTATCTACTCCTGTCTTTCTGTAGATAACTAAGAAGTGTTACTGGGGATCCAGCCCGAGGGCTGCTGGGTATTGTTAACACTGCATAGACAGAAAAGTTCCAAAAATGCGAGACGAGGATGGGATACTAG
This sequence comes from Phoenicopterus ruber ruber, assembly GCA_009819775.1. Lineage (NCBI taxonomy): Eukaryota > Metazoa > Chordata > Aves > Phoenicopteriformes > Phoenicopteridae > Phoenicopterus > Phoenicopterus ruber. Next base: position 8,887,069 of record CM020234.1, read on the forward strand.
TCTAGAAGTAGATGGAACAGGGAATGACTACTCATGAAAATCTGTGAAAATTGATACTGAATATAAGCTGCAACATCAGGCCAGTGAGCAACCCACTTATAAAGAAAAGTTTAAAATATGGCGGAGGAGGGTTGGACTTCTTTGGCAGGTCAGTAAGGGGCCACTGAGCGATGGGGAAATCCTAAAATAACAGATGATCTCTGCGATGAAAAACACATGGCAGCACAATGGGAGCTAAAACCAGCCCCCTGATGTGCAGCCAGATAGTGCCCATTAAGCCAGCAGAGAAAAAGTTTGTTGAAATTGGGCAAGTTCTACAAAATCCCTGTTCTGAAAAGCCTCTTGTGATTGCAGGTATTTCCTTTTACAGATGGAATCAAAAGAGAATGGAAACAATTGCTGACTGCTTCTGTGCCTGGATTAAGGAAATTGGCAGAGCATCATGTGTCTGCAGAGAGGACAAATGAGTGCATCTTTTAGTATTCAATATGCAGAATGAAGCAATCCACATTTAATTTTTATCTAAAGCTGAGATGAGCCTGAAGTATGCTCTAGAAATTACCATTTCAATGGAGACTCACTGAAGATGCTGGAGAGTTTGGGAGCATCACAAAATCCATCCAACAGCCATGCTTAGGGGTCAAGTGGAAAGTACAGCTTGAAGGATGTTCAAAGAATGTGCTGCTTCTATCACGAGGGACAGTTTCACAATACACATTGTCATTTGTTCAAGGACAAATCACATAAAAACTGCAAGGGACGGGGCACCAGCAGAAAGCATGCAAGCTAGCAAATCAAACCCAGCCACCAGCTTAGAAAGTCAATGCTGGTTAACTTCGTATTCTTCAGCTTGCATACAACAATGTGCAATGACTGTAGAAAGCCATAATGTCTATGTAATTGCCTCTTTCGGTTCACAAGAAACAAAAGTATTATTTGGAATCCTTTAAAGTGACAAGAATAACATCTAAGATGAAACATGATTCACTGTGCTGGCAATTTACTGGTGGGATCATCAAAGATCTCTTAGAAAGGAGGTGATACAGAAAATCTGTGTTTCCAAAAACACAAGCCCAAGTAATCTTTGTTCTCCTGAACATTATTATAATATAAGTAACACAACAACAGACAGTGTATACTCAACCTCTGTGATCTCAAGCAAGGTATTACATAGCATAAGACGGCCACACCGTAGCTGGACTGACAAAACATCTTGTACTTGCTTATATTAAAAGAAAATAAATTTGTGAACTCCAGCCAAAAAGAAAAGTTAGCTAAACTCTTGAACAAAACAACCGGTGATAGCCGTGAAAACAGATAGGGCTGTCTGTATCTATGGTGCTTCCAAGGTCACAGCTAACCCAGTATGACATGTAGAGCAACAGCCATTAGCCAGAAGAGAGGATACATTTGCCTCAGTAGTCATCCTAAGCAGCTCCCCAAGTCTATCTGCAAATGGAGGCTGAAGAACATGGCAAGAACTATTTCAAGATTAAACAAATCAGGTCTTATTTTAAGTGAAAGGACCATCTGTAACAACTATTTGGTTGTGAGTCATGGATCAGAAGGGAGAGAGCATTCCTGAGATGCTGGCACTTACACAACGCAGTATTTGCGGAGCTGGAGATGGGGAGCACCACAAGAACTTCCAAAAGTACTTGAGAAGCTCAGGCATGTGGTCAGGCTACACCAGCTGACCCAGCATTGCTCTCAGGTGGCCATATGTGCCTTCCTAACCATCGCAGGATCAGCTAATACAACTCGGCTTAGCAGTCACCTGTGGTGAATTAAGCTTAAATCACGTCAGGTTGCAGCTGGGGTCTAGGCTCAGGGCGTGCAGACAGTTACCGAGTCCTTGAGGTTCAGCTGACACATCGCCAGCCCTTATACTCAGCAAGTCAGTCACCTGTCCAAGTCTGAAAGGTTGTCTGAATGGACAAGAAAAGCAAAAGGAAATGTCTCAAAAATTTAAGAGTATGTTGGATTTTCCCAGCCATTCTGCTGGGAAAAACAATTTATATAAATCACAAGGAAAAATGGGAAAAAAAAATCTGAAAATGGCTTTAAGATCGTTTTGCTGCAAATTCTACAAGTACATTGCTTCCTGGCACTGGTGAGCCACCGCCTCGCACAGCAACCCCTGGCTGACCTGGCAGATGCTGGACAGACAGCGCTGATGCACACACGCCCTGCCCAAGGCTGGGGAAGGAGCTGAGACGCTGCCATCATCGGCACAGGCCCGTACGGGAATGCCTTGATGGCAGTAACTCCCACTGGTGATGCTTCCCCACGTCAAGTGTAATAATCTCACACTTGATTGTAGATCAGCCTGGAAGACCTATTGCCTTTGCTTCTGGATCTCGTACCTTTGAAGAAGAGAACAATGTTCCGATGGAGAGAGAAGCTCTGCATTTAGTTTGGGGTGTCAGACAGCTTCGCTGCTGTCTGTCTGAGCAATGATTGACTCTAGTCGCAGATCATTTCACTGCTAGTTTGAAAGCAAGGAGCATCAGTAATGCAGATTGCTTGTCATGCCTGTGACTGTAAGGGACAGGTAAGGACACGGAGGTGGAACCACAGACAGGCCCTACATGCCCAGATCCAGCCCATTGCGAATGGTGCCACCTAAACCAAACGCAATCCAGCATAGCTAAGGTGTTTCCCATTGCAGGGAAGGACAGATACTGGTGTACACAAGGGAAAGAAAAAACCCAAAAGCCAGTGTCCAAGTTAGTTTGATGAAAAGCAGCCAAGCCTACAGTGAAGTAGGTAATGTGTGTCATCAGATGGGCTATTCCCCAAAGCCAAGGTCATATGAATACCCCAGAACTATTCAAAAGCTATTAGGGAAGAACTGTGTCAAGTAACCAGGGACAAATACACAACTAGGAGGAGTGATTAATCACTGTCAAGATAGTCACTATCTGTGGCAGCTACTCCATATGGACTATGTCAGGTCAGTTAGGAGCCCTACATTTTACTGAAGTCAATGTTTAATCTAAATGGTTGGAAGGACTTCACGCAGATGGTGGAGGCATCCAGACTGGCTTGCCAAGCATTCGTGGACAGGCGGTGAGCGACGGTGGAGCTCCCTCGACCCCCGGAGAGAGGCAGGCTGGCACCAAACAGCCCCGGCAGCTCCCTGCCCTTCTGCCTCGGCTGAACCATGGCCACCCCTCGGCTGGCCACAGACTGGGCATTCCCTGTCACCACCGATGCAGGGATATTCACAGCGCCTTGGCATGGAATGCGCTGTGCTTAGGAGTGTAATTGCCTCTCCGCAGCCCTGAGAAGGGTGGGTTTACAACCTCAGACTGATGCTAGCTTTTGCTACTGAAGCAACAATAGGACTCATTTTCTTTTTCTTTCCCCCTCTATTACATCCTTATTATGGTATCTCGTAGCCTAATTTACATATGTTTTGTATTACTGTGGCTTTGCCTTATCCTACTTATTCCACCTCCTTTCCCCCAGTTCTCTTGACAATAATGAGTCTGCTGTAGGGCAAGGATTTATTCAGACTATCAAACACGAAAGGTGTGTAGGGCAGGGAGGACTGCAGATCTCAGACTTTTTAAACTGGACACAAGAAAGGTTGATTTGGGGATTCAGTGCCACCACTGAAGAATGGTTAAATACTAAGCCCCTACCACATTGCTCCGACACTCTGGGAAAGTTTGAAACAAGAGGCAGCTCTAATGAATCGTGGTTACCTGAAGAGATTAGAGCCCTGTTTTGAGGGAAAACCAGCCAGCTCTTAAACATAAGAGCAAAAGGCTGTGTAGCAGACCTGCTTGCCGCAAGTCCTGAGAGCACTGCCACAGGCAGTGACCAACACTAAGACTCTTGAGCCTCATGTTTATGGTTTCATTACCATGAATTGACACTACCTGACAGGAAAATGTTGCAAGAACTGCGGCAGAAAGTGCAGACACAGCTCTTGCAAGCTGTGGCGAAGTTCTTGTACACGAATTACCTAGAAAAAAAATGTAAACCATCTCCTGGGGTTAGTTCATAGCATGCTTTATACATCAGCTTTTAGACATTAAGATTTTTATGCCATTTTATTCTACCAGGAGAAGAACATAGAATATTAATTGTCCACATAGTTGAGAGCCCACTTCCATTACTTACAAAGCAATAAATTCCAAAAGAGTGGCCAAGCCAGATCCAAATGCATATGTTTGGAATCTGCAGAACCTGTGCAGCTATTATGTGTTATTTAGAGAGTAAAGACTTATTTGTGTACAGAGTAAAACCCGAAGCCAGTGTTTAGCTGAGAAAGAGGAATGTATTAAAACACCCTTTTTCTTGCAAGCTCAGTTCAGTTCTGTTTGCATGTGCAAGATTAGGTCATCCCCTTCCAGCCCTCAAGTGACCCTTCTCAAACTGAGCTGGACCAGGGCCTCCGGTTCTTCCACCAGTCTCCCAGGGCAAGACAGCTTTGGGGGAGTTTTGTCAGCATTTCTTTGGCCGTGAATTGCATGCACCAACCCGAACAAAACCATTTCAGCTCTAATGGAGGAGGAACGAGGCTGGCCAAAAGGGAACAGTAGTGGAAGCAACATGAAGGGCATTAACATTTTGCAGATCATGAGAGACAGGGTGTTACGGAAAGCTTTCAGGAGGCAGGGCTGAGATACTAGAAGAGAAGTTACCCAGGAAAAGGAGTGACACGAATAGCACAAAGTGCCCTGAAAGCCTGACCACAGCATAGGGGAGGGAGGAAGGAAATGGGAGGGAAACCAGATGTTTCATCTCCCATGGAAATAGTTAGCAGTTATATGGGTACTGTACTAATGCTCCCACACCCCAAATGCAGCTGCTTTAAGTCACATGCAGCCTGATGTAAGTTTAGCCAACCCTCTCTTAGAGTTTGCCCTCAAATAGCTACGCAGGAGGAGCCTTCTTCCCAGTGAGCACCTGGCTGAAGAGGCTGCAGCAAAGCAGTCGTACCAACATAGCCATCAGCTTGTGGGTTCATCACTGTAGGTTCCTTCTGCTGGTAGAGGCAGCATTTTGGTGAGGCAGCAAATGAAGTGAACCCATGACGATACCAGGCCAGGAAGAAAGTAGCAATGAGAGAAGTAAAGAAGGCAAAATATGACACAGCTGCATCCTGGAAGGAAGCGGTAGAGGATGAGAAGGTGTGGTCTCACAGGTGGAATGTGGACATGAGCCAGCCACAGATAAGTGGGGGTTTAAGGGTTCTTAAGTGGGGGTTCTTAAATGTGGAAGATCTTCAGCACACAAAGTAGACTTGGCAAGGTGGCTCCATGCTTAGAGCAAGCTGGAAGAGACATGGAAACCTCCAGACAGCATGCTGAGGGGAAAAAACAAAAAAGAGGCGATTACATGGGGTCATAAAGCCATGAGAAGATCTCAGAGGAGATACTAAGGTAATTCTCACCTGTCCTGACCAGAAATCCCCCTCCCACAAGACAGTGCTAACTCCTTGAAACCAGAAGTGCATTTATTCTTAAACAGAACAATAAAAGAAACGTTTCTTGTTTCCTGCAGACATTAATGTTTCCCAACAATTAGCAAGACACTGAAATCTCTGAGTGTTCAACGTGGCCCTTTTCCACTCCAATCTGCTTAGGAAGGAGTTTGAAATCCCATGGCAGGTATCACACCCTCACCTCCTCCCTTTCTTAGGGGCTGAGGACCATCTTAGCATCTCAGTTTAGTGCTTTTCACAAATAACTGATGAGTACATGATGGCTATTTGCAAAACAGGAGGGGATTACCCAAGGCAGAAGGGTTGCGCAACATTCCACCCTCCACCACAGCAGTCAGCAGTGGAAACCAGAGGCCAACGGAGGAAAGGGCAAGTGCTCTGAAACTCGGGGATTCATCTCTCAACCTACATGTGACAGGACATACCGTGACCTGCTCAAAACAACCTGGAACAAGGGCAAAGCCCAGCTGGGATCATCAGTGGCGTCTTGAGGGGAGAGCAAGCAGCACAGCCCTCTCTCAGCTGTTCTGGGCCTGGAAGGAAGGGCTGGCTATGTCAGCAATCACCCCCACTTGATCATTTTCAGCAGCCAGTTCCTCTCAGCGGTGATATTGTTCTGAAAGAGCTGCAGGGACAAGAGAGGCAAAGTTATAGATTATTCCTCACAGTGCCCCTCATCCTGCCCAAAATGCACTGGATCCTGCCCAATCCAACTGTGCCTGCAGCCCCTTGCAGGACTTCCACTGCACAGGACCCTCAGCACCAAACTGGGCCAGATGAAAGGCACCCTGAAGGTGCCAGCATCTGTGCCCAAGCTGCTCTCTGAGAACAAAGCATGTCCCAACACATTCCCCTGGCACGTGCCAGCAGGAATTTCCATGGGTAACACCAGCGATAGCTACCAGACCTCTCAGCTGCTTGACTCCCAGCTTTGTCCAGTAGGTTCTCCTATGGAGAGCACCTTAGTTTGAAGGGGACGCATTTTCTACCTCCTTTTTCCGTGAGCGACCTACATTGTAATAATGTCATTGTCATGGTTGCCAGGGTAACCAAAACCTGCAATATTGACCTCTTGACATATATGGAGGGCTAAGTTCAAAGCAACGATTCCCGTGGTGGCATATCTCTGGGAAGGGAAAAGAGAGAACATCTGTTTAGGATTTCAAACTCATACTTTTACAATACCGACACCAGCAACACCTTTGCAGCTGGGACCAGTAGCTTCTTCCACACTCAATAAAGCAAAAAATATGTAAATAAAACAGGACAGGTGCATGGACAGCACTCCCAAAACTCCAACAAGGAGCATCTTATGAAAAGGTGCTGCAGAAGATGAGGGCTCATGAACATACAAGCTCTGGGTTGATAAAACATAGAGTTCCAAGGAAATCAAAAAGCTTTGAATGGAAGAAATCAGCACACTTTTTAACAAACCCACATCCATGACAGAGCCTATACAAGGTCTCTGCATCTCTGTCTTTTCCATGTGCTTCTATGTGTGTATTCCCTGCTGGCAGCCCTCGTGTGATACCTCACTTTTAATCCACGCATTAAATTCCTGTCCCTGGCCTGCGTGCTACAAAACTGCCTTCTGCTCACGTAAAGCTAACATGGCCATGTACAAAATCAAACACTGCCTTAAAAGCCTTGTGACTGAGCAGCACAGCCACCATGCTCGCAAGCAGCTGAACATGCTCTCTGGTCCCCCAAGCCTAACCGAGCACTTCGCGCTCCTCGCCTGCATTGTCCCACTTTGCACTTTCCAAACATTTTAGCAGGGAAATGTACTTTTTTTTTTTTTTTTTTTACAGCATTGCTTCAGCAGTCAGGGACTTGGCATCTAATCTCAGCCCCAGCCAAGACTCAGTGCATGACCTTGGACAAGGTTATTTTACCACACCAGGCCTTCAAGCTTCTCCTGCATGTGTTGCAGATTATAAACATCCTGGTAGTGCCTGGCAGGCTTAAAGTTAATTAAAGATTGCACAGCACCATCACAAAGATCATCAGGACCAAAGACAAAGTATCATTAGATTCATTAATGAAATAATCCTCCATCATGCAGTGAAGGGGAAATCTGCTTTCCAGAAGCAGTGGGCATAACAGCCAGCCTCAGGCCAGAGATCTGTGAGAACGGAGTGTTTTAAGGAATGCCAACCAAAATTCCTCCCATTTTACACTAGCTAATTATCAGTAATGGTCTTCAGACAGGGAAAGCACAGGAACACATATGAAAGGGCTTATATGGCACAGCTGCGCATCACTAGAGAAGCAGGTTTTCTACGGTCTAGAACTATGGGCAGAAATATAACTCTATACAGGGATTTGAATGTAAAATGGCAAGGGGCGATGGGGCAGACTGGAGTGAGAATAACACTGCAGTGCTGTGCCAGGCGGGGAAAACGTCTTCCTTTTTTGGGTAGGAGCAGGGCTCCAAACCTGAAGCACCATGCTATAGGAAAAGACTGCATTTACTAGGGTAAGGGACTAGCTAATCTAATGAAAAGGTTTTCCTTCCCCTTGCATGGCACTGAAGCAGTAAGGTATAAGGGAAGACACAGAACACTGATGCTCACCTGCCTGCTCTCTAATACGGTATCATACCTTACTTGATGCATTCAGCTGCAGCAGTTTGTACGTTGCTCCATAGGTGACATACAGGTTGAGAATACGTAGCTGAGAGACGTTCCCGTTCCACTCCCAGGGGGGCTGGTGCCAAAACCCCACCTTCGTCTGTAGGAGAAAGGCAGAGAGATACCTAAGGTATGCCCGTGCCCACCAGGCAGTGCCATGATAAAGATCCCCGCATTAGCTGTGGTCTCCTGTTCTGGCTGGGTGCTCAGAAGGACTCAGGAGAATTCAGAGGAACAAAGGATCTTCTGGTCTTTTCCACTCATTCCCATACACCTGTCTCCAATGTGGCTGACACTGGGGTCTTTCTAATTAGTGAAAAATAAGGTCTCAGGTCCATTATGCCGCTCATTAAATATTTGAAAGATACATGATTATTAGAGCTATTGAATATGTCACTACAAATAACCTGGTTTCCACCATCCCTCATTAAGGAGATCTCACCCTATTCCTTGTTTTCAGCAATACTTCCCTCAGCCAGAGGAAATCCAGGGGCTTGAATGGGACAAACACCATCAGTGTATTATTGTCGTTGCTTTCCAGAGGGTTGGGCAGACCTGATTCAGGGAAGAAGAGGCAGATGCTGGTTCTGTCACCTACATCCTTCTTGTGCTCTTTTACTGGAGCATCATTTAATCTGAGAATCAAAGTCATAAAGGCAGGATTTGTCCAGTTTCAGTATCACTTGTTCCCAACCACAGAAGCAGCTGTGTGCTGTCACATCCACAACTGGCCACGTGAGCTCACTTGAGGGCACCGACACACATTATGGCCCAACCCGGCAGCCTGGTTCCACGGTATGGGGCACCTCACACAGACACACCAATAGTTCCTCCCTTGTAATAAAAAGGCAAACCGAGGTGGCAGACAACCACTATTTTTCAGATAGGGAAGCGAGGCACAGAGAAATTAAATTATGTTCTCAAGTCAGAGTAAAAATGCGTGTAGTCCTGTAACACTGGGATTGCCTGCCACTCCACCGAGCTGGAGATGGCTATCCAGCTCCCAGGTAGAACATCTGTGAATGAGTAGTACAGATTCTGGCTCCTGCAGTGCCTGTGCTTGGCCATGAACTGCAAGAAAGTTATTTGATTACCTGAGCTGATGGATCCTAGACATTATGTTTGCCAGGCAAGAAAGTCACTTGCACATTATCACTCCTCAGTTTCTGCTTAATTGTTAAGGCTTTAGTAAGGATTCTGTACCTTATGGTAACGTGGTGAGAGTCAATCATATTCCCAAAGCGTTGGCCATGGACGGAGTAACCATTGCCGACCACAATACACCTTTGGGACCATAAGCTGGCAAAAGAATAGATTGCAAGAGATTAAATCCTTCTCTGACAAGTGTCTCCACCAGGTTAGATCAGGATTCCCTGAGGGCCTTTTTGATGTTCCCAGGTAGCTCCTGGGGTGGCATCAGAGGAGTGAAGCCCTGACTAGCAGGACTCCAGCTGCATCCTAGACAGATGGGTCTTATCTTAGTGACCATAAGGCAATGCAGTGCCATCAACATACCAGCAAAATTGTGAGGGATCTCTAGTTAGCCAGAGGACACAAGATGCTAAAGAGAGCATCAGTAACAGCAGCAGATCAGTAACTAGGAAGGTAGAGAGGAAGAATGAGAGGCCACAGAAAAATTCCTCTAATGAATTAGATGAAAGAAGAAGGGCCCAAATGAAAGCGTTTGCCAACAGCTGCCAGTCTACTTCACTTTCTGCTCTCCCTGAATGTGGGCAGGCAGAACTGAGGGAGGTATCCAACTTTCCAAACCCTGGACTGTGACACTTGGGATGGAGTTAGAGCAAGAGAAAATAGATGGGACAGGGCAATACTGAGAACAGAGATCAGGGTATGACAGAAGTTAAAGGGAGGGAGCTGCGATGTAGCAGCTTAAGTTCATCAGTACAAGAGCTGCTTGAAAGGGCATGTTTAAAAGGGAGAGAAAGAGAAACCTACTGAGAGATGAACAGTGACAGGAGTGAGAGGCAGAGAGGGCTGTGAAGTTAAGCACTAAGAGAGAGAACTTCGAGTTGCTGCAGAAACCAGGGCTGCTCCCCCAACATCCATCTCCAGCCCAGCCTCGTACCGGGCAAAGGATCCAGGCAACTCCTGCTGTGGAAGAAGCTGCAACGTGGTAAAAGCAGAGAGAACTGGAAGACAAGAAATTGAAGAGTCATCTTCAGGGAAGAAACGTGGCCCCACCACTGCCAACAGGCCAACTCTCCTTTTAATTCTGCTCTAAAGAGATAGGTTTCATCCTTTCATAAAGTGCCAGGACACTTTACATGGGAGACCCTGCTCAAACACCACTCTTGTCACATCCATCTGCCCAACCCTGTCCGAACTGTATTTCCATCTCCTCTGCAGCACTCAAGGCTGCCCCATAAGAGGGAGGCTCTCCAGCTGCACAGTGTCCATTCAAGACACGACAACGCTGAGGGAAGAGCATTGCAATACCTGAGCTCTGCAGCCTGAAAGGCAGTTTACGGAACCACAGAACTTTTTCAAGCTCTCTTCTAAAAGGTCTGTCCATGAGCGAGTATAAGGATTTGCTGGTCAGGAAAAGCTTCCAGTGAGATTCAAACCTACCAAGAGAGATTCAGAGAGGCAGCAGTTTAGGGATGTGTGGAACAGTCACAGCAGTATCAGACACAAGGACTAGGGCAGCTGAAGCAGGCTGCATAATGAAGAGCTTTGGAAAGCTTCTGAGCTACCCTGAAGTACGTCCCAGAAGTGACCCACATCTTTTAAATACAGTCCTTACTGCCATTTCTAATCCACCTTCTGAGCAGCAGTGACAGCAAAATCTCATTTCCCTTCGGTTCTGGCTTCCCAGTTCCTCTCTCTTTTTGGTCATTCCTCTTTCTGTACTCATTTGGGGAAGGCTTATTCATCCTTTCATTGTTTATCCACAGGAGGAGAGAGGGGCACAATTCCAGTTAAGTTTCCAATTTCATTTTTTCATTCATTTCATGACAAAGCTCATGACACCCATGACAAAGCCTTGCAGCACACCGATCAGTTCAACAGCACATCTTTTCCTCTCTGGTTGTCCTTCTGAGGATATTTTATGCATGCATCTGTATTGCATCATTCTGCTGGCCTGTTGACTCACTTGTAATGGTGTCAAGATACCATTGTGCAACAGTTAGCTGAACTTATCTCTACTTCCCTCCCCACATATCTGCACATAAACCCCAGGCTGCCAGTCTCCACCCATCAGAAGCCACTGAAACACTGATTCATCTCTCAACAAAATTCCCCAAACAAATGAGACATGGCTAACAAACCTTCCAAGAAAAGGCTTTCCCAACACAAAGCATGTCTGGCAAGCACCAAGATGCTTCCTGTGAAAGAAACAAGGTTCATTTCCTACTAGCCCTTCCTAAAGGCTCTCAGATTGTGGCCTGAGAATTGGTGATAGTTCAGGAAGTCTCTTAAAGAGGTCTACAAATGTAGGGTTTTGAGCTCCTGACCATGTTGTCCTGTCTCCCAGCTCCTGACCACTTCCGACCTACGAACAGCACCCTTCACCCCGCAAGAGCACATAAAGGGCTTCTTTCACACAGGAATTTAGGTGGAAACAGATCTCAGGAGAGCTAATGCCAAAGTTAGGTCAAGCTGTTCAGGACCTTGAATAGCTCGAGTTTTAGAAAATCATTGGCCTCAGGTAAGCCTCACTCATTCCTCCAGATAGAGACAGGCAACGAATAGCACCGTGGGATGTCCACAAGGCACTCTGGAAGCGACCACCAGCACCAGGGGCTCTCTGCTGCAGCCTAGCTAAGGCACCTTCAGGCTCACTGATGCTGTTTCATTCTACTACTTCTCTGTCTGCCCTGCCCTCAAGTCACTGCCAGGCAGAACACAGTCCTCCAAGTCCCCAAGGATTCACACCTTACTGGGGGAGCTGCTTCTCATCCAGGTTTTATCCTGGGAGAGCGGTTGCCTCTTCTTTCCACACTAATGAATTGTCCCTTGCCTCTAACCTAGGCCACAGTAGCACTGAGGTCAGAAAAGGGAAGGAAAGGTAACTTACTCAACGTGACTTTCACGTGAGTTCATCACAGAGTAGTACAGGCTCTGCACGCACAGACCTGCAGAAGGCAATGGAGAGGCTGTCAAGGCACAGCAGCCGCACGGCCACAGCACTACAGCTAGGACCACCCCACCGCACAGCCCACAGGACCTCTCCCCCCTGACAGCATCTCCGGAGCCCCTGCAGCATCAGACCTGCAGACGAGCAGACCCTGTTCCAGAGTCTGGAGCCTCCAAGTGGCTGTATTTGAGTTAGCCCCTTGCTAGACAAAATTAACGAGGCCTTACAGTGATGAACCCCAGTAAATGCAGCACCCTTTTTCTCAGCAGCTAAGGACACTCACTTGCAAGCTCAAGCCTCACAGCGCTCCAGCAATCGCTTCCATCGATCTGTAAAATGACATGGTGACAGTGCAGAGAGGGGAAGGGATTGACCATGGCACTCCCTGAGCCAGTCAAGCCCTCCGCCCCCCAGCACGCTCCCCATGTGGCTGGCCTGGCCCCAAAGCCTGGCTCCCCTTCCCTGGCACCCGCAGCCCTCCTAGCCGTGCCCACTGCTGGGGTGAGCTGTGGAGTCCTACATCGACAGCATGGGCTCCCTCACTCCTGTCTCCCCATAGCTGTCAGCTGGCTGCTCCTAGGGATGTCACAGGGGACCATGAGGGCCTTCAAACAGTCCCTGTTGCACAAAGTGCGACGTTATCCCACAGACAGGCAGTAGGATGCAGCTGCAACCCACACCATGGTGCTTGGGTACAAAGCCCAGAGGACAAAAGCCTGTGCTGAGGACAGCAAAGGCTCACAGCAATAAGAAGAAATGTACATGCAGGAGAAATCCTCTAGTCCTGACCAGGGCTGCTTCCCAGGCTGAAACCAAGAGGTTCATGCCGGAGAAAAGATTAGCCAAAAGCAGTTCCGTAACACGACTGGTAACTTGTCTGAGCGCCTCTTCACCTTGAGCAAGGCGCTGAGCTGATTCAGAGCATGAGCTCAGCTCACCCTGAGTGCCCTGCTCCACACGGGTGACTTTGGGACTGCAGATGCAGAAGGGAAAAAGTCCTCCATCATTTGCATCCATCTAACGAAAATGACAGTGATCACATCTTGGTCATTAAGCAGCAGTGATTTTTTTCTGTGACAAACAACCAGCCTTTCAATGACAGTATGAAATTAGACTTGGGTTTCTTTCTCTTGGAGGGAGATCACACACAGTTGCATACGCTCATCCAGGCACTGTACCAGTGGGTCTCTCCTACACGCACCGCAGAGAGGCTTTCATCAGCCCATTACTTTTGGGCTGCTACACACATACACACAACACAGGCAAACACCCACCTCTGGACCCTAATCCTGCAAAGATCGCAGCGGTATTTATCAGAGGGTGACTGCTAGACCTCCCACACACAGAGAGGAATTTAATTTGTGTATCACAGAAGCACATTAACCCTGCTCTAGCCTCCCACAGCCCTGTGCGCACATATCACACAGGATGCAGGCCTTGCACGGGTATTTGCAAATATTTTGAAATAAGTTATTCCTCATTTGCCCTTGCTGCAGAGGCAGCATATTGGGTGGGCATAGGGGAAAATTCACTTTACAATTGTGCAAAACAACAAAAAGATCTTTACACTTTGGGAAAACAAGTCACCTTTTAGACGCTTTTCTACTCTCCACACCCCCAAAGACATCTGAGATGACTTGATTTTCTAAAAATACACCCAAAACAAGCACAGTTAAAGCCTCTCTGGAGAAGTCCAGCTTTACTAGTGACAAATGCTAGTGCAAGGCCTGTGTACAGGAGAGCTGCACACAGTGGGGCCATTTGCAGGACGGGGCTCAGCGTTTGGGAAACACAACTGCTGGAGCAATACGCAGCTAAAGGGGGGGCCTGTGCTCCTGTTGCTGATGCCCATGTGTTGGGAGCACATATAAGTCCCCCCCCATCTCAGTCCGTGGAGACACCTAGGGCTGCGTGTGTCTGATTTATGGAAACACGTCTCCTTCCTCCCGTCTTCTGTCACGTCCCATTTTTGGGGTCTCTCCAGTGAAGACATCAGTGGCCAGGAGGGTCCCTTCCTTCTGTTGAGCCCCAGCCCAGCAGGGCAGTAGGGCATGGGGACACAGCAGTGAGGGCTGGCTGGGAGAGAGCAGGGCTCAGCATGCAGTGAGGTTTCCTTACCCGCACAGAGCCAGATCACCAGCTTTTTCCACTGGAAGAAGGCAAAGAAGAGTCTCCCTGCTACGGATCTGGCATTCATGCTTTCTCCATACTCATCCTGCAAAACAGTGAAGATGACACCAGTCAAAACCAGGGCTGATAAGCTTTCACCTGGCACTTTTGCAGACAGGCAGGCTGCATGTCCGTCCCACAAGCCTAGACTTCCCGATGCCATGCCTCCGTCCCTACAGTGCTGGTCCCCCCACGCTCTGTCTGCTGACCCACAAGACTCCCCGTGCACAGAGAGTGGCTTCAAGCCCTTCTCTCACGTAGGCAGGTCCCACCCACACCCTGAGCCCCAGAAGCAGGCTCTGAATCGGGAACAGCGATCAGGACCAGTGTAGCTCATCACACCACCTGCACAGGACCCGTGGTCGCATCTAGCATATCCACTAAGCACCGGAGGCACCTAACCGCTTTCCCAGCAACGTTTCCTTCTCACAGCCCCACAGTTTGTTCCTCCAACAAGGGAAAAGAGAGCCTGCAAAGTGCTGCTTTGACTGCCAAGCAATAAAGTTCTGTGATCAATCCTCGTAAGCCACGGAGTTTGTAGTGTTTAGGTGTCTGAGTTTGACTGACAGCCTTAATTATATAGGGACAGCATCACAGCTCAAAGAGACGATTGCTCTTCAGGCTGGTGAAAAACAAGAATAATATGCTCCTCTCTTAGAGGGATGGTGCAGAAAGTGAGAGCTCAGCTTACCCATCTGATGGTGATCATCTAATTATCCTCAATGAGCTAGATACAAATCCCAGCTCAGCGAGGGGAAGCGCTCCGCGATGCTCTCAGTCCACCCTCTTCCCCCTACACCCTGGGCCTGGAAAAAGACCCTCGCAAGGCTGATTAATCCATCCAAGCAGATCCTTCTGCTCACTGCCACCCAGCTGGAGCACGGCTGCCCTCTGAAACCCAAGGCTGGCAGCTGCTGCTTCCCTTGGCCATGCCACGGAGCTCCAGTGACCCCCAAGCTGTGGGCAGCACCCGCAGTGCATCAGGGCTGGCCTTAAATGGGAAGCCCTGGTAGCCTGGTGTGCTTTGGGAAGGCAGAGTGTTTTTATGGATGGATAGACATACATACATGCTTTAGAGGAAAGGTACTGGGAGCATTTCCCAGAAAGACCTTAAGACAGGGGAGTAGAAAGAGCTAGGTCATCTCTTCTGGCTTCAGACCTGCTGTGGGCATGGGAGTGAGTTGAGTGGGTGCCCTTCGCAGGCTGCTTCCTTTGCTCAAAAATACAAGGAAAGGGTTCTCTTACTGCTTTTCCTGCAGGAAAGCCTTGTGGACTCACACTGTGCTTTTGCTTAGAAACAGGGTCTCCCTTTCTCCTCCTCTATCAAATTCTGCAGTCAAAACTAGATGCAATGCTTTCAGTCTCTAACTAGACTTAGGGAGAAAATCTTCGGGTCTGAGCAGCAATTTTGTACTTGCAACTTCCCATCCCTCTCATCTGTCCCTGGAGTTAATACCAGTCTGGCACATATAGGAGTTTCTCGCTGTTTTCTGCTGCTGTGCTTTCCCCAGGGGCAGCTAAAGCCAAGGGAGGGAGAGCAGGTACAAGGAGTCCCATAATAAAATACAGCAACCACAGGGGATTAAGTTAACATTTTGCTCTTAAGCGAAGGAAAGAGGCAGAGCCAAGGCAGGTAGAAGATCCTGTTTCCTTCTTATTCTCAAGATACGATCATCTGAAACCAAGCCATTCCATCTGTCCTGCACCCAGACCGGAGCAGGAGGTGGAGGACAAGCAGTTTGAGAGAAGATCTCTTGTTGCTTGACAGAAATACAACTGGGTTTCTTCACGCAGCCGAGGCTTTCACCAGCACCCCCTCCTTGCATGGAGCGAAATAGTCCCAAAAGCCTGCGTGCATATATGCGCTCGTTGATATAAAATGCATCCTGGCTGCCAAAGGGCTTCATTTGCCCATTTCTACTTCTCTCAAGCCTTTTAGGATTCTTTTCACAGAGGCTGCTTCTTTTTCTGTGTGATTTTTTTTTCCCTCCCTTCCATTTTAATTAAAGTATTTGTCTCCACAGCAGGAAATGTAAACTATGCAGCAGGCAATCTTGCTACATATTTTAAAAGAGGAAAAATTATTTAGCAAAGCTATTATCTTCAGATACGCACAGAAGCAATCACTAGCCCTGTTCCTGGAAGCCAGAAAAATCAAAGGAAAAAGGGAAAAGAGGGATGCTACTCCTTTAAAAACTAGAAAAAAAATGATGAGCAAGTTTTTAATTCTGTGCCTAGAAATGAAGGGTCAGATTTTTGGCAAAGAAAAAGCCATTCCTCCTAGAAAAATGCAGGGGCTTTTCCCTAAGAAACTGCAAGAGCTGAGGAGTAGCTGAATTCTTTGAAAATCTGCTGCTCGGTGTTATCCCCGAAGAAGGGCTGGCTGCTGAGCACTACGAAAACCTCGCTTTGTCTAAGTCTGATTGAGAGCCGAGTGCTGCTGAAGATGTGGGGGGGGTTGTGTGAGCTGACTATAGCCTGGGTTTGGAAATCAGCCCTTCGTGCCTGTGCCGTGCGCTGTTCTTGGCTGCACAGGCGATCTGAAGGGGAAGGAGCCAATTTACTGCTCCGTGCCTCAGTTTCCCCACTTGCGAAATGGAGATTATCACAGTTCAGGCTACAAACCTAAAATCATTGGCATAGAGCAGCTACGATGAGTCACTGCAGCAGACCAAGAATAACACAAAAATACCTAAAGAGATGAGGCACTCTCCATTCTTCAGACAGCAATTGATTAGTTGAGCTATACTGTGATTTTTGTCCATCAGCGATTGCAAACTTGAAAAAAAAAAGGCCTAGAAAATGAGTGCATTCTTGCTGATTCTCTCTCCCTCTTCCCACACCACTCCCAGCCTCTGCCTCCCCTGCTCCAGAAAAAAAAAATAAATTAAAAATCAACTTCTCTAAATATTGTTTCTCTCACATCAGCCCAGCAGGAGAGGCAGAAATCAAATTATAACCACTGAAATAACCATCAGCGCTTAGTGCCAGGAGGGTGGGTGGAGACACTGGAACATTTTGCTTTAGGTTTCAAAAAAAAAAAAAAAAAAATCTATCTTTATTAAAATAAACAAGTGCAAAAGAAGAAAGAGAAAGAAAATCAATCAGCTGCATTTACAAGAAGGAGATATCAAGCAAAGAGTGCTCCATCCAGAGAGACGGATGAGAGCTGCAGGTACCAGCCCCTCTCTGTCCTTCTCTCTTGGAAGAGGTTTTTCTCCCCCTCCTCTCCTGGATATATGTCTTGTTGCTTATGGAAAAGTCCTAGAGAGAAGTTTTCCCAAAGGGTACAACAGGAGGAGGAAAAGCAGAGCCATCCACCTTGTGTCCACCCGATAATTCAAGACATCCTCTGTGAAGGGGATGACACTGCTTTTGGTACCTACAGGATCTGGCAATAATTTGGGCAGAACGTGCTGGGTTTATACCTCTTGAATTCTTTGTAGATAAGAACAGGTCAATACCAGGATTGTCACATCCAGATATTTTCACAGAGCTTCTCTCTTGCAGGGATTATTTCAGGAAAAAGCATGTGCTGTATGGAAATGCTGTTGCAGCCTTTCTGTTCATCTCCACGGCTCTCCCTGGGTTTTGGCTAGAGGATCGGTAGCTTCAGGAACCAGCAAACTAACAAATTTGCTCGCTCTCTTCCAAAACCTAGCTGCCAGCCAGCAGGATATTATCATGCAAGACCTGCACCAGGGCTTGATTCCGACTGGTGCGTGTTTAAAGACCATCCCTCTGCCTGCGTGAGCTCAGGGGGTGAAGCCGGGCGACGTGGCAGCGGTGGGGTGTGAGCGAGCCCGGGCAGGGGCAGCTTTCTGCCATGCACCCAGGTGGGTGCATTTGGGGCACACTGACTGCACTCGGTGCTACTGCCTGAATTAGCCCCAGACCGACCTGGCTGGCTGCCTGGCTAAGCACAGCCGGACTTTTGGGGAAGGTTTGTTTGGGCCTATGCAGAGAGGGGGAATGGTCTCAGGCATGCCAAGACCAGGCCCCCCACCACGTACAGCTGTGAGGAACCACTGCGCAAAGGATCCACCATGCATTTTGGAAGACGCTCGCTCAAGAACACATGCTCAGGCCCACGTTGCGGCACTATGTGTACTTGTGTCTCCTCTGGCCCCAAGGAGATGGGGCGATCCCGCAGCGGCAGCCAGCAGCTCGGACGCAAGGCTTCGCCCTAGTTGGGGACAGCACAGCACTGGGCATCGCCATCCCCCAAACCTCCTTCCACACCTTGTCCCTGGAAAGCCACTGCACCTGCAGCAGCTTCGCCTCCACGGAGGGGTTAAAAATCCAGTTGAGTTGCAGAGGAGGCTCAGGCGGTTTTGCGCTCCTGCAGTGCCATCATGTGCTTTAGGTACGCACTGCAAAGACACTCCTGGCTGACAAAACTTGCAGGGGCCAAGGAGGCAGAGGAAGTGGCGAGCAAAACCTCAGTGTCCCTGGAGGTGACACATCCCAGCTCCCGGCACTGACCACCCAGGAGCGGGAAGTCCTGCAGCCACCACCGCCACATGCACATCATGAGGCAGTCGCAGGGCAGCCCTGTGCCGTGATGCTCTCTGGGCGACCAAATGTTTCGGCACTCTTGACATCCTTCAGCACAGGATTGAAATTAGCCCCATATCCTACAGGGCTGTTGAAGGCTACGGAGATCTCAGAGGGGAATAGCAAAAGATCCCCCAGCAAAGGAGACATGGAGTGGAAAATGGGGATTTTGCCTTCTATTTCGCCCGGAAAATTCCCCATCCTGGAGATTTCCCCGCAGGCCCTTCTTGCTGCTTAATAAACCCTGCTCCAGCTGTGGCAGGTCCTCAGCTCCTGTCAGTGGGCGCTGTGCCACGTTGTTAAGCGAATCCATGGGAGAGAGCGCTCATTAACAATGCCGGCAAACGGCATCATGATGCCTTGACAGCACCTACGGCGAGAGCTGCGAAGTGCCCCGATCAGTGATGGCAGCAGCGACTGGCAAGCACAACATGGTCTCCAGCCACCTCGGGGGACCTAGGAAGGGGACCAGCAGCGGAGCTGGGGACAAAGGAGCCCTGCACCGTGCACAGCATGGGGAGGGCAGGGCGCATGGCTGGCAGCACCTGGGGCCGTCACCGCGTTCCCTTTGCTTGCTGCTGTCTGGCTCCCTGGTGGGAAAAGGCACCTTGGGATGCTGCAGCCATGTCCCTCAGGAGCCAGACCCGTTTGCATCTCCTCTCCGTCAGCGTGGGACCTGCACCTCCACAGGGCTATCACTGTCGTTGCACAGCCTGTTGCCCCTTCCCGTTCCCCTAGTCCCCTCCAAGGCACGGCTCCAAATGAAACCCTCCTTCAGTCCTCGTTTTCTCCCATTGCTCCGATGCCAGCTTTCCAGCCCAAAGCTTTGGCAATTCATCCTGCCCTCCGCAGCTCCGGCCTTTCTTCCCCCTGAGCCTCAGACAAGCAGCAAGATATGCAAGCAAGTCCTGGAGCCTAACCAAGCCCGAACCTATTCTGCAAGGAAAAGATGAGCTATTGCATGGGAAAAATGAGTGATTGCAAGGGAAAAATGAGCTAATGCAAGAAAACCCCAACCATTTGGAGCAGAAGCCCTGCAGGGCAGGTAGAAGAGGATGGATTCACATGCACTGTCAGGCTCAGGGAGAGACGATGGCTCTCACAGCCCTGGGGTATGCACGCGCTTTCCCACATCTCCCCGGTTTGTGGTCCAGCCTGCCACGAGCAGAGGGGAAGATGTGCACTTCACGAGGCCGCCGTTTCCCCTCCGGCAGCCCCTGTTCTGGAGCTGGAGCCCAAAGCCCTCGCAGCTCTCCCCGA
The DNA here is from genome assembly GCA_009819775.1 of Phoenicopterus ruber ruber. Classification (NCBI taxonomy): domain Eukaryota; kingdom Metazoa; phylum Chordata; class Aves; order Phoenicopteriformes; family Phoenicopteridae; genus Phoenicopterus; species Phoenicopterus ruber. The sequence goes on from CM020234.1 coordinate 8,907,248, forward strand.
CTGCCTGCCCGCACCACATCCTGGGGCAGAGACTGTCCCAGCGAGCACAAAGCCCCCGGGGAGAACAGACCAGGAGGAAACGGCTGGAGAGCAAGGAGAGGAAAAGCCTTTCAGGGCTTGTTCTGCTCGTGCCTCACAGAGGAGGCTGCAGCCGGGTCCAGCCCTGCACGCTCGAGGCTGAAAAGCAGATGCTGTGAGCAGCACTGCTGCGGGGACAGACACGGGGGCAGCACGGGACACTCCTGGCTTCACGGCCCGCGTTTCTGGCTCTGGCACTCACCAAGAAAATAAAAACAAAACAAATAAAGTAAAAAATTTAAAAAGCACCAGAGGAGAGGGAAGCGGAGCAGACTGATGGCAGCTGGGGTGCACAGCGCAGGGCACACCGCCGGCGAGCCGCACCGGGGCTCCAGGTTGTGACACTAACTGCTAAAATAGCCATGGCCTGAATTAGCTTTTCTGGGGTGAAAAGGAGGAAAATAAGGCCAAGTGCTAGGTGAGGGCAGGCAGGAGCACAGGGGCTGCTCACAGGCCCCTGCTTTTCCCTCCTGCCCTCGGCCCGGGCAGCCGTGCAGAAGGGGACCCCCGCCAAACCCGCCTGCCCCGTCCCCCCCGCCCCGCCGCCGAGGCCTCCCCGGCGCTGCCGGCTCTGCCCGGCGGTTCCCGCCTTCGCCCTCCCCTGCGGCCGCGCGCAGGGAGGGGGTTGCCTTCCAGTCCCCGCTGCAGGCCGGCCAGCAGCAGCGTTAACCCTTCGGGGTCTGAAGGGGACCTTGTTCTTCCTCGCCAGCCAGCTCGCGTCCAGGTGGCCTTAGTCACGGTGGCCTTTCTGTCCCCAGAGCAACAGCCCCCCCCGGCCTGTCACAGCTGTGAGGCACCGAGCACCCAGCCGCCCCCACAAGCCCGGCAGCCATTTTTAGCCCCACACGATGCAGGCCCGTCCCCATTTCCCTGCCCTCATCGGGCACTGCAGACCACGGGGTGATGAGCCGGGACCACGGCCGTGGTTTGAATCCCAGCCCTGCCCCAGCTCCCGGCCATCCTCACCCCGAGCTGGCAGCACCTACCTCTGCCATGGGCCCCCCGCGCGCTGCCCAGGCTTGGGGCGAAATCCCCAGAGCAGATGAAACTGGGCCGCAGGAGGGTGGCTGGGGGGAGTTGTTTTCCTGGGAAGCTGCTTTTTCGGGCTGTGTACCTGCCGCAGCCCCAGCGAGGGGTTCCCTGGAAAGGGGAGGGTGAAGGGGAGAGTCGCCGCCCCACCACAACGCCCGGCGGAGAAGCAGAGGGCTGAGGTGGGGTGGCAGGGGACAGTGTTCCGTGGAGAAACTTAGCCAAAAACCTTCCTCTGTCAAAGCTTTTTTTGCAGAAATTTTGACTTTTTAATCCAACTAACAAGTAACCAAACTATTTCAGCTGAAAGTGTTATAATTAGCTCTAGCGATGCTCCCACCTCAGCGCTTCTTATATTCCTGGTTCCCTCTCACACCACAGCTCTCTAGCTGGGCTGCCTTCACTGAGATATGTGGCTTTGGCTGGCCATGTTCAGTTAGTACTTCTTAATGAAAAAAAAAAGATATTTGGGAGAAAGTAGGTTCTTTGCAATCAAATAGTAAAACAAAGGATCTGCCCCAACCAGAGGAAATTTCTACTCAGAGGAAATTTATGCCAGCGTAAATGGATGAAAAAAGTTATTAGAGTAGAATTACAATATTTAACATTCATTTTATAGCAGTCTCAGTGACAGCAAAAACATAAGCAAAATTAGGCGTGTTCATACATTTTGATTTCTTTCCCCTTTGCGTTTCCTTACCTTTCCTAGCCTGCTCCATCTGGAGGAAGGTTTCCAGCCAGGCATGCCTGGCAAGGAGGCAAGGGCAGAGGGACGCCCTCAGACCAGTGTCCAGGGCTGATTTTGGGTAACAAGAGAGAAAGAAAAGCAGGATCTATTTAACCTCACGTTCTTTGTTAAAGCTTTATAGAAAAGCACTGTGGTAGAGAGGACTCTGCCACTGTCCGTCCCACGGACACCCTTAACATGTGCCTTTTCAATCACTGCGAGCCAAAAACTTCCTACAGCCAACTATTCTCTCAGTCCCTTCTCTACTTAAGCATATGTTTAATTTGAAATCACGTTGACAACAGTAGGATGCAAGCAGCTTTGCTTAGATGCTCTCCTGATGTGGGTGTCTAGCTACCGATCATCCCTATCCCTTTTCCTTCCCCCACTTTGAGTCACACTTCCCAATTTTTTTGCTGGCGGTGGTGTCTATTTTAATAGATGGGAAAGAGATGCCTCTTCAAACTTACTGTGCTGCAATCAGCTACCACCTAGCTAGGAGCTGCTGGATTGCTGCTTTCTAATTACTCCTTACATATACCCAAAAAACCTGCAGCCGGTGGCACAGTGGGAAGAGGCTGGTTTTCAGGTTCTCCCCACGCCTGGAAAGGCAGCAGGCAGCCCCGCGTCTGCTCAGCATCCGCTACTCCCGCAAGGGCCAAGCTTGTTGCAGTGTTTCGGCCCAGAGGCAGAGAAAAAACAGCTTTGATTAGAGATAAGCAGGATGCTTTCCATTCAGAACTTCCAAAGAGGTATTAGACAGGATCAATGGAGCAAACTTCTCTTTAAACACCATCTGCAGAAGACAGAGATCCAGAGTTAACAGGGAAATGAGCTGTCTGACACAAAACTACTGTCCTTTGATTTCATCTTATCCCTGTGCCAAAGCAACCAGCCCTTAGGAGCACGATGTGCTATGGTGCGTACGGAAACATCCTTCTGCGGTTCGGAGACTTTGCACAGGAGCTGGGGGAAAGGAACCCTGGTTTTCCCTAGAGCAGACCCACGCCAGCGGGGACAGGGGGAGATCTGAAGCGGCAGTTTGCCATCCCGTGCCAGTTCCTGGCGGTGATGGGCACTGCTCCTAATTGCACTGACCCCTCTTGAAAGCGGGTTAAGCCCTTCCTGTACAAGTGGGAGCTTTTGTTTCGCATATTGACACAGGATGTCTGCAGGATGGCTAAAACAAATCACCAGAGCAGACAGAGCTTGAGGGCTCTGCCAGGTATCTCCTAGTAAATTGAGCTAAGGTGCTGCATGACCCTCGCTATCTGCTGGACGCTGCCATCCCTCCACAACCGGCCGATCCCACCGCGGACGTCTGCTGGAGCCCTCGCTCCTCACACACTGCCAGGAGAGGCAGAGGAGGAAGCACGAAGGCACCGCATGCGAGCTGCCAGCCACCCACTTACGTCTGCCAAACTTCCCAGCGCGCTCCCCCAGCCCAGATGAATAGTGTAGGCTTGGTCACGCCACTGAGGAGCGTCACCGCTTCAAATCATGAGACCGACTTAAAAATAATAAATGATGGTAAGTGAAAAATGCTCGCTTCCTCTTCATTTCCCCAGGGTTTAGGAGGGTTTCGCAAGCCTTTAGAACTCCAGTTTTCAAGTTTTTCTGTGGTGGCTAAAAGTTTGTATTTGCTTTAGTGAAACCTTATGACTCTCTTGTAACTAAAAGGTCCCAAGAACAGGACTTAGAAGTTAATCAAACAAAAAACCCCAAATATCACTGTATTTGCAATAAAGCCCACCAGAACAGCCTACAGTAAAAGGAGCTCTTTGGTCAGGTAGTTTGCTTGCCTGTGTATTCACAGGATTTACAGAGGTGCAAGAGGAATGGATATAAATTGACATGGGAACAGAGATGTGTTTTTTAAGTTCTGTAAGTAATTCATATAACCTCAGCAGAGAGTCTTGCTTTCTGTGCCATCCCCTTTCCGCTGCAGCTGCATCAGCTGAATCGGTGGCTGCCCCCAGCAGCACCTTACGCATTTGCAAACAGACTGTAACACAGGTAAGGACTGGCCTCCCTCCACGCTCCCAGCTGTAGGTACCCGAGGCAGAAGGTGCCCGTGGGCACACGCAGGCTGACAGGCCCTGTGAAATCAGACTGTCCACTGCAGACTTACCAGTTCTGGTCTCCATTAGCCCAGGCATCTCTATGCCGCTCCCTGTTTTGTGAGCCAAACATGTCCAAGGGATGGGAGGTGAAGAGAGAATGATTTTTCACTGTCTTTTTAATGCGAGAACTGGGAACATCGAGTTAAATTAGTAGGTGATATGCTGAAAACAAAGTAAGATATACAGCTTCACACAGGAGAACTATGGGACTATTTGAGTGAACCGTTTGTGGATGCTCAAAGTTTGCATAACTCTATAAAATGACTCGGCAAGCTGGTGGAAGAAAATTCCAGTCGGAACTAGAAACCACAAAGATCTCCCTGGGCTGCAGATTGCTGGAGGCTGCTAGAGAAACAGCGCTATATGATTGACCTATTCCTATACATTTCCCAATGCACACACTGTTGGTCACTGCTGGAGACAGAGTACTTGGCTGGATGCACTTGTACTCTGACCTAGCCTGGTCATTCTTTTTCCTTATTTATCCCAGTGTATCGGCTCTTGAGGGAGGGAAGATCTGTGCCTTTGAGAAGCTGTTTTCCTGTTTTCTGAAAAAAAGCCTCCTCTGGAGGCTGAGTCTCATCAGGAATCAGTGGTGGGACACTAGGATGGCAAGTCAAGGGGCCAGTGACAGTCTGAGCAGGAATATCCCCAAAACAACTCGCAGGGCTGTATTAATAGAAACCACTGTCAGGTAGCTTGGGTGGAAAAACACATTCCTGTTATCGGTTCCAAAGGCTCAGCCTGGCAAAGAGTGTGACTGCAGATTGTGAGTGTCTGTTTCCTTTTCTTTGTTTCCTTGTTGTCTTTTTTAAACAATCTGCCAATTCATCATTAAGAAATTAAATATTTTATAGCTGCTGTGATGCTGATGACAGGTGCCAGATTGATTGGTTCTGGCAGAGGAAATTTGCTGCTCATTTCTTCCCTTTGCAGCAATAAGTTATGTGCACAGGGGTAGAAGGAGGGAAGAGCTGAAGTCTCCAAGCTGTCCAGATCTGACCCAATAAAGAGTTTAAAAATAGGTACAATCTGGAAACGTTTTGGTGCCAACAACAACAACAACAAAAAAAGCCCAGCTAGAGTGGCTGCATTTGCTAGGCCTTTACGCAGCGGGTGGGAGAGTCCTTGGCACGGCTAGCAGAGACGTCAAGGTTGCCCTGACGTACAGGACCCCCAGGACAGAGCTGTTTCAAACCAGGCACCGTGCTCCGGTAGGAATAATCATGTAATTGAGCCACTAGCAGCAGAGCCAGAGACCTTGATCGCTTGTTCTGGCCTCTGCCACTGACTTCCCATACAGCCCTGAGTCACTCATTTCATCTCTCTCCTGGGGAAGTTAATACACCTCTCTTTTCGAGCCTTGCCTATTTCAGACAGTTTTTGATTACAAATGAGTTTATCTGTACAGTACCTGGCACACCGGGGAGGCATTAGCCAGTGTGGCCCAGCAGACCTCCCCTTCCCACATGCAACCTGCCTGCTCTCCCCGTAGCCCATCCTGAACGGAGCCCGTCTCATGGCTTGGGAGAAAGGGGACTTGGGAAGTCTGTGCCCATCTTTAATCGCCTCCGCCTCCTCCTTCTCCACTGCTTCCCATAAGCCAAGTTCCCCTGGGGCAACCTGGTTTATGCAGCTCTCGGCTGAGGAGACAGAGGAGACACGTTCCCAGAGATGACACTAACAAGATTTACTACGTGACTAAGGCTTGCAATCGGTGGTGATAACTAGAGAATTACCCTGATAAATATTTGATATGATTTGGAGAGTAATAATAGATTTTTCTTGCCCACGATTTCCATCAGGAAGAAGCAAGGGGAAAGAGCTGCTGAAAAGGGGAATGTAATTGTGGCATCCGTCTTTCTGGCTGAGGTTACCTGTCCTTCGCAATAGATCAGTGGGGAATAGGGCAGGCGGGACGTGGAGGGGCAGAAGGTGACAGGGCATCCTTCAGCCCCACCGCATTCAGGATCTGCTGGCAGGTCTGCGGCTCTGGGAGGATTGAGTGTGTGACTCTGTGTGTGCGTGTGTGTGTGTGTGTGACAAGCCAAACTGAAAGATGGAGAGGGAAAAAGAAAGGGGGGGCAGAGAAAGAAAATAGGATGGAAAGATCCAGGACAGCAATGGAAAAAGGGCTGGGCTGCTGATGGGGACAGAGGGCTGGGATGCAAAGGGAGATTTCTCGGTGCTGTTGGATGTGAAAGGACATGAGGGTTGGCTGCTGCTGCAAAGGCAGAGTGTCCTTTCATAAACCATCCCAGAGCGCATGTCCGCAGGCAGGTGTAAGCAGTCTGCCTCTAAGTCCACCGAGCCCCCGGCCAGCCTTGCACTAGCCACCGCCAGGCCAGAGGAAGGATTTGTGCCTGTGTTAATTGCCCCTGCTCCCAGACCGCAGGGGAACCTGACCGCCTGTAAGCTGCACCTTTTCTTTAATGACAGTGCCCCAACACCACCAAATCCCAATAGGACTTCAACTCATCCACGCTAAGATGTTTTGTTAACACGTAGCTCAGAGCTGCAACCATCTCCGTCATAGAAGGTCAGAGCAGCCAGTGATAAACAGCACGGCCTTGAAGAGTGTGAAAGCCAATCTTCCCCTTCTCCCACTGGCACAGGACAGTCTCAGAGACCCCGCAGTTTTTGCTGTCATTTGGTATCACGGGCAGCAGGACCACAGTGCCGTCCCGGTATCACAGGTCTCCCAGCACACCCCCAGCAATGGCCAATAACTGGCACGTAAGGGTTCAGTTTCTGTCTCGCTGCATCCACCACAAAACTGTGTTTAAGACCGTAGGCAAGTTTTCTTTTCTTAGAGATCACATTCCCTCAGACTGTCATTCCCACAAGAGGATGACCCCGCCAGGACTCTTCAGCTAAGGATCTGGGCTACCCAACGCAGCAGTCCCCCTTTCCCGGCTCTGCCACCAACCTGCTGTGACACAGAAAGCAAGTCACTTCATCCCGCCATGCCTTCATTTTCGTTCCAGTGCTTCCTTTGCCTGATGTAGCTGTCCCCTTTGGAGCAGAGGTTTGACAGTGCCTAGCACAGTGGTGCCTGGATCTTCAGTTTCCAACAGGATATAAATCGATGAGTCCCGATTTCCAGAGAAGCTGTCACTGGTGGAAGCAGCAGAAGCTATCTGCCTCTGAAACAGTGGGCCTCCTTTCACTTTGGTGCCCAATTCGAGGCCTCTGACAGTAAGTGTTCACCTCGTTCTTTATTCCTGTCCTTATTTTGCACTCAAGTCATTACTCAGGCTGCATTCAGTGGCATCAGCTAAAGAAGATTTTAAGATAATGCAGGGAAAGCAAGTGAGAACAAAGATCACAGCAAGGAAAGTGGTAGTTTGGCATGTTCACATAACAGCTACTCCGTCAGGTGGAACATGACAGTTATTGTAGGAATCTCTTCATAAACCCTAATACACACTCAATTATATACTCTTAAGATTCCCTTTTTGTTCCGTGTCATTCATCTAAAGAAGTGTCAGATGGAGAAAGGCAATAATCCACAGAGACACCAATTCATTTCATCCACATACTCAGGGATAGTTATTAATAGCAGAGCTGCTGGTTAATTGCACGTGTCCTGTTACAGGAGATCAATCACATATAGAAGAGCTCGAAAACAACTTAGTGTCATTTTACACAGAACTGTTTAGTCAGGGCTACACTTGTGTCCTTGCTGGACTCGTACAACCTTTTGTGAGGGTTAAGATTTGCTGTGGTTGAACTGCCCTAGAAGCATTGCTTCCCCCCCCGAGTTTACAGGTAACTCTGGTCTGTCTGCACAAGGCCATGTTGTACTTTTTGGTTGTAGTGTAGACACAATCTGAGGGGCCAGGACTTGCAATATTGATATGCACAGCCTTGGTGTCTTCCGTATTAAAAGATAACAGGAAGAAAAAGCCAAAGGGCTTTTCCTCTGCAAGAGGTTGCGGACAACATGGTTGTCTCTTCTGCAAGGCAGCAGCAGGAGGAGGAAAGGGAATGTGCAGCACATACATAACAAACAAAACTAACCACTCTGCTATTGATAAATCACCCATCTTTTATTTAGGATCACATGAAGTTCCTAGGCAGGGATAGGGATCTTGTTGCATGAGATGCTGCACACTCATACAAATAAGACTTCAGGCTCTTCTAAATCTTTTTTTTTTTTTTTTAAATATAAATAATAATAACTCCACAATGAAATCAGATGTGAAAAAGTGGATGAGAGGAGCCCCATCAAAGACAAACTCCATTTCCACCTCTCATCTGTGTTGCCAAATCTCAGTCCAGTTTCTATCACTTCCAGCTCCCAACAATCTTCATGGGCTCTTGAAATGAAAAACAACAACTTCCATCATCACATCGTAAAGGTTAATCTCCCCTTCAAGCAATCATCTTCATAAGAATGACGAGTTTAATTTTAAGGGGTAGGTCCTAGACAATAAAAGCTACAACTTACACTGCTAGGCTGAAGACAGATTCAGACAAACAAGGCTCTGTCTCCAGTGATGGATTCATTCAAATCCAGAGACCTGGAGTCAAAAGAAAAATTCGATAAAGCCTTCTTGATTTTTTGCTTTTCTGCCCATTAAGGTGTTCCCAGATGCCTTAATTAGATATTGTTATTAACAAGAACGTACCACACAAATTAAACATACCCCATGCTTCATCTCATTTGGCCAGTAAGGTAATTTTACCCAACTGTGTTCTCCAGAGGGCAGAGGATCTGCTTTATCTATTCTCCTCATCTCTGAAGTAGCTCCAGATCTGGGCCCCAGTTCTGCTGTGCATTTGAGCATGAGCCTTGCTCTAAATCTGCGGGGTGGTGAGATAGGCGTTTCGCTGAGTTCAGACAGTTAGCAAAGACTTTCATGTCTCATTCTGAAACAAAGACATCCAAAACTCACATGGAAAATTTTGCTGCTAGGACCCTGGACTAAATAATTTTCTTCTTTTTTCTGAGCCGTACACCTGCAACCTGGTTTTGCAATACTGATGCAATTCTTATCCTGACACAGAGTGAGATGTATACAGGCTCTGAAATGCAAATGTAATTTAGCTTTTGTCTTCACTTCATGGAAATATGTTAGCAAAGCATCTTTTTGAGAGGGGCAGCACTGTGCATCACCTGCAAGTTCAGTTCTGATGCCTCTTCACGCTCCCCAGCGGTGGTCCCGTGCACGGCACTTCCCAGCAGGCAGGCAGCTAAAGCCTGTCCCTCTGCCTTGTGCCTGGGTTGGCTTGTGTGCAGGATGGATAATAAGACTGGATGGCCCAGGTGGAGAAGTCAGACATGGCTCCATTTCTTAGCCCTCCTGCGTGGGGGGACGACTCTCTAAGCACTAGAGAGAAGACAGCCAGAGCCTTGCAGCACAATGAGAAAATGAGTCGAGTGGTCTCACGATGTGAGGGGGAACTAGAGAAGCATCGTGCACATGGGAGGAGAGGGTTGACTGAGTGCTGGTTCAAGCCCTACAGCACCACTGAAGTCACTGGCTGGAAACCAATTCAGAGCAGCTGAGGAGCTGGCCATAAATGTGTATTTGTTTGGGAGACTTGTACGTTCTGCCACTAAAACAGACTCCTGGAAAGGCTGCCAGCTGCCTTCCTGCCCTGGCCTTTCTCCACAGAGCCACTTCCATCTGTCCGTGCTTTGAAAAGGTCGTGGTGCCATGGCCCCAAAGTGCTGGGCATTGACCTTTTCTGGAGGGAACAAATACTGACACTCGGAGGTTCACCATCAACCTGCCAACACGGTGATCCCGTGGGAGGGGGAGGAGGGCTTCCTAATCTGGTAGCTCAACACAGACGGGGAGATTAAGCCTGACACTCTACATATGTATCCGAAAGAGGACTCGGGCTGTAGCAGAGCTGTCTTGCCCATACAGACCTGCTCTAGGGAGACCCCCTGAGCTGCCAGGCAAGGAGAGGGGCAGGGGCAGGAGTGGGTGACACAGAAGCCACCGGGCACATACCTGCGTGCTGGGCTGAGATGCCTTCAGTGGGGGAAGGATGCTCCTGTCATTCAGACACGGGGATCGGATAACCCAAATCTCATGTCATGCTGAATGAATCACCAAATGCTAAAAACTCCTGAATACTTTTTATGGCTGTAAACCTTGACTTTGGACCACTTTCACTCCCTGTGCCTCAGATTCCTGCTCTGACAAATACAGATGATGGTATTTTTTAGGGGGTATGGCAAGGTTGGATCCAGGAGAGCATGTGAGCCACTCTGTGGACAAAAGCATCACCAGATGGGGCAACTGGCCAGGCATGAACCCATAGCATAGGAGTGAAGGTGCCACTTGCTGCCCTAACTGCTTGTCCTCATCCCCTCTGAAGCTAAACCATCACCCCCCAAGCCAAATCCTGCCCACCAGCCTCTCTCCTGGGCTGTGTATGAAAAGAACTTGGGTTAAAAGAGACGGGAGCTGCAGACAGGGAAAATAACAGTGACAATTACGATTTAGCAGAGTTCCCAACATACAGGGGAGCATGTACATCAAAAGCACAAGCTGCCCCTGCTTGTATGTTAAAGAGATGGGGCAGATAGACAGGCAGAGCCCATGTCCAAGACATGATGCAGTTCTCTACCGCCTCGCCTACAGGAGGGTTAGCATTTTTTAAGAGGCAACAAGTCACTGACAATCCCTAAGCCACAGCTCCTGCTTCTTCCTTCCTCAGGGCCTGACAGGTTCCCCAATGCCTGGCACCTGCTAATGTAATCATCACAGCAGGGGAAAAAAACTTTCTAAAAATTTCCTTAAACAGCTTTTTCCCCACCATGCTAGCATCTACATGTAATTACAACATGTGTGCTGCTGGTCTAAAGCTGAGAAGAAAACCTGCACGCTCACCAAAGCCTTCCCCTCGCTCCCTCCCAGCCCCTTCCAGGGACATATCACCTTGATTGCTCAAATCTGACTGTTTCCCAATCTTCCTTCATCTCACATTGACCTCCCAGCATGGCAGGCAGCAATAATCAAAGCTGTGACACGTGTGATAGCCCTGTGCCAGACAAGGCATTAACAGTTCCTTTAGATTTAAGCCCAGTTCATACCCACCCAGTAAATAGCCTTCCCAGCGAGCTCCTCAAATCCATAGTCAGTTCATCAGAAAGCACTTGTCCCAGTTTCACAAAAGGCCTGAAAATGAGGCAAATATAAAGCAAAAGAAAAAAGGCATATGCTGGTTAAAATTACTCTAATGCAGGAGCAACAGACGGGAGGGGAAAACATGCACTGTGCAAATTGTATCAGCACGTCTGATTCCAAATGCCAGCTTACACTCTTTAGGCATCTTTAGACAGGAAAATGCAGAGGTGATTGTCTCATATGTTGATGTAAGTTAGGGAGAAAGTGGGAAGAAATGCTAACCCGGAGCAGTAAAAATGCAATAGCACAGGATAGCAAGCAGATCACCGGGACCCCGGGCAGATAGCCTGCATTCTTACACCATGCGAACTCTTCTGCTGACTTGTTTTCCCTGATTTTGTTACCTGTCCTGGCTACATTAGACCTGAGATTTTCCTACGTGTGCTGCAATCATCACTTCAGTTTCCCACGCAGAGGTACTGACTCTCTGGCAGGAGCTGGAAGGGATTCTCAGGAGCATCAGGAATGAGAAAGCTGTCCAGAATACTAGGAGAGAGTCAAGGGAGAAGCGCCCTGCCTGGGAGCACATGAATGGCAGGGTCCTCCTGGGTTAGCAAGGCCAGTAAAGCTCAGACCTCAAAACCCTCTCTTTTGTCCCTGTGTCTTCCACCAGCAGGCAGGGAACCTTTTCTCCTGACTCTGGTATGACTGTTCATGCCCTAGTTGCTTCAGGAGCTGTATCACATCAGCTTATGGAACTATTTTACTTCTCTGGAACTTCTCCCATGTCAACCTGTGTTTTACCAAATTAAACATGCTGTTCCTGACTCTTCTGCTCTCCTCTCTGTGGTCTGTTTTCCATCTTCTATATCACCTTCCAGCCTCCCTCTGCATTCCTACAAGGTTAAGCTTATCCATCTTGACCTTAAGAAGTCAGATCCACTGTCAGTGACACCATTTTTTGTCTATATTTGCTGAAATATCCCTCCTGATACATCCAAGAATAGCATTTGCCTTTCTGTGCCTGACATCTCAGTCAGTCTGCAGTCGCTTAGACCACATAGATCTCCTTGATCATTTGCAGCTCATCATCTCCTATATTATATCTGAGGTTATGACAAGTCCTCAGATTCATGACCTGTCATCTCAACCTTTTTGTTTTCCATCTCGTTTCAATTATTCTTATTCTCAGGGTCACTTAGTTCTTTCAGACTTGTACTCTCATTCTCCTCTGCATTGCCAAAACTTCCAGTTCTGTGTCACTGGGCGATTTTAGCCTCGGGATCCTGCTTTCACTGCCAAAATCATCCACAAGAAGAAAAGATCAGTTCCAAAACTGTTCTGTGAGAAACTCCTTTGGTAAATTCCCTCCAGAGTTACACCTCACCTTACAGTTTGCTAATCCTCCTTTCCTCCAGCTTCATTAATAATTTCCCGCATGGCACCTATCAGATACTTTACTGAGGTGTAGATAAAGGAGATCAGCAGCATTTCCTTTGTCTAGAAAATCAGGTATCTTATCAAAACAAAGCTATCATGTTCGTCTGACACAATCTACATTTCGTAAACCCATGTTGCATCTTATCTCATTTCCCTTTTATCTCTGGGTATTTAATTGTTCTTTCCTTCAAAATTCCCTTTGAAATCTTGAGTCAAGGTTAGTCTAAGAGGTTTGTAGTTAACTGGATAACTTTGTCTCCACACCTTACTACTTCTACTGTTCTCTGCATATAAGGCATGACCTCTACAAGACATTATTAATCACCTTTTCTGCTGGACCTACACTTTAATGTGCTGATTCTTTCTGACCTACAGCTCCATGGAGCTCAGTTCACTCAGGTGCCGTCCAGTGTTAGAGCCTGGTTGGGGGTATATTGCAGGAGAAAGGATTTGCCTAGGTAAACCCAGGGGAGTGGTGGGATGTGGTGGCCAAAGACAGAGGTCTGTGGGAGAAGTATTTTGGGATCAGGGCTCTGCTGAGATTCATCATAAAAGTGAATAGAAAGGAGGCTGGCTCTACTGCTCATGCAAATAGGGAGTGTAGGGTATTAACGAGGTGCGACCGGGCTGTTTTGTTTGTGAGCAGCTTTAAAAATGTTAGACTTATTAGCGACGGTTGTCAAAGTGCCACTTGCAAAGTTCCCCATCGTCGCCAACTGCCAGAGCTTTAATGTTAATTGGACAGATTGTCTCTGGTTTTGAAGAGAAAGCTGTGATTAATGAAACAACTGTTAACGAGGCTGGAGGAAAGCAGACCCTTCACCTTCCTTCTTTTGAGAGGAGGTAAACAACAACTGGCTTTGGCTGCCCTTAAGTAGTAGCTGATTGAGGGCCCTTCTTAAGAGCAAGGCCAAAACCAAGCTGCAGAGATGAATTCAAGGAACTGAGAGGCATGAAGGTGCTTCATGCCTCCAGGTAGAGGCAGGACATCCACAGCCTCTTCTGTAGTTTAATTCCTGGGTAAATATTCCTATGTTTATCTGGGATTCAGAACTGACTAGAAAACACAATCCTGGACCTTAGGTATCTTTGGCCCCACACACAGGTTCTCCATGGCCTCTTGCACTCTGTGACTTTGCGCTGGTCTAGCATAGGTACAGTTTGGTCTCCTAATTCAGAAGTGGCTTTTATGCTTATACTGGCTGCTGGGTTCCATATTTACACTCACACATCCGGCCGGAGGAATAGGCATAGCTCCTCCTTGGATATAAAAGCTGAAGGGGATGAGTGTTTTTCTTAGTCTTTCTTTATGATTGGCTTTCCCTGTCCATGGACCCTTGATCTCTGCCTACCAACCCTCTGGTGCTACCACCCTCCCTGAATTTCAGATCTGCTTGCTACGGATTTCTGAAGATGCCCATCATAGGACACAGAGCTTAAAAAAGACAGGACCTTCACCCTCCGTTATACACCCATCTAGGAATGCAGCCCCTTAACACACACAGGCTAAAATATTTCCTATTGGTTTCAGAGGGAAAGCACCTGATTGTGCACAGGAGTATCCAGCTCTCCTTCAACATTTGTTTCCAACTTAACTTACCTTCTGCTGAAGGAGAAGGTTGGAGTGTTTGGTGCCTGAGCCCTATCAGAGTCTTCCTGCATCTCTATGGAGCTACTCAGCCCCATTACCAGCACTTAGGTCTTAATCTTCCTCTCCCTGTAGTCAGCAGCAAAACTCCAGGCTGGCTTCAAGGGGACAAAGATCAGGCCTCAAATATCTGCCTCGAGCAGTGAACTAAGAGTTCTCCCCCCTCTCTCATGATGTGTTCGCACTCTGAGGTCTCCGGTCATTACTCTCCTTGCTGCCTCATTACCAGAATGTGCCATTAAAGTTTCGCTCACTTGAAAATGATCTCTTATTATCTCTCCATGGAAATTGCCCCGGCAACAAGCTTCCTTCAATATCTATCAAGCCAAAGAAAGCCATTAGAGAAATTACAGTGAGCTGCATGGATGCTCACGCCCCTTCCCTGGCAGGTAGGCTCCCCTGGCGCACGGCGCCCCGTCCGCACGCTGCTCTGGCTCCATCATGAGGCCAGTGGAAGAGCAGCCAAGTGTCCCTGTCAAAGTCCCTGTGAGGATGGGGTGGAGGAGACCTGGAGCCCAAGCCAAAAGTGGTACCATTTGAGGCAAGACCACTCCCCAAAGAAAAGGTGGTGTGCTGGCAGCCTCGTCCCCTGTGCCCAGCACCACAAGTGTTGTTTAATAGCTAAAGAGGAGGGGAATGGCCCAGACTATCTGTACAAAGATGGGTAAAGGTTCCCAAATAATCCTTTTCTGGTTGCTTTCATTTTGGGGTGTCTCCCATGAAATGCCCGGAGAGTCCGTAGTGCTGGCTGGCTGGCTTCGCCACACTAGGCTGCCTTTCCAGTCCATGGACGCAAGAGGCATGTCAAGGGCATGATTCATTTCACCTGCTTTAGACATCAGCACAGGATGAATTGCACCCCAGAGGCATCTGTTTCTCTCCCCTGTCTACAAAAGAAGACGAAATAGCTCACTGCTGTAGGTATCTGTGTTGCCAGATGAAGCAAATTCTCAGTGTATTATTTCCAGAGGTGCCAAAGCATTTGGATTAGGGACCTTGAAAAAAATCAGTAACACCAAGTGATTATCCATTTCCAAAATCCAGCCCAAACCTGTGCAGAGGGAGGACTTTGTCTTGTGATATCTGGGTGTTTGGCAGGGGAAGTATCAGGCTTCATCAGACTACTTGAGGCTGTATTTGATATTTAAAATGTTACAAAGTCCTGAATTCACATGGGGTGGCAGCAGACCAGGTCCTTCTTTATTCTGTACTCCCTCCCATGACTCCAAGTTACAGCGAAGGCACATGGTTATTATTTTTATTTCTGTTCCTCTCAGCAGAATAACAGCACTGACTTGTCTGCCACCTTTGACAACAGCGTAAGTATAAAACACTCAAGGCATTTTCAGAGAAACAAACTAGAAACAAACTGTGGGAGCAGGGCCCTGCTCTGCCCTTTCTATCACCAAACTCTGCAGGTTGCATTTCTGCACTTAGGAAAGGTTTGATTTGCTACTTGCAGCCCTGAAAATGGTGAAAGGAAAAAGAATAGGGGCATGTCTTCATTGCCAGTCGGAGGTCTGTCTTCAGCAGGATTTTTATACCAGGAGCTGCGTTAGAGCATCTCCTTGCCAAGCACTGGATAGCGTAAGTGCAATGCATCGCCGCTACCAGGGTTACATCTTGCCTTTAGCTAAGACACACTAGAAGGGAGGATGGCAAGAGGTTATCGTCCAGGCTAGTGGCAGGAGCACTGAGTTTGAGTGATCATTATGCTAGAAGCGTAGACTGATCCCCAAGGGTCTTGCATGTTGGATATCTGCTTTTCTGTAGTCGGTGTTGTAGTTCCTTCCCATGGCGCACAGCCCTCTGCTGCGTGCGTATTCTCCCACCTCTCTGCACGCCTCTCTATCATGAAGGCTCGTGCCTCCCCTGAAATGACTGGGGCTTCCTTGTCCCTTTTGCCACCACCTTTTGCAAATATATGCCACTGGGCTCCACATTAAGCAAGGGCTGACACATATTTGTGGGAGCAGCTGGCTCCAGGGAGATCTTCTGTATCCTGCCTGCTGATTTTCTGGATCTTATCTTGACTCTATTGTCATCTGTGCTGGACATTCACTCTGGTACCCACAGCCCCCCTCTGAACTGCAGGAGCTGCTCTGGTCAGTGATGGACCCCAGCATTCAACCCATGTCCCCAAGGGCTGTAATTATGCCACTGAAATATAGCTCAAATTCTGTGACCCCACCTTATTCCATTTGTAGAGGTCCCCTTGCCAAACTGCCTGGGCAAAGTGGTGTTATGGCTTAGCCCAGGAGAGGAAGGGAGAGAGAAACAGAGGGACAAAAAGGGAGATTGAAAGAGAAGCAGGAAATTAATAGACAAAGTCAAAGTGATGCTGGTACTGAAAAGAAAATGGGAGATATGGGCAAAGAGAAGCAAACCATGGGCATGTGTCATGTTCTTGGCCACATCTGTTAGGGGACAGCAGGTTTCTTGATAGAGCTTGTCAGAGCCTGCCTGGTGTGTAAGTCTCCAGGGAGCCTAATTTTTGGCACTGGAGCTGACTGTACTAAAGTGGAAGGTGTATGCAGGGGGAGTGTTGGGAAAACATGTTTGCATTTACCGCAGCCCCAACAAATCTCATCTTGGTGGTTTCCCTTGTCAGTGCCACTGAGATGAGTTCATAGGGGGAAAAAAAAAAGGCTAATCTCATGCAAGAAGGGACAGGTTTTGCTAAGCACAAACCAGAAAGAGGGTCTCTGGAGGCTCAAGCAGTGCTTATGGGACTTGGTTTGGACTTCACAGCCTGCTCAGCTGCAGGAAAGGGATGCAGCCCAAGGTTTTTGTTAGCTTACTTGGTCATAAAACAGCCAATTAAGTTTGAAACTCCCATGAGAGGATTTCATTTGTTTCAGCTGGACCCCGTATGTGCTCTCTTTCTCCAGCTGGCCAGCAGCCAGCTCCGCTAGAGGAGCCTTGGTGTTTCCTGTACCTGGAGAGGCTTGTAAGCACTCAGTTGGTTTCCACTTACACTCTATAGTGGAACTGGAAGTCAGGACTCCTGGGTTCCTTTCCTGCCTCTATCTCTGCCTTGAGGTATGACTTCAAATAAATCATTTCCCTTCCCTGCATTTGCCATCTGTGAAACATAGCTAATGATACTCCCTTACCTTTTAAGATTGTTCTGAGATTCTCTGTAATTGCAGGGTAGTAGTATTGTAGCAATCGTTCTGGACTTTCCGAGTTCAAAAATGATTTTCTGAGATCTGATTGTGTTAAAGAGGCAGAGCAGTGGCCAGAGGGTAAAAGATCAAGAGACAGGATAGGAGAGGTCTGGGATCAGCAGAGATTACAGCATCCGAGGAAGGGTGTGATGAACAAAAAGAAAGATCTGACTTTGTTAATATTATGTCAGGAATGGTCTTTCCAATGTGTTATTCACCAACAAGGGGATGGGGTCATTTTCTGCTTCTTGAAGCCTGTTGGGAGTTCTGGTTTTGATGCTTCAAAGTGGTGAAACATCCAGGATAGCACCTGGGCTCTTGATTTGTAAAGATAGTCTAGCAACGTATTCAACTCCAAGTAAATCTTTACTGATTGGATCACATTCTGATAGCAAAGGGGCTTTCAAATGTTTCTCCAGGCATGAGGATACTGAGCAGACAGTCACAGTACAGCTCTACCGCTTCAGGAACAGAAAGAAATTTGATCTTTGGGAATTGGGATTTGAATTTTCTGCATTAGGTAAAGAGCCACTGCCCATGTCTCCCAGCTGTTGAAGAAAAGATTAGGCCAAATTTAGCCTGGATATACTTAGACTCTAGCACAGTATGTTCTGGGTCATTTCACACCGGGGAAGATGTCAATGTTTAATTGAGATTGAAAAACTGAAGGGAAACAAAGGCGACTGAAGGCCTAAATGGGGTTTGTCTATGACTACCCCATGTGGCCAGAATTCTCAGAAGGTATTTAGCCTGGGGAGGAATGTTAATGGCAAAAGTATTTTAGAATTATACGAGTTATAGTGAAAAGCAATTTATTGCTCTTCTTGCCTTATCTCATAATATGAAAACTATGGTCTTATTCCATTAGATTAATGGTTAGGCAAATTTAATACAGGTTAAAAGAAAAAAACCCCACCACACCTGATGTACTGTGTAGTCAGTTCATGTAATTCACTACTGCAGGAGGTCAGAGAGTGATATGCTGTAGTTGGAGTTAAAAAAGAGCTCTGTAATTTTACAGCCATTAAGAGCATGTCGTTATACCTGTGAATGGGGGAATGGAAATCTCAAACTTCAGAATGCAGAGAAAGAATAGCCTTAGGAAAGAAATTTCCCCATCTTCTCCCATCACCTTTCACACTACTGGGGAGTTGTACGAGACTGGGTTATTGCCATTACCCTTGGAATTGCCTGCTGGCAGCCACCATAATGCATGCAGGTGTTCACCGGTGCAGTGAGGCACATCAATGAACATGGTCTCATTCAGTTTACTGAACAACGCTACGTTTCCCTGCAGGCTCTGAGAGCCCCCTTGCTTACTGGTTTAAGGAAATACTTGCTGCCTCCACCCTGAAATGCAGCAGCTACGCCATTCCCCACAAGCACATCTCCTCCATCTCCAGTGGGTCTGGGCAGCAGCAGACGAGAAGAAAGGCAGTGTAGTTTTGGTGGTACTCGGTGCCCTTCAACTGACTGATAGTCCCTCTTCCTGTAGAGGCTCTTTTGTAGTTGACATCAAAGACTGGGCGTCACGGTTTGAGAGGAAAGTGATGGGTATTCAGCATGGGGTTGGACTAGATGACCTTTAAAGGTCCCTTCCAAACCAAACTATTCTATGATTCTATGGCACTTTCCCCACGGGGAGTCAGTTCCATGTGAGGCAATACTTACTGGGCTTCCTAAAAGCAAGCTGGAAGGAACTGTATTCCATGGAGGCAAACAGCACCAGGAGCAGCCAGAGGCCTCCATGCAAGTCATTTCACCCTCTAGATTTTCACAGATCCATGAGACTAGATGAGCTGGGAAATTTGGAGCTCCTTGCACAGTTTCCTTTTTCCCAGGGAGAACCATGGCATTTGATTCCCAATGTCATGCCCCGACTGTCTATGCAAATAGCCCCTCATGTTTAGGCGAGGAAGGCTGTCATAGAGGGGCATCCTGGGTCCAGGAAAGATGTCCTGGATGTGGCAAGCACACTGTGAGCAAATGGGACGCTTTCTTGGGTGACGTATCTCCATCTCCCTTAGTTCATGGTTCATCTGCACCTTCAGGTGCCGAGCTGCACCTTCCTCTCCAGCAGCTAAACAGAGACAGTAGGTTTGTCACATTCCTAAGAATTAGCCACATGTGGGAACTCTGTGCCTTTTCTACCTGCCTTTACCTTTGAAAATTGAATTAATCTGGATTTAAATTGGCATTGTTTTCTGTGTTGTGTGAGGAACTGGGGAATAGATTCATGTTTTAGTCAGGTTCTAATTTGGTGGAGAATTAAAGCCTCATAAATAAGGCACAGTATTTATTCAGCATGTTTGATGAAGGCGTCCTTCCTATAGCTCCAATACAATCCTTTTTCTTTTTACAAGCAGAACACAGTGAAACACAAAACATTTTGTATGCCATCAGCACACAAAATTCATGGCCCAAGTGCTCAGCTGGTGCAAACTGGCACAGATTAGTGGCTGGCAATGCAAACGCATCCACTGATACTGCACGACGAGGTGTCAGAGCTGACCTTGCTTTGCTCTCACACGTCTCTGTAACATTGCTCCCAACGTGTGCAATCACACTTGCGTCTCCCTACAGCTTCCCCGTCTCCGCGTGGCAGCCTTTGCCAGCATGCTGGATGGGGGGAAAGGGCTCACAGTACTGCAATAGTGCAGTGGGAGTTTTTTCTTCCCCTGCGTGGCTGCAAACTTGCTGTGCCACCCTACTGCCTATATTCATGGGGAAACACAGTTGGATGCTAAGTAGTGGAAATGTACTGGAGAGCATTTCCTAGGCTTAGGTGAGAGATTAGCCTTCAAGCCACCAAAAAAGCCCTAGGCAGGAGCAGCCAGCTCAGGACACGAAGTAAAGTGTATTTTATCCAGCCCCATGGCTTGAACTTCCCTCCTTGCTTCCCTGGGCTTTCTGGCTCCGCTGAGATTACAAGAGGAACACACACCTCTCTGCTCCACGCACTCCTGCTGCCGGCTGTTGGACTCTTCCGCCGGCCTCGCCAGCATCCCAGGGTCCAAATGGCCTTTCTCCAGCTCAACTAATCTGTCACTGCTGAATCTGTCAGCTGGCGGATAATGTATGTGCACAAGCTCTGAGGTGGGCACAGAGGAATGGCACGGACCCAGGATTTACAATGCACGCATCCAGGGGAGCGGGGGTAAAAGCTGCAAACGTGACGCTTTTCTCTCCCCATTTATATCACGGTCCCCAGCCCGTTACAGGGGCAGTAGCCCACGGGAGGCTGGTGGTTTTATAGAATCTTTTGCTGATACTGAATTAATCCCAAATTTTCACTGTCTCCCTGCAAAGTTCCCCTGCCCCCTGAGCAACCCGCATGGCTGACACCTGACAGAAAATTAAAGGCAGGGTGTTTGGGGCAAAGCCAGCTTTTCAGGAGTGTATCTCGTGCTCTCCTAGGTTGATTTGGATAGTGCTTCCTCCCAGGTCTCAGTGCCTGCCGCTGCGGATGAGCAGGTCTGCAGTCACGGAGTCCTCTTGTCAGATTGGTCCAGAGTTGTAAATCCACAAGCTGTGCATGTGTGCACCCCGGAGTCCGCAGCTAAACCCCATCTGCACAGCGCAGAGGAGCTGCAAGACTGGACCCGGCGTGGCAGGAGCCCAAGTTGGCACTGCTTCAGCTGGAGACCATCCACCAGCGACAGGCCGTGTTAAGGCTGTGTGTCACAGCTTGTGAGTCCCTGTCAGTGCCTGGGTGTCTCTGGACTCTACACAGCAACCAACACCCTGCTCAGACCTCAAGCCTCCCTGTTGAACAAAGCTCCTTATAATTAACCATCTCCAGAAGTCCTGCCCCTTCACACACAGGCCACCATCCCCTCCCTGCAGAGCAAGCTGTCCATTTCAAAAGACACGGGTCAAACACCAGGAAGGACTTTCATTAAAACATATTCACAACGATGCTATGGCAAGTAATTACAATGATCCCTGCTTCAGAGATCAGCGACCGGACTCAAGAAGCAGTAAAGCTAATCTCTTTGTAGTGGTGGTAGGGCGAATCTGAACTCTTGCATCCATGTCCAGTTACCTGGGTCATGTCCCATACCAAGATGCATGGACCCACACATACTCCTAGAAAGCCCAGGAGCTTTGCTGGCCGTGGGTTGGAGCAAGCACTGCCTAGTGCATAGGGCAGGACAGCTGAACGGCTTGACATCGAGCTGATGAACCAAACGGCACTCAGCATCACTGCAAGCACCACGTCGCCCAGGAAGATGGAGCGTGCCTTTGTAAGTCACACTCTAATTGCACGGAGCTGTGACAGCTCTTGTGGTGCCATCTGAATTACTATGTCAGCTGGACACTTATCACCAAGAAAATAATAAACACTTAGAAACAGGGTACGTCGATGCTGTGGATGGCCTTCGAAACACGCTTGGTTCCCCCACCAAAGGAGCAGGTGTTTCTACTTGATGCTCTTCTTGTGAAGCCAGAGAGGCAGAATCCCGCTGCATGTTTCTGGTGACACAGAAAGTAAACAGTAATTTACCACCCACTCTGCTCTCAAGTCCTTGCTAAAGAATTGGGACCTGACATTACCTCCCTGAGACTGACAGAAATGGGGAATTACTCTACGGCAGTCTGGTTGCTGTAAAGCTGGCCTGACGACTTTCTATCTTCTGTGGTGGCCCCAAAAGCTGTCAACCTTTGCGTCTGGATTGGAGGACAGGCGTTTTTGCTGATCTACACCTGCAGATTTATAGAAGATTTTAATATGGTAATTACAGACAAACCAAATTTTCCTTCCCCATGCACCTGCTCTCTCTCCAGTTCCAGCTCTTTGAACCAGGTTGTCTGTGCATCTTCTGCAGGATTGTCTCCACGCAGGGCTAGATCCTCAGTCGGCGTAGGGAGAACTGACCCATCTGCTTGGCATGGTGATGCTCCTTCATGAGAGCAGTGGGATCCCTCCCCCCTGACTTCAGCTGGCCAGAAATCAAGCACTTAGTATAAACCAATTGTCTGGACTTTTTCTGTGGTCACCGGAGAAAGATTGGCATGTCCCAGGACAAATTATTGCCATCATACAGTGGGTGTCTAGGGAAGGAAGAGTTGAATTACCACCTCATTAGGGCTATGCAAAACAGGAAGAACATGAAACTTGCTTGATTTGGCTAAAAAACCTGATCTGCCCCTGGGGTAAGTTAGTAAAGCTCTTCTAAACCATGCCAACAGCACATTTGGATTGATCAATAGCCCTGGCTCAGCTATCCTTGATATGCAGTAGTGCTCATCTACAGCAATTACCTAAAAGCCTGGGAAGGGGAGGAGATCAGGTAATTTAGCAAGGGGACAGGGCCTTTGCATTGATTAAAAATGTAATGGAATCTTTGAGATGGCTTCAAAGTTGCCCCTGAGGTACTTCATCAGCTAGAGGCAGAAGTCACAGCACTGCTGGGGCTTTGCCTCTCTTCTCCAGCCCAGCAAACCAAACGTAGTCAGGGGACCTCTTTTAGGTAAAGAGAGTGCTGCGCCGGGAGGGGTTGTCTCTACAGCCCCGTTACAGCAACGGTGGGTTGGAGACTGAGAGGTGCCAGAGATTAGAGAGCATCGGGACAGAAAGAGGGGCAGGGCCAGCATGTTTAAATCGATGGAACAATCAGTCGGAGGCTAAAGCAATTTCGAGATTAGGCCTCCTTTATGGAAAGCAGTGATCTCTTCTTGATGAAAAAGCCATCCTAGCCTATTGTTGTAATCTTACCTCTGCTCGTGCAGTTTCCCTGTGTCTCATGGCTGACCCACTTCCTTCAGCTCCTTTGCTTGCTTCCTTCAAGTGCAGTTTTAGCTCCAAACCACATAAACACCTTGTTTAAATTGCTTTAATCTCCAAGTGCTCTTTCTATTGATTTGAAACAGTTAAGCTGTCAATCAGCCCTTTCTCTTCACACTGTGGACCAGGGAGGAAGATTAAAATAACAAACAAACAAGAGGCGGATGGGCAGGGAAGTTAGTCTGAATTTCACAGCGGATGCTAGCTCTTAGGAGACTGGAAGAGAGTGGAAAAAAGGTCCCTCCAGACACTGAACTCCGTAGAAAGGCCCTATCCAGGATGGAGGGCAGTGTGTGGTGCCCCGCAACGCCCAGTTCTTTCAGCTACTGCATTCAGACACTCACACTGCTAACGTAGGACCTGGATATCTCTTCATGCAAAGCATTGTGCAAATACTTCTAGGAGACAACCTCAGTCTTACGAAGTTTGCAGTCAGCACTGATAAGACAGACAAAAAAAAAAAAAAAAGATAAAAGAGGTAAACAGATGCACAGAGAGAAAAAGTAGTTTTCCAAGGGCAGTGCATGAGTCCAAAGGAAGACTGTCTCCCGATGAGGATCTAGCACCTTATCAAAAAAAATGAATAAACACGTTCAGGGTGACTTTTTTGTGTAGTAGTGAGGAAGCAAATGGACCTGCACCCTTACAGATACCCATGGCATCTGAAACCCAGCCTGCTCGCAGCTCTGCCCCCGAAGGCCGTGCAGAAATGCCATTGAGGAAGGACATTTGAGCTGGACCACTGAAACTGCGGATGCTCTTGCAGTCAGTGGATACATCCCCTGGCACCTTCCCTCGCTTGGATAGCACACCAGGCCATCTGCACTCAGGACAATCCTGATGGCAAGCTTGAAGCAGCAAGCTATTATTTCATCATTACAGCATGGATAATGACAGGGCCGGAGAGACTGATTGCTGCTGGAGAGGTCAACAGTCAAGGAACTAAGAAGGAGAATAAAGATGAGGCATGGCACACGTGGCTTTGCAAGAGGTGTGCAGCTGGCTTAGCCTTGCTCTAGTCAGAGTATTGATCACTAAAATGAAGCTGAGGGTCTCTAGTTAGAGTCTTCAGAGTGGAAATAAACCGAAGTCCAGTCCAGTGCTAGTCACACACCCTGAAAATCCATCAATTAATCACATTATGCAGAGCCAATATTAGACACAGCAGCACTCAGATACTACATGGGCTTACTCTGTTATGCATGGGCTGAGGAGAAACCTCTCTGGTGACACACTTGTTTCTGCCCCTCCCCATAAATGTGTTTTTTACAGCCTCATGAGCGTGGTGAGGACTCACCCTCTACTTGGCTCTCACAAGAGGGAAACCAAATTTCACAACACTCTCTCCCTTGCACCCAGTGCAGAGGGATTTTCAGGGAAGTGCTCCTCCTGCATTGGGTGCTGGAACCCTGTGAACACCGTGGCCTGGGAGGGACAGCAGAGCAGGGAGGTGACAACCCCAGAGGGGCTGGAGGAGCCCGGGGCGAGAAGCGGCGCTTGCAGCAGTGCTCTGCTTTTTCCAGGGCAGAGCTGCCGGTCCGGCAGCTGGAGCACACAGGGATTCCGGGAAGGGTTCACAGAACAAAGAGGCCTGAAATTGATTGGGTCACTCATTTGAATGTTTAAAATAACAACAACAAAAAAATCCTCTTTGAATGGGTTTCTTTCCCCTCAAGCAGTTCAAGCAGCTGCTCGATTTCCATTTGGCCTCAAGATCCTTTTATTGATATGCTGTAAGAATTTGCATGCGGTGGAAAGGTTGCTGGAGCGCTTGCGGTGGGAGGGTCACACCTTTCTAGCTACAGGGGCTGAGGGGATTTCACTTTCTTCTTCTGACTTTTGGGAGCAGAAGTGGGAATAAAGATTGGGGCAGAGGGGTCACAGAGGAACCAGGACAGATAAAAAGAGAAAAGATCACTGTCTGCACAAGATGAAGTGACTGTCCTACAGACAACTGTTTCCTACGTTACATTTCACCAGTCCACTCTCAAAAGGCACCAGTGTTAGATACAGAATAAGGTGGAGGCCCTGGGGGGAAATACTAGGTGATGAGAAAATAAAGATGGGATAATGAACTTAAATAAGAGGTATATTTAAGGTTAGATGGACAACTAACCTTTTATTCTTGGCTATATAAATACTTCCTTTTTACACCCTTACTAAAATTCTTTGGTCAAATGGGAGAAGAAGGGGAAGGAAGGCATCGGAGGGATTAATGTGATTTTTGGTACGATAGGCAAGGCTGGGGCGGGAGGCCCAAGCTGCTTCTGCCTGGGGGAGCTTCAGAAAATCCTGACACCTCAGAGAAAACCTGGTAGAAGGCTGGTAGAAGACAACTCTGCAGAGGGAGCAGTGTAATATGGAGAAGGAAGAATATACGTCAGCACTCCCTTTCTGATGATGGAGCGAAGTGTCATTCCAGGAAAACAAGCAAATTTCAAGGAGGGAAAAAAGAGAGCCTATAAAAAAAGAGAGCCTATAAAAGAAGCAGATTTTTTTTTTTTTTTTTTTTTTTTATACACAAACCACACAGACTGGATTGATTTCATGTTTTTAGAGAACTTCAATCATATGAATAAAGATGGCTTTCCCCCGCTCCCCTTTTCCAGTTGTTCATAGCTGGCTGGTGGCCATCGGACACAGCAGCAAGGGCCAGAGCACAGAACAGAGCAGCCAGAACCGACGTTGGTGGATGAAGACTACGAGAACAGGACAGAAAGAGGGCTGGGCAGAGGTATCAACTAAAATAGGAAAGGACAGCAGCAGGGCCACAGCACAATGACTTAATTTGTGGGTTTGTTCTGCTCTGTAGGGGTGGGCTGATGTGACACCCACGCACTGAGCAACAGCTGGCAACATCTGCCACAGCTCCTCCTATTCTTCAGCTTTCAAACACTTGCTGTCCTCATCAGTTCTTCTTACTTCTCCTCCCCTTGCACTTCCTGACTGCTGCAGTTTGCTTTTTTTTAATGAAGTCCCGTATCGGGGCTTCAAAGGGGAGGTGCACAGAAGTCAGGAAGAGGAGGGAGTGGTGCCTTCCAGTCTTTCAGGTTAAAATTGCACACACACACATATGCATACACATTGAAAAAGCAAAGCAAGGAGGGAAATCAATAGCCCTGGTCAAAACTCATTTTCAAATCTGAACGAAGCTTGTGATTAGTAGAGCCCCACAGAAGCCACTGTTTCCAGTCTTGATCTGATCCTTAAATGTCAGCCTTGCAGAATCATAGAAAATTAGGGGCGAGCAGGACTTCCAGAAGTCACCTAATCCATTAATCCATCCCCTTGTCAAACAGCCCCATATGCATGAGATGCACCAGTAATGGGAAATGCCAGCTCCTTTTTATGGTTTGGTGCTGCGTTTGGACTAGAAAAATGCAATGGGCAGAACCTGCTTTCTTTACTGAATTTCCCTCACCCCTGAAGGTCAGTGTGTCCCAGGATCTCCAACACGAGCAGGGCTGATCGCAGACTCAGACCCTCCTCATCGCCAGCTCCGGCAATGGGCTTTAGCATCTTCCCCACTGCGTTCAAAAGGGGTGGGAAGAGATGAGAGGGATGATCACGTATGAGGACTAAATTCACATAAATCCAATCTTGTCTCCAAAATTACGGTGATTTTTTTTTTTAACCTGTATTTCATCAAATGACACTTTACCACCACAGTAAGTGGTGATGGGGTGGGAGAGTGGAGGACCAGGCAGGGGTAGATGAGAATGTGAGAGAGAGGAAATGAGGAAAATAAGCTCTGGACACCTGAGCTCATTCCTGAAGGTGGACATAACTGGTGATTAGCAAAGTCCGACTTAACCGCTATTATCTCCTCCCTAGCTTGCGATGTAAATGTCAGCTTCCTGCAGCAGGGAGAGGGCCACTAATGGCTGCGGCAAAGCAAGGAGGGGCTGGGAACTTCCAAATGAGCTTGACATTTTCTTAACCTGAAACAAACGGAGGCTGTGAAAGGCCAGGGAAGGAACCCATCGAGTGACTGAGGGGCTGTAAATGAAGAGCAAGACCTCGCTTAAACACAGCCATTTGTAACGGGCTGTCGAGCTGTGACAGAGGGTGAGTTGTGGGAGTTTGCATTGGGAGGGGGTGCCAAGAAGGTGGGTGGAGGAGCAGATGTGTTCACACTCCCTTTTGGCAAAGAGGATAATAACATTTGCCTTCTTTAAAGGGAATACTGATGAATAGTTAGTAAGCCTGGGCTGGGCTGCTTTCCATAGGCTCACTATCTTCTCTGAGGGCTTTTCATATGGGAGGATTTGAGAAGCAGGACCTCTAAGTGAAATAAAAAAGCTACACAGCAGGAATGATTCCCTTTCTTGCAAAACTCGAAATTTAAAAAAAAAATTTCATCCTCCTCAGGGCAACAATGAAATCTCAACTTTATGGGCTGAACTGGGAGGGGGAGCACAACGAACAGGTTCCCTCAGATGAGTCAATATATCGATCATCGGCACAGTCACTTAAGACACGGTAAACGCAGATTCAAGTCTTTGCCTCAGCCTGGTTCAGAGCAAGGCTGGTGTAAGTCAGCTCAGTCGCTCTTCAGGTGACAATCCTGTGTACCTCACCACCGTGGCTCAGATTGGCATCTCTCCGCCCATTAGACTTGTCCCAGTTAGGAATTTATCTAACCTGGTTCATCCCTCCCCGGAAAGAACAGGTTCCTTGAACTCTGCCTCAGAGAGTGGACTGCAAAGCTTCAGAGAGGGACTAAGATCAGGACACACAAAGAATGACCCTTTCCACTGGCAAGTTTCCAAAATTTACATCTCTAACTAAACGTAGTTTGTGCCACTGGAAGAATACTTGAGTATTCAACCGACTAAGTCTCCTGGAAGACCAAAGCACTGGAACTTTCCTTGAACCCACACACAGTCACCACATTATTTTTGCTGCACATAGATACGTGCATGGTTTTGAAAAAGCTGCTTATTACAGTTCAATGGAGAAGGATAGACCATATTTTATCACAGATCTGCTTGTAAGGTTCATTATTGATTTTAATGTACCTGTGCCAAGAGGCAACGACGGGCGCAGTTTTTTAAAGAGAAGGAAGGAAGATTAAATATACTCAATCCTTGTCACCTTAGCAAACATTTATCCATCCGGTTGTGTGTGATGAGAAGTCTCTATTCCAAAGAAGGAATTAAATTTTAATAGGACAGAAACATGTTTGTAGGGCTGTCATGGCCCAGGATTGGAACAGACTACAGCACTGCAGGGAAACACCAGAGGCTGCTGACAGAAGAAAACCAGAAGGTGATAACTTATGCCTGAAACAACAGACAGTGGGGAAGTAGGTGACGCAGGACAGGACGGACGTGGAGTGTCCTAGCCACTGATGGTAGAGAAATTCCCTGCTCAGAAGGGAGGCACAGCAGCCCCCAGCATTGCCCTGGCTGTAGCTACTGCTCACAAAGGTGATGCCAAAGTTACAATGAAAGCCAGAAAGTCTCAGTACAGACAACAGGGTTCCTCACTGGTGTACGCTCACTGCCATGGGCTTCCCCAGGAGCAGGGCTCAGTCTGCAGGACCATGTTTACAAATAAGCCTCTTCCCTTCTTTGCGGATGGGCTTTGCTCCAGTCGGGGAATGTTTAATCCTTCCAGGTAACACCAGCCAAGCTCAATGCTAATGAGAAGGTTAATAATCTTGCTTGTGCAGAGAAAGGCTAGCACTGACGGTGAAACCTTTGCTGGGCTCTTCAGGTTACAGCCCAGGGTCTTCAGGACCAGAGAGAAGTGGGTGATACAACGTGCACTAATGAACTGGACCGGTGGAGGATGGCAAATTGTTTGGGCAACTCGCATGTCCTCTGCCGTGCTCGGTACCACAGAGCAGGCACGGCAGAGGTTGCTGCTGTCCCACTGTCCCGGCGTACACCAAGGTTCACTCCATGCTCCAGCAAAGAACTCAGTTTACCTCCTGCCCTTTAGTGGCCTCCACAGCTTCTTACTTCCAGTCATTACCAGCCACGGTCTGGATTTAATGAGGCCAGAGTTCACTGGATGAAATAAATGCAGGTCCCTGAACCCTCTAAACCAAAGCTAATGAAAAATATATGCTCCCTCACTCCTGCTCTCATTTTCACATCCCGCAAATTATCTGTGCTAATGCACGCAACTCTCTGCTCCTCCGTGGCTTCAGATGCTGAACTTTGAGTCTTTGTCACATCAGCCGGCACCAAGTAATTCCGTACAGAAGTCTGACATTTCCAGTTGAAAAAAATAAATTGATTAAAATTCAACAGGCATGTAGTGTTCAGCTTTTAAAGGTCGGCGAATCTAAGGAACTATCAACTGTAAAATAATTCAGCATTTAGAGGGGAGGGGCAGCTAGGGGGGTCCTGGGAAGAGGGAGGGAGCGCAGAATGTTAGGATCATTTACTGCCTGCATTTCGCTGTCAAGAACATAATTACAGGCAATTTAATTATCGTATAATGGAAAGGGTCCATCTTCCTGAGTGTCACAGCCAGATCCTAGTTTGCCTGCCGGGGCCCTGCACAGCGCAGGCGTGGGGAGGGGACCCTGACAGGGACCGCGTGTTCCTGTGGGCGAGTGTCTGCAAGGGGACCTTGGAGACGGAAGATGGGGGATGTTGTTTCCGCTACTTCTCATGTTGGAGACTGGATCAGGCTCATCTGACGGAGACTTTCACTTGTCCAGTAGAAGGAAGAAGGATCAGGCTGTTGGTGCAGTAGTGGCAGAAAATCCCTACTGAGAGAACTGCTTTCACATGGGAAGTATGAATTTACCCGGGCACAGGTCCTTTCTAGCACACTGCTGTCTGTTTGGTCCTGCGTGTCTCCTGTGACTTCTCTGTTACTAGGAGGCTCCACTGAATATGGAAGCTAAGCTGAACGAGCACAGCCCCGTAAGTGAGCTACAGAGATGAGTACTGATCCCAAAGGAAACCAGGTCAGGGTTTCAGGAGCTGTCCCATCCATCTCACTTCACTGGAGTTCTATCAAGACCCAGATCCCATATCTTGAAGTTCCTTCAGCTCTGCCATCCGGATTTTGCTTTTCGAGGTCTGTATTACCCAGCTTTGAGTAAGATCAGGTTAGACAAACAGGAAGCAAAGCCCCTTTGCACCAACCTTGATGGACCACCACCATTTACATGAACAAGAAACCTGGACGCAAAAGTCTTCAGCCTGAGCCGCCTTTAACAGGTTGCAAGTTACTAATTAGGACACTCTCCCTTCCCTTGATTGCACTGTGCATGTATAAATCATGTTATCTAATGCATGGCTTCTCCTCTTCGTCCTCCCTTATCCCACCCTCTTGGTAAAATCTTTGTTCTTCACACCCTTTGTGCGTGAACTTGAGACCAGCTCTTTCCAGCCTGGAACATGTTTCGTTTCACTATTCTGTTCAAGTCAAGAAATACGTCCCATGGGAAACATCTCCTAAAGCTTAGCGGCAGAGAGAGCAGAGAAGGGGTTGGAGCCCACCTGAGTGGGGTTTGGGGCAGCAACCCGTGGGCAGTGGGCACTTTCTGACCCGTGGTTTAGCAGGAAACGGGCAGTGTGATGCGTGATTGCCTTTCCCAAGGATGGGATCACAGCCTGTCGTACAACCCAACTGTGACCCCTGCAGGTCTCTGAAAGGAGAGTACTGATCTCCTCAGAGGCAGGCACAGGGAGAGAGAGAGTGAGCAAAGCATCTCCTCCATCCTTATCGCTCAGTACCCCTGAATATCAGGGCACAGTTGATATGCCTGTGATTTGTTATTCCTTGTAATATCAGATTCTCCCCTTGCTCACACAGCTGCCATGCTGCTGATTTTAGTGGGGATAGGATCACTGTGACTGAAGGGAAAACCATGGTCCATGAAGTTGCTGGTGAATCATGCTCTCCAAGCCAGAGACCACCAGAAGGACTCAGCTCCAGGGAGCAAAAAGACACATCAAAGGAGAGCAAGATGACTCCTGCCGCAAGGTGGCTGTAGGAAGCTTCTCCAGGGGAAATTGTGACTCAGCAACAGGCCAAACCAACCTTGAAAAATTGAAATAAGGGGAAAAGAAAAAGAGAAGGGCCAGCAGGCACATCGCTGTTGCTCTATCACCCAAATGCTTCTGCGTGTCAGTACAAAGGAGAGGCAGAGGAAAGGGAACACTGTGTCTTCATCATTTAAAATGCTCCCGGCCTAATCTTTGCTAACTCAGCTCCATCCCTGGGTCTCTGTCTTGCTTTATCTCAACAGGAATCCACTACAGTGCGTCACTGCAAGCTCCTAAGCTTTTGACCTCACTGGCACTTACATCACTGGAAAAGTCCCCCTGCCCTTTACCCTGCCTACTGAGTCCCTTCTGCAAACATCCCCACCCTATCTCCACCCATTATATGAGCTCAATGGAGGGATTCAGCTCTTCCATCTCCACATACAAGACCTGGACTGGTCTTCTCCAAGACCACAGACAGCCATAGTCTCCAACGCACTACATACTTGCCCTGGATCATGGTGAATGAAGCCCACCACAAGTGTCAGCACACCACCAGGCTGCATGGCCATCTCCCCACACGGTCAAGACTCTCCAGACCCTGCCCCTTCTGGCAGGAAACCCTATGGCCTGAAACCTGTGCCAGGGAAAGAGGAGGAACCCCTGCAGCTCCACATCCCACCACTGTGGAGCTTGCAAAGCCTGGAGCTGGGGAAGGGGGGTATCACAGCTCCCCTCTGAGCAGGGCTTGCTGATGGCAACACCCAGAGCTTGCTCGTGAATCAACGGCAGCCAGACTAGCTGCTCTGCCTCCTTCCCCCTCCCACTGATACACAGCAGCCAAAAAGCACCATGTTGATTATTCAAGAGTGGACTCTTAACAGCTCTAATCAGTTGATAATCCAATAACACACTCAGCTGAGCTGCACTCTCAGCTCCCAGGTCCCTGCCGCTGAGAGAACATTTACAGCTGCGTCGTGTTGATAATAACTGCGCGGCGGTCAGGAGGAAAGCACAGCCAACGACTCCCTGCTCGCTGCCGCCTTGTGCTCCTTAGCCCGGTCAGAGGCTGGCAGACCTTTCTTCCCCATCTCCCCCTGCCTTCCCCGGCCCCTCTCTGCCTGCAGTGCAGGCAGGCTGCTGCACAGCTGGCTGCGGGGGGGCCCTGTCTTTTCCCTTGCATGCAGCTGTGCAACAGCCCAGCTCCTGGGATCCTCAGGAAAACAAGTTGCCTGTTCTCTAGAGCTACCCCCCTGGCAAAACTGCTTTAAATGTAATAAATAAAAGGGGCAGCATCAAATCCATCATTTTGAGGGCATTGAAATGCAAGATGCCAGGGACCAGCCAGCACAGCCTCAGGCCTTTTCAGTTCTCCAACACTTGAGCACAAACTGTGAGTGTTCAGCCTGGGTGGCCTGGAGCCAGCACGCAGGGAGAGACATTAAATGCAGAAATATCCTTTCCTCCACACCACCCCAGCTTTCCATCCCCAGCCCCATCGTGAGGCAGGCAGAAAACCATTCACACCTGCTTCTCACTGCTTTCACAGCCTGATTTCTCAGATAGAGAGGCTGGCTGAGTCTCCTGGCAAAGTCCTCTCTCTTTGCCTCACCTTCCAGTCATCCATTTCACGTAACTCCTCTTGCCCACCCGGGTGCCTCTCTGGGTCTGTGCCGTGCTGGGGGCTGTGCTGAGCCCCCCCGCCCCTACAGGGTGTGCCTGGCCCTGCCTCATTAATCAATACCCCTCATTAGCTTGTGATTACAGATGACTGCGTATTTCCTCCAGGTGTATCCTCAGGGCTGCACTAGCAAAAGGGTGTGGAAAGCCATTTCTGAGCCTAAATACAGATTTTCTATTAAGAGATAAAAACATTTTCCTCGTGCATTGAAATTAATAGTTGCATCTGTGTGTGCATGTGTATGTGCTCGCATGTGTGCAGGAGTTTGTGTGTTAGGAGCATATCACCCTTTATTTCCTGAAACACTTTAGTTGGTAGATTTACTAGAGAGACGAAAGGGTGTGAAGAAAGCTGTATCCCCACTGTAACCCTTTCTTGGGTACCTGAAGAAAAAAAGTAAAATGAAATAACCCAAAGCAGGGTGTTTCTTCATCACCAGCTCTCACAGTGCCCAAATGCCTCCAAATGGTTATTTTTCATGGGCACCCCCACGGAGCAGGAAAATGCGCTGCTCCTAGTAATATTAAGATGTTCGAGTCTAATGCAAATTAAGATGGGGTTGTTCACTGGGGTGTGGGAAAGGGAGGAGAGCTGGACCTGGCCTCCTCCGCGGCCGGGGCACCGTGGGCACCACGCACCCAGGGTCCCCATGCTCCTCGCAGGTTTACGCTGCTCTTTTCTCTCCTGGTGCAAAACTTCCTCCTGCTCAAACCCCATGGTGGGGCACACTGGCCTGCTCTTCCTCCCCTTCCTCCTCTTCCTCCTCCTCCTGGGATGCTGCGAGTTGCCATGGCAATGCTGCCAGCCAACCTCACACCCAGCAGAAACAGGTCCAGTTGCCCATCCTCACCACAGCCTCCTGCAGCCACCCAGGAGGGTTCCCAGGGGGGCTGTGGGGGCAACAGTCACCCGTCATGCACAGACCATCATGGACCTGCCCCGCTGCACCCCCTCCACCTCTGCCCAAAACCCAGCTTGCTCCCTTCTGCCCCTTCTCCTGGCTGGCCCCATCTTCTCCCCTTTCCTGCAGACCCCAGTTAATCCTGGATGTCAGTTCCCTGGAGCTGCATCAGGAATGAACTGTGCTGTCCCGCGCTCAGCGCATGGGGCCAGCTGCAGTGTCTCTCCCCTGTTTTGGCAGATCTCTCCCATCTCCAACCTCCCCTCACTCCCTGCAAGGTCTCTCCCACAACAGATCCCAACCAGCAACTCTTTCTCTCCCGGTACTTTTGCTCCCTGCCCTCTTCACAGTCTGTCTCCTCTGGCACAGACCCCCATGCCAAGCTACCGGTCTCAGGCACAAAGCAGTGGGCATTGCCTCTCACGCCCCAGGGTCGATGCTCGCTGCTGCAATATCATCAGCATCCAGGGCCGTGGGAGTGGGACACACACATCCTGATGCAGTACAAATGCAGGGACCAAAAGAAAAGCGCATCAAAATCCGGAGCCCAAACCTCCTGCTTGCCTGCACAGCACGTGCAGCAAAGTTAGTTCAGTGTTTCCTTTTTTGCTGCTTATTTTGGGTAAAGTGCAGATCCTAATAGATTGCGATAGCTCCGATGGGGCTCTTCTGCTCTATTGTGTGTGTAATCCCCTCTAAAAAACAGTACTGCCTGATTATATGCTTAGGCAAGAGGCTAGAAAAACCCTAGGGAAACTAAGATTGTCTACAGAAGAATCTGGGAAGAGCTGGGGTTTTGGAACTGAAAACAGTGAAGAAGTGACACTGGCTCGCTTCCTCCCCACTTCGCAAAAATCTGCACAGCAATAATGATGTGTGCGGGGGACTGAGGCCACTGCAGCCGCGTCTGGGAGACACCCTGTCTGGTGGAGCGAGGGGGACAGGAGGGGTGAAAAGGAGAGGAGCTTGTACAGCACATCTCCAGGGAAGGACTTTCCCGGTGGAGGCTCATCAGGGCTGCAAAATGCAGCTGGCAGGACCCCAGCTCCAAGCCCGCGTGAGTGAGTTCGGGCCAGATGTGCCCACCCCATCGATGGTTTCGAGGTCCTGGCCGTTCACTCCTCTCCAGTCCTTTCCAATTGCACATTAACTGGGCCAGTGCACAGCAATTTAGCGTGATCCCACTGGGCCATGGAAGGTCCATATAGGTCCTGACCAGCCTCGTTTCACGCTCCAGGCACAGGGTTAATCCACAGGGATACGGTGAACTGCTTTCACCTCCTCTTTCCCAGGGCCACCCTTTCTGACACTTCTGGGGTCCAGGACCTGAGGGAGGGGAAAAGACCCATCCGTGCATCAAGATAAGCCCCTGCCCAGGTGCTTCCCTGTGCCAGAGCCTTTGATTCCCTTTACTGGGGCTCTGGAGCTGGTTTTAGATGGGCAGAGGGTGTACGGACAGCACGAGAGCTGGGTACGTGCACTGATGGGCTGGAGGAAACCATGCATCATGGCACTTAAACATCTGCAGGGCTTCCTCAGCCCCTTCTCCACATTTGGCCCTTGGCCTCTTTGGTACATTCACTCCACAGCCTTGATGAGAAGGGGCCCAATTAGCGGAAACAGCTTTACAGCGGAAGCCACTGGGCTGAGCCTCCCAGCTCATTTCACATATCGCTGGGCCCTGCAAAGCCATCAGTTGGTGATGGCTTTCTCTCAGCACTTGGATGGGAGCCGGTAGCCCCGAACCGAAGGCTGTGTGGTGTGTTACGGTCCCCTGCACCATCCACCCCGTCCCGAATACCGGCCCACTGTGCCATGGGCATCGCCGCCGGGAAGCGGTGACGGTGCACAGCAGTTTCTCCTCGGGCTTTGCAGAGATCCTCCTCGCACAGAGCACCCAGCGAGCACTCACTGCACTGATTTTCCAGCGTGCTGAGGAATAAAGCTCATCTCTTCGCAGTGGTCATTTCAGCTGAGCGCTCTTTGGGGTATATTTGATTTGAGCCGTGATAATCAGGTGTACCCCTGGTCCTCGGCAGGCAGCGGCTTTTTATCAGGGGAGTTTCTGCTGCGAGTAGTAACAGGCGCGCAGGCGTCTCCCCTGAGGGCTGTCGCTCGCTGCCTCCTGCTGCTGTGCGCTGCTCGCCGAGGCTGGGGCCGGGAAGGGCAGCACTGGCAGGGGGACGCCAGCCAGTTTGGGGCAGGAAGCATGGAAAAAGAGAGTGCCCGCAGTCAGAGATCAGGCAGCAGCGTGGAGCTGTTGGGATAGTACCACAAACATTTGGGCAGTACCTGGCATGACGGGGACCCTGCCATCCTCTGGGGGCCTTAAGCCCTGTGACAGCGGGGTCCCTGCTGCCATCTCCTGCGCTGGCTGCAGCGAGGAGCCCTGCAGGGACGCCCTGGCTGTCGCCTCCCAGGATCGAGCCCACGCTTGGGCTGGGGTTTGGCACGACCTGACCCGCTGGCACCGCTGTGGTCCGCTCCGCCGCCGCGCATCCTGGGCTCCCAAACTGAGCTCGGCGTCGCATCCCCTCGCTGCCGCTCTGCCCCCTCCTTCCTGTCATTCGGTGACATAATGGAATCAAATTAAAGCCCCATTTACCAGTTTTATTGCCTATTATTTATAATACTCCAGCTCCAAAGTGCTGTTTTATAGAGTGCTTAAGCTGCCATTGCTGGATAGAGTTTGCCATAAATGTCTCCACATGCACAGAACATAATGTCCTTGCGTCGTGCAGGAAAAGGGAAGAGATTATTCTCAATTATTTCATATAGTCTGTTTTATTGTCTTATTGTAATAAACTGTCATACCCTACAACACTTTAAAATCAATAGTTTGCATTAAAAGTAATGAAAAGTAGTTATTAATCCCGCTTAGTGCTTCCGCTCTTCCGCTCACCGCGAGGTCCTGGAACAGGGAGCGGGTGATAATTATTCATTTCCGATCAATAGGAACATTTCCCAGCGCTCCTGTGTGTATTGCTGCTCTCGCAGCTGTGCGAGTTAATGATAATGGAGGGCAGGGGTGGAGGTTGCGGGCTTGGCCGTGCCTCAGTTTCCCTCCATCATCCGTTCCCGTGAGACAGAATGAGAAGCAAGCCTGAGTTTAAATGTAAACGAAGCAGGGGGTTTATTCAGTTTTGTTTTGTCTCCCCAAGAACTGCCAGATTTATGGCACCTAAGGGATTTTTTCCAACGCAGAAATCAGATATATGGTATTAGCCCATGGCAGTTTTTGCTCATCGCTGGACTAACTCAGCTAACATCAGGCCCTTCTCCTTGACCAAGCTGTGCGTCCCGGACATTCAGCCAGCAGCGACTGAGTCATTGCCGGGCATTTCTGAAACACCCGGCAGCACCGTCTCACTGCCCCCTGGTCTGAAGGGATGCAGCCAGTTCTCCACAGCCCCAAAACGGACCCCAGCGACGCTGGATGTGTTGTGGTGTCCACTCATTTACTGCATGTTATGAACTCTGTGTGTGTCGGGACATGTAAGGAGCCTGTGTTTAGGGCTCTGCATGCACGCTCACATATGATGCCAAAGACCTTGTAAAGATTTAGGAGGAGCCTGGACCCACTCATGCCTGGAAACATAGGAAGTGCCAGCCTGAAGCAGACCCAGCTTCTCTCCAGCATAGAAAAGCATCCAAGCAGCCACCACCAGCTGTTTCCAAACCTAGGCTTTAGGTCTCCCCAGCACGTCAGCCCCTGGTAATCCCCAAAATCTTGGATTTATGCATAGCTCTGAGGCACAGGCCTTATCTTCTGCAGGAACAATCCACATTCCTCATCTGTGGTGCAGGCTGGACCTCCGTGCTCCACAGCAACACACCGCTTGCATTGCTCCAGGAGATGTAGCAGCCAGGGAAGGCAGAGCTGAGCAGAGGCATGATTTTGCTGGTACTCATGGGCCGAGCATGATGAATGTAGAAAAATGTGAGCTGGATTCCAGGTTTCTTTGGGATCCTGCCATGAGGCATGCAAATCTGATACTAGCTGGGCAAGATGCACCAAATTTGACCTTATTCACATCACTCATCTTTGCTTCATGACTCTTCATACTCTTTGGGACGGGTGACGTTGTCCCTAGACGTTGTGCAGTGTTGCCACAATGTGACATGGAAGTCATAGTGTGCATTGGTACCTTGGTGAAGCAGAACGGCCCTTTCCCACGGACACTCTTCTATGCTAACGGCTCACTGCAGACATGGCAAAATGCACCAAAATGCAAATTATGTATATTTTCCAAAACCTGAGTTTTGTTAAACCTCGATGACGGGGTTAGGACATGGGCTGAGCTCTCTGACACTCCACATCTCCAAGGAGGCAGGGACAGTTATCCCTGTACTCCGTACTGAAGCGGAGAGAGGAGAACTGACTGATGCGGGAGTCAAGGCCAGGAGCACGAGCCTGGACGCCTTCCCCCAAGGCCGTGTCCTGCTCCAGGCTGGGGCCCATGCCGGTACACGCAGCACAGCTGGGAATAGCTGCTGAGCAGAGCTGAATTTCAGCTGGGGAAGGGTGGAGAGAGCGAACAAAGGGATGAAGAGGCATGTTCAGCATCAGGTCCATTCTTTTATTTTTATTATTTTTTAATCATATTTCCAATATTTTTTTTTCAATAGGAAAACCCAGCTGGTTGCTTGGATTGACTCTGTCTCTGATTCAATACGGTTGTAATGAAAAGAGTCCACTAGCACATTAATTGTCACGATAAACATCAAAATCACCCGTCCACCTGCATACACACAGCTCCACGGCAGGCCCATTGTATCAATATCAGAGCAGCATTTCTTCACCGCCACCGTCTGCAATAACTGAGAAATAGAACAAAATACTGGTACAGCCCAGAAGGAGTTATCAGTTCCTGATCAGATCTCAAGAGATTTTTTTTATTTTTAATAAAGTCCATCTTCCCCCTTGTTTGTCAGAAGCACTTTGCTTTAAATGTTGTATGAGCAGAAGCAGGAATTACCTGGGTTGGCATTCACTCAGGGAAGAAAACGTAACCAGGCACTTCCACTCCTTCCACCCAAAGATCTCAAAGCAGTTAAGAGCATCCTTACTCCAGCCAAAGGGCTCCATTCTTGTAGGCCCCAAAGCATCGATCTGCAAACCCAAAGAGCCACAGCTAGCCGGAGCAAGCTGGAGCAGGCTCCTGGAACTCAGCAGAGCTGACTCTGACCCAACATGTGCAAGGGAGAGGCCGAGGCAGGAATAACATTAAACCACCAAAGCACCAACTTCCAAGAAAGGTGAAACATCCTCCGTGCACGCTGCTCCTCATTAGCTGTCAAGTACAGATACAGGTATCTCGTTTAGGGGCCTCTTTCATTTGATGATGCCATTCTAAGTGATGTTCCTAATTTCTGTATATTTCTGGCAGAGCCAGGAATAACCCCCCCAAACCAATAACCCTTTCTTACTCTGCGGGCATCCCAGGAAGGGGACTGGGGGCCAGCCAGGCACAGCGAGGAGCTCTACCAATGCTGTTTCCACCTTGTTCTTTAATGGTTGACCCAACCATTCCTCACCTCTCCCTGCTTTTCGCACACTCCCCTGTGCTGGAAGCTCATTTCCTAAGTGTCCATGAATGACAGCACATCTGTGCCTCCCCGGTCCCTTTCCTTGTCCCTAGATAAAGCACCCTGGCACCATGCAAGCATCCTGGATGTGCTGCATGGAGGGCAGGGGGGCTCTGCTGCCCAGGGACAGGATCTGGGGAGGAGATGGGGAAGGGGTCCAACCTCCCACGCAGGAGCCTTAGCAGTGTACCAAGACCCTGGTGTGTCTGAAGGGAGAGGAGGGAGGGACGGCAGTCGCTGTCCTGGCAGCTCAGTGAGATGGGTGGGAAGGATGGGTCTTTTTTCCTACCTACACGATAGTGCTTTAATCTGGCTTTGACATTATCTGAAATTAAAATCGAACCTGACATGTGGACAGTGGCAGAAATGAATTACACCTCTCCTGCCAGTAGATAATCCCCTTCTAATTCCCCCACTTTATTCAGATGGGAGATGGTTTAGGGAAAGAGGAGGCAAGAAATATTTTCCCTCTCCCCCTTTGCAGACAGCAGCTCTTCCAAAGCCTCTCCCTGGCACAGCCCTCCCAGGGCGCATCTGCCGGCTGCCAGGGCCGCACCACGTCAGATCGCCCAGCAAACTTCCCCCCTCAATGAGCCGCACCCTCACCGCCACCGTGCACCGATACGGCCGATCTCAAGACCAAAGCAGAGGAACTGAGAGGGCAGTATGCAAAGGGGTATTGCCTCGGTGCAAAAGAAAACAAAGAAACAAAAATCTGAATACTGGAACAAAGAATCGCAGAATGAGGACACAAAAGTCAACGCACAACAGCTCTATGTCTTCTTACCTACCCTTCCCCACCCCTCAGCTGTGGGTCTCTCTTGCACAGCAGCACCTCGTCATTTTTTCATTTTCTGAATTACCGTGGCTGTGGTGGGTGGAGCGGTTCTGTCTCTCATCCCTCCCTTCCCCTTAACTTCTGAACCTGTGTGCCAGTTCCAACCAACGTAACAGAGCAGCTAATGCAAAGCTATCGCATTCCTGCAGGCTGCATGGGAAATAGATGGCCAAGTCGAGGAGAAAGACAGGAGCATTATTAGACATTAGAGAGGCCACAAATGTCAGCACCACGGGAAACCTGGATTCCTCTGCCCCGCTGCCCTCGTGGTGAATCGCTCACTGCAGCCCTGTGCCACCCGGCAGCGTGTTTTTACCTCCATCGACAGCTGTGAACCCAAGGCACCAAAAGACTCAAGGGTTTGCAAAGGACAGACCGAAGCGCTGACTCTTACAAGCTGAAGTTCCTGAGGACAGGGATGCCAGCCATGTCCCCACCCCGTGCTCCACCAGCGATTGCCACCTCGTGTAGGCGACACCGCCATGGTGAGGTGGCCCCTGTGCTCTTCATGCCATCCCCAATAAGCTCACGTGAACCTTCACTGTCTCCGAGCAGCTGTGTGTCCTCACAGGAGCTATAGCAAGAGGTTTTGGCCTTTGAGCCCCTTATACTCCTCCTCATGAGAAACTGTTCCTATCATCCCTTCTTTTCCCTGTCTCTGAGAAGCTGTTGCCTTGGAGAGAGGCCACAGAGGTTGATACTAGTCCTTATTTCTTGCCGTCTCCTCCGTGCCCTTGTTCTCCCTCATCGGACTCCCCCGAGTCGCTCATGCCCCAGAGTCCCTGCGCCCTACAGCGACCCTGTCAAATGCTCTCTCCTTCCCACCACTGCATGTCTTCCAAGCAGGCGGAGGGTGTGAAAGCCTCATATCCCAAAAGAACAAAGCTGAGAGACCTGGGAGCATACTCAGGGGAAAGCGGGATGTCGGTGGG
The DNA here is from genome assembly GCA_009819775.1 of Phoenicopterus ruber ruber. Classification (NCBI taxonomy): domain Eukaryota; kingdom Metazoa; phylum Chordata; class Aves; order Phoenicopteriformes; family Phoenicopteridae; genus Phoenicopterus; species Phoenicopterus ruber. The sequence goes on from CM020234.1 coordinate 8,948,241, forward strand.
GATGCTGTTACCCTTTAGCCCATCACTGCAGCTCCAGAAGGACATCAGGGCATGGAAGTGAGGAGAGACGAGATTGATGAGCTGTTTGCTCCTCGGTCACAGGTTCAAACTCATCTCAGAGCAGTATTGACTGAAAGCAGCGGAAAGTCAGTGCTTTTAATGGCTGTACAGCATCTCTCCCTTCCTCAGCCAGTCTGTGGCGAGCAAATACACATTGAACTCCCCCACCACAAATGACCATTTCAGTGGAGGAGATATGATTAAGGGCAGCAAGACGTCCTCGCTGTCCCTGCAGCTGGCCGGCCCCGAATCCCAGCTAGTGGTGCATGCATCAAGACAATTTGGCTCAATGAGGTGAAGAGTAATTTTCAATGTGAATTCTTTGTCTAATGAAAGCTTCTGCACGGGAAGAAATTATTTACAGAGCCTCTCCTCCCCAGCTGGATCCCCTCCTCCATCCGCACTTTCCTCTTCCCCAGGTCTAACGCAATCCCTGACTGTAAGCGAGTGTGGGTAAAATCAGCTAGGAATCCGCAGCACAATTCGATTTCAGAGCCATTCCAGCCAATAATGGCTCTAAACAAAATATAATGTGTAATTCACGTACTAATATCACCTTAATTACATTTTTTGGAACAGTCTTTTCTCTCTTGGTCTCTCCACCCTCCAGCCCCAATAAGCATATCTAAAACTAGAGAAAGAAAGTCATCCGTCTCTTAAAACATCACAAGGGATGGGAGGGAAATTGCAGGAAGAATAGATGAAAATTGCAGGGAATGTTGCCCTTTTGGTGGAGCAGTGTTCTCGGCATCACCGTCGCATGCTGGGTAATTGATTTTCCATGGAACTCTTAGAGGCTTTTTTTCCCCCCAATTTAGTTTTTGAATTTTAAATTAATTTCATGCCAGTCAGCTGGGCCTGCACTTTGAAATCTCCTGTGTTATCCTCAGAATAAGCATAGAAAAGAGACAGCAGGGCTGAGTCCTAATCCACCTGTCCTACAGCTACGCCTGAATCCCACGGCACGCCGTGTAAACATCGATGCTTATCCATTCTCATGTGTCTGGTCCTAGAAATGGTTAGGCCATACTGCCCTACATAACTCTTTGATGTGATCCTCTCATGGAAACATAGATCCTGAGGCCAAAGGGACAGCCTAGTTTGACCTCTGGTATAAGAGGCCATGGGATTTTCCTGCATCCATACCTGTTTGCAGTATAAACTTTGACAAAAAATCCAGTCTTGATGGACAGGGGTGGAAAAATCAAGGACTGGAGAGCATTAAGTCTTCTAGTCCTGCACCATGGAAAGGAGTCAAACTTTGCAACAGGTATCTAATGCAGCTTTGTCATGACATCTCTCTCAGCAACACTCCTGTATCTGACCAGGGAGCACAGGCACAGTCACATTCAACCCTTCACAGCAGAGTCTGCTGGGTATGAAATCCTCTTCATCCTCTAGGTATGAAATCCAGAGAGAGCACTGCAGCTCTGGGTGGAACGCCAATATAGGGCAGATCTCTGCATCGCAAGTCTCCAGCGTTAGAGCCAAAAGACACAGCTCCCTTCGCAAAAGCTGTCACGGGTTCAGCAGCAGCTCCGTGTGACCCAGACGGCGCAGCGAGGGCGTATGGATTACAAGCGCACCTTCTGTTGGAACAGCTGATCCCATCCACGGCGGCAGGAAAACAGCTCCTAACACCTGTTGAGTGAGTGCTGGAAGGAGCGGTATTTGACAGCAGCTGCTACACACGGGCTATTTTCATAACACGGACACAAGTCATAATCTTGACTGAGATTCCCAGCAAGAGGCTAACTGGGAGGCTGTAGCTAACAACGCACACAGCTGTGACTTACCAAGTAAGAGCTGAGCCAAGAGCAAGAAGCCATTAGAAGGTAATAGTGTGAAAACACTAATGGCCTAGAGCCAGATTTGAATTAACAGTCCAGGAGAAAATAAGCCTATCAACACTTCTTAGTTTCCCCTTCGGTTTATTATAGGACTGCAGTGCTGTCAGAAAGCTGGGAGGAAAAGGTGGCTTATCCTGTCAAGGATTCTGCCCCCAACACTGCAGTGCATTAACCTCTGCTCGGAAGATCCTCTGCTCACTGGTCTTGCAGGCCGGGAGGCTAATGAAGAGAGGCACTGAACGGCCGGCCTAAAAATTAAAGACGGTTAGGGCTTCCCATGTGAATTTACAGGCAACTTCAAAGCGCATCACATCACAAAGACACACGAGTGACTCAGACTGAAAGCAGGTTCTACTTTATTCTCCCCGTTTGAATTACTCAAACTGAAAGCAATTACCCACTGAGTATGTAAGAGCCCGTGCAAATGTCAGTGACAGATGAACATGCAATGGGGTCCATTCCCTGAGACCTCCTCCGGCATGCACCCGAGTCAGCATCTGACACAACAGGAATCTGAGCTACTTGGTGATGGGACACAGGAGCTGGTGTTATGCACCCTTTTCCTTTCCAGCTCCTCCACACCTTTCAGCAAACTCTTCACCCTCTTCTCCTAGCCCCTGAAGCCTTCTCCTCCTCTTTCCACCATGGTAGCCCATTCCACATAGCAGCAGGGAAGGCAGGGTGTCGGCGAGCCCCACACCGAGAACCTCGATGGTCTAGCTATAGAAGCAAAGCACAGTCAGCACGCCTCGTCCTTTCCAAACCCCCGACACCATCAGCCTGTACCTGCTGTCCCTTCACAGCCTGAGCCGTGTGCTTCCCAGAGCTGGTCTCAGCATCTCTGTTGCATGGTCCCACAGGTGCCAGATATATGGCAGGTGCTTTCTAGCTCAGCCCCCTCTGGATGTGACTCTCCCAGGCCACATACTGGCCTGATTCCCTTCCACAGATGATTTCTCTCCCTCCTTTCCCTCCCCTCCCCACAATAAATATGAGGTCTCTTTGCGATTCTGCATTCTGGTGTGACCGATAGCACTGGGGTGAAACCACTTAGCACAGATGGCAAATTATCCTTCCCAGCTGCTCCTATGTGATGTAGACCTTTTCTAGCTTCATTGCTCTTCAGCCCTGGGCTCCTCTTCCTCCATGCTGCCAGTAGACCTCAGTGCCTGGATGAAACTGGGTTCCAGTCCTACTGGGTCCCAGTAACTCCCACTGATGTCAGTTGGGGCTCCATTCAGGCTGAGAGGACAGGTCCCACCGCAAGCTCTTTTGGCAGGATGAAAGAGAGTTTCCATTCCCTAGCCTATGATTTCATCTTTTTGTTTCTCTCTCTTTTCAGAAGTTCTTCAACGTCTTTCTTCAATGGAGGGAGTTCACAGAGGCTGTCAGGGCGGACTACTGTCTTGTAAATACACCTGTGACATCTTATATCTCTTCTTTGAAAAATATTTTTTTTTTCCATCAAAACAAGTCAATAAAACACAGCAAACATCTTCCACAGGAGCCCTCAGGGCACCCTTATTCTGCCTACTCTGAATGTTTCATATCTTGCTGATGCTTTGTCTGCCTTTCTCTGTTCTCCATCTACAATCAGTAGTTCCTCAGATATGGTCCCAACAGAACAGCACTTTCTGGGAAGATACACGATGGCCTCAAATGGTTTTACTTATAGTTAAAACAGCCCTTCCCTTTCCACTCCAGCAATGGTCCTCTTGTCATCATTCTACTGGGAGAAGGTGACTAGATCTCAAGCTGAAGAGGACTTATGAGAGGACAGATGCTCCACATCATGAAGGGATCCATCAGCTGCGTCTGTTCCAGTTAGGCAAGAAAGCCCAACATTTCAAAGTCCCCCAGGAAGGAAAACTCTGGGTAAAGGTGCAGAGGGGTAGCCTCAGGTAGACCAAAAGTGAGGTCTGTTCATACGTGCTGAGGAGCTGGCCCTGAGAGCCTGCCATGGAGAAGCAACCTGATGCCCGGCCTGTCTGTATCCCTGACGTGATGCTCTCAGCCACTGCTTTCTGCTCGCTAGTTCCCATGGCCCAGGGGCAGGGTGTCGGCACCCCAAAGAATGTGCCATCCACAATCAGCTTTTATCTGTCTTTCCTTTCCAGTGCTGGATGTGTCCCAGAGCCCAGGTCCGTGCTGGCTATGAGCTCCTCCTCATGAACCTACATCTAACCCTCCGCAGCCCACAGTGCCGATGGCTCCCTGGTGTGTGTTTGTGCCAAGCATGAAATAGGCTGCCCTTGGCTCACATTTCCAGCCTCCCAGATGACGATGACGATGCCCTTGAGACTCAGCTTCAAATAACCTTGCAAGACACAAAGCATGCGCCATTCCTCCAGGGAGACCCTACCTCCCATCCCCTGTATATCGTGGGTCAAAGTTCCAGTCTACATTTGCTCAGATAAATGCAAACCTTGGGAAAACAATCAAGAAATGCCATTCATTATTGAGGGGGAACTGGGGAATAGGGGGAAATTACTGGCAAAATGACTTGAAAGCCCTCCCATTTTCTGAACATTTCTCTTTGGTTTCTTGCAGATTTAAAAGGTCGCTAGGAGCTAATGAACCTCAGAGAGCAAAGCTGTCTCTTGTTTGTTTGTCATTTTGAGTTTTTCTGGTTGATTAAGATCCATGCTGGCAGTAAGGTATAAAATAGCAAGTTTCTGTGTGTATAGTGAGGTCGCGTTTCCTACCCTGAAAACTGCTGAACTTACTGGACAAAACTGTTAGTCCCAAGGACTAACAAGCCAGCTCTCAGCAGAGGACAATTCTGTGTGGTTCTGTTACCCACATTTCCTTTTTTATTCCTAGTCCCATAGGCTTTCAACAGCATCCACCAACACAGCGGTGTGCCAGATAACCTGCACCCCAAGACAGGCTCATTCCAGGGCTACCATATATTTGGGAATGGTAAGATGTCTCTTCTTTCTCCACCTGAGAACTTGACCTGGGGTGAATTTGAGGACTTTGTTTGGTTTTCTGCCCGGTCACTCACTTGGCGTAGCGACAACAGAAATGCAAACGCACGGATCACCTCCACGGCACAGGTGCGGTGAGTCCTGCACGCCCGGACACGCCACCCCTTTCAGATCCGTGCTGTCCAGGTGCCTGGTGCAACGCAGTGTGGCCACTGCTTCGACATACCGACAGCCCGGTTGTAAGTGCCTGTCACACCAAGCTGGAAAATGCCAGAACCTGGAAAAATGCCCGTTGTTTGTGAAACAATCGAGCTCTGCAAAAAAGTCCTGCATGGTGAGCCCAATGTACACAGGATACACTGATGTGCACATAATCTGTGTATGAACAAGAAATATGCCACAGCAGAGCTCCCGAGTTACGCGTACTAGTAATGCATTGGAACATGGCAGACTCGATGACTCCTGGATTTGTCAGATTCATTCTAGTTTGCATTCACGCTCGCAAATGCTAGTCAAAAGTATGTTAATATCCATATTCACTACCATGACTGATGACTCATGTCAGTCCTATCCCACTGGAGAGTCCTTGAAGGCCTATTCTCATGCTTTTAAAGTAGAATCATGCCTCTCCTCTTACAGCTCCAGCTCCGGACCCGAGTGACTATGGTAAAAATAATAAAAAAAAAATAGAAAAATTTCCATTTTCCACCTACCTGCTCCTGCTCCCAACATACTCAGAGCTAAAGGACAAACACGTCGTCGTTCTCCTTTAATCTCCCTGTTTAGGAGAGCTCAGGGTTCACAGCACAGCGCTGAGCAGCAGCCATTGTTTCTGCCGGAACCGCTGCAGAAGCTGAAGGTGCCTCAGCATTTGCTGAACATCAGACCCCTCCCAAGAGCTGTTGACTGAAGTGGGAACTTGCTGTTTCCACTCATACCACAAGTGAAATAACCCTGAGGAAAGAAATATTTCTCAAGGGAAGCTCTCCTGTCTGTTTTTACATCAACTGCACCGGTTTTGTAGGCACTTCAGGGGATCCTTCAGACATACCGGTGGGTATTCATTGCTTTGTCTCTGCCAGAGATGGTGCCCACTGCAGACCTAAGAGCAGCCTAAGGCAAGTGAAAAGTGACCTTACATACCCAGCTCAAAATGTTTTAAGAGTTAAGGGCCCTGTTTCCACTGAACAACTGAGCCTACTCAGGCTGAGCTTGATATGGCCCACACCTACCACCTCCTTGTTGGAGGGGAACCATTGCAGACCCCTGTCACAAGGCCCTGTGCTCATCTCCCACCAGTGCCACCATGAATGGACAGCGCACCTTTGAGTGCACCTACAACGCAGACGTAACCATGAATTGCCGTCCACCCACAGTGTTACAGAGCCCACCATCGAAACACAGGGAAGGCCTGGACCAGAGCACGACCAACATCTGGGCCAGCAAACCACGACCATCTTGCATATATCTCCATTATACTGCAAAGTACTGACTTTAATGGGCAGGGATGGGTATCTTGAAGAGAAACACCGTGAGGAGTCTGAGTTCCCCTGTTAACCTCAGCGTCTGTTAGCACGTGATGGGAAGCCACCACCATCATGTGACTTCTCAGCCCGTCTGCATCCCAGCATGAAGATCATAGAATCATAGAATCATAGAATTGTTTAGGTTGGAAAAGACCTTTAAGATCATCACGTCCAACCGTTAACCCAGCACTGCCATGTCCACCACTAACCCATGTCCCCAAGCACCACATCTACACATCTTTTCAATCCCTTCAGGGATGGTGACTCCACCACTGCCCTGGGCAGCCTGTGCCAGGGCCTGACAGCCCTTTCGGGGAAGAAATGGTTCCCAACATCCAACCTAAACCTCCCCTGGCGCAACTTGAGGCCATTTCCTCTTGTCCTGTCGCCTGTTCCTTGGGAGAAGAGACCGACCCCCCCTGGCTCCAACCTCCTTTCAGGGAGTTGCAGAGAGCAAGAAGGTCTCCCCTCAGCCTCCTTTTCTCCAGATGCCCCTTATCTTCCCAGAGAGCAACCAACCAACGAGAGGGTGTGTTTCCTCTGCAGTCCAGGCATGACAGAGGCTGCCAAGGAGCCAAACATTGGGCACAGAAAATCTGGAGCTTCTTTTGAAACTCTTGCCTCACTCAATGCAAAACTGGCTTGAGCTTCCAAAGCAGTGAGCACCCATGGAAAAGCAAATCCTTTTCCACCTGCTCCATCAGCGGTGGCCTCAAGACTCTTGCCTTTCCCTGCTGTGAGCAGACCTCTGTCGGGTGGCATTACCTCACCAGCTCTGACCCTCCCACTGAAGCGCATCCCTGCTCCCGCAGGGCACAGGGACCAGATGTCGAATCACACATCGCAGCACAACAAAGTGGTGCAGGCCAGGGAGCAAAGGCGGATTCCACGCTCCAGTGAAGCTGCGGGATGGATTTTGGTAAACAGAATGTAATTATCCAAATCATAATTTACTCAAGACATAAATCTTTTGAAATAATAACAACATTTAGCATATATAAAACATTATACGTGTTCAAAGCACAAATGGTAATGTTTATGTCAAAAATGTTTGAACTTCCAATAATTAATAACAAGCAAGGAAATTGCATAGCTGGGAGGTTTTTTCCAGGTTTAATTCACAGGAGCAGCATTTATTTTTTTCCAGGAAAACTTTGCTCAAATTTCTCTGTGTTCTGCAGATCCCAACTTTCCTCCCAATGCTGTGCCAAGAAATAATTAAAAAAAAAATCCCCATCCCATAAAAAAAGACTGCTGAATCTTAGAAAAACAAAGAAAATGAAATGAAGATGTGATTCTGTAAGTGGACCACTTTTTAAAACTAAGTGGATATAAATAAATCAGACACATACATACCCACTTGCACATAGATTTTATATATACGTATAAACAGATATATATGTATAAAAAACACAAAAGCTCACGCTTTGGGTATGAATCTTTGGTCCAGTCCAGCTCCATCCAGCTCAGATAATGGTACCTAGCTCGCGGTGACGTTTCCTATTTCCCCAGATGTGGGATCCAAAAAGGAACAGGTTACATCCCTCCATAACTTAAAAACCACGTGGAGGTGGCTATGATATATACGGGACGGTAAGCTTCCCCTCTGCCTCCTGCTACCACCTCCGCTTTCAGAAAAGCACCGGTGTCATCTGAGAAGCACATACGGGATCAAACCTTAGGCTTTTGGGGAGTGGAAGTGGTTGAGCCCCAAACGCCCGTCAGCTGGTCAAAACGGACACGCTCCTCGGCTGCCATGAGATGTAACCTGCCTGCGCACAGCTCGTCTGCAAATCCACGTCCTTCAGACGCAAAATTTGGTACGGGGAATTTGCTTGCAAAGGAGTCTGCGCCATAGCCCAACGCACGCGATGAGCCCTGGTTTTCTGAGCCTGGCTGGGACTGGGCTGAACATCCAGCTCTCGCTCAAACAGCCGGGGGAGTCTGGGATGTTTGTTCATGAGAACAGTAGGCATTGCGTTGAAAAAAAAAAATGAAGCCATGTCTCTGGACGACTCTTGGAGCCAGAATTCATTTCTCTCACTCCTTTCTCCTAAAACGTCAACAGTGGCCAATGTTTTGAGCACTAGTGGCACATTGGCGAACTCACCAGAGCTCCAGGGCCTGTTTCTCATTTGTATATTTACATAAATTTCCATATGGCATGGAAAAACAATAAATAGAGGTCGGAATGTAATTTTGTAATTTTCCATGTATTTGAGGTTTTGTTCCTGCAAGTGGCTGAGCACTCACTGCCCGATTCAGCACAAGGGCCTAAGCCTTAGCTTTAAATTAAGCACGTGCTCAACCGTCTGGGGCTGGATTGCTGCTCTCAGAGAAGCCGCCCGGGATGACGGCAAGAGCACAGGCATTTTTTAACAGCTGGATACATCATCTTAGAGATGCTACAGGGATAGGAGCCTTGGAAACAGGCTGGGATGGAGAGAGAAACTGGAGAGAGAAACTGCTAGAGGAATAGCCTGGGCCGTGGTGCAGAAGCCGGTGGATGTCTGGTTGAAACGCAGTGCGTGCCTGGGCGCTGGCCGTGCACCGTGCGAAGGCTGCAGCCTTGCCTCGGTCTAGCAGGGAGCGCGCCCCTGTGCACACCCCCCCATACACGCACACCCCCTCCGTACACGCAAACCCCCCCCCCCGTACACTCAGCACACCCACCACGCTGCGTCCCCGGCGCATCCTTTTCCCTCAGCCTGTTTTTATTAACAGGGGAGCTTGACGGAAAACCTGCAGTATCCCAAGCCCAGCTTCCAGACTGGGAAATGGGTTGGCCCTCACCCTCCCCCAGGCAGGGATGCAGAGGAAGGAAAGGCAGCATGAGGCCTCCTGGATGTGGGGAGGAGAGATGCAATAAGTGTCCTGAAATCTATTCTTTCTTTAAAAAAAATTAAAATCCAGAGAAACAAACAAAAATTCCACCCAATCAAGGCACTATCAAAGCAGCAGCTTTGGTTTAAATACCTTTTCTAGGCACGATTAAACTGAGCAGGCTGCTTGAACTTTCCCCGCAGCAGGATCCCGGTGGGGTTAAGGCTTTCTGAACTCGCCGTGCCCAACCTTCTCCCATCTCCTGCTCAGAGCTAGAGGGGAGACCGACTCATTTGGTTAAAAATAAAAACACTGCTATCTAAACTTTAATGGCTTTGTTTCTCATTGCTGCAGGCAGTGGTTCATATGCATTCCAAACAGCACTTTGACTGCAAATGTACCGTTTTGGAAGCTATTCCACCTGAAAAACAATATCTTTCATCTCTCTGCCTTGCACTGTTGGGGGCTGGGAGCACACCCGTCCTGGCTCCGGCAGACACTGGGGAGGTGCTGGGGTGGAAAAGAGAAAAGCTGGCTCTGCCGGAAGGATGACCCTTGCTGCAGCCTGCCTCTGCCGTGGCTGGAGAGCAGGAAGGCAGCCTGCAGACGGGCCGGGGACGAGCGCCGCGTGCTGATGTGCTGGAAGTGCTGCTCAGCAGGGCTTCAACCCGTGCTGGAAGAGAAAGTATTGAAATGTTAGGGTGGGAGGTGATGCTGATCCCTGCCGCCCCCAGGCCTTACTGAGGGGCCAGACCAGCTCTATCAGAGACCCCGTGCTCCCTGCACACCTCCCACCCACGGGCTTGCGCTGCCCAGGGGCTCCCCTGCACACCCAGAGCAAACTTCTGGCTGTAGCACGCACCAGTGTGGACGCACCAGCTGAACCTTCCTAGCCCAGGGACCAACGGCAAGGAAGGGGGGAAAACTGGGGCTGGGGGTTGCTCTACTAACCAGCACACCCACACACTGCACCGGCACTGGCTGCACGCTCTGGTAGCCCTTGTTGAAGCCTCTTCCATGACGTCTTCACCGCTATCATCACTTTTGTCAGGACAGTGGTGTTAGACCACGTTATGCTATCGCCTGCCGAAACGCTACAGCTTCACGTTGCTGCAGAGACATGGCAGTCTGGCACACGCGCGCCTGGACGCAGCCGAGCCAACCCGCAGGGCTCATGTGCCGGCTCACAAAGGCAGATATATTCCCCTTGCCTACACAAATCCCACACAGACCATGGGGTTGTCTGTGTTTATGCAAGGGAAAGGCCCTGGTAAGGCCTGGGATAGGTAGTTTGTGTAATGGTCAGCACTCCAGCCCCGTGCTTTGAAAAGCAGCGTGGTTTTGCTGGTGGCCCCACTTCTGATGTTGAGTTGCTCAATTTGTTAGGGTCTTTTTGTCTAACCTTTGAATGACAGCTCCCCGTCTCGCTCCTGCTCCCACGGAAATGAGTGATGAGCCTCTCCCCAGTTTTTATGTCGTGGGATCTGGTTTAAAAGGGACAGACAAAGGAATCTGAATTGGGGGTCACAAAGAGATGGTCAAATAACCGGTCCTCCAAGGGGGTTACGTATTCGTCTCATGCATATAATGACTTTGTGGTGTTACCCTAGCAACTAAAGCTCAGAGATGATGCAATCAAATTTGGGAACGATGTGATTAGATATGACAGGCAAGGGGAAACAAAGGGAAGCAAAGTTGCTGTGGCAGCTGGGATGCAGCGCTCAGTGCGTAATGCATGTATCGGGGCTGCGAGACATTCTTCCAAGCAATTACACTAAATATCATATTCTATTTGCCAGCTAATTACAGAATATCATTCAGTGCCTGCCGTCCAGCCCATCCCTGCTCTCCTCACTTCGGCGAGGCCTGGGGAATGGTACTCTCATTAACCCGGCTGTGTTTGATCTGCTCTTACATTTTCACTTGGCACCTGCCCAGCACAAACCACTATTTGCTTTTTCCCCCTCTCTGCATATTCCCTTCCCCACGTCGCGGCCCCGCTCTCACCCAGGGACCTGCTGCTCTCCCTTGGCAGTTACACATCCCTGTCTTCGCAAGGATCCCTCCAAGGGAGAAGCGGTGCTGACGAGCATCGTAAAGGGGAGCGCTTTGCTTTGGGCTGCACGTGCGTGGCCGCAGTGCTCAGCCAGCCTTTAACTCCATATGCAACAGCCCCAGTAGGTCTATGCACCACCTGGCGTCTAATAACTCCGTAATATAAAGCTCATAATATAAATATCACTCAAGCCTGCGCTGCTTGAGCACAGCTGCCCAGATGTTCTGCTGGCTTCACACACCCACGTGATTTGGTGTCGGATGCACTGCTAAGCCGTGAGCACGCAGCTCCACTGCACAGCATGGGGGGACGCCGTGCCCGCCCCCCACGAAGCGCCCTGTCTGCTGTCACCCCCCTTGGGTGGAGGGGGTGGCGGGGCCAGGGGTGCAGGATGTCCCTGGGCTCTGTCAGACCCGCACTGGGGGCTTGGCTTGTTTACCTGCCGTGGGGATGCGCTCGGGGCTCTGCCCCTCTGCTCCTGGAAATAATTGCTCTGGAAAAGAGAGAGAAACAAGGGGAAATATAGGGAATAGGGACATGCACTGTAAATATTACTGGTGATTCATAATCCCTTTTTCTCAGAATTTCAGGTTTCTTAACTATTATCCCTCTCGCAGGAAGCCCCGGCTGTTCTTTTGACAGGTTTATGTGACCCAGCAGGCACTTTTCATTCATTTTCACTGTAAAAACAACAGGCTCAATTCTCTATTGCTCAGTACCTGGCGGTGTCATTAGCCTAGTGCCGAGGATGAGGAGGGGGAATGGGAAGAAAGAAGAATCACTGCTGCTCTGATGTGACACCTCTTTACAGCCATCCATGCTGTCCTCGGCCGTCATACGTATCTGACAGCAACCGAGAGTCACCTCAAGGGTGCAGAAGCCAAGTGTTTCCAAAGAAGCACTCAGAAGGACACAAAACTGATGCCATTTCTCTCCCAGACCCTCCGGCCTTGTCTCCCCTGCCAGAAAAAGCAAGGGTGATTTGAAATATGCATTACCTGACATGTTTTAAGATCCTTGTGGTGACAGGATAGCTTGGTGGATGGTCAGGATGAACCCTGGTGTTGTCTCTTATGAGCAAATGTGTGCAGAATAGAGCAGGCTGTTCCTAAGTCCGGATTTTATCGTGTGAGTTAGCCGCTTGGTAAATGTGATAACCTGCCTTTCCCCCCACCCCCCATGTAGTCATAGTCTCTCTGCTGTTGGCATCCCCAAAAGATCCCTTCCTCCCCATTAACTTCTCCCCCAGGCGGGAGCTGAGGGCAGAGGGAGGGGAAGGAGGTTCTGACTCACCTTTTTTCTCATATTTTCAGTATCTCTAGAAAACTAAAGAAAAGGCTCCACCCTCCATCACCCTGTAAGGGCACTGTGACCCGTGCTGGCCGGGAGAATGCCTAGACCTCACCACAGCCTGCCACATGCCCCAAAACCTCCGGCTTCCCTTTCCTTCTGTCTTAATCCAGGCGATAACATCAGTGAGGTGCCAGAGGGGACAGGGAGGGTGGGGGCCAGGGTTTGGGCTTGAGCTCCCGTCTCAGGGACACCTCTCCAGTCACACACCTACATCTTCCTCCAAGCAGGCGCCCAGCCCGGCTCTCTTGGGCTGATGCCACGGGTACCACTTCCATGCCGCGTGTCAGCCGGGAACCGCAGCGCCGCCGCTTTCTGCCGCTCCTGCAAAGCAGCACTTTAATGCCAATCTCCTTCTCCTGCCCTCTCCTGCTAGTCCCCACCTTGCATCCAAGAGCAAGCTGTTTGAAGTGACCGGGGCTAGGATGCAACGAGCCCTGGCAGGTGTCTGTGGAGCACCGTGGGCCTGCAAAATTCACGCAGATCAAACCACCGTAGGATGCGAGAGAGGGAGAGCAGCTGAGGAGGCAGCAAACACAAACGGGGGAGCTGCTATTGCCAGATGGGGCACGGGGAGCCAAACTTAATTTGAATTGCTTGCAGGCTTAGCAGCCAGGCAGAAAGAAATCATCGCAAATCCATCTAATGCAAACTAATGCTGGTCATTAGAAAGCAGGCTAGAAAAGCGCTGCCTGCATCGCGGAAAAGACATTAGGAAGAAAGTTTCTGAGAGGTTTCCGAGCCAAAATAGATCATCTCTGAACAATTTACTCTTCATTTACTGTTGTTCTCCAACCTGGGGAAGGGAGGGTTGGTATTTTTTTTCCCACAAAGAAGAAGTACCCCGGGATGATCCCGCTTGTACTGTGGCCAGCTTTTTAGCAGTGTTGGGCAGAAAGCAACGCTTGTGGCTGTCAGCAAAAGGCCCAGTCACTCAACATCACTTACAAGCAGAGTAGCCCTTCCCTCCGCGCATGCATCAAGGGTAATATCCGTAATTGGGTTTATGCAATTCTGGAATGGAAACCAGAACAGTCCTGTCCGTGACTGGCACTGACCACAGCCCCCCTCCCCACAAACACGGCTGCCATAGCGGTGGTTTAACAAGAACCAAATGCTTTTTGATGACCGTTTGTAAAAAATAAACAAATCAATAATTCCCTCTCAGCTGCAGACCTGGATGATGAGTTCTCCTAACCCTCCTGGCTGCTAATGGAAGGCAGCAGCACGGCTGAAGGGACACCGTGCCATTAAAAAGTTATCTTTCAGAAATAACCTGTCTTCCCCCACAACAGCCCCTTCGATTATTCAAAATGGCTTCAGCATCAAGGCTGTTTCCAAACATTTTTCCGCATTTGCTGTCTCGTACTTCATTTCACTACACAGGACAATTTCTTAGCACTTATATTGGGCATCAGTTGTCATATAATTTATCCTACCAAAAACTGACAAGGAAAAGAAACTGAGCTGTAGGAAATGGCCTGCTCCCAGCCTAACCTCTCCTCGCGGCGGGGTCAGGAATGGCTGGGAAGCTGGACACCCACCCTGGAGTCTGGTACCACAAGGTGGCTGGGAGCCTGGAGGGCAAAAAAATAAAAATCACTGGAAAATGCTGATGGAATTTTGCAAAACTTTTGCCAAAACACAGATCATCCTTTGATGGAAACTGCCAGATTCCTTCAGCAGTCGCCTTCAGGGCCTCCAGCCTCCAGAGACAACTTCACAGGGTGGGTCACCCATAATTAGGATATTTGAAGCCCTCCTGTGGGTCACAGGAGAGAGGGACAGTGCCCCAGCTCAAGGGCCCTCCAGTCAACTCACAGAGTACCAGTTTTCTGAGAAAGTTAAAAAAAAAAAAAGTCTTTTCTGGCTGAAATTACTCAGCATGAATTTTTTTCTTTCCTGAATCAGGATGAAAACTTTCTGTAAGTCTCAAAGTATCAACCCACTGCCGGAGCCTGCGAGTGACACACCAAGAGCATCTCTTCTCTCGCCGTGCTTCAGCTGCGCACGGCTAATGAAGCCAGACAATGTCTCATTACTGGAGCTGAACTGAAATGGCTTTTGGGGAAGTGACCTCTTGTTTTGAGGTCTCTTCAAGGGGAGGAAGGCTCAGGGGAAAGAGGCTACAGGATGGGAGGTCTTGGGAGCAAGAGCCTTCGGGAAGAGTCTGTAATTCTCCTTGGGACTGTTAGAAAATCACTCCCTGCTGTTGCTCTCTATGGGCTTTAGAATGAGATTTCAATAAACTCTGTTAATTTTCTATAAAATCCCATCAACTGCATTTGCACCAAATCCTACAGCACTTTTGTGGACGGCTCCAGGGAATGATAACCTGGACTTTTGCCAAAAAAAGAAACTCAGCAAGTGAGACTCTCCACTAGCGTTGGTTCATAGACGGTCAGGCTGGACATGACCGTCTCTTCCCCTGCCCAGTCCCTCCTATATTCTGAGCCAAACACACTCCTCCTTTTTCTCTGCCAGGGCTCACCTGACTTCCCACCAGCTGCATGCTTTGCGCAGGTCTGTTTGACCAGTATAGGGAGGTCTTGCTTTAAACTGGGTGAGCATTTCTTCACTACAGACTCGGCAGACGACACTCTTGCCCACCCACCTCCCAGGGAAGGAGGAACCTGTGTGGTGCTGGCAGACTTTCCTTTCCGACGTTCAATCCCAACCGCATGGAGCAGCAGGCACTCAGCAGTTGTTGCCTGCCTGGCATTCCGTCCCCGGAGCCACGAGCAACCAGCTAGCCAGAGGAGAGCGACCACGGAGACTCGGTGACATGAGGCCAGCGTTGGTCTGCACTGCAGACCATGGGGAGGACCACAGCTGTTGTAGATCAATCTGAGCTAGTTTTAAACCATCCAGCATGGGCATCGGCGCAGCTGGAGCGGGAGGAGGTTCGGCAGGGGCTGTGGAAGCCAGCGAGGAAGACTATGAGGAAAATGACTAACCTTTGGTGAGGACCAAAGTGCCCCAATGCCCTGCTTACACTCCCCGTGTTAACACACGTCAAGCCTCCGTGACACTGGGGCACAGACAGACTCTCTGCTTCGCTGCCCGGGATGGGAGAGGTTCTGGGGCTGCTGCCTTGCATGGCACCAGGAGCTGGTACCCCGCGTAGGTATGGCTAACAGTTAACCTGTGTTTTCAGACAATGCCTTTGCTGTATTTTAAAGGCAACCAATTTTCTTTCTAAGTGTTTTGTTTTTGCTTCCTGCATCTGCACTTGTAGTTGTTTCTATCCTCTCTCTCACCATCCTTAGCCTACCTTATAACAATTTGCAAATTACAGGAGTTGGAGGTGGCAGAAGCATCATCTTTTCCTGCTTTTCAGTACAAAGTGTCATGAGTCCACCTAAGCACATGCAGCACCGTCCACACGCATGTTAGCAAACCCTGACCCCACACCAGGAGGCCGTGTCCAGGTTCTCGGTGGGGAAGGAGTTAATATGTTTGTCTTGCACAAGCGAGATTGAAGCCAGACTGGGCTCAGCCGGAGAGAATCGCTTTATCAGGAGAGGTTATGAGAAAAAGAAACTCTTAAAAGACTCTCTAGCAGAGTGTAGAGCTGGTGGGGAGCGGTGGTGTTGGGACCTGGGAGCGGGTGCTTGTTGTGAAAGCCGCTGTTGATCTCTGCTAGGGGCAGATTTCGGCGCTTGGCGTTCACCGTTAAAGCTGGGTTTGCAGGTGGGGGCAGGCAGGGGCAGAGCGGCACAGGGAACGGGCTTCGCAGTCATGCAAAACTTTTGATCTTCTTCTGATCGGGAGCAGCTGAAAACCTCCATGTTCTTCACACAACAGCATTCCCAAATCAGAAGTGATTTTTTTTTTTTTTAATTATTTGATAAAATGTAAAGATTTTTTTCAAAGAGTTAATTAAATGCTTGTGTTTTGGGTCAATCTGCAGGTTTAGTTTCAAATCAACAAAAAAAAGGGAACATCTGGGATCATGTAAATACTGTTTTATTTCTTAAACGTTTCCTTTCTTTCTGGTGTGATATGCATGAGCAATAGTTCTGCTAAGCAGAGGGTTCTTTTTCTTTTCTAATTTAGAAAAATGAAAAGTTTAAATATAGGTTAAAATAATCACTTCTTGGACTTGAGAAAAAGAGTCACACTGAGCGAGACCAAGGCTGCAGGCAGAGTGCGGGCCAGAATACCAGCCTGACCAGTACCTCCGGATGGAAAACCCAGTCTCTTCACGGAGGACCCCAACACTCACTGTCATTTCCCGGGGCGAGCGCTGGTCCATGACTTTTCTGCCAGGAAACCTCCAATCCTACTTGCAGCCCGTGGTCCCTCCTTGCAGCTCCTATTTGGTCACCCCCAAATGATCCTGTCTTATCTCGTGTCACACAACACGGTGGTCCCAGCATTTCAAGGCTGTCACCAGTCACCATCTCCAAACCTCACCCTTATGTGTAGGGTCAGGCTCGCTTGCGCTAGCATTTTGGCTGGGTTTTGGTGTAATTTCATGACTGTTATTTTGTGACTGTTTTGCCACTGCTATTCACCTCCCCCTCCTCCTTTTTCCTGACATGCCAAAAAAAAAAAAAAAAAAAAGAAAGGAGCTTAAACATATTTTGCGGTTAAACCACTTTTTTTTCATGTCGGCTGGTTCCCACTGGGCTGAAAAGCAATAAAAAGTCAGGAAGAAGTATGGGCTCCCCTCTCAGCTTTGTCATATGGATGAATAGCACAGTAAAAAGCGCTGAATGCTATCGGTTAAAACGAACTCGCGGCTCTTCCAAGTACATTTTGCAATGCTCTGATGCAAAGGGGTGGGGGATTGGATGGTGAAAAACCTCTCCCAGAGATGGATCCTTTGTCGGGCTAAAGATTTTTGCATTAAAAAGAAATTCTGGTTATAATCACTCTACCCACAGCAACATTTTCAGTCCTCCCTCCCTCTGCCCTCACCCCCTTCACTTTTCTGTGGCACTGAAATAAATCTCAAGGTAATGTAACTTGCGGCAAGGCTATCTCCGAGCATCTCGGAGGCTCTGTCAATAGAGGCCAGGCAAGTCGCGCTGGAGTGCAAAGATCCTCTTATTATCTCACTTCGCAGCCCTTCCTGGGCATTTCTCTCCCTCGTGTTCCTCATCAGGTCCCTGATCATGCTGATAAGGGGGGAAAAAAAAAAGAAAACGTAGCGGGGAATAGCAAAACTAGATGACAAGACCTTGCACTATTTCACACTTGCACCTGGAAAACACTCTGGTCTGGAATGTTAATATCTAATTGCAGATGAAAGTAGACGAGCAATTGCTGGAGAATTTCCCATTAAGATACTCAGATACTTAGAAATCGCTTCTTCCTTGGGTTTTGATCTATTGTGGAGCAAGCTGAAAGCAGTTCACTTCAGGAGAAAGCAGGCTCCATTGTGTAAGATCCCTTTCCAGCAGCAACAGACAGACTGAAGTTTTCAATAAAACGGGTTTTTCTTTTCTCTCTCACTTTCTCTCTCTCCCCCACCTCCTTTTTTTTATTAGAGTAAAGACAACTTCTCAAAAACCAAACTGTCCCAAAGAACATCTCCACCCTGATAAGATGGTTTAGCCTGGCCAAGAGGGATATGCGGTTAAACCCTCTTACAAGGGGAAGGAGACCTCAGAGGAGCGGGAGATTATCCGGGACCACCGAGCGCCTGGTGCTCAAACCACCCTGACGACACGGATGCTGCAAAGGCCGAGTCTCTGTCAGGTCGATCAAGAGCAGGGATTTGGATCTCGGTCCCTCACATACCCCCAGAGACCCCAACAACAGACTGCTCTGGAGAGGACAAGCTTCTCAGTGACCTCAGGATCAGAGTGGGATGATATTTAAATTTTAACCAGCTTTACAGGTTGGAAAAGCCAGTTGGTCTGCCCAGACCTACCCAGATCCTGACCCTTCTTTTGTCCCTTTTTTCATTTCCTAGAGATGAAGCCTACATGGCCAACTGTTTCTAAGACAAGAAGAGTCTCAGACAAGGGTAAAACCGGCTGTTTTACAGACACGCCACCAGAGCTGTGGAAGGGGTCTGGCTACAGACACACTCCTGCCTGCACAGAGGCTTTAACTCGGGCAGGTCCAGCCAGCCTCAACCTCCGGTAAAAGCAGAGAGCAGCGTGTGCCGTGGACACAACGGGTGCGTCTCAGTGAAGAACAACTTGACACTTTTCCTTCCAAGTTTTCCTCCCTTGTCTAAACATAGATTTTCACAGATCTGCTTTCACTGGTGGGAAATTAAGGTTTTGTCTGGGTTTGTTTTCCCTGATGTTTTGCTCTGGTTGGGTTTGGTTATGCTCCACTGGGGAAATGTTGAGGAAAAATAAAAGAATGGAGTTTTATCCCTTGGTATCCTCATAGGACATTTTTGTGCCCATCCCATTTCACCTATCATTACACTGGAGAGCTGGAAGGAGTTTGGGGGTTTTCTGGGTGGACTGGTGTCATGGTTTAACCCCAGCCAGCAGCTAAGCACCACGCAGCCGCTCACTCACTCCCCCCTCCCCAGTGGGATGGGGAGCAGAATTGGAAAGAAGGGAAAACTCGTGGGTTGAGATAAAGACAGTTTACCAGGACAGCAAAGGAAAAGATAATAGTAATAATATTATATATTAATAATGATAATAGAATATACAAAATGAACGATGCACAATTTCTCACCACCCGACGACCTGATGACCGATACAGCCCGTCCCAAGCAGTGATCACAGAGTGAAACTGAGAGCGATCTCGGAACGATCCCAAGCAGCAATCTTGGAACAGCGGTTTCTCCAGCAGCGATCTTGGAACCCAAGTTCTCGAGAGCGAGTGAGGGAACGAACAGCACCTGGCCCACCAGCCAACCCCCACTTATATCCCGGGCATGCCGTCTATGGTATGGAACACTCTCATTCTTTGGCCAGTTTGGGCCAACGGCACTGCCTATACCCCTCCCAGCTTTTTGCACCTGCACATTAGCAAAACCTGGGAAGCTGGAAAACATCCTTCATCTCTTAGCAGCAACTGATAACGTCAGTGTGTTATCAACATTCTTCACATACCAAGTCCCATACTAAATCCAAAACACAGTAGCTAATGGGAGGAAAATTAGCTCCATCCCAGGCGAAACCAGGACAACTGGGGGATTCCGAATAGAGAGGCCCATCAGTACAGGCACTGTACGCTGGCACTGGGCGCCGTACGACAGCCGGTGCAGGAGGAGGTGTGAGGAGCAGACCCTCCCCTTGGCAGCCCTTGAAGAGGAGGCACCAAAGAGGAAAGATGTGGTGGGGGCCTCAGCCACCGTGGAAGGAAATGCTGCGTTGCAAAACCACGGGCTGAAGGGACCTTTGAAGGGTCCAGGTCCTGCTCAAAGCAGGGCTAACGCGGGTCAGGCTGCTCAGGGCTGGGCCAGCTGAGCTGTGAACACTTCCAGGGTTGGAGCTTCATCCAAGCTCTACTCAACCACTCTCGTCACGAAAGTTTTTCCTCGTATCTAGTTGAAATTTCCCTTGTTGCTACTTGTGACTGATGCTGCTCATCCTCTACTGTGAGAAGAGTCTAGCTCCGATTGTGCTGAAATTCGGGTGCGAGGAAGGGTCTGACTTGTGGAACTCGGTGCTACAAAACAACCACGGAGGGCAAGGGCTCTGGAGGATTCAGAGAGTGATAGACAGATAATGAACATCCATAGATAAGCGGATAAAACGCTTACAAGGGATATAATCCCTTCTGTTCCTGGTGATAAGCCAGCTGCTGACTGACAGAGGCAAGGAGAAAAACCCTTCTGGGAAGATTATTCCAAACCTGGTGAATTTAAGCCATGGATACTTGCAGAACTGGTTGTGGCAATCTCAGGGCCATTAGTGGTTATCTCTGGAAGCACCAGAAGACTGGAAAGGGACAAAAAATGCCTAACTTTTAAGAAGTATTGGGAACGTAGGCAGAAGAGGGGAACTATAGACCCACCAGGTTAACTTCAGTCCATGAAAAATCATGATGCAAAGATATGAATACACTATTTACAGGTATCCGGGAGGTGTCAAGGAGAGGAGTCTCAGTGATCACGGATTTCTCAAGGACACCCTTCTTCAAACACCTCTGTGACAAACCAGAAAAAAAAAGAGGTTGAGATTCAGCTGGGGCAGCCAGAAAGTAATATGCCTAGAGATGATGGACTGCGCAGGTGAGCTAGGCTTCAGTTCAGCAGAAAAAGATCTAAGGTTTATTTTGTTCCACTAAGTGAACATGAGTCAGTGATATCAAGCTGCTACAAAAATGGCAAACATCATCCCAGATTGTATAAAAAGGCAGATGATCCAGGAGATGTGCGTTAATCCCCCAGACTGGTGACCCCACGGCGGAGCTCCATGGCCAGACGGGTTACCGCATGGGAAGGAAGGGACAGCGATCGGGGGGAAGCAACAGGAATAATTATTTCCAAGGAAAAAAGTAGTCTAGAAAAGAAGGAAAGTGGAACATCCGTTTGGGTGATGCAGGGCTTGCCTGTAGAGCCAGCTTTGGAGGGAGAAGTTCATGGCAATTTCTTTTATGCCTGGGTCGTGGATTGGAGTGCAAGCTTTAGCCCAAGTCAGTGCCTGGGCAGCGCAGCTCAGAGGAGCCCTGGAAGAGGAGATCGCCGGACTTGGCTGAGGGTTGGTGGGTGGGTGCAAATAAAGCTCAGGATATACCCAGGTGCTGCGTCACGGGAAACTGCCCCGCATGACCCCCGCTGCTGCGCTGCAACAGGATAGCAGACCGGCTGGGAAAATGTTTCATTTAACGGTTTTCCTTTTGGTAAATGGCTCCTGCTACCTACGCAGGCCTGAGAGGAGGAGGGGGGAGTGCTAGAGCCATGGTCACCTGGGAGGTGACACGGTGGCAGTCTGCTGGGTGGGATAACTGAGTCCTCACCCTTGTCAGCATCCTGGCCGCTGCTGGCTGCTGAGCAGCACCGGACGGAGACGACGGGGAGGTTTGAGCAGAGAAGAAAGAACCCTTGCCCTTGGGTTCATCTGCTGCTTTTTGGGGTCTTGTTTTTCATTTTTAACGAAAGAGATCACAGAATCACAGAATCGCAGAATGGTGGGGGTTGGAAGGGACCTCTGGAGATCATCCAGTCCATCCCCCCTGCCAGAGCAGGGTCACCCAGCGCAGGCTGCACAGGGCCGCGTCCAGGCGGGTTTGAATCTCTCCAGAGGAGACTCCACACCCTCCCTGGGCAGCCTGTGCCAGGGCTCTGGCACCTCACAGCGAAGGAGTTTTTCCTCATATTTAGATGGAACTTCCTCCAGCACCACTCATGACTGCCACATCTCCCTGGTTTCCTGGGCCAGGAGGTGAAGAGGCACAGGAGAAGGCATTAACACCCTGCCAGCAAACCCTAAAGCAGCATCTCCACCAGAGAGTGACAGATAGCAGGGAAAAGTCCTGTTGGACCATCCCAAATGGACCCCAAAGTCTGAACAGAGAAGCCTTCTGCTGCAAGCAGCCTGCATAGAGCTGATCCATCCTGGAGACCCTCTTCGATGAGTGTCTGGGGGGAAATAACTTCTTTTTCCTTTGTGGAATCACTGTTTGATAGAGAAATAGGAGTGTATAGTAGGTGCTGAGAGATGGGCAGAAGCCCAGGAGAGGAGCAGACAGAGGGCCCAGCCTTCCCTGCTCCTCGGTCCGCTGGCAGGACCAGCGCCAGACAGCCCCGTGCTGCTTCCAAGAGCCAGGCAGCAGAAAATGATTCATGTCAAGTGAGTGCGAAATGGCGTGCAGACAGTCAGCCTCCTATTGTCTGTGTCCTCGGATGGCTGCCAAGCCCCGGTGCCTTGGCGAAGGCACGGGGAAGGAGCCTGGGTTGGTTGACATCTGCTCTACTCAAGCTACAGCAGAGAAGGAGGCTACAGGGCAACGTGCTGTTCTCCTTCCCTCCCATCCGGGGTTGTGCCGGAGATGTCAGCAAGCGCCTCCGTTAGTCCCGAGAAGCTCTGGCCTCCTGGTGGCAATTGGCCATCTCCGGTCGCCCGGCAGATTGCACCATGCTTCAATGTTGATCCCAGCTGCTGGCACTCCACCGCAAACCCCACCACGGGTGTCTGTAATCAGCTCTACAGCAGCGTGACATGCAGAAAGGAAAGGCTTTATGGCGTGCGGGGACCTTCTCCTCTCGTGCCACGAGGCTAGCGAGCACGAGGCAGACCTTGATCTCACCTGGGAGTAAGACTCAGAGCCCCTGTAAGAGAAAGAGAGAAGAGCATGGGGGTTTCTACATTAATTAAGGAGATAATATCCATATTGATGGAAAAAAATGGCTTACAGCACCGCTAATGTATGCTATCCTAGCATATGCTAAGTCATCAAAACCATGCCATTTTAAAAATATCCAGCATGCGTGCAGTGAGCATCAGCCCATGTTACATACGCGCTTTACCAAAGGAGACTTTCAGTCTCATTTAAAGAAATCCATGAAAGATTCTGCTTTCTGTCACCCAAGGGCAAGCCTCAGTATCAAAAGAGATAAGATCCGTGGCTATAAAACACTGTGTATATTTATCCAGACTCTAAAGGCCATTTTTATAACTTCAGTCTTGGTTTACTTTTCAATACGCTTATCTTTTTTGCCATGTTTTGGAAAATATATAAGGATTGGCTATTGGAACATGCAGCTTTGTGCAAAATATTTAATCGAAGCCCTTAATTGCAAGCTGTAAATGTAGTACTGGTGACAGATTGTAAAGCCAGAAACCATTTGGTCAACACACAACAGCTAAGACGAGTGTTTCAGCAAAGAGAAAAAAAAATAGTGTATAGGACAGTATTTTAGCACAGACATGAGTTTTATTGCAAAAAAATAAACCTTTCAGAAAATTTAGGAAAAAGGAATGTAGGAATGTGTTATCAGATCCATAAGGCATATGATAAAAATCAAGCTTCTTTCTTTTTTTTTTTTTTTGGCTTTTTTTTATGTGGGAAAAAAATACGTACTTTAAATCAGCACAAAGAAGCGATACATTATTCTTACTGAAAGTAATTTTGTCTATAAACACTTCCAAGACTTCAAACAAAAACAAACCAAGGACTGGAAAAGTGTCTCTGGAAGATGTTCGTTACTCCTGTTCAACTCATGTTTCCTCTTGTTGCTGTAAAGCTTGGCTGATTCCTTAAATGTTTGAAATGACAAGCTTCTCTTGAGATGTGCAGTTGCAAGTATTGTGCATCTGCGTACAGACATTCGCAAAATAACTTCCCCGCTGCATTTGCTACATGACTGGTGAGATGCTTTATGTACAACACAGCAAGGTCAGACGCTGCTGCAGCTGGTTACTGCTACGGCGGTACCTGGAGCATAGAGTATTTATATTAATTGGGGAATTAGTTATCTGTCAAGAGGCACCTCGCTAAATGTTGTTAAGAAAAAAGGACAATAACTTCTTTAATGACTGCTCAAGTTTAAAGGCACTCTTTAAGAATTAATTAAATTAAGAAGACTATTTTGAGAGCTGGAAGACATACATAAAAGTAAGGTTGTTCGGACTTATTGGAAACAGAATTTCAGTTACTATTAAACCCTGATGAAACTAAAAGAATGACTCAGAAAATTGACTGAATAAAAGAAAAACGCTGAAGATGCTCCGAGAATTTCCCACAGCAAGAACAAAGGCAATTAGAAGTGTACTTCATAAGCATTCAGCGGGTTACATATTCATGAGCTGAAGACATTACCAGGTCCTTCCCCCAGCGCCAGCGAAGGGATGGGAGCAGTCGATTTTACATCATAGAATTATAGGATTGTTCTGGTTGGAAGAGACCTCCAAGATCATCAGGTCCAACCATTAACCCAGCACTACCAAGTCCACCACTAAATCATATCCCTTAGCGCCACATCTACACGTCTTTTGAATCCCTCCAGGGATGGGGACTCCACCACCTCCCTGGGCAGCCTGTTCTAATGCCCGACAACCCTTTCGGGGAAGAAATGTTTCCAAATATCCAATCTGAACCTCCCCTGGCGCAACTTGAGGCCGTTTCCTCTCGTCCTGTCGCCTGTTCCTTGGGAGAAGAGACCGACCCCCCTGGCTCCAACCTCCTTTCAGGGAGTTGCAGAGAGCGAGAAGGTCTCCCCTCAGCCTCCTTTTCTCCAGGCCAAACCCCCCCAGGTCCCTCAGCCGCTCCTCACAGCACTTGTGCTCCAGACCCTTCCCCAGCTCCGTTGCCCGTCTCTGGACACGCTCCAGCCCCTCAGTGTCTGTCTTGGAGTGAGGGGCCCAGAGCTGACCCCAGCACTCGAGGGGCGGCCTCGCCAGGGCCGAGCACAGGGGGACGATCCCTGCCCTGGTCCTGCTGGCCACACTATTGCTGACACAGGCCAGGATGCCGTTGGCCTTCTTGGCCACCTGGGCACACTGCTGGCTCATCTTCAGCCGCTGCCGACCAACCCCCCCAGGCCCTTTCCCGCCGGGCACTTTCCAGCCGCTCCCTCCCAAGCCTGTAGCGTTGCCTGGGGTTGTTGTGACCCAAGGGCAGGACCCGGCACTTGGCCTTGTTGAACCTCATACATTGGCCTCGGCCCATCGATCCAGCCTGTCCAGGTCCCGCTGTAGCGCCTGCCTGTCCTCCAGCAGATCAACACTCCCGCCCAGCCTGGTGTCATCTGCAAACTGACTGAGGGTGCCCTCGATCCCCTCGTCCAGGTCATCGATAAAGATATTAAAGAGAACAGGGCCCAGTGCTGAGCCCTGGGGAACCCCACTTGTGACCGGCCGCCAACCGGATTTAACTCCATTCACCCCAACTCTTTGGGCCCGGCCATCCAGCCAGTTTCCTACCCAGCGCAGAGTACGCCCGTCCAAGCCAGGGGTAGCCAGTTTCTCCAGGAGGATGGTGTGTCATGTTACGTCATGTTACCCTTTCCACAAAGCAACGGGGTTGGGTGGGGGCTGAAAACTCCGAACTGAGCCGAAAGCCACGTGTTTGTCCCGTCCTCCGCGCCAGGGCCCTCGCGGGCTTGGCATGCAAGCAAGGCGATCTGGGCGAGCGAAGCACAAGAAGGGGCAGCCGCGGCATGGGCTCTGCCCAGCCGTATTTTCACAGGTGAGATGAAGCCATAAAATACCACCGCAAAATTGTATTTCCATTTTTGAGCTGCTTTAAAGGGATATCAGGATGCTTTTATAATTCACAATATTGAGAGCTTCTCTGGTAAACATCAAATCGGTTAGAAATGTTTTCTTGCAATTGAGAGACCAGCTACATTTGGGTCACAGGGCAGGATAGTGTGATTTTATTCAGATGTAAGAATTTTGATATTCTTTGATATGCCTTTCTTAAGGCAGATCTTGCTATGGTTTCTTTGGAATAAGTGACTTAAATATTTGCACTGGCTTCACAGAGTTTACTTAAGATTATTCACGTTTCTTATTACTAGCTGTTTAGATTATCCCTGATATACCAAAATAGGATTTACAAGACTCCTCCCATACATATAGACGAGCCATGTCTGCGCCTTGTTTTTTATCTACCATTAAAACAAGATTACAACTCACTTTAGGAAAAAGGTACTTAGATCCTCTCCAAGGGTAAATCCACTCTTGCCATATATAATCTCTGTTACAAAGTCTCCTCAGAGAGAAGTACAGAGGAGACTGTAACTGGAATAATCATCATTTATTGCTTACGATCTCCTTTGGTCCAGGGTCTGCTTTTGCTTTCTTTGGCAATAAAATAGCCAAAAGTCATTGACGAAAATTGTTGTGTTTGTTCTTTATTGAGACCATTTTTGAGGATGGGGCGAATAGTGGCATCACACCTTCGAACTGCCACGAAAGGCAATTTAAAAGATGGGGCCCTCCTTGTGCATCTTGCTTTTAGCTTTCAGCAGTTTCTGGGGCAAAGCCCAGCAACTGGAGACATCCCCTCTAGTCCCGACCAGCCTGAAAGGTCCCTTCCTCCTGCACCTGGGAGAAGGGGATATTCAGCACCTACAGCTTAAAAAACCTCCCCTCGCCATTGGGGTGAATGTCAAAGAGTAAGATCACTTGTCGTGTTGGTGGGACCCCCAAATTCACGGGACGGTGCTACCCAGAGCCCCAGGACAATGCAAAGCCACAGCTGACGCTTCCGAAGCCTGGCCATGCCTTGTTACGGGAACAATCGGTCCTTAGGAATGATCCGTCTGCTTCTTCACTGGAGACTGAATTACAGACATCATCCGTCAAGGAGATGCATGTGTGCCCTCTCCCGTGGTGTCAGGGCGGGGAGAGCTAACGGGCTGTAACGGCCTGACCAGCCCCACCTGCCCCAGCCATCACGGGGCTGTATTTAAGCCCAGACCCAGTACTTGAGCTTCCTCTGGGCTGTGCATGGGGCTGTCTCTAGAGCTTTGATGGCTGTACTGCTCCTCTGTGTCCTGCCCCACCAACTGGTCTCCTGGGTGGATGTTGGACCTGCCTTGTCCCTGTGAACCTCCCTGATGCGGTGGGTTCTCAGCAGCCAGCCCCGCTGCCCTGCTCAGGTGTAGTGGGCTGGGCTGGGGGCCCCAGCAGCCCCTCAGCTTCTGGCCCTGAGGGAGCACCAGCCCTTGTGGCACCTGGATATGGGGGCCAGAAGTGCCACCTGCCTTGCTGGTCATTGACCAGAGCACCTCGGAGGGCTGGATGGAGGCAGCAGGTAAGGTGAAATCAGCAGTACTGCAAGCCGTGAGGTGGGGCTGAGTCAGGGCAGGCATCCCTGGGTGGGTCCTGCCTTGAAGATCAATGCTGCACGCTGGAACTGAGGCCTCCAGACCACCTTTTCATGCACAGCCTTTCTCTGTGGAGGGATGTGCCTTTCAATAGCTGTCGCTGTGACCTCCAGATGCATGAGAAGGCTTATCCCAGCGCCACGAGCCTTCCCTGCAAGCTGGCTATGTGACCAGGACCCTTCTGCTGTGCTCATCCTCCTTAGGCCATGAGGTCTACCAGGAGGCACCAGCTGACCTTGCTTTCTGGGGTGCATGGGGCAGGAGAAAACCCCCTCACAGCAGAGCAGTTTCTCAACCTGTTGGCCTGTGTGGTGGCAGCAACAGCTGTGAAAGGCAACTGCTGTACATTTGGGGCTTTTACATACGTGCTTGCAGGGGTTTAGAGGAGAAACTCAGCGTCTGCAAACTTGGTGTTTATGCTTGCTGCAAGACCCTGCTTGTGCATTGCTGCTTTCCTCTCCCCGTGCTCCCTTTGCTCCTCTGCGACTCGGATGCTCTTCCTGGAGCTGCTGACAGAGCTGATCCCTGCAGAAACCTGCTGCTCCGGCACCGCAGAGCCTGTGCCCTGGCATCCACCGAGGAGGACCACATGTACCCAGGCAAAGTGAGCCACGAGCATCTCCCCACAGCTCCCAGGCAGAGCAGGAGCGAGGTAGGAAGACTCTGCAGCTCCCTGCTCCGTGCTGTTTGCACTGCTGTGCTGCAAAGGGTGTGCAAATATTCTTTTCGGAGCACAGGGGCATTGCTCGTGACGGAGCAAGTGGGGACACTGGGGCAGGGGCTGCCGTTTGCTTTGTGCTCGTCGATTAGACCCAGCACTAAGGGCTGTTCCACACGGTGCAGGGTAAACAGTGAGTGAATTGCACAGATCTGAGCTACCAGCTTGCGTATCTAATCATATTTCTAAAAGATGCCAACAGAGGGCATCCGCTGCCAGACCCGCAGCCTGCAAATTCCCCGCTGCAGCCCCTGTGCCTGGCTTCAGATAAAGAGCAGCTCAGGGGTTGTTTAACCCTCTCCCACTTAGGCTCAGGTTAAGCTTTGTCAGAGATTTTAAGCAGATGGGCTTTTTCAGTGGGTGTTTTCCCTTTCCTTTGGAGAAAGGAGAAGGAGGGGGGCAAACAACAACCCGCAGCTGCAGCCCCTTGGCCAAGGCAGGGCTTCGGTACGCGGTGTCTGAGGGCATTCTCTGGCACAGCCTGGCAGAGCAGCAGCCGGGTTCAAAGTGAAGGTGGATGCTCTGTTGTCCTGTGCTGCTGTAAACAAAATCAGGAGTGCTGCTGTGCTGGCGTTGGGGGAGAGCAGGAGATTTCATGACAAATGTCCTGGCTTTGGTGGATTTAAATAGTCAGTTTTATTTATAGGTGTTTATTCCTGGTGTTTAATCTCCTTGTTTCATGTCTCTTGTGGACAGTCAAAAAGAAATCGAACTTCTAAAGCCTGCTGCTCCCTCTGGTAAATACATATTGATGTTCAGGCTGTGGAGCAGGCTCACTCTGAGCACATTGTCACTCTTATTTTTAAGACCTCACACCAAAACATTTGAGATGTTCAAAGGCCAGGCAGCCTGTCTGATGGCAAGCTTGTGAATCCAGTTGTGACTGGGGCAGCGAAGGTCCCGAGGCAAGGGCTGGTGTTAGACAGGGCTCGTGGGAGGGTTAGGGATGGAAGAAGTCTTATCGGAGGCTTCTTCCCTGCACAGCACCAGCAGAAGGTTCATAGGTGCAGGAGCTGGGGAACGGTGCCTCTAAGCGGGCTAAAAACAAGGGTTGGTCTGAGCTGGGTGAGGGCTTGGCGCAAAGGGATGATTCCAAGTGATAGTTTTTAATGGAAATAAGGACAGGGCACAGGACAGATATTCTGCTCCCCGTAGTCGTGTATTTCCTTTGAATCAGCATGGAGGGTGTGTGACCTCTTTGAGATCCTGCTGAACCTCGGGGGCTTGCTGGGCTCCCAGGAGTATATTCTGTTCTGGAGCTTCCAGCTGCTTTGCACAGCAAATGGCGTAAATAATCCCCAAGAAATGAGGCTGGCTGGTAGGCCTGGCTAGGATACTCACCTGTGCTTAGGAAAGACCTGGCTCTGCCTCATGAAGCTAAAGCTGATCCAAGCTGTGCCACGTCTAGCCTGGTCCAGTAGTACCTGTTCTGGTTTAACTCTTGGTGCAGGAACATACACCTTTTACCTTCCCAAAAGCACATATTTCCAATGGTGCAGCTTGAAATACATGATCTTTTTAGAAAAGGTGTTTGCTTGTTTGGATTATTTACCCAGGGTGTCCCAAGTGGCCACCAAAAAAATCTGCTCTGTACATGTAGGTCATCTCTGCTTCACATTATACATTGAATAAGGGCCAGAAACGTACAGCCAAATTTGATTTATGGACTGCCATAGAGATTTAAGAAATTTATGATTTGATTAATCCATCCCATATATCTTTTTCTTTATTACCGGTAATTCGTGCTATATATCATAGCCTTCTGAGCAGCAATTTGGCTGCCTGATGCACGCCAATGTTTTCTAAGGGTTAAATTCTACAGTGCACCTACCAGACAATAAACTGTTGTGATCTGCTGGTTAAATATGTATTCAGCAGTTCTGGAGTCTGACTTACCCAATAGATTTGTTCTGGTTTACCAAGTGAGTATGTTTTTAGGACACGTAGTATGCGCAGAGGAATGTGCTGGGGGGGGGGGGGTGGTTGGAAAAAAAATCTTTGCAAAACGTACTGATGTGCCAGGGTGGCCAAAGCTTGTGGAAAATGAACAGGCATCTGCAGCGCTCCTAGAAATATATGCTGAGCCTACAGAGATGTCCAGCTCTCGTTGTGCAGGGGGACTGCCTGGTGACAGCCTGCGCTAGCGGGGCGAGAGCCTTGGCAGCGGGGCTGGCTGCTGAGCACCGGTCCCTGCTGGCAACCTTTGTTTTTACTCGAAGGAGGTGGGGGTTTGGCACAGGGCAGGAAAAGCAAATCAACTAATTAACTCAATGAGGGAATAAAAAAATAACAAACCTCAGATTGAATGAGGATATGACCTGAGACTGTAGATGCTTCTGCTGCTGGTAAACATGTTTTCTGTTTTTTTCTGTAACGCTATCGACATTTTAAAATGATCAGAATATTTCAGAGCGCATTTAACGAGACAGAACTACTGGATTTCAATACTGTCAACTCCAGAAAGCAGAAGGCGGGTCCTAAATTACCTTCAAAATCATAACAACTTAAAAAGTGCAATACTTTCTAATTTGCTTTCTGTTTTTCCAGCTACTCTAGGTCACCCTCTCCAGCTCCTCTCCTGGGAGCAGGCCTTTGAACAGGGGGAGAGGGGGTGCCTGGTTGTGCTGGGGGAGCAGCCAGCGCACACCTGACACCCTGGAGCACATTCCCAGCGCAGGCTCCAGGTGTGTGAGCTCCCCCCGCCTGCCCTGCCGCGCCTGCCTGGGGGCTGGGGGACCCCTCTCCCAGCCGCTGCGGTCCTTGGGCTCTTGTTCCCGCTGATGGGGAGCGGGGATGCTGATCGGCAGGAGCCCCGGCTCCGTTTTGCAGTGAGGGCTCCCGCCTGTCGGGGACCGGTGAGAGTTGAGCATGGTTTCACCCAGCAGCCTTTAACGCCTCCGCTCTGTTAAGCTGCCCACAATTTCAGCCAGCCACCTCTTTCAGAAAAGCCCTGCATCTTCATTACCTTCCCCTCGAGCCATCTGGTCCCTCAACCTGACCTTTTTAAAAAAGATTGGTTAAAAAAAGCTGGAGCAGTCCCTGAACAGAAGACCTTGTGTGTCATGTTTAAGCCCAGAGCACATTTTTATGTCCAAGCTGTAAAACCTTGAAAATAAAGATTTATAATTGAGATTCTGGCTGAAGCAGAGTGAACAGAGATGGTCTAATTAAATTCTGTGGTGGATATAATTAACCCATTTATTCATTTATTACCCTTTATACAGCTAATGCAGGCTACCCCCTCGCCATTTGTTTGCGAAGAACCTGTTACCTGGCTGTTTGGCTCGGGCTGTGCAGCAGCCAGGCCCATCGCGATGCTCCGGAGGGGCTGGCGATTCTGTACAACGGGGCTGATCTGACGGATGCTTTTTCAGAAGCCAGCCCAGCTCTTGGATGAGTCAGCTGAGGAGGAGCAGGGTGGAAAGCAAAGGCTCTGGGCTCTGCTTTGGACTCCTGGGCAGAGCTGACAGGTGACTTGGATCAAGTGTGGTGGCTTGGGAGAAAAGGGGTTTGGGGGTTTTCAGAGCAGAGCGGCTCTCTGGTGTCGTACACGCCTTGTGCTGTGGCGCTGAATCCTCGCTGTGCGCTGTCGAGGGCTGCTGTAATATCCACGCTGACATGTGTGGGTATCTGCTTTCTCTCCTTCATAGCTCAGTGTGGAAATGGCACTTGCAAACCCGTAACACAGATAACTACTCACACATCCTTTGGGAGAGCCTCATCTGACTAAAAGCCTGGCTGGCTTTTCCAGAACGAAGCTGTTTCTTTTCACCAAAGACTCATTTTGCTTCACTTTCTTGCAGCCATCACGAGATTAAAAAAACAATGAATCAACCAGAGATTATTTTTCATGAAAGTTTAATCAGGCGCTGTCCCCTTCCTGCGCCTGTGTGAGTAAACCTTGCTGAGCATGTCAGGCTTGAATGTGGAGTGAAAACTGTCTGCTTGAGAGGCAAGAAGTGCAGGGAAAATCCTTTGCTCGCTGGCATCTGTCTGGGCAGACTGTCCTGCTGCAGGTTAGCCTCTGGGTCCCTTAGCCCATCCATCTCTGAGGCAGTGAAAGCCAATACCTCCCCCACCTCCCCCCTCCTTCCCCTCCCTTTCTTGCTCCTTAATATTTCATGCATCAAAGAAGTTTCACTTGTAATGCAAAAACTGATTAATTAGGTAGAGTGCAAGAGTTACATGCATTTAAAGTTCCTTTCATCTTGGGAAGGGGGAGAAGCCACGCTGGAGGCTGTTGTTGCTCAGAGTGTTGAAGGGCAGGCAGTGATGGAGTGGCTACGCGGTACTGAAGGAGGGGAAGGGAAGGGAGAGCTGCTTTCCAGTTGTCCCTGGGTTCTCCCTTCCTCCTTAAGTGACTCCGGGTGCCTAAGTAAGGGCTTGTCTTGGGATGCGCAAGGTTCCTTTTCCGTGTGGCTTTGGTCCTGAAGGTGCCTAGCGCACGGCTGGTACCGTATACGAGTAACGTCTGGCTCAAACCCCAGTGTGCTCCAGGGCGAGCTGTAGGGAGGGAGGTGGTGTGAGATGGTATTGCTCAGGGGAAGAAAACTAGAAAATGCCCTGACAC
The DNA here is from genome assembly GCA_009819775.1 of Phoenicopterus ruber ruber. NCBI lineage: Eukaryota > Metazoa > Chordata > Aves > Phoenicopteriformes > Phoenicopteridae > Phoenicopterus > Phoenicopterus ruber. The sequence goes on from CM020234.1 coordinate 8,980,831, forward strand.
CATGGTGATGGGCACCTGACCACAGCCGTCCCACCTGGGTAAGTCAAGGTGGCTCTTTGTAATGTAACTGTTCAGTCTACCTCAACCCGAAATGCTGAACAGCCTTTCCCAGCTGTACGAGTTGTGCAGCCCCTGTTACCGCTGCAGGCTGTTCTGAACTGAGCCCAGGGCTGTTGCCCAGCGCGCAGCGGCGTTGCGCAGCCGTCCAGTGAAAGGCGGGAATCAACCTACTCGTATTTGAGAAGGGAGGAGGAAATTCAGCTGCTCCTGGCTGCCACCTTCAGCTTCCCTGCTCTCGCAGCGTGTCCCCTCAGGTGCTTCTCTGGAAGTGGTCAGGAAGCTCCTAGTTTGATGCTGTGTCAGAAAGACAACCTCTCCCGCAGCTCGGAGCACAGCGAGGGGGCTGCCGGCTCGCTATTAACCTAGAAGCAAGAACGTCGCCTCCGGAATTGCAAAGGGCACTTTCTGCATCCCCTCGCTCGCTCTCCCAGGAGGCGTTTCTCCGAATCGCTGACCCAGCCTGTCTCTTGCTCTGCTTGCGAGAGCTGACAAAAGCACAGCTTGAGCAATGTGGTCGTGGACGACAGTCAGATACCATATGGCTGCGGACCAGCATTCGTACACCGCAGCTTGGAAACAAGATTAATTTTGTGGTGTTTCCCTCAGAATATAAAAAAAAAACCCTTCTCACTCCTTCAGTGGAGTTATTGATGCTGATGTGACTCTTGCAGGGTGAAATATAAGCCTCTGATTACATCATAGCTGTATGACTGACTTTCTCCTCCACTTGCGAGCAGTAGGGTTTGCGATATGCGTTACAGACATAAATTGTTCTCTACATTGTAAATACATAGTGCGTTTTAATGAGCGCTGCTGTATGTACATATCTTTGGTAATAGGGCCAATTGAAAACCACTTCAGAAAGCTGCTATTGATACCTTTGCAATAACCTTCTCCTCTGCGCCAGCCGATAAAAGATGCATTAGTTCTGGGTGTCCAGAAATCCAGCTCCCAGGAGTGAAAGTCGAAGAATGCTTCATCTGTGACCCTTTAAACGAGAACGGTGCTTTTTTTTCCCCCTTCCACATCCTTTTTAGACTTAGTATAGATATTTTAAGCATTTTTCAGCAAAATGTCTGCACAAAGTTCTCCACAGAGGCACAAAATCATGAGTTTGCCTGAATCCCACTTGGGGTATTGTCACACAGAGGAAAATGACCCTGAGGCTGAGCTGCTCTACTTGGGAATAAGAAATAAATTGAAGACTGTCTCAGCTCCTGCTAAAAAAAAATCCACTCAGGTGAAAATTGGGAATGAATGTGGGCAGATGCAGACATAAGGTAGGCACAGTTCGGCGTAGCCGAGGCTCCCGGTTCACATGACACACAACATATGCTCTGCCTACTTGTAGAGGCTGCTCCACCTGATAACAGCCCACTATCGCCGCTCAACAGCGGAGAAACTCCCAGCTCATGCCGAGAAAGTCTGTGCTGCTTGTACCGAAAACCCCACGCTTGGGACTGTCACGGATACGTTTTCCACAGCCCTCAGTATCTCTTTTTATCTCTTACAGTAACAACTAATTATTTTCTTGCGTTTCGGTACATAAGAGAGGAAACAAACCCCAAGGATGGAAAATGGAAGGGATTTGCCCCCACACGACAGAGTCAGCAGCCGAGGTGAGAACGGAGCCGGCGTCTCCTGACAACCCGTCGGATCCCCTCCCTGCCCCATCGCACCCTCCCCAGATGGGTCTTGTCAACGTAATGTGTTTTCACTTGTAAAATGATTTCCATTTTCATCCCTGAGTGTTTGCTAGGAACGGTGGGTTTTGCTGCTTTCTTGGCCCCGATGCTGTTGAAGTCGATGGTCAGGCAGTCGCCGACTTCCCTGAGGAAAGGCTGGATCCATGAAGAGTAGGGAAAAGATACTCAAAATGGACCTCATTTAGAAATAGAAACCTGGGTTATGGACTATGCAATTGGCTTGAAAATCCGCCATTTGTATGGACTTAAAGTAACTAAAAATTAGCAAGTTTCAGCACACTTCTGTAAGTGTTCCTAGAGTATTTTCCTAGCAAGTGTAACTTTCGCAGTGCGACGTGCTTTCCCCTGTTCGTGCCATTTACTTTCGGGTTGAATGCTGCTCCGGGGGGTAATGGAAACCCGTTACCTCACTTGTAAACCAGGACTAACATAGTTCCCCTTGGAAATATTACTGGTGGCTTTCCAACAGTGAAGTTTTGTGTGTAGCTCAATTTTTTTGAACTAAAAAGCGGGTGGAATCCTGTTCTCCCCAAAACAAGAACACGGGTTTGCATTTGCACGGGGAAGGCTCCAGGCTAAATTGAAGCTGAATGTACCCACTTACAGGCAGCGGTTTGCAGAACGGTCCCCTTTATCGTTGTGTCCGTGTCCGTACAGGAGGACTTGCAAAAATCTCAGTGTGTTCCTGGAAGATAGTTGTCAGCAGTACTTTGTCAATATGGACAGTGAGGCAAAATAGGATTAAATGGTGTATGTAGAGCTGCTCAGGCTCCTTGGGTAGGGGCGCAGACAAGACAACCCCTCGAGGGCCCTCCCAGCTCTGTTTTCTACTATCTCGGGGCTGGCCCAGAGCCAGGCAGTAGCAAAACAGCCATCTGAACCCACATCTGATCGGTGCTTTCCAGCTCTAAGCCCTGAAAACCGTGCACCGCGTTGCCTGATGGCATACGCTAGACCACAGAAAATCGGGAAACACCTGAAACAAGCGTCCTCCCCTCCAATTCAGCCAGACCCAGGGCAAAGCTACAGAAGAACCCCCCGCCCCAAAGCACGCTGTCCAGAGCGGGGACAGCAGTCGGTGTCTCTGGATCCCAGTCCCACCCCAAAGACCAAAATCCTCTGGCACTCGGCAGCAAAAAATGTCTCTACTCATGGCACACACAGAGTTGTGCAGCAAGTAGCTACAAGGACATCTAAGTAACAGGGATGGGGCCTTAAACAGACAGAGATCTTTTTCTTTTTCAGGATTTCCAGTTCTCAAAAATATAAAAAAGGGTACCTCACCACTTTTTAGACATACTGCCTACTAGTGTGTCGTTCTGCGTATCTAGGCAGTATTGTTTCTTTGCTCTTTTTGCCTAGAATTTCAAAACTAGGAAAAAGAAATCGGCACACACCCTGCTAATGCCTGGGAAGTAGTACATGTACTGACAGCAGCCTGAGCCGGTCCAACATCTGTCCTTTCCCCCTTTAAAATAAAAAAAAAAAGGAGGGGAAACTCTTTTTTCTACTATTACAGTTTTCCCAACCAACAGCTGACATTTAGGACTGCCTTTTTGCTTGATTTGTTTTTTCCAGCATGCCTGGAAACTTCATCCCTCCCAGTCAGACAGAGCCGGGGTCCCGCATTAAACGCTTGGTAACGAGCTGCCTGTTTGCGGGTGAGCCCTTTTTGCCTTCTCTCTGTTCCTGTAGCTGGAAGTAGGCACCGTGCTCGCCCCGACGCTCTTACGGCGGGGGCTGCAGCTTGTTAAGGCTGTGAGCTGGAGCTGCGGCTGCTCCGGCAGCGGGGCCAGAGCTGTTTGTTTGCTGGATTTCACGTTCTTTGCCATTCTGCCCTTGTTGTGGTTTTAACATTTGATGACCTAGGTATCTCAGAAGGCTGTTGTGCCTCAATAGGCATGTGATGAATTGATCTTAATTAGCTTGTGGAAATAATATAAGCCTGAGCATTAAGTGTGCTTTGTTAGGGTTTTGACATCTTCTTTTATATGTACATCTACAAATAAAATCAGGTAGATTAGCAGTCACTAGGAAATTGTTGTTGTGAGTCACTGACTCATAACTACCGTAGGCTGCCTCTCCGCGTCTCGGTTAGTCATGCCCGACTGTGGGCAGGAGTTCACGCTGCTCTGGGGCTGGGGTCAACCGTGTCCGTTTTGCCCGTAGGGACAGGGTTTGCCTCCGAGCTAATCCCTGTCATTCCAGCTTCCCCGTTGGAAGAGCCACTCGGCTCCGTCGTGGCTCAAGGCAGAGCGTGAGCCGAAACCACGGCAGTGGAGCTCACCTGGTTTGTCTTCGAGCACAAACTCCAGCCCTCAGGTGGCACCGGGGCATCCGTGCGATGGATATAGGAATCTGTGATCGGACCTCAGCGTCGTCTATTCCTCTGGCTCCCATTTAAATGCCGGCTGTTAAAGACCAGGTCAAAAATCTTTGCTATTAGTCACCAGTTTGCCTGCTCCAGGCTTGTCATTGCAAGCCATCTCGGTGTGCCCTGGACACTGGAGGTGCCTGTTCACCTATGGAAGGGTAATAACTAGTACAGGCTCCCAGGAAGCCTATTTCTGTGCTATTGCACCCCGGCCATTGCCTAAAAGGAAGGGGGAGCCTGCAGGTACGCACGGGAAGGAGCCGGAGCCCGTTGCCGGACGGGGAAAGACGTGGAAGGGAGCCCTGGATCTTGCGAGCGAGAGAAGGGAGCGGCGTGGGAGCGCAGGCCGGGGGAACCGCGGCGGGAAGCGGGCAAAGCGGCCCAGAGGGCCGGGGGGCCGGCGAAGCGGAGGGGCCGCCGCAGGTAGCGGGGGGCCGGGGCGGGTGATGGCGGTAAAGTGCCGGGGCGAGGGCCGTGCCCGGCGGGAGCGGGGCGGGCTCGGCCGGGGGCGCTGCCCGGCGCCGCGCTCCCCCCGCGGGCAGCGGGCAGGGGCCGCCGGGGAGCGGCAGAGGGTCCCCGGAACGGCGCTTCGGCGGCGGCGGGCGGGGGGCGGCGGCGGGGCGGGCCGGGAGGCGGAGCCGGGCGGCGGCGGCGGCGGCGGGCTGGGGCGGCTCAGTGCGCCCGGCTCCGCTCGCCTCCCCTCGCCTCGCCTCGCCGCGGCTCTCCTGCGCCTGGCTCCGGCCCGGCATGGCCGCTCCGCCGCGCCGCCGCCGCGCCGCGCCGCCCCCGCTGCTGCTGCTGCTGCTGCCGCTGCTGCTGCTGCTGCCGCCGCCGGTGATGCCGGGCGGCGGGCCCGGCGCGGCGGCGTCGCGGGAGCCCCCCGGTCCCTGCCGCGTGAAGACGGTCACGGTGTCCACGCTGCCCGTGCTCCGCGAGAACGACATCAGCTGGAGCGGCGCCCCGCCGCCCGCCGCCGCCGCCGACTCCCGCCTGCTGCTCTTCGTCCGCAGCGAGCTGCCCGGCCGCGTCGCCGTGCAGGACGACCTGGACAACACCGAGCTGCCCTTCTTCACCCTCGGTAGGCGCCCGCACCGCGTCCCCCGCCGCGGCCCGTCCCGTCCCGCCGCTCCCCGCCCCCCCCCGCCCCGCACCGCCCCGGGTCGCGGAGCATCCCGGTGCGGGCAGCCGGCTCCGGGCTGTCACCCCGCTGCGCCGGGGGTTTTGTGTGTGTCCCCCCCTATCACGGGCAGCCTGGTCGTGTTTGGAGCTTTCTGACGCTGCCCTTGCTGCACCCTGGGTTTTTCTCTTGCTGGGGAGGGGTTTTAGCAGGGCCTGAGGGCTGCTGCCTTTTAAAAGCCCTGCGAGTAAAGCGTCTCCGCTCAGGCTGCAAAGTGATGGGTGCTGCCTCTTGTGCTCCAACTTGAACGCTTAGCCCTGGAGGAGGTACCACCGAGCCCGGGAGAACGGGAGAGGCTGTTTTTCTAGCCAGAGCCTAATTTTATAAATGCTTCGTCTTAATTCTCGAAGCTCGCTCTCGCTTCACGCACAACTCCGGCGCCGGGTCTGTGGCGAACGCCTGCAGACTTTGCTCCTATCTCAGCTTTTGTGGGGAGGGGGATGGGTCTAGAAATAATTCTGTTGTCGTACTTTCGTCCTGATGCCGGATCCTGTAGTCTCAGATGGGGTCTCCGAGCTGCCTCTTGTCACTTTTATCCTTTTCTGTGCCTTGATCAGCCTGGGGATCCTCCAAGGGAACTGTGGAGAATGCCGTATGGACAGCCTGGTGTTTACTCTGCCAGGTCACCGAAGGTTTTTTGTTGATCTCTTCTTTATCCACTAGCTTTCTTGCTTTTCGGTGTCTGAACCTAGGATAGTTCGAGTAGCTGCTTAACTTCGGGTCTGAGATACGGCTTGGCACCACTGTGGCTTCCAGCGCGTCGCCCTGCCTGCATCGGGGTGTCGAGGGGTGCTCGCGTGCAGGCTGACCCGGCGGGCGCCTCGCCGCGGCTCCCTTCCCACGCCTCGTGGCACTGACTGCCTTCGCTGGCCGCGACGTGCCAGGCTCGGAGAATGACTGTCTGTGTCTCCCGATCCTGTTGTTTTACCTTCTGCGAAGCTTTCTCGTAGCAAACGCCTGTAATAAATAAGTTGATGGTACTTCTGGAGCCTCTTGGGTTCTGGCTTTGCCGTGTGGCTTCCTTAGATACGGTTGGTCAACTGCAAAAATCCCAAACAAACCAGGTACTCTATTTCAAGTAATAAAAGTGAAAAATCAAAGGTTTGATGCAGTAGGAATGACATTTACCTTACAGTGATTAAAAGTAACAAGAAGTTTCATGGTTCACTGAGTCGAATTTTCAGATTAGAGTACAGTTTCTTCAGGGACTGGGTGTGAATTGCGCACTGATCTAAATATATCAGAAGGCAAAGAAACCCCTCTGTGTGTAGCTTAGGTAATAGCTCAAGTTGGAGGAGAGAAATTTGTCTTGATAGATCAGAGACATGATCTTGTATAGCAAATCCTATTTCTGTGAGTGACTGCCAGTAAAGAGAGCATGTCTCGGGTCTAAAAAATTCTCTTTTGCTTGCCTGGGATATTGGTTATGCGTGTACTCTTGAATATGGAGCACGTCTTGTGCAAAACGGTGGGGTTTTTGCTGCCCCTTCATGGACAAAAGACCCCAAAACGTCCCCTCCTGTTCCCCTGAACCCACAGGCATCAGGCAGATTGGGAGATAAATGGAAGCTTTGCCCGTGGTGGGATGGCTTCATCACCGTCCTGAAATTAATCAGCACGTTGCCTCCAGAGAAGGTACAACACTTGTCCTTCCCCAAGGTCTAGCTCATGAATTGCTGTGGATGCTCTGATATTTCAAATTTGTTGCATTTCTTCCCGTCTCCTGGTGTGGCAACTGAGTCTCGCTCGCAGTTAACTCTTTTCTGGACGAGTGCTTTAGAGGATTTCTACTGGCTTGTTTTTCTCGTGTGGGAAGTAAGGCTGCTGTTTTCTATAGTGCTTTTTCCCCACTGCATCCTTTTCGAAGTTCAGCGGCAGTTGGGCACCCGAGAGCTGCTGCCGCCGCTTTGTAATGGGCTCTTGGAGGTGAAAATCACGTTACATGTGGGAGGTCAGTCGAATGGCTTTGGAGTGACTTGGGGACAGGGATTGCTTTAAACAGTGGCTTCTCTTTGCCGATTTCTGATGCTCCCGTGTATTTATGCATGTTGCTGAACGTGTTTAGTGGCTGCCTGGGCCCCAGCTCAGGAAGACACGTAAGAGCTGACGTCCTGGCGATTGCAGATGTGTTGAGGGCTCCTAAACGTGTTTGAGTGCAGGCTCTTGCTGGTAGCAAAGACCGCTCTTGGGCGTCACGGGGGTGAGGATGGGGTAGGAACACCTCCTAAAGCACACGCCTCCGGACAGCCACCCTCACTGGCATCCTGGAGGGATTTTTGAAAGAAAAAATAAAGAAACGCATAAAGCAGGCAGAGCTGAGTTCTTGTGCTGATACCACGGACTCTGAAGTGAAATAAGTTGAGAATAAATTGAGGCCACCCTGTTCTGCAGGGCTCAAAAGTCTTTCCAGGCCAGGAAGCATGGAAGAAAACGTTGCCTTGCTTGGTGGCGATGAGTTTGTTTCGGTGCCGTGGCTGAGGCAGGCAGGCTGCAGTCCTGGGCCTGCTCAGCACCTCCCAGCTTAATAAGTGTCCTGATGCTGGAGTGGATCCTGTGCCTTACGTTGCTCCTTTGCGTTCAAGGAGTGCGGGGGATCTGCAGGTAGAGGCTGACAGGTGCCAGAGCCTTGTCTGCAGCAGTGTGAAACTTAGAATCCTAGAATCGTTTTGGTTGGAAAAGACCTTTAAGATTATTGAGTCCAACTGTAAACCTAACACTGCCAAGTCCACCACTAAGCCACGTCCCTAAGTGCCACGACTTCTGCTGGTTCTTTTTAAGGGCAGACCAAGCTAAAATAGGCTGAGGAGATAGATGCTCTGCGTCGGTGGCTGGTACAAAGCACATGCAGTGCTCTGTGTCCGTTTTCTTTAAAGGATTCTTCCGTCTAGGGAGGAAGCAACTTTTTCTGTTCCCTGACAATATGCAATTTCATTCACTGAAGTATAAGCGCATAAAGCGAGAGCTTCCAGGGTTGCGTCCCTGCCTGCGGGGAAGCCTGGTCTGCAGGAGGCACTGCATGACCGAGACGAAAAGGAGAAAGCAGCGCTAGGGAATGCCCACGCAGCCGACCCCCGGCCCCACGGCACGCTTGCAGCGGCAGCAGGAGCGGCAGCGGCAGCAGCAGGAGCATCAGGAGCAGCCGCTCGCTCGCCCGCGTGAGCCGTGGGTCGCGAGTGGCGTGCGGGGAGCGCGCAGGGAGCGCGCGGAGCCTGGTAGGGGGTGGTGGGAGCCCGGCGACGGGGGGCCGCAGCACCGGCCCTGCCGTGGGTACAGCCTGCGCGCAGCCCCCTGCGAGCGGGTGGGGGGCCGGGAGGGAGCGGTTTCGTCCTCTCCCTACAGAGGTAGAAAACTTTGTTGCGTCCTTCCTGGACCTGCCGCCGAAACGCCCGTCGGCAGCTCTAGTTTGCTCGCTGTCCCTTCTTCAGCGGGGTGTCGCAGTTTCTGTATTTCCTACGCCTCGGTTTATTTTTTCTCTCTTGCGTTGGAGACAAGAAGGATGTTTCTCCCCCTACCCCCAGTTACATTGCTGTAAAATTACCCAGCAAAGCACAGTGGTGGCAGGAAATGACAAATGTAACTTTGCCGCCAGTGCGATATGAATTGCTGTGCATCCCCTTTCCTGAAAAAGCATCCTGCCCTTTCCTTAACCTTGGATACAACTGATGCTTTGCGGTATTTTTTTTCCCCCCCCTCTAATTCTTCTAGTGTTACGCTGGCAAATGGTGCAGCCTATCATTGACTTTATTCTTGCACAATGAGGTCTCTCCAAGGTACGTATCTTGATTTAGTCAGCAGCCATGTGTTCTGTACAATAGCTGCTCCAGAAGCAGCGTAGCCTGCTTTAAGTGCAATTCAGGGAGTGAAGCAGTTAGCTTCCGAGCTAATTTAGATGAGCTCTATCTATGTGCGAGCAGATATATATAGAGGAGAGAGAAGGAGAGAGGCAGACAAATTTTCACCGCTGCTCTTACCCGGTAGTGGCTTACATAAGAACAGTTTACTACACACTTCTCATAAATGGCTTTAATGGATGCTGTTTGACGGGCGTCTGCAGTGCTACAAGGTGCGTTGTTTCGGTGGTTGTCAGCAGAGGTGCTCGTGCATCTACATTACCCGTGTCCCGCCGTGGCCCCTGTGCGTGGCTGATGATTATCCCCGGCTTCTCGAAGCTGCGCAGCTCCTCCATCTCCTCAGCCGTTCAGTGCCACTTCTTGTATCTTCTTTCTTAACTTTTCCTGAAGCCATCTTGTAACTTGAACTTCTTCTCCCCTTTAGGGTGAGAACGCTTTAAAATAAGGGAAAGCGCTTAGTTCCCTGTGGATTGTTTGCCGATGAGCAAAGTTGGGTTTCAACACCTCCCGTTTCTGTTAACTGCCTCCTGCTAGACTCGAAGAGCTGCACTGCATATCTGGCCAGAGGTTTGGTTAATCAAGCATTGGGGTTTTTGTCATTTATTTTTCTTTTTCTGGCTGTTCCCAAGGTCGTCCAGGGGGTAAAGAGTCGCATCTTCCACCAGGCAAGTAGGGGGAGCCAGAAAGCCTCAGCGAGGTGGTACAGTGAAGATGGGACGTGTCGGTGGGCTCCTTGGGACAGGGACCGGGGGGGATGCAGACCTAAGAGCGAGGGCTGCTTCCCTTCCCCTTCATGCCCATCCACAGCTGTGCGTGGCCGGGGGGTCTGGGCCAGGTCCCCGGTGGCGGGGGCTGCCCGGGGAGGGTGTAGGAAAGAAGGGAAACCGCCTGGTAGCAATTCCCTCCCCTCCTCGTATGAAGCTATGTGATTCCTTAAGCTTTCCAGGGTGTTGGGTTCTTGTAGTTGGAAAGGGACAGAAGGAGAGCCCGGCTCGGGGTTGTGCTGGTGATGGGGGTCCTGAGCTCGAGATCTGCCCGCTGGGGTTGCAGGAGAGCTGAGCTCTGTGACGCCCAGAAAGGCTGGGGGCACAAAATGCCCATGAAAATGGGTCCGTCCTCAGATGACCGCTTCCCTCCCCAAAGGCAAGGTTGAATGTGGCTTGTCCAGCACGGTGGGGTGTGGATTTGCAGGGGTTTTGCTTCATCTCGGGTATTTTCTGGGGTGAAAATCCCAGTTAAAACTGGGAATCTGTAACGGAGTGGCAGGCTGTACTCGGGGAGTTGCTGCTTTCCAAGAGTACCCGCGTTGACCAGCTAGTGGCAACAGAAGATTAACTATAGAGAGAGGAGCCGGTTTTCTGCAGCTGAACCGTCAGGCTGGAGTAGCGGGAGGAGGCTGCCGGCTGGGGATCCCCTCTGCTCCCCCCTTCCTCCCGGGCGACGGCAGCGGGTTTTCCATGATGTCGGTGTGCCAGAGACCTTTATTGCTCTTCTGCTGGAAGAAAAAAATGTGCTTTTCTTCAGGATTAGGTGGGGAGCTTGCATTTTTCTGTGGGGGCTGGGGAGGTGAGTGACCTCCGAGTGCCACCACGCAGATAGACGCTACCTCCAAAACTTGCTGCCTTTTGCTTTCTAAGCCCTGCAAGCGTGAACCCCGGCTGCGTGATGGACAAGCCTTTGTGCTGCCTCAGGGATGCGGCGCTGATGTGCAGCGTTGGCTGGCTGCGAAACCAGACGGAGCCCTTGGGCTTTCCTGGTGTAACAGGAGTTCAGGCGTGGGACTGGCTGGGACAGGGGGAGAATAGATTGATGCCACTTGTGGGAACGATGAGGTATTGATCTTATGCTATCTCGACATACGTGTTAGCAGTTGCAGGTGGCTTGAGAAACACCTACCATCACACTAAAATGCCTTGTGGAGTGTGGGGGTAGACTGGGGTTGGAGGCTGAAAGGAGAAGTGAAGAAAATAGAAATGCCGTGATTGAAGCCTTCCATCGGCTGTGATGCCCACGGTGCAGCTCGTGTCGGGAGCGTCCTCCTCCGGTTGCAGCCATCTGAAATGGGGGATGACAAGCCTCGGCCGGTCTCCCCTCGCTGCTCCCCGGCCCTGCCCCTGTCACTACCTGTGGGGTGGGTGACGGCATCGAGCAGAGATGATTCTTGTGCACAACCAGCTTAAGAGATGGTGCCACTTAAAAGAATTGAATGCTTGTGCTGCTGCTCGGGTCTCAGCTAATGCGGTTAAGGTTTCCAGTGTCCAGACAGTATGGAGACACTTAATGGTATTGAAGAAGCAGAATGGCACGCGGAGGGGACGAGCAGTGATCTTGGCTGCCTGCATCTGCACCGGCTGGGTGAGGCTTTCTGGTTGTCTCCTGGGAAGGAGGCAGGTGGGGAAAAAAATCACAAAGTGGCCCATCGATCCCCTTGGGCATCTTCGCTGTATGCCATGCAAGAAGCACCGCTCTTGAATGCGTCCAGCGTGCTTATCCCGCTGCGGTCCGGGGAGGAAGGAGGGATTCCTTGCAGGAGGAGTCTGGGCTGCGACAGATGGGGCAGATAAGATTTGGAGCCAGGGCTCTGCCTGTGGGCAGAGGCGGCTGGTGGGGAGGAAGACAGAAGTACGAGTTCCCCTCTGTTTCTCATTATCTGTTCCCCACCAGTCTTGCACCCCTCCCTCTGTGCTTCCACCGCTCCCATGTCCGTGTGAGACAAAGTCTGTATGAAACTGAGACTGGCTTTGAAAGCAGCAGCAAAAGGGGAGAAATTTTCCATTAGCAGCATCAGCAGTAAAAGAGATTTTTTCCCAGTCACCTGGTAACTGCTGTATTTAGGAAGATTACTGAGCTGATGGTGTTGCTCCCAGGCATATGCATGGGAGTGATCCTGTTACGAGGGGGAGGCAAGGGCCAGCGTGCACGGCCGCACGCTCGGAGCTGAGCTGGTGAAGATTAGCCGTGCATCCTTCCGCGGGGAGAGGAGAGCCGCTGCGCTGGAGAGGGGACCCGCTGGGCCTAGCACCTCGCGTGCACCGTCATCTGCTCTTCTCGTGCACGAGAATGAAACAGAAATTTCATCGCCAGCTGCACTAACAAGCTGCGGCGGGGGGGAGCGGAGCGGAGCGGGGCTCCCCGGGGCTGGGCGATGGCCCGTCCTCGAGCGGCGGAGGGGACGCCTGGCTCCAGCCTGCCGTTGGGGACCGGCTGGTTGTTGTGGTGCCCTGATACCTTTCTTTCTCCGGGTCTGATGAGATATGCCTACGGAGGGGCGCTGCCCTGGCTGCAAAGACCCTATGGACTAACTGGGGGTGTGAACCCGCCCTCCCAAAAGCCCATGGCCCTGGGACCTCATAACTGGGGCGCAGGGGCTGGAGACCCCGGGTTTGCTCCCAGCCCTGCTGCTGGCCGTGGGCATGCTCGCGAGAGCTCAGCCGTGCTGATACCATTGAGGCTTTGGTTCTTTTTCCTTTTTCCCCTCCCGTGCATCTCTCTGCGGGGCAGCGGGGTGGCCTCGCCTGCGGCTGGAGCCGTGCCCTGGCTCTGCAGCGGGAGCGGGGCTCCCCGGCCGGCCCCGGGGGCTGCTGGCTGCTGAGGCACTCGCCTAACGTGAGCTGGCGTTGCAGAGTGTGCCTGCGGCTGCCGCAGTCGCGGCTGTGTCTGTCCCAAGGCCGTTCGCAGCCCGTATCGTTCCCTTGCTGCTCTTTCTGGTTCTCGAGCGATTGGCATTCCAGGGAACGCAGTGCATCCCTAAAATATGGGATCAAGTGACAGAAAATAGGAGTTGGCAACGGCATAGGAATTTTTTTTTTTGCCTCTAGCCAACTGCTCAGTAACATCAGCTTCTTGATGCGCCGCTCCCGCGTCAGCAGCATGCCGTGACGGCAAACGCGGGGCAATTTATGTGCGGGAGCAGGGCTGGAGCAGAGCAGGTTCTCTGCAGCCCAGGACCAGGACCTGCTGCTTGTCTGTCCCGGCCGGGGAGCACCAGGTCTGCAAGCGGAGGCTGAAAAGCCTCTCCCTCTGCTCGTGGTTGCCGTGTTGCTATTGCTCTTGCTGCCTGGGGGTCTGACAGGAGCTGGGGTAAAAGTTGATGCCACTGACCTAATTAATGACTCGTGCAGCGTGCACCCAGTGCGAGATCTGCTCTGTGGGGCAGTTTCCCACTCAGACGGGCGTCCTGGGCTGAAGGAGCTCCTGCAGCAGTCGTTCCCACCTCAGTCTCAGTTGTGTGGGGGTGGAGGGAGGTGGAAAACCCTTCGCCTTGGCTTGCTGGGTCTGAGCAGTCACCTGTGTGGTGGGTTCAGCATGGGTGGTGGCCCTGGAGAGCTTTGGGGCTTGTTGGGCCATCCTGGTATGTCCCTTTTCCTTCTATCCCCATCACACTTCTTTCTTGCCCTTTGTACCTCTCAGCTGTTTAAATTAGAGGGGTTTAAACTCTTTTCCCTGCCCTGTAAGGTGCCCAGGGAATTCTTCCCAGGCTTGTCTGAAAGCCTTCTTGTTGGCCTCGTGCTCCTTCTTCCTCCATCTCTAATGTCGTGGGAAATCTGGACAGAGAGAGGTGCCCAGGAGGAGCGGGGTGTTGGGAAGGTGATCCAAAAGGTGGATGCACGTTCCCCTCCCTCTCTTCCATGTCATGCAAACCGGGCAGCCTGGCCGTGGTCAGGCTGTGTCCACAGACTCATTTGTAGCATTTCAAGCATCAATTAGGCTTCCAAAAAAAGTAGAAACCGTTTCCTTCCCTCCCTCAGAGGAGGAGCAGAGAGGAGTTTGCAGGAGGGACAGCCTGAGCCCAAGCAGCGTGCTGGGGTTCCCCTCCGTGTGCCCGGGGCTTTTGCTGGTTCAGGCTCCCGTGTGGCCTGGGCTGCCTGCGGCAAATGTCTCCCATCACCTTCTGTCTGGAGAAGGTGCTCGAGGTGGGCAGCTCGGGGTCCCCAGGGGATGCCAGCGCTGGGTACCACTTGATTAAGGTAGGCTCATCTCACGGGAGCCTCCTGGCCCTTACCGGGGATGGCCTTTGGGAGAGGAGGCTGTGCGGCAGGTCCAGCTGCAGAGGAGGGATGCTGCAGAGGAGCCGATCACAGCAGCGGCATTTTGGGGACCCGGCAGGTACGTTTGGGAGTGAGAGACGTTGCAGGCTGAGGGCACATCCAGCAGCGATGACGTTGGCCTTATCTGTGCAGGCAGGTCCTCGCCCGCTGTTGCTGGAAGGGTGCTGGCTGCTCCGTCTACCGTGTTCACATCAGGGGCTTCGGCATTTGTCATCCCCCGCGGAGCGGAGGGAGGGCTGTAGGGGTGCATTCGTCACCTGAAGAGCCCCTGGGCTTCGGCTGAACTTTGTGTTCTAGCAATAAAACCGTGCTAGGAAATGTGTGCTGTAACAAAGCCCATGGATATAATACATCCGTATCATACTGTACCTTTCATCTTGAAGGATTCCCAAGGAGCTTTACAAACTCGGTGTGCTGCAGCCTGCCAGGGTGACTGAATGCTATCAGCAAAGGCTGCGGTCTAATCTCTGCGGTAGCACGTCCCCCCTGCTCCCCCTCGCAGGGGGAACTTTATGAAGTCTGATCTCGGACTAGCGCTGCGCCGGGTGTTTTCCTCTAAGCCTGAGTTTCTCAGGAGAAAAAGGAAAACCATGCAGCTGTTTGTTATGCAAAACCAGCGAAGAAATATTCTTCCTGGGGCAGTAGGAGGGGGTGGGAATTACTTTCGCGCAGCTTCAACAGCTCTGGATCTCGGCAGAAAAAGCATTCGCAGGGGAACGTGCCCCCCATGCAGCCCCCAGAAAGGGGATGATAAAGTTTGAGCTCTTGAGAAATTGCTTCTGGGCGTAAGCCGGGTGACACAGTTCAGCTGACGGGCACGGTGGCTGCTGCTGGGGCAGCTCTTGGGAGGGGGCCTGTAAACGTCTGCCTGAAATACTTGGTGTGCAAGTCTTTTGTCACCCGGTGTCCCCTTCTGTCCCCGCAGAGACAGTCCCTGAGCCAGCTGATGGCGTGTCCACGTCCTGCAGCCCTTGGCAAGGTCCGGGCTGCTGCTGCGTCCCACCGCCCGCAGGGTGGGAGCAGGGGAGGGCGGTGCAGCCCTCTGCCTCGGTCACCCTTGGTGGCCTCCAGCTCCGGTTGGGTTTATTCTCCTCTGCTCTTGGCTTACCTGGAGCTGTGGGGGCGGTGGGAGGCGTCTGAAGCTGCCGGCGATGGTGGCAGAGCCTAAAAATCCAAACTGGAAGTGGGATAAGGGGCACTAAACGAAGCTGTCGTCGGAGGCATATGCTTGAGAAGCGGAGGTTAGCTCGAGTCTATTTTTGTTTGGAGTGGTACACACTTAGCCTGTTTTGTTTAGCAGTTTGTTTATGGGATGTGTTTTCCCATCCTGTGTAGCTCCTCAAATGTATGCTATAAACAAACTGTAAAACCCAAAGCAGCCTTTACGTGTTCCCGTTAAATGCATCCAGGGTGCGTGGTGCCGACGGGGCTGAGGTACCTGCCAGCCTGAGGTCCTCGATTAAGGAGGAGACAACACACCAGCGAGGGAGGTTATTTTGTCATGTCTGAGTATGGGAATTGCTGCGGGCGCCCCGGGATGGAGCAGGGACACCTCAAAAGCACACCAGCCTTTTCGTCCATTTGCTCTTGCGTTGGAGGCTCCAAACCTTCTCCTGCTCATCCCTGAGGAGCGCAGGTGTTGCCACCTGCAGGTCCTTTATCTTTGCCTCCTTCCCTGGACCCCATTGAGATGGTTCCTCAGGCCACCAGGAACGGGACGTGGCATTGCCAGCGTAGTTCATGGTTCCTGGCTGTTAAGAGCCTTCAGTATAAAAGGAGATAGAGGTTTGTGGTCGTTCTTACTGTAGTTGCTGCAGTTGCATGCCTTGTACTGGATCAACAGCCATGTGTTTCTCGCTTTAATTTTTCTGAGCGCGATCAGAGGGACTAGAAGTGTATTTAATTAAATAGCAACAGCCTTGCCTTTTAACACAATTCAAGAAACCAGAGCTGCTTGAAGACACAAACTCCATTACATTGCTTTACATCTTATCACATCCCAGCGCTGCTGTTTCTTCCTCTTCTGTTCTTTGCTCTCCCCAGACAAGCAGCACAGTTGTCCTTACTGTGCTCCTGGCTTCTGCTGTGTCGGAGGAGGAAATCCATTATCCGACGGCGTGGCAGCTGGGAGGGCGGTCGGGGACGCTGCCTGTAGGGGCTGCTCGTAGCCAGCTTGGGGTCTTGCCGGAGCAGCAGTTTGCACGACAGACACGCTGCTCCTCGTTGTACTCAATTTTATTCTGCTTTCGTAGCAGCCGCCTTTGCCGCTTAGCTGACAAGCTGTTCCTTAACATGCCGTGGCCCAGCGGCGTGCGGGAACAGGGATGAGAGCTGGGATTTGGGCAGGATGTGAGCTCCGGGAGCTGGAGGCATGGGGATGCTGCCGGCCTCTGCCTCTGCTCCCGAGCAGCCCCGGGCGTGCGTGTGCTGCCCGAAATCACGTGTGCTGCCCAAAATTGTGCGTGCCGGGGGAGGTTTTCTCTGCTGCCTGGGCTCGCTTTAAAGACTGTTGTAAAACCTTTTCCCTCCTTGCCGATGAAGGGTTTTACAGCGTGTTGCAATGAGCCACTTAAACGCAAAACAGGAGGAAAAAAAAATCCTGTTTGCAGCACTGCTCCCAGCTGAGCCGGCGTGGCAGCCCGGGGCCTGCGCTGGGGTGAGATACAGGGTGTTTGTGAGGGATGCTGAAGAGAAGCTGAGCCTTGTGAGAGCCTTCCCTTTGCAGAGCAACGCATCGGTGGTTCTCCTGTGGCATCTCCCAGCTGCATTGCCTCCCCAAAACCACGTTCCCCGCTGCTCGTAGCTCCTTGGCAGGCTTCTCTGCCGGGTTGTGGTGTGCCCCGAGTCATGTAACCCAATATTTTAGTAGACCTTGGTCTCCAAAGCCTCTCACCAGCAGGAACGGTGCAAATTTGTCCGTGGATACCTGGCCCGCATCTGAAGCAGCTCTGCGGTCACCTCTCTGGGAAGGGCGTCCCAAATCGCCCGTGTCCGCAGCCTCTCTCCGCAGGGAGCGGGTGTGGGACGGCAGCTCCCCGCCCCTGCTAGAGCAGCGGGTTTGGGCTGGGAAGGAAGGTGCTATTTTTGCCTTGGCTGTGGCACAAAACGCAAGGGTTTTCTGTGGACATGGGGCTGCGGTTTTTAATCACTGCTTGTTCTGATCGTCTTTCTACAAAACTGCTCTGAAGGCACCTAAGGGCAAACCAGCAGGTGTTAATATTCTCCTTTTGCTGTTGTTGGGTGGGGGAAGAATTTAGATTCCAGTGAAGCTGTTGTTTGAAATGGTGCTTCTCGCCTCGGCTGTGGCAGCTGGAGGGCAGGTGGGACCTGGGCGAGAGCAGAGGTGCTCTGGACCTGGCTGGGGAACAAGCTGCGGCTTTAATTTGGCTGGTAACGGCCGTGCAGCGTTTCCCCAGCCTTCTCCATGCTCTCGTTCTTCCAACCCTATGCAAATATTTGCAGCAGTTAGGGAGCTGCCCAGGGAGATTTTTATTCCTGGCATGAACTGAGTGAGAGGGAAAGGTTAGGCCAGGAGAACGGTCTCACGGCAGGCACCAAGATCCACCTCGTCCGGCAGCCTGTGCCACGGTGGCCAGCAGAAGGTGAGGAACAGGGCACGGGTCCCCGGAGCATCCCATGGAGGTTTGCTCCTGCGTTCCCGTGGGACGCTTGGTTGCACGTAGCTTCAGGGAGGGTCTGTGCATCCTGACCGAGCTGAAAGGGTCCCACAGCAGCTCCCGGAGGGCTCCTGCGTGTCCGTAATGCTGGCCTCTGTGGGAAGCCCCTCTGTCGATGGGGATGCTGTGTTGTGCCGTGCACAAACGGGCTGCGGCGGGGGAAGAGGGAGGGTTTTTTTCGAGGTCTCACGGACACGCCGAGTGCTGACCAGGGGCCGGCACGGAGGGAGGGATGCTTCTGTTAATTAGCACTAGATGAAAGGAAAAGTTGTCTTTATTCAAAGAGCGGCTTATTCCAGTTTCATCGCAGCCCCTCGGTTCTGAGCTTTAAAGTTCGGCGTATGTGTGAACAATAAGTTTGGGAAGAGGTTTTGAAGTCGAAATCGCAGCATTGTTATGAAAATGCTGAAGGGGAGTTGTGACACTGTTTTGAAGATGAAAGTATTTTTACAACATTAAACTGACACATTTAAAAAAAAAAAAAAAAAAGAAAAGAAAAATAAAGTTTACATGAAAGCTCTCAACGAGACTTTCCCTGGCCAGAAACACACGCGACCATCCCCAAAGATCGGTGAAGGCACTTAGGTGCTGCTGGCTTTGACTGTCACGTAGGTGACCCTGCGTCCGGCGCGGCGAAGTGAGTGGCTCCTGTTGGTGTTACTGGTATGTGCTGGGCAGGGCGAGCTCTGTGGGTGCCCCCTGCCCCGCTGCGTGCTTGCTTTCCCCCGGGGAGCTGATGGATCAGCAGAGCAGCAGGGGGAGGGCACGAGATGAGATGTTGATGGAGCGTGGACACGTGCTGGTCCCATCCTTGCTGCCTGAGCGATGCCCTCGCCGCTTCTGACCCCAGCAGCGCTCACTGCAGTTGGAGTTGGTCTGTGAAAACTAATTTTTCGCAGCTGTTTAGCAAGCATCTGCCTAATGGCTTAACCAAGCAGCACGCTCTCCATGAGGAGTGAAGGGGAAGGCGGGAGCTGGCTGTCTCCGGCGCTGCCTCTGGGCAGCTCCTGCTTCTCCCGTTATCCCGGGGCTCATCGGTTTGTGCCGTTTTGGCTCACCCGCGGGCACTGGGGAAGCTGGGCTGGGGGGCAGAGGCTGGCCATGAAACACCAGTATCGGGAGGGGAAATGGGCTGGTGGGTCTGGGGCCTTCCAGCACCCTGGGTTCCGTCACAGCCTCTTCCAGTGACTGGCTCCCCCGTCCCAACATTGCATGTCGCCGGTTTAAGCTGCGGTCCGGCCCCGGCTGCTCGTGCGTTGCCTCCTGCACAGAGCAGCCTCTTGTACCCCGAGGACGAGGCACACCAGAAGGTGTCCGGGGTGTCCGACAAGGCTGTGCTAAGCGACCTCCCCTTTGCCAGCTGCCTGCAGCTCCTCTCGGCCGGGATGGCAAACAGCATCGTTGGTCACTCACCGACCACCTTCTCTTGGGATTTTCTTTTCCATGACCATCTAAATGCATCAGCTTGTGGTGATGGCTTTTTTTTTATTCCCATTAAGCTCTAGTTTCCATTGCGCTCTCTCAGATACCCAGGGGCCTCTGAGCACCTGCCCTATAATTAAAAGCAATCTATTACGATGTCTGAGGGGGCTGTGCGAGTTACAGGGCCACGAGCCCTGGTCTGCTGCAGCAGAGCTGTCAGGCAGTTCCTTCGTTAGAAAACAGACACCAAAAATTCCTCTTCCGCCCCCAACTTTGTCTTCCTGCCAGCCCTGGATTCCAGATTTATTTAAGGGTCTTTTCTTTTGGGCTCGGGTGGGTGTGGAGCGTGTATTTTTTGCCATGTGAGTCTGACAGGCCCTTGGGGAGGATGAGTGGGTGTCTTGAAGCGTTAGGGAGAAACTTGGCAAGTGCTTCAGCTCCAGGGATCTCTTTGCATTTTTGGCTGCATCTGCTTTTTTATCCTGCTGCTCTTAAACTTTTCTGAACCAGCAAAGTCACGCCCCAGCAGCGCTGCCATCCAGGAATAACGTTGCTCCCGTTCCTCGAAGGCCTGGCCGCAGAGACTGGGTGGTTTCTGTGGTTTCTCCCAAGGGAGCCAGCGGCTGGATGGTGCTGGATGGGCCAGTCCTGGGGTCCCTCTGCCCGGCACTCCCGAGTCTGAGTGTTAACCGTGGATGGGGGTGGTCTTGCCTCACGTACATCAGGGAGGAGGGTTCTCCGTTCTCGGAGCTGGGACGGAGATGGGCAGGACGATGCTCAGAGCTGGCTGCACAAAGGGGCAGCCGTGCGTGGGACGTGCGTGCCATGCTTGGGTGTTTCCCAAAAGAGAGAGAGGCTCTCCTGAGCCTCTTCGAGGTGATGTATTTCTTGTTGTGTCTTGTTCCATGCTCCCAGCTTGGTTCCTGGCCTCGTATTTGGGATTTGGGATCTGGTTTCAGGAGGTGGAAGCAATCTCTTAGCTGTGTTGGAGGTTAGGGGGAAGAGCTGCCCTCCACGATCCTTACTGTACTGCAGTTAAAGGAAGCATACGTGCGTGTGCGGGTTCATCTGGTGGAAAATACAGGGCTTTTGAGTCCTTCTGGGATTGTCTTCTTGGCTTTGCTGCTGACTCATGACGTGACCTTGACCGAGTGAGCGCACCTCCCTGTACCTTTTCCATACCCGCCGTTTGCAAGGACCGGGGTCTCCCTGTTTGCATTACCGAGGTGGTGTGAAATTCCTGCGTGGAGGCTGTGCCGGTGGGTGGGAAGGAGGGACCCTCTCGGCGCCTTTCCTGCTGCCCTGCCTGCAGGCCGATGGTGCAGAGGCCTGAGGAAGGGAGACCAGTGGAAGAAATGGGTGGGTGGAGGAGTGGTAAGTGGACTCGACAGACCAGGATCCACGGCATTTCCGAGCTGGAGTAGCTGCTGCCCCGTGCACTTCTCTACCGATGGCTCTGCCCGTGGCTCGACGAGGGTGTGGGCAGCGGGAGAGCAGGATGCTGCTGTCGAGACCGATGGCTGTAACACGCTGTCCCGTTTGGAGTTGGGGTTTTCTTTCTGCTTTCGTGTGCTAAAAATGATCTGCACGGTTGAAAGTTCCCCTCCTCTCCCCCGCGTGCACACGTGTCTCCTGATCTCTGCGAGAGAGCGACAGCTTCTCTAATTAGGCAGCCGAGGAGGTAACCTTAGCAACTCCACGCTGGTGCTGGGGACCATCTCCAGCTGCCCTTGGAGATGGCGTGTCTGGTGCTCCCATGGCCTCTCA
Source organism: Phoenicopterus ruber ruber (assembly GCA_009819775.1). Lineage (NCBI taxonomy): Eukaryota > Metazoa > Chordata > Aves > Phoenicopteriformes > Phoenicopteridae > Phoenicopterus > Phoenicopterus ruber. The sequence goes on from CM020234.1 coordinate 9,001,913, forward strand.
GGAGGACAGGAGAGCTCGGGCTGCCTGCACGCCCGTCCTCCCTCCCTGACACCGTTTCACGTGGCTGCTGGTGTCTGCCGTGCAAAGCAAGAGCTGGCACGGGAGGAGGGACCTACGTCCCGTCACTGCTTGCTCTGTTCTTGGTGATGCGCAGGTTGGGCGCGCTCCCTGCCGCAGCTCTGGGGAGAAGTGCTCTGGTGTCTGTGGGCAGCGCTGGAAGGGAACTGGTGCAGAAGGAGGTGCTGAGCCTGCTTCCGCACCGGTGATGCCGGCTCTGCTGTGAGGGGGACCTGGGGCTGCATCAGGGGAAGCTCAGGAGATCCAGGAGAGCGGGAACCTGCCCTCCAGGAGCACAGCACAGGGCATGCACTTGGCTTGTCCCATCTCCTTAGGGTTGGAGGCAGTGGGAGCTGACAGCCTCGCAGCAGAGCAGCGCTGGCTGGGGCTCGGAGGGCGGCTGCAAGCGCAGTAGAGTCTGTGTGTGCTGCAAAAGGATTGCTGGTGTCCTGCGCCCTGCCTGCGCTGCAGCATCTCCGTCCGCCCCGTCCCTCCGTCCGCCCCGTCCCTCCGTCCGCCCCGTCCCGGCTGACACGGTGGCTGCAGCACTGAGCACTCCCTTAAAATCTGAATGTCCCTTAAAATCTGAATGTGCCTCCTGCCCTGTGGGCTGGAAGGGGCCTTGGCTACTCGAAATGGTGCTCGGAAATACTTTTTTATAGCAGCTGGGAGCAAGCCAGGGCGAAAATGAGCTGAGGCCGCTGAAGGGAGATAAGCTGAGACGTAAACTGTGATTTTCTGCCCTGTGAGCCCTATGCATGGATTTCATCTTTTAATGGAAGTGCAGTAAATAAAAGCCATTTTCACAATAAGCTGAGCAACAGGTCATAAGCGTCTGAGCCACTGAAATTGATAGAAGCGAGCTAAGCGTAACAAATCTCCCAAAATTGCACCAGACTCCACTTGTATCTAGTCCCTTCCTGCATCTCACCAATTATAGCAAACGGCAATTATTTCTGATCCAGAGCTTTCTCTGAATAAAACCTCAGTCAAACTGCAGATGCTTTATCTTCTTTTCAAATAGATTTGTACCGGAGGGAAAAAAACCCAGTGGGGAGAAATCCCATTTGAAGGGGCTTTCCCTAGCAGTGTTTGCAGAGAGAGGAGATGCCGGACACGCATGGAGGCGTAAATTTGACCGATGCATAGTTTGCTGGCTCTGGCTGAGAGGAGGATGCAGGGAGATGTCAAGCGCGTTCCCCTTCCAATGTCACTTGTGTGTTAGGGTGGAGCGTGGGCTGGGGATGTGCTGGCGTCAGCCATCGCGGCGTGACCCGCTCGCTGCTGGGATGCTCCTGTTGGTGGGGGCCCTATGGAGCATTGACTTTTTCTCCTTCTTCCAGTTAGATCCAGTAAGTGACTGTCTCTTCCCAGTCCCCGCCACCAGGCTCTGTGCTGGTACCCAGCGATGCTTCTGGGATATCAAGCAGACTCTCAAGTCCACGCTCAGACTAAATGCTAACGCTTTTGTCCCATATAACCTCTCTGCTTTTTTTAGAAACATCTCTGCTGCAGAGCCTTGGGGATGCACCTGCAGCAAGGATAGCGCGTGGGGTGAAACGGCCTCGTCTCTGCGCCGGTTTGTCCCATTTGAGGGGGTTATCTGGGAATTTATTTGAATTTATTTGCAAGCGCTTTTAAAGAGGAGCTCATTTTATACGTGGAGATGTGGCACCACTGGTTTTACCTGCTCGATCTCCGAAGTCACATAGCCCGGTCTTCACCGTTGCTTCTGTGGTTGCGGTGTTTGAGCAAGACGTCCCCGGTGCCGTGCAGACCGTGGGGCTCACGGAGGAGGGCTGTGCAGGTGGCTGTCAGCGCGTACGCGGTCGCTCCTTGGCCGAACGGCTGTGCCGCGGCACGAGGCGTCTCAGCCCTGATGTTCTGTCCGTAGGAATGAAGTGCATTGCTTGGGATCTGTTGGAAGCGTGCTCCTGCTGTTAGGTGCTGCTAGAGATGCTGACGAAGAAGTGCCACGAGATAGCGGGTGTATGAAGCTCAACTGGCTTTCTGATTGATGTCATTAGTGCTCCCTACTGAAAAATCCCGGGGAAGCTGGACACTTTCTGTCTCTGGATTTCTCCAGAAGTTTTAGCTGAACAGCTTCTTGTGAGGTGCATAGAGGCTGCTAATGTGGCACCCTCCTGGGTCCCTGAAAAAAAATGCAGAGTCTTAAATTGCCCAAGGACTGATTTGTCTCTGGTGGTGTTGTTAGCGAAGTGCATCGCTCGGGTATTTTGCAATGCCTGGAAGTCTGTGGGACGGGACGGGGAGGCTGCATCGCCTGCCACGGCCCCGGGGCCGCCGCTCGGTAAGGCTTTCCTAGCACGGGTGAGATGAGAAATCACCAACGGGGAGCGATGAGCGTTGTTCAATGATGCGTCCTCTCCTGTCATGGGGGAGCAGAGTTTGATTGATTTACTCTGTGCTAGCTTCGCAGGAAAAAAACTATTGGTTATATTTTTTTTTCTTTTTACCTTAGACTTGGGAATTACATCCCTCCCCCCTTGGAGGGTTGTTAATGAAAAGCACTGAACCAGCTTCTCTTCAATTTAGTTTGCTTGCATGAGCTGGCAGCTCCCCCCCCCCCCCCCCCAAACACCTCCCAAAAATATACGTCAAATATTTGTTGAGAGGCTTCCAGGGCTGCCTCCAGAACAGGCTGCACACACGATCCTGCCTGCGGATGTTCTCCATAAACTTTGCAGCTTGATGCTTGCAGGCAAATACACGTGTGTGTGGCTGGAGTCCGGTTTGGAGAGGGAGCGTGAGCGTGGGCAGCGTCCTCGTGGGCAGCTCACGGCAGGAGTTTCTGGGGAAAGCAGCCCTCGGAGTCAGCGTGAGCCCGATTTCTCTGCTGAGGCAGCAGGTGTGTGTGTGGGGAGCATTGAAAAGCTGCGAAACGCTGTATTTCAGCCCTCTCTAGGGCTCCCCTGGCACGGGGAGGGGAGGGTTGGCTGGTGGCGGGTCTTGGGGTGATGAGAAGGGCTGGCGTGGCTGACCTCCGGCTGGGAGATGGAGATCCAGGGCCTGGGAGGGCAAGATCCTGGCACTGGCCAGGCTGTGAGCCCCTCTTTCGCAAAATTCAGAAAACAGTATGAAGTCTATGCCTTTCTGTGTCCTCATTCCTTTCTTTGGAGAGGTATTGCAGGTTGTCAATTAAATTTTGGGTGTTCCCTAAGTAGCTTTTTCCTTCCCATGTGCACGTGGGCAGCCCCACCGTCAGCATCTCCATTGCCGTGGGACGGCACAGTCACCAGATTTGAGCTGGGCAAAGGCAGCCCTGCTCCCCGCGGGTACTGCCATGCCACGTTATCTCTTCTCAGAAGCAGGGACGTGATCAGGCTTCGCAGTCTCCTTTGCCATCTCTCAGCCAGCTGCGGCACATCTGGCTCTTCTCTCCCGCTCCAGTGCAGCCAGGGCTCTCGAAGCATCCTGCCTCAGGGATGCGGCTCCATCGTCCACCTTTGGAGTCTCCTCCATCGGCAGTATTGGAGGTGAATCAACTAAAATATAGGATCAGCGTGTTATTCAGTACATCCACCTTCCTCTGGCGAGTGGTTCAGTGTGCAGAACATGTTCATTTACTCGCCTAAACAGAATTTCATCGTCCACCTCCCGCGGTGTGTAATGAATCCAGCCGGAGGTGTTCGACCCCCGTAGCCGCAGCGAACCGAAGCTCCCCGAGGTCCTCCGCAAACTGCGACTTGCTCTCCGCTTCTTGCAGCATTTCCATAACGCAGTCGGCCCCCGCGAACCTCTTTTCAGTTTGGGAAGCGCTGGCTTTGTTTCCTTTTGCCGAGCCAGCTGTAATCCCTGCCTGGCTGTGCCCCTTACTGGGTAGCCGTTTATTTTCCTTAATCTTTTATGAAGCACTTTTATCATAAGCTCTCTGAAAATCCACTGAAATTAGACCCTCTAAATCACCTTCATCTATTTTAAAGGCTTTCTTTTGCAGATAATGCTGCCAGGTTGCTTAGCGTGCCTCTTTTCCACCATCCCTTAAGGAAGTAGCGTTGCCTTGACCTGTTCAGATTATACTTTGCCGGTTTCTATATTGGCTGACCCCTGGTTAGACTCCGAGTGAAGCTCCTGCTCTCCTGCAGTTTGGTATTTAGCTCTGCGGTCCTGGAGCCATGGCCTTCTGCTTTTTAAAAATAAAATAATAATAATAATTAAAAAAATGCTGCAGCTGTTTTACTGTTTGCACAGCTTTTAGGAAAAGCATCCAGGGCTTGGTGTGGATATTGTGGGAATTACATTAGTGTGTGGTACAACTCTGTGCCTGATCTAAGCAGCATTTTCAGATGTGGAGGACTGGGACCAGCTTGGTGGCCAGCTCTGCGAAGAGCGTGCTGGGACGTGTGGGATGCACAGGTTTCACTGTGTAGCTACAACTCTGAGAAATCTCAGCGTACGCCTCTGCTGTAGCTTTTCTGATCGTTTATTCCTCCTTTGATGGGGATGAGGAGGCATTTTTTCCTGGAGATGCTGACCCCCGTAAGATGGGGAGAGCCGTGGACGAGCTGGCTGCCCGCAGGCAGCAGTCTTCCGTCGGTCCTTCTGCGCGCGGGGAGGAGGGAGGCTGACGCGCAGCCCGGCGCCGCGCTTGGGAATTATTATTTTCTTTCTTATAGGGTAAAAGCAGCCCATTCTCGAGGCACGTGGCTGCGGCCTTTCCCTGATGTGGGAAAAATAGCATTGGTCGAGCAGCTCTCTGTGTTTGGGAAAATAAGGCTGTTCAGAGCAAAGCCCCCACCTTGCAGGCTCGGGCATAACTGTGTCCAGCAGCTGGAAGCTGCAATTAGATAAATTCAGGCTGAAAATGGAGCACAAATCCCAAAATGAAATTAGCTGGCCACTGTCAGGCGGGGGGTCGTGCTGCGTGATTGCTGTGATCTCTCCTGCCTGCGTCTTCGGGAACAGCTGGTTTCTGGAAGGGCTGCGCGCTGGCAGCTCTCTCCCGTGCTCCGACTGCTGGAAGGCTACAACAGGCTGTAATATTGCTCTTTTTTTCTGCTTCCTACAAATAAAGCAAGCTTCTTCCCAGACTTCTTAGGAAAGGTAGGACACGAGAGGGATGTCTTTGAATAGAAACATCCGTCCTCCCCTGCATTCCTCCTCCTTCTCCCCCATCCCTTCGCTCCTTTCCGCAAGGTTAAATGCCACAGCAGAGAAGGAAATTGAGTTTTGGTGTCTGTGCTCCCAAAGGCTGCTCTCAGCTGGGGAAATGCATCATCCCGCTGGGCTCTCGTGCTAATCCCTCCTGGGATTGCATGCCAGCTGGGAGGCAATGACACAGAGCGAAGGGGTTGCAGCTGATGCTCCCGGTGTCCTTGGGTCAATGGGATGCTGGTCCCATCATGCACTTATAATGGAGAGGATATCTCGAGAAGCAGGGATTTATTCACTGTGTCTGGCCTGGCAGAGGTGATTTGGGATTGCAAGGAATAAGTAACCAGATTTCCACTTTCTGAGGGCAATACCAAGTGAAAATGTATGACTCTATTTCTTTTTTTTTTTTTTTTTGTTTAGAAGAAAAGAAACCTCGCACCCTGCACGATGGGGTGAGCTGTATATTAAAAATAGAGGTTAAAGCCTGGGAGCAGACCTACAGGAGCCTTGCAAGAAAGACTCCAGGACATTTTCCCCAGTAATCTCTGAGTGGAAGAGCTATTGACCCTAGGATGGGCTTGCAGAGAAGGGAAAATCATGCTGTCCCCCGTCCTCTCACTCCCAGTCTCCTTTCCCGTAGGACTCAGTGAGTTCTTTCTCTGATCGTGCAGGTTGCCATCAGCTGGTGGGAGACTTTGTCTTCTGCATCTGTTGGCGGGGTGCAGATCAGGCTGGGCAGGAGATGTCCTCCTCCTGAGGTGTTACCTCTCCCGTTTCGGAGATTTGGCCTGGTTGGGAGCCTGCTTGGCAGAGGCCCTGGGACGCAGCCCTGAAGGGCAAGGGGGTCCAGGGAGGCTGGACGTTCTTCAAGAAGAAGCTCTTAATGGAGCCAGGCCGTCCCCGTGAGCCGAAAGACGAGGAAAGACATGGCGGGGAAGACAGGCCTGGCTGAGCAGAGAGCTTGGGCTGGAACTCAGGAAAAAAAGGAGAGTTTATGACCTTTGGAAGAAGGGACAGACAACTTGAGGACTACAAGGATGTTGTGAGGTTACTCAAGGAGAAAATTAGAAGGGCCAAAGCCCAACTAGAACTTAATCTGACTACTGCCGTAAAAGACGATAAAAATGTTTCTATAAATACATTAGCAACAAAAGGAAGGTGAAGGAGAACCTCCATCCTTTATTGGGTGTGGGGGAAACATAGCGACAGAGGATGAGGAAAAGGCTGAGGTGCTTAATGCCGTCTTTGCCTCAGGCTTTAGTAGTAAGACCAGTTGTTCTCTGGGCACCCAGTCCCTGAGCTGGGAGACAGGGACAGGGAGGAGAATGAAGCCCCCATAATCCAAGGGGAAATGGTCAGAGACCAGCTACACCACTGAGACACACAAGTCTGTGGGGTCGGACGGGATCCACCCTGGTGAGGCCGCCCCTCGAGTGCTGGGGTCAGCTCTGGGCCCCTCACTCCAAGACAGACACTGAGGGGCTGGAGCGTGTCGAGAGACGGGCAACGGAGCTGGGGAAGGGGCTGGAGCACAAGTGCTGTGAGGAGCGGCTGAGTGACCTGGGGGGGTTTGGCCTGGAGAAAAGGAGGCTGAGGGGAGACCTTCTCGCTCTCTGCAACTCCCTGAAAGGAGGTTGGAGCCAGGGGGGGTCGGTCTCTTCTCCCAAGGAACAGGCGACAGGATGAGAGGAAACGGCCTCAAGTTGCGCCAGGGGAGGTTTAGGTTGGATGTTGGGAACCATTTCTTCCCCGAAAGGGCTGTCAGGCCCTGGCACAGGCTGCCCAGGGCAGTGGTGGAGTCCCCATCCCTGGAGGCATTTAAAAGACGTGTAGATGTGGCGCTTGGGGACATGGTTTAGTGGTGGCCTTGGCAGGGCTGGGTTAACGGTTGGACTTCATGATTTTAAAGGTCTTTTCCTAAATGATTCTATGATCTCATGCTGTGCAAATGACGAAAGATGCATCAAAGGTCTCAGTTTTCAGAGGGGGGGGAAATTGAGCCCACGTTGCCCATCAATGCATGTGTATGTGTATGCACATATGTATGTATATATAAAAAAGCCTCTTTAAACATGTTGGTTAATGCATTAAAAATAATTGTTATTGGTTACACAAATTACTAGCAATATTGCTATGGCTGTATTACAGCCTAAATTTTCACTTGATTGCTACTGCATAATTTTTAGCAAATAACCAAAGCATTCTAACTTAAATATTGTCACAGTATCCTTTTAATAGGCAAATGAGGTAATTATAATTTCCTTGGATAACAGGATAGCTTCTACCTACCAATGTGCACGTAATGCATTTTGCTGGTTTCAAGCAGGCTTCGGAGATCTGCATTTTCCGTAGTGGTAGTTCTGCAAAGCTTGGGAAAAAACCCTTCGGTTGGGTCAACAGGGAGGTCTGCAGATGGGCAGATGAACACACGTGTCCTGGTGCCGTCCTTCCCGCTGAGGGTTTGACGGGGTTGCTTTTGTCTGGGAAGAGTTTGTCCGTGGGCAGGGGATAAACTCGGAAATAACGTGCAGACTTCAGCCCTGCTCCGAGCACGCCGGTGGCTCGGGTTTGGGATTAGAGGCTGAGCGGAGGTTGTGGCAAAGCAAGCGTTTCTGGCATGGTGCTGGCTTTTTAAAATGAACTCCCGATCTCTTGCAGCCCTAAAAACTGAAATCTTCACGGAGTTGCTTTCCAGCTCTGCATGAGCGGCAGCGAGCAGCTCCAAGCTGCTGGTGCTGCTGGGGTCCCGGGGGTGCAGGCAGCTGGTGCTGGGACGGGCAGGGGTTGGCATTACAGTGGTCTTTGGTGCCCACCAGCTCTGCAGCATCTGCTTCGTCGCCTTCCCCTCCAAACACACCCCATGAGTATTCATGCTCCCCGTGAATAGTGGGGTGCATGGGGAAGGGCCGGAGCCAGAGGGGTTTTTGTTTCTAGCTTGTCTGCGTTGAAGTTTTCTTGAGCTGGTCTGAGGTTTGCAGCGAGGCGTCAGAAGTGGCTTTCGGCAGGTTGGATCTTGAACTGGTGGAGTGAAAGCTGGCAGCTCTGCGTTTGTTCTAGTTTCAAAATGAAGGGATGGGTGCTGGGCTCGGCTGCGGGAGCCGCTGCTGTTGGGGTGCGTGTGGGGAGGGGAGGCTGGGCTAAAATTTTACTGAATTAACTGCAGCCGGGGAAGGGCGTTGGGCTGCAGAAGGTGCTGGGGATGGAGGCGCTGCCTGCGCGGGGGATGGCTGGCTGCCCTCACGCTGCCTGCCGACAGTCGGAGCCCAGGGGGACGTGGCACACGTGGGTGAGCTTGTGGGCTCTCGCGTGCCACCCGCCGCTCCGAGGGCATCACAGATTCATCCCCTGCAGCATTCCCCACTCCTCCAATCTTGGAGGTCCGTGGCTTGGCGGGTGTCGGGGGCACCCAGCATTTGCCAGAGCAGCGTTTCATGAGACAGCGGCTCCTCTGTCCTCCCGGTGTCCCTGATGCTCCCTCCCTCCTGCGACCAGCACTGATGGGGAAGGAAGTCGCAGCTGCAGAATGAGCCGTGCTGCTGTACCTTGCCATCACCTAAGCTGTACTTTTTTCCTGCTCTCGCTCGCACCCTGCCTCCGATGATTGTAGCGGGGAGAACGCCTTGATTGCTGACAGCTTCTCAGGAGTTGCGGCACAATTGAATCAGTTCCCTTTCAGTGCATAGAAGCCCTTCAAATTGTAATCACAGACCATTCTCCATCTCCGCATTGTGTTCAGCAGGCAGCTGCGAGCCAGCGCTGTCCTCCTCCTCCTCCTCCTCCTCCCTGGAGCCCCCTGGGCCGTGTTGGCACCGATCCTCTCGCTCTCACCCCTGGCAGGGCTGCTCCTTGGCGGGTATTTGCATGCCCCCTGCGAATAAAAATTGTGATGGAGTGGGCTGGGACAGCGTGGCAAAGCCAGCGGGAGCGGGTGAGGTGGCTTCTGGGGACAGCCAGCACCAGCCGGGGCAGGGGCTGCGGGTGAGGGATGCTGTGCTTGGGCATCTGCAGCCCTCTCCCAAGTGGAGGGGTGGAAAGTCCTGGGCTGAAGGCAAAATGAGGGTGCTGCCAGGCTCCTGTCCCGCCTGCCTTGCAGCCCGAGGCAGATGCACTTGGAGCTGTAATGGTGGGTCTTCTCCTAGGAGCAATCCACTTCATAGTGCTCCTCTTTTTTGGGGGGGGGGAACCTCAGGAATGAGCTGGGGGCAACCACCTCCCTCTGCGCAACCTGTCTGACTGAGTAGAAACCAGAAGAGAAAGCAGAAACGAGCCTCCGCAGTCCTAGGAGCAAACCCATCTGCATCTTCCCCTGCTGCTCTTCTGGGCGTCCCAGCGGGGCTGTGAAAAGGTGACCAGGAGCCAGGCAGGGCTGGACTGGTGACACCTGGAGCCGGGAGGGTTCCCCGGCGCGAGGAAACGACAGCTCTGCCGGTGCCTCGTGCTGGTGCCATGCGGCTGTTTTATCACCCCGTGTCGGCATCGCGTTTCCTACCCCGTCAGCTGAATTTCTCCTGCTTTTGCTCTCTCCCCTCTCTTCCCCTGCCCCTTCGCTTCCTTTGTGCTGCGTCTTTTTTTTGCTTTCCTTGGCTTTCCTTTTGTTCACCGGTTCCCTCTCCGTGTCTTTCTGCTCCCTTCAGAAACTTCCCAGCCTTCCCTCTCCCGCGGGGCCCTGTCCATGCGGATGCTGGCAGGACCAGGAGGATGCGTCTCCTGCCCCTCGACGCCAGTTTCGTGCGGGCAGGTGACCGAGTGCTGCCGGCCGCCTGCCCAGAGCTCCCAAATGCAGCAGAGGGTCAACGTGTCAATGGAAAATTGAGTGTGGAGAGAATTAGGGCAGCAAGGCATAATAATAAAACCTATTGCTGTTGAAACCAAGCCAGGAGAAGCTATATAGAGAGGGCTGGGTGCCAGCTCTAGGGGAAAAGAAGTATGATTCAGCGTGGCCCCGAGCTCATCTATCTGGAGGTTAGGACAGGGCTGGGATAAGCTTTTGGGTGCGGGGAGAGCAGGGAGCCGGTGCCGGCCGTGGCAGAGCCCTGGGAGCATCTGCCTTTGAGAGCCGCGCTCCTCTCCCTGCAGACCCCAGAGCCTGCCGGTGGTGGTTGCTGGTCTGACTTGGGGCTGGCCGCTGTCAGGAGTCGTTCTGTTCCTTCCCTGTAGGGCTGGGGAGGTAAATCTGAAACGAAAATAAATATTCAGTGGGAAAGAACAGCTTGAAAGTGGTTCTGTGCTTTGGGGGGGAGCAGGTTTTGTCGTTCTGGTTGTGCTCGCATCGCATGCTTTCTCCAAGGGGAAAACCTAAAACTTGTTAAACTTGAAAGGCCTGAAGTCCCTGGTGCGCGGCGTGGCCGGGGGTAACGGCTGCCACGTCCTGTAAGCGCGGGACAAGTATTTGTGTGAATTTGTTCTGGGAGCATCGGTCCTGATTCAGCAGCGCAGCTCGGGCACGTGCTTTGCTTTAAGCACCTGTGTCGCGGAGGCTTCAAGCCAATGCTTTGCTGAAAAGGATCCGATCGGCTCAAGAGGCTGTTTGCTTTGTTGTGATTTTTTTTTTTTTTCTCCGTGTTAGGAAGAGGAACTATCTCAAGGTGGCAGTCAATTAAAAAAACAAAACTCAAAACCTGGCTGCTGTGATCCATCGTTCTCCCTCCTACTAAGCCCCATCGGTTCCTTCTGAATGCAGAAGTGATGTTAGCAATGCTAACAACATCGTTATCACAGGCGGTGTCTTTAAGGCAGCCTGATTTGTCTCCAAGGCTTTCAAACTTTCTTTTGTCCCAAGAAGTCAAAGTAAATTGTAGGCAGCCAGCTAGAGCGTGCCTTCCTGGGGGATCCGCTTTCCTTGGCAGACACGCAGGCTTTTTTGTTCCGCATTGAGATCTCGGTGCGTCTGAGCCCTCTGACTGTACAACTGTCACCGTTACGTGCTGCGTAACGGCACAGTGGGACATACTGGGAAACCAGGTCGCGGGCTGGGGAAGTGCAGGCATCCCTGGCGCGTCCCGCAGCATCCTTGCTCGAATTGCACGGCACGTGGTGTAGCATCTCAAGGCTTCGGTGCCTAATAGGAGCACCCGAGCTGGAAACGCAGGGAGAGGGGACCCTTTGCTGTAGGACAGCTTGACCTCCAGCTTCACACAGGGCTTCGTGCTGGCAGGAGCCTGGGTTTCCCCGGGAGGATGGTCAAGCCTCTTGGTTAACATGGTCCTGGAGCTGGGGGGAGGAAGGACCGACCCTCTTCCCATGCCAAAGCTGGGAAACAAATGGCCCTGTCTTCAGCTTAAAGTCCTCACATCGGCTGGGGTAGAGCAGCTCATATATTCTTGTTTCCCTAAATGAAGGATGCACTCAAGCAATTGAAAACAACTTCTGGGACAATCTCGTTCCATTACATCTAATGGAACCGGGTGTACGTGGCGCGTCGCGTGTGCTGATATCTTAGAGAAACAAAGAGGGATTTTCCCATTATTCAGAGAATGGATGAGACGTGAAATGAACTCCTCAGAGGCGTTTCAGTTTGTCACAATAGAGCAAAGTGAGTCACGTTTGGAGGATTCGGGAACAAAATGTGTGTGATTTCTTGTATTCCCCTGTTTGTGTGCTCCCTCCCCCTTCTGTCCCCCTCCTCCCTTTCCTGTTAAAATTTGGCAGCAGAAACCCAAACTCAAGGCACGCTTGCTTAGACTCTTGGAGTCGTCAGTGGAGGTTAGATTGCAGCCCCCTCTCCTCCCTGGACGGGGCTGCAGGAGAGGACCGCGGCGGCTCAGGCATCAGCGGATGCTCCTGAGATGATTTTTTGTTTGCTGTTTTGTTTGGGAGCCCGGAGGAAGCATTTGCTTGTGTCTTAAAAGCTGGCAGTGACCGTGAGGAGTAGCTGACCCAGTGAGCCAAGGCAAGAGCATCTCAGCTCTTTCGAATGCGGTAGTTGGAGCATTAAGAAATAACCAAATACCCTGTGAACTGGAATAATTAATCTCATATTGATAAGTAAGCTAATGGATTCAATGGACTATGGGATGTTGCCTTTGCAGCCCTGGGACTGCTTGATGCTTCCCAGCCAGAGAGGAGCATCCAAAACTTTCCTCCCAGTTTTCCCTTCAGAAAACATAATTTCACTGAAGAAAGGGGGAGGCAAGGAGGGAACACTTAATTTGTACCCTCCAGTTGGCTTAATTAGAATTAAAACTGCCATTTTACTTTGAAATATTATTTTTCACGGCTGGATTGCAGGAGGTTTAGGACTCTGCTGGGCGGGTGTCCTGCTTCCGCACCGTCACAAGTGAGGGACGGGGGACGCTACGGGCAGTGCTGGCTCTCCGTGGGTTTCGGCATAAGCCCCCCAAGGCATGCAGCTCTTGCGCAGCAGCGCTGCCGGTCCGAACGCCTTTGCTTTGGTGGCACTGAAAGGTTTCCAGAGGCCAAATGGTGCCGCCCAGGAGGTCTGTCCCGGCTCAGGCGGGGGTAGGTGCAACCTTAGTGCAGGTGCGGAGCACCACAGAGCTGCGACCTCCCGGAACGCGGGACCTTGGGCCAAACCGGGCAGTGCTTCCAGGGGCAACGACCAGCTGCCTTAGGGCCAGCACTTGCTGGGCACCCCCCCATTTTTGGTTATTTATGCTTTTGAGGTGGAGGTTTTTTCCCAAAGCACGGCAGGGAGCCGGTGTAGGGATGGTGATGCAGAGGCTGGCGTGGGCAGCAGCTTCCCTTGGTCAGATTGTGCAGATTTTGGAAGGGGTGTGGAGTCTTTCTTTTATGGCCGGCATGAAATACTGCAGTTTGTTTCTCCTTAAGCAGTGTCATTTAATTTTCTCCTGCAAAAACGCTGTCCAAAAAGAAATCCTTTGCAGGAGAAACTTAATTAGAAAGCCTTGGCCATAAATCTCTTGCAGGGCTCTTTGAGCCTCCTGGATCCCGTCCTGGCCGTAGGGTCCCCGCCGGGGCGAGGAGGGGAGAGCCCCGCTTTCAAGCCCTTCCCCTGGAGTGGGTTCTGCCTCTTGTTGAGCTCCTCTTCGCTGCACCTGGGTTGCTGATTAAGAATTGCCTTGAAAGGCATCTTCAAACTCTTAAAGGACTGTTTCCCGACTTAACAAATCAATGCATTAAAATCTATAAATATTAAATCATTTGCCCTCCAGTGAGGCTGGCCTTGCGCCTCTTCCCCTCTCTGCTCCCCCTCCACCGGTAAGACCCTTCCCTGCAATGCCCAGATAGTCCGTTTACTAACGACCGCTGCGTGACCGTGCCCCTTCATCTCGGGTAGCACGAGGTCCACGGAAGAAGCAGCCCCCAAAGAGCACGGGAAACCCCGGCTGGGCTTGCTGTAACAAGCAAACCAGCAAGTGCAATGGCAGGTTGAGCCATCCAGCTTGTAAAGGTGTGGGATTTTTATTTTTAAATGTTCTCCCATCTCCGTGAAGCATCTGCCGTGGTCTGCCTCGTGTGTGAGGGTTTGAAACTGCTCCTGCACTATAGCCAGGGTAAGCAGGAGGGGGTGTGTGGCTTTGGGAAGCGAGGGTCCGGCAGGTAGCTGAGAAGGTGAGATATTTGCCCTGGTTACGCGGCGACTGGTTGCGATGCCGGACACCTCCCGTGCTGTGCCGGCAGGATGCTCCTGGGCGACCGGCTGCCCGGCCGTACGCCCATTTCTGTGCAAGTTGTGGCCCTGAATTGCAAAACGCAAACCAACCCCTGAGCAAACTAAAATTCTCTAGAAAAGACACAAATAATGTGGCTTATGAAAGGGGTTCTTTATCACTCCAAACTTGTTTTTTATTTTATTTTTTCTTCCCCACTGCAATTAAATTCAAGGTCTTGTATCATCTGCTGTCATCATTCCCAGGGAGAAGCCGTGGATGTGACAGCAGGAGCGTGTTGGGAGGAGGGAGCCAGGCTGCACCCTGAGCTGGGGGAGAGGCGGGAGGGCAGCCTGCCCTGGGTGCTGCCCCGGACCCCTCTGGGGAGGCTGCTGGGGGGGCTCTGGGATGAACTGGGAAGTCCTGCCCGAGCTGGGCTGACGTACGGGGAGCAGGGGTGCTGGCGTGGTGCTCTGCGGGCGCGGGAAGCCCAGTTTCCCAGGAGGACTGGTGAGGCTAACATTTCCAGTGCCCACGCTAGCTGAGGTTCTGCTGCACGAAACTCTTTGTGGGAGGGGGAACGGGGCAAGTTTCATGAGGGGAAAAAAAGCATTTAGGCAAAAGCTGATAGCAAGGTTTGTAGCAGAGAAGGAGCAAAACCTCCCAGCCCGAGCGGCAGGCTGTTGCTTGCGAGAGCCTTCCCTCTCCTCTCCCCCTGCTCGCGAGCCTGATGGCTTCTTGCTGCGCTGCTGCGTGCCCGCGGCGTTTGTGTTTTCCCCGTTACTTGTTTGGAAGATTTCTGGGGCTGTTGGCCTGAGTTATGGAAAGAGGCAGGCGTTGGAGCAGCTGTGTTGGTGGCAATGCCGGGGCTCGGCCAAGCTGGGCGCAGGCTGCTGCTTTCCTTCGCTTGCTGGCTGCGCTTCCCGGGGAATCTCATTCTCCTGGCGCTCTTCTCGACGCTTAGCAATTTATTAGCCTTTGCCCGTCTCCAGAGGTTTGGCTGTCTTTGCCTCCTTTCCTGAAAAGGTGACATTTGAGGGGCTCGAAGATGTCGAAATGAAGCCTTAAACTGGGCAGGAATGGGGAGACGGGTGCTGGTCCTTCTCCAGGCTGTCCCCAGAAGATGCTGCCCCAGACCGGCAGCCCTGCGCGCAGGGGGTTGTGCAGGGAGAGCCCAGCCCTGCCTCCCGGGTACCAGAACTGCATGTTGCTGGCTCTGTGCTCGTGTGCCATAATTGTGAGAAGTCCCAGCGATGTGGATTGGCTTTTCTGCGTGTTGGGGGGTAGGTGTGTGCCCTGAGGTGCGGTGCTGGAGGCCGATGAGCGCTGGCTGTCAGTGGTGGGTCCAGGAAGAGGCTGGATGATGGATGTAGGTACTCCCTTGTCCCGTGCTGTAAGTGGCTCCATGTGGAATCTGCTTTGTTTTTATTTCTGAAAGTGAAAACGAGAGAGAACCAAGTGTGTGGGGCTGGCTGGCTCTGTTTTGGGGGCTTTTGTGGAGTCCTCCAGCCGGGAGCCTGCAGGGAGCCCAGGGAAGCTGGAGGCGGCGGCAGGAGCCATCCCATTTTGCAAACAATGAAACGCAAAATGTCTTGATTTCTCCCCCCCTGAAACGGGAAGGAAATTCCAAAAAATCTCGTCACGACAACTCTGACACTTCTGTTCCCATTTGCTCCAAAATTACCTTTCAAATATAGTTCAGTTCTCTCCAGGAGAAGACCTGTCAGAGAGAAACTCTTCCAGGACAGCAGAGGAAGAGAGAAAATACTGAAGCAGCATCCGTCCCCGCTATCTCTAAGGGAACTAAACGTGGCACATTTCAGCTCCGGGTGCCTTGCTGCGCTCTCTCCTCCTGCAGCATGAATCCCAAAGGGAGACAATGTTCTGAGTATTATAATTTGATGATAATAATTCAGCATTTACAGAATCTTCTACCTCTGAATAACAAAGCATGTCAGGAAAAAAATATTATCCTCAGTGACAGGTGGGGGGATGAGAGGTGACGTCGAGTGAGTTGAGCTGAAGATCTGGGTGTGAAACCTGGGGTTTCTGACTTCTGAGATGGAGGGTTTTGCTTTCCTGATGCTCTCCTTGTGCCCTGGTTACCTCGCAGGGAGGCTACTGGCACCCGGAGGATGCTGACGGGATGCTCTGGGTGCGGAGGCATCAGTGAGTTCGCAGCCCTGCGTGCAGTTTGCCGGTACATCGTCTTTGCGGTGGGGTCTGCTGGAAGGTGAGATGCTAGCGGTAAGGGGAGGGTGTCCCAGAGCTGTGGAAATGATGGAAATAAAATTGTTTGTTTGAAAGGTAAACAAACGCAAGCTTCCGAAAAGGATCCTGATGCTGTTTCTGATGACATAAGAAATTGCAAAGCTTCAGAGAGCAGGCTGGTTTTGCGGTCCTGCCCTTGAAGCGCTGTTCAGACATCTGTATGAAAGTGATGTCCGTATTATCATTATACCTAATTGTTCAAACTCCTCCTTATCTGCATGACTTCACTTCTGAAATGACCGAATGAGAGGAAGGGGGAGAGAAGGGAGGGGGGTGTCCTGCGGTAGTGAGTCAAAACCAGGGATTAGAACAGAAATTGTCTTATAATTAAAGTTACGGAGCTGCTGCCGCAGCAGTGTAATTACTAACGGGGATCAGCGAAGCGCAGATGAGGAAACGTAAGATGCTTTTGGTGAGCATCTGAGCAGGGTGAGGAGGCAAAACGATGCTGTTGGGGAGGACAGCTGAGGATGAAGCTAGGGGATGAGAACGATGCAAGGAAGGGGATGGGGAGCGATCCTGCGCTGGCGCAGCTCCCGGAGGTATTTCAGGCTGGATGCGTGGTGTGAGCTGCGCTTTGACTGGGTCTGCGTACGCACCTCCCGGTACGGCGAAGCCCCTCGCAGTCCCTGCTGCCGGAGGGGCCACCAGCACGTGCATGCGTTTCGCTCCAGGAGCAGCCGACCTGTTGTTTGTGAGAAGGGAACCTTTTATTTGGCGAGTGTTGGCCTCTGCCGCCTCATTTCATGCTTGGTGCTCGAAGATCAAGGGCTGTTTCTTTCCAAGACCTTTACTAAATGCTCCTGAGTTAGTGGAGCTGGATAGTTAGCGCTGGGAGGGAGGATGGGGAGCTGGTTTTTTCCTGGTTCAATACTTGTGGCTGTTTTCTTGCATTCCTCTGCCCCTTCCATGTACATGCTGCCTGGTTTTTATTTATTCATGTTGGCCAAGTGTTGGTTTTTGGGAGGGTTCTCAGTGGTGACACAATTAGAGCTGTGCATCCGTAAGCGCTCAGAAATGAGCAGTTATCCGTGTCTGCTCCTGGCAAAGGCCGCGGAGTCGCTGGCCGCCGAAATGAGCTTTGGTGACCCCGATTTGGCTCTTGTGCTCAGGGTCAAAAGGAGTTGTTTTTATTTTCGCCTCCTGTACGACCGATACGATCTCTTCTCATTTGGATGCTCTTCCCGCTGGTCTCTGTGCCTGGTTGCTGCCTGGAGGATGGAGCGCAGCGGGATGTGGTTATGGTACCCAACGGTACCGAAAGCCTCAGCATCCTCCACCTGGGGCGGGAGCATGGGATGTGCTTCTCCACGAGCAGGAGTTCAAGGGGTGAGAGCAGCGACTGTTCCCTGTGTCGCACTGGGGGGGTTAAGGTGGAGAAGTTGTTCCTGCTGCCGCGTCCTCTGCACCCGGGGGGGACCGAAGCGGGCTGGGACGGGGGCAGGGCCAGGCTGCAGTAACTTGGGCTAACGCACTTCCCTGCAATATGCAAAACGCTCACAGGAGCAATGGGAATTTCTGCCTGACCTCAGCTGGTGTGATCAACTGATGCCCTGAAGCATGAAAATAAATAGCTCTGACTCATGAGAACAAGTGGTGCAATTACTTTAGCTAGGATAAAATATTTGTAAGTATCTAATCCTTCTCTGTACCGTGTGCAGAAGCGAGTACTTACCTCCCCGCTGCTCCCTCTTCCCCGCAGCAGCACAGCTCCCTGCGAACAAGGAGCCTCTTAAACTCCTCCTGTCTTGGTACATCTGTTCCCGCAGCCCTTGCTCCGAGCCGGGCGGTGGGAGGGAGGCGCAGCCCCAGGGGTTGCTGCGAGTGGAAGTCGTATCTCTTAGTTCGGGGTTATTTTGTGGCTTTGCCTTAAAAAAGCAGGGCAGGAGAGAGTGCCTGGAGGTCTGTTAGCGAAAGGCCAGTTCAGAAGGAGCAGGAGGCAGCGAGGGGAAGCCGGAGGAGGGTTCCCTGGCTCCCGGTCGGCTGTGCAGGGTGGTGAACGCAGCCACCAGCAGCGTTAGGGTTTCTCCTGTGGTCACGGGTGTGAAGAGAAGGGGCTAATTCTGGCTCAGACCGGGGTGCTTGGCCCGGCCGAGGAGCTGGCTGGCAGCGCCGAGGGCTGTCTGCCGGGCTTGGAGCCGGCCGGCTTGCCTTGGGGGGCTGCCCCGCCGGCGGGAGGTTACAGGGGTGCCAGCAGTGAACCCCGTTAAACAACACATAGAAGGTGGATTCAGATGTAACCGTAACTTTTTATTTTTCCCCTTAATATTATCCACCAGCTGTGTGTCTCCCCCTTGGATTTGCTAGGCGCTGTTTTGTGGTTTAATTTTGATTGCTAATCACCGCAGCTCATCTCGTGCTTAGCGGTGGGGAGCCCTCCGCGTCCCCTCGCCCCCGTGCGCCGGCGCACACCTAATCCCTCCTGACCCGCAGGTGACAGGAGCTTTGTACCAGCGTTAAACAGCCAAGTCCTCGGATGCATTGACTCGGAAAATAAACTGCTTAATAAGCAGGATGCTGGGGTCGTGACGGGGCTGCTGCGTGTGGCCGGTGCTTGCCGTTAGCATCTCGCGTTGCCCAGGTCTCGGCGCGTAAATGCCCCCTAATCGGTGCCGACATACGGAGGCGGCGCGGCGGGCAGAGGAGCGCTGGCCAGATGCAGAGTCGTGCTCCGGGAAGGGCGAGGGCAGCGGCATTCGTTCCACCGGCCGAGCTCGGGTGGGTTTCCTTCGTGCTCTCCTTTGGGGTGCCCCAGGGGTCATTCCCAGGGACAAGGCTGATCCCGATGCAGAGCCAGGATTTTTCTGATTCAGGCATTTTCCTTTTCTTTTTCTTTTTTTTTTTTTTTTTTAAATAGGTTTGTCCCACCAGTGATTTAATGATCTTTTTCTAAAATTCAGCTTTTTTTGCTTTGTTTCAAGCATTTACCATTTTAGAACTAATTGTCAAATGAAACATTAAGGTCACAGCAAAACATTTTAAGGTTTTTTCCCTTAATGCTTTCAGCAAACAGAAGAATGACTTAATCTCACGGCTGTGCCCTGATGTCCAATCTGCCTTTGGTAGTGCTATATCTGGACAAGTGTACACGGCAATACATTTCTTGCTTTTTTTTTTCCCCACCGATTTCACAGTCAGCAGGAAAATAGCCCTGACTTCAGCTGTGCTGTTATGGGATTAGCATCTCGCAAAGACCTGACCCGAGCAGCTGGAGGTGCGCAGGTTACTGCTGCGGGCTGCCCGTGTATCGCTGGCGGGTGCATCTCGGCGTCTCACGGTTGTCAGGGTTTCCTCCACAGCCAGGGGAAAGGACTTGATCATAGAATCATAGAATTGTTCTGGTTGGAAAAGACCTCCAAGATCATCGGGTCCAACCATTAACCCAGCGCTACCAAGTCCCCCACTAAATCATATCCCTTAGGGCCATATCTAAATGTCTTTTGAATACCTCCAGGGATGGGGACTCCACCACCTCCCTGGACAGCCTGTTCCAATGCCCGACAACCCTTTTGGGGAAGAAATTTTTCCGAATATCCAATCTGAACCTCCCCTGGCGCAACTTGAGGCCATTTCCTCTTGTTCTGTCGTCTGTTCCTTGGGAGAAGAGACCGACCCCCCCTGGCTCCAGCCTCCTTTCAGGTAGCTGTAGAGAGCAGTAAGGTCTCCCCTCAGCCTCCCCCTTGATGTTGAATGAAGGATCTGTAGCGCTGGACTGCTGTGTCCAAACCAGCCCGAGGCAGTCCGAGACTACCTTGGAGTCGAGCTAAAACCGAGGTTAAGGATCCCGTGGGCCAGCGCTGCCCTCACTGATGCTCCCCAGCCCCCTCTGAGCCCCGGAGCTGTTGGGGGCTGCGGGTTTGTCCTCTCCGCCGTGTCTCCAGGCTATCGTGAATGGTGGTGGTGGTACCTCGGAGCAGGTGAGCTCTGCCTCGGGGGGGACATCATCTCCTGGGGCTGGGAGAACAGGATGAAGCACTCCCAGAATATTGCTTTGTTTTAAGGAGAGTGAAGTAAGCTGTTCCTCATAGCTGCTCCTCTCTGTAAGGTGCTCGCCCATGGGAAGAAAAACCAGCCCGGAGCACAGAGCTTTTTAGATAGCAAATAATTGGTGGCACAAGGCCAGTTTTGGAGCGCTTGAGGCCAGCGTCGTACCTGCTCAGCACCCACCGTCAGGACTAGGTCTCTCCAGAGCGCTCGCTGCCCAGCACCTTGAGTATTCCTGCCCGGTTTCCCGAGCAGGGCTGGAAACCGAAAATGCCTCCAATGCACACAAACTAATTACTGTCGCCTGCCCCTGGAGAGCGCCTGTGATTTGAGCTGCGAGTCCTGTATCTTGATCGTTCCCCGGGAAAGAAACAAAAACAGCCTTGTCCCCGCGGTCCCCATGGACTTGGGGAGATGTGTGACTCAGGCTTGATTGCGTTAGTCTGTCTGCCACCGCGATATTAAAAACATTTAATAAACACGTTTGGGGCGCAGATTGACGTGCCTGCGTTAGGCTCGCTTTGGGAGCCGAGTGCTGGAGTTCACCGTGAACGTCGTTTCTCGCTGTGGCCCCGGCATCGCCTGGTCCTGGCCCTGAGCTGGGCTAATGCTGGCCGTCACCAGTTTCCCGAGGGAATACTTTCCTGGACCTTAATGCTAAGGCTGGCTAAGGGGAGACCGGGCTGTCCCGTAGCAAACCTCCAGGCTTCAATGCTTCTGAGCCCTTAGGACACACATATGTGTATA
Organism: Phoenicopterus ruber ruber; assembly: GCA_009819775.1. Classification (NCBI taxonomy): domain Eukaryota; kingdom Metazoa; phylum Chordata; class Aves; order Phoenicopteriformes; family Phoenicopteridae; genus Phoenicopterus; species Phoenicopterus ruber. The sequence continues at coordinate 9,022,657 of CM020234.1, forward strand.
TATATATTTTTTTTTTTCCACTTCAAAATGGGGTGTGTCGATCTGCCTATCTTGCGCATCACAAAGGTGGTGTTTTGCAATTTAGTGGGTTTCTTTTTTTTTCACTGTCTTTCTGATCAGAAATGACAAAAGCCTCCCCGTGGCACCCAACAACCGTCCCACTGAAATTCAAACGCCCTGGGAAGGTTTTGACTTGAGCAAAGCACGCCCTTCTGATGGAAACCCATTAGCTGCTGCTTTTTCTTTCCTTCCTCCTCTCTTCCTTGCTAGAATAAAGTGGTTTGCATCATTTTTACCCTTGTTTCAGTCAACAAACATGTTTGTTTCTCCTTAATTACCTGGGTGTCAATGGGGTGCTTCATCACTGTCTCTCCTCAGCCGGTTCCTTCTCCTTTCAATATGTAGCAGATAATCAGAAGCCTCAATTGCAAATCCTGCAAAATCCTCCAGACTTGAAACTGGAAAATAACCCCAGAATGACCTTGAGATGACTTTCCATGTCCGTGGAAATTAAAATTAACTGGACTGATTTGACTGGCCTGAGGGGAAGAAGGTATTTTTTTTTTAAAAAAAAAAAAAAAAAAAAATCTGACAAATGAGCCAGGAAAGTTTCGAGTGTCTCAGGTGAACGGAAACATTAGAATATGTATTAGATATAAATGCTCTAGCGTAGGGTGCCTGAAATTATTATAGGAAAATAATCTGTGTGTATGCATGAGGAACGCGTGCGAGATGCACACGGCTGCGGTAGGAACGTGACCCTGCGGAGCTGGTATTCCTGCAGCTGGGAGAGAGCACGAGCCGAGCGGTCTGCGCTCGCTTGCTGGGGAGCTCGGGTGAGTTAGCTCGCTCTCGTGCGCTTCGCTGTCCATATGAAGATTTATTTCGGTGATGCTGACAGCTCTGCCCGAGCTCGACCCTCACTTTTGCTGCGTGTTGCACAAACGCAGAGAACTGCAGGGGTCTGCAGCCGGCAGAGCGAAGGGCCGTGGCGTGTGGGCGTCTGTATTCTGGTAGCTGTGAAGCACAAAATGGCTCGCGCAAGGTCGCGTAGGCTGGTCCTCGTGGAGGTCGTGCTTCAGTCCACATCCCCTGAGCTGCCACCGCTGTATCTCACCCGTGAGGCCTCTTCCATACGGACAAATGCGCTGATGGATGCGGAACGGAAGGTGGCTGGAGATGTGCATGGGGTTGGTGCTCTTGAGATTTCTCAGGCCCTGGGGTTTTGCTTCAAGCAACTGTGTTCCCAGGGCAGTCGCGCACTGCTGTGACACCATGAAATGTCACCCTTGCCCTCATGTCAAGGGAACGTGTGTCCCGTGACAGCCCAACGGAATAGCTGTCGCCTTCCATCTACCGCTTGAATGTGCTCCTTGTCTTCGCTGATATCTGGGGAGGTGAAAAGAGACTAGACGAAGGCAAAGCGGCCAAAAGCATGGTATCCAGAGGGGAAGGTGTTGGGTGTGTTGACTTGAAGGAACATATCATCTCGTTGACTGTGAAGGTGCATTGGGGTTATGTGGCAACCCCCGTTCCCCATCACCCCTGCACTGCTCGGCAGGGAGGAGGTGGAAGAGTCGTGAACGAAGGAGTGCGAGAGCGGCTAGGTGGGCGTGTGGCAGCCAGCCAAGGTTAACCCCCCACGGAAGGCAAGCGACGTGGGTGCAAGTATGACCTGTCACCGAGCCCAGGGCAGGGTGCCTGTGTTGAGATCCTTGGGGTTGCGTGTTGGAGGCTGGTCCCAGTCTGGAGCTGCTGGAGAAGGGATCCACTTGTGCTGCAGCATGAAGAGTCTGTGCTCTGGGAGGGTCCAGCCCGTTGTTCGGTCTCCACGACTGCTTCGTGTTTGCCTACGGACTCGTTTGTCGTTTGTGAGGTTGGGCAGCAGCATTATCTTGACAAGAGAGAGAGATTTAGAGCTCTGTAATCCATGCTTGTCCATCCTAATTACTTCCCTTATCAGCCTTCAGGAGAGTAACTTTGCAGTGGTAATTAGTCTCTTCAATCCCACCCTATCTTAATAATTAACACAGAATTAGAATGGGAGGGGAGGGAGGGAAGGACTCTCTGGTTTGGGCTGAAAAGGTCCTTCTGGGGGGAGAGCAGCACAGATTTCTTAAGCAATCAAATGCAGCCTGGAGAGGGACAGCCTTGGGGATGGCAGGGCGGGCCGACTGCTGAGGACCTACGGGGCGATGACAACAAGTAGCAAGCAACGCGAGCCAAAATTGTGTTTATATAGTGTGAGTTTGGGTGTTTTATTAAAGGAAGCGCTTGGCAGGCGCCGGTGATGCGGTATCAGAGTGGTGAGCATCTGCGGTTTGCATGGACTTCACCTGGAGCTGCGAGCATCCAGCTCTGCTGAAAATGAGCCCATTCATCATCTCTAGTGTTTGAGACACAGCACAAAAAGGGCAGTTTGACCTAATACTGCCCTATAGCAGCTGCAATTACTGGAGTATAATTCATTTCAAGTGGATCCAGAGATTTCTTTCCGTTAATATCCAGAGTAAAAAAAGAGTGGGATTCGCAAGCCAGGGGGTGATCAGCCTGCCAGTCATCGCAGGCAGGGGATAAGTCGCATTTTGCGGAGGCAAAGGGCAGGATTGGATCCGGTGGGACTCCTGCGTGCTTCTCTGGGGAGACACTAGTCTTCATTTCTGATATTTCCATGAGGATCTTGGCGCTGAGTACAGGTAGCAGTGCTGTGTGTGATGAGATGCCACGGTGGCAGATGGTTGGACTCGATGATCTTGAAGGTCTTTTCCAACGTAAATGATTCTATGATTCTTCCAAGTAGAAAGGCTTTAGTTCACAAAACTCGAACCTCTTTAGGGCGGTGTGTTGGTTTTGGTTACGTCCTTTTTCAGAAGGAGGCCCACAGAAGATGTTTGCAGGAGAGGGAAAAGTGCGGCCCGGGAAGCTACTCCATTCTCATCAGTTTTAGGACATATTGCTGGGGCAGGTTGCACAGAAACTGTGTTGTTAGTTTGGACACCCAGCGTTGCCTCAACTTGAAGATCTGTCTGTGTGTATCGAATTTGGTGGTTCTTTGAAATCGGTTAAGTCTCAATTCAGTCGTGTTTTGTGCTTCTTGGAACAAAGCCGTTAATCAGCAAGGTGGCTCTGAGCGGCAGAAAGTGCTTTTGCATGCTATGCCAGTTCTGGGGATGAATGCAGCTGAGGCACCGGTGCTCCGGAGCTGACCTCTGTCTCCGAGGAGCCTGCGAATAAATGTACGTAAAGGGAGGGATGGAATTGAAATCTTTTTTAGGCTGCTCCTTTAATTTTCAGACATCTTCTGTCTAACCTGGCTCTGAGAAAAAAACATCTTGGTTTTTATTACAAGCCCCAAAGGCTCATACTAATAGGTTGGTTTAGAGCTGGCAGTGATACCTTCCAGAAAGCGTCTGCAAAACTCTCTGAAGGCTAGAGTCTGCCACCACCTTCTCCGTATCTCCATCCTCGCTGGCTTTTTCCATCCCTGCTCCTGGTCTGTTGCCTTGTGCTGGAGCACCAAAGAAGGTCAGGCTGTCCAGGTTAACCATTGGACATGGCCAAGAGGGTCTCAGGTCCTGGTACAGCCCAGGTTTTCAAGTAGGGGTGCAGGGATATGGAGGGGGTCACCTGTCTGAAGAGCTTCCCTCCCTTCCCAGGCCATTGCTGTGGAAGATGTATTTCCCTCGGCTTCTTCCGAGATTAATTCAACCCCCGCCATGCGAGTGGTGCCAGGCGGGTGTCAGGCTCTGATGGATGGGCAGACACTAAGCAGCTGGGTAAGGATCCCGCTTGGTCGTGCCCCTTGGCTCCTTGCCCCGCTCCCGTGCTGGGGACATGGCCCCTCTGCGGTCCGCGCTTCCCTTCCATTGTCATCATGCTAAATTGAAGAGACAGCTCCATTCAATAATTCATAACCTCACATCAGAATCTTTGTAATATTTAGAGGGGGAAAAAAACCCCTTTTGGTTTGTCCTTCCTCCAGGCTGGAGGTAGAGGAGCAGAAGTGCTGGAGGCCGTTGGGTTCCTTGGGCAATGCTGTTTGACTGGATGCGGTTGTGGATACAAATGCCTCCTTGGACCCGAAGCAGAAGACCTTCAGAGTGGTAGGGACATGGGGCAGGCAAAAGCCCTCTGAAGGTGTGACCAGTGTGTTGGAGAAGGCTTTGTGAGCGACCTGTGCAGGGGCCAGAGAGAAAGTGCCGGGTAAGATTTTACTTTTTGATTTGGTTTTGAGTGTGTTTAAATTATTCTCATGCTCCAGCCTGGCTTTCAAATGGGATTTGGTCATTCAGAAACTGGGATGTTACTGAAAACCAGCAAACGTGGCTCTCAAGCGATTTTGTGATGAATTTTGAACAGTTCCCGTCCGTGTAACGTAGCCTCGTGCAATGGCTGTGTGAGCTATGCTGCTTCCTTTGACTATAAGGTGAGATGCTGGGTTTATCCTCCACCCATCCAGGCTTATTTTCATTCCTGTACAGACTTTTCTGAAATCTGAGTAGAGGGTGCTGTGCAAGTCCAAAGTGTTTGATTGTTTAGAAGTCACTGGAGTATCTTGTGTTCATTATTTTAACAATTGGAGAGAGGGTTTTATTTTCTCCAGAATCATAAACACAATCTTCAGTGTGTTTTATGAAAACAATAAAGCTAAACTCTAATAACCACACATTTTCCTTGCTTTATGTGCACACATCCTTGGGGAACAGGGCCTCAAGGACTCATCTTGCTCTGCTTTTAACAGTTTTAATGTGCTCAAGTTGGTAAGTGGTGGAGAGCTAGATTATGAATTTGCTTTGGTACCTAAAGGAATTTTCTTTGCCTTTAAAAATGCTCAAGGTGAGCAAAAAAGGCACCTCTGGAAGAGAAAGCCAGTGACGCAACACAAAGATTTTAGCACTGTGCTCCGAAAATCAGGCTTCATTTAAATGCTGTATATTGCAAACTCTTCCGTACGAGGACTAATTAGCTTTCTTGCATCTCTTTCCTATCCTGTGAATAATACTGTTTTCTTTTAGAAGAGATCTGAGGCTCTCAGAGGCAATTTATAAAGGAGGATGCTGTGCTGCAGACGGAGAACCAAAGCGGGGAGATGAAGGAACGCAGTTCCTAAAGTATTTAGCCACCTAATGGATTTTTTATTTTTGAGCGCAGAAGTAGGTTAGGGCCCGAGCTCTGTCTGTGGTAGTGATTTTTTTTGATTGAGAACTCACTTAATGAGATAGTTTTCATCCAGAAGTGCTGAGAAATCCAAAATACCATGGAGATGCTCCAGTTTTGAACACTTTTCGGGGGAAAGAGGGGAGAAAATCCCATCTTTTGGCATTTTTTTCAAAGAAGAGCGTGTGACCGGGTGGGTAGGTGTCCATGTGTGCTGTAGTCACCCTGGGACAGCGAATGACCATGGTCTTGGCTGGGCCATGCCTGGTGCTTTTCTTTCACCCTTTGGTTGCAACCTGTGTTCACTGTATCTGGAAGGGATAGATGGAGAGGTTATTTTCCCCTCTCCCTCATGGGGAAACTTCCAAATGGTCTTTTTTTTTTTTCCACCACAGACCAGGATAAGGTTCAAAACCTCAGAAAAGCCTCTTAGATCTTCATGGGAGCAGCTTCTCTATTTGTTTGATTTCAGCGTGGTGCGAGTTGGACGTGCAGGCTGCGTTTCGGCCTTCCAGAAGCCCCAACAGGGCCAAGCAGATCCATAAATATCTGAATTTGTGAATTTCTCTGGGGTGAGTGGCAGAGCCAAGGGTCGAACGGAGGGCTCCTCAGTCTCTGCCCAGTGTGGCAAAGATGGGCACCGTAAAGGATCTCCAGGCTGCACAAATGGCACATCCTTGCAAGCGCCACATGCCAGGAGCAGGAACCCCAATGTGCGGGGCATCAGGAGGGATGATCTATGTAGATCCCAAAGCCTCAACACCAAAGGGCTGGAGCCCTGAAGGAAGAAGGTGGACTTGTATGCCCGGTGCACAAATGATCTTAGGGGGTGGAAAGTTGGCAGGGAGGAAAGACGAGGAGATGAAAGGTGTTGCTGCTGCTCACAGGCAGAAGATGGTGTGTAAATGCAGACAAGTGCCTCTCTTCTTGGGAAGGGAGAGCTTTGAGCCAGCGCCGTGTATGGACAGGCTGTGGGCCCCATGCCGACGGTCCCGGGCAGCAGGAGTTAATTAGCGCGGGCTTTAACGCAACGGGGCTGCTCGGCACCGTCGCCTTTTCAAGCTAACGTGGAGTTCTCGCGTCCGAAGTCCTTTGATGCTTGTCTGAGAGTATCAGGGCTCTCTGCTTTCCAAAAGGAGCTCTCCGCAGAAGAGTGATAAATGTGTTTAATTTTTGCAGAGCTTGTAGCCTGGTTTTATCCCAGGATCCGTCTCTTGAGGTTTTATTAGCTGATGGTGTCTGTAGGAAAAAGTCAAAGCGACTAGACAGGAACAGCCGTGGAATTGATGTAGGAAGCAAGAGCATGTTTTGGAGATAATGTTTCTCATTCTCGCCGTTGCTACGTGCTGAGTTTAGGCAGCGCGTTGCCAGCTCTGCCGTAGTTTTACTGCTGCTGCCTGCCAAAAAATCCCCCAGCCGGCCACCCGCTTAGGCAGGGAGCGAGTTGTATGCTCTGGTCGTGGTGGGTCCCTTGCTCTGGTCCGTGGGAGAGTCCCTGCTGGGCTGGAGCACAGGGACCAGTGACAAGCCAGGTGACAAATGCCCTTCTCCCCTGCGTGAGGCTCTGACAAAGCTGGCGCAGAGGAAAGCTTGGCTTGGCTTGCTGGAAGCTCCAGGTGGCAGGAGGGGCCCATCTGCTCCGGGTGTGCTGGCGTGGGGAGATGATCACCCTACCTTTGAATCTGGGAGAGAGACAATTTGCAAACATGTGTTGATGCGTTCCCGTAGGAAGCCAGGCACTAAATCATCACCTTGCAGCTTGCATGTAGATTCATCCAGGGAACCTATTTAATTAGGGGATAAATTTAGAAATCAATTATTATTTGCAGAAACAGTTTCTGTCCCTCTAATGAGGCTGCAAGGATTCATCCCCCTCTGCCTCTCTGCCATGACCTCTGTGTATGCAGATCAAGGGTGGAAATGCGCCGTGTCTCTTCTTTCTCAATGTAGGTGGCCCTTTTTGGGCAGCTGCCGTACAGCTTTCCCCGAGAGTCTGTTAGGACAGCAAATGGGGGTACAACCATGAAACCACGCTGCTTTTGGGTCTAATGGTGCGGTAATGATGGGGGTGCCAGGTCCCCTGGTAACGGGGACATGGATCAGCCTTTCCTAATGGGGTAGGGGATGGGAAGCGATCTGAACTTGATGGGAAGGGGAAAATAAGGTGAAGGGCTGGAATGGGCTGGTAGCCTTGTTGTTATAGAATCACAGAATCATAGAATTGTTCTGGTTGGAAGAGACCTCCAAGACCATCAGGTCCAACCATTAACCCAGCACTACCAAGTCCCCCACTAAATCATATCCCTTAGGGCCTCATCTAAGTGTCTTTTGAATACCTCCAGGGATGGGGACTCCACCACTGCCCTGGGCAGCCTGTTCTAATGCCCGACAACCCTTTCGGGGAAGAAATTTTTCCGAATATCCAATCTAAACCTCCCCTGGCGCAACTTGAGGCTGTTTCCTCTTGTCCTGTCGTCTGTTATGATGGGAGGGAAGGATGGGGAGGCAGGAAGAGCCTCATGAAGCGTTTCCACTGGTGGGGAATGCCAGGCAACCTGGCTGGGGAAGGAGTGGGACCATATGGGGCGGTGTGGGTTGATGGCGAGTTGGCAAAGGGTCTGCAAAGCCAGGTTAGGGCTGCAGTGAGAGCAAAGCTGGCCCTCCTCTGCCAGTTTGGAAAGATGTGGCACTGGTGGGCTCGAGCTACCGCCGGAGCTGGAGGAACTTCTGGGCAAGTCCAGTGGCTGGAGACCTCCCTGCGCCTGGCTCGGGCTGGCACCACGCGGCGTTGCCCCCCGGCACCGTCGCAGGCATTTCCCCGACCCTCACGCAAGGGCCGGCACCCCGGCATGGTAACGGGGGTCTTGGAATGGCCTGGCCACCCCCTGGCACCGCAGCAGGGTTTTCTGGCGACCCAGGACTGCTCTCTCATCTCAGCAGGTGAAGCACTTGTCGCGAGACATGGCTGGCACGCCTGCGGCTCCGCTTCCACGGCTGGAGAAAGGGACCCTGCTCGTGCCAAGCCGGGGTGGTGATCGTGTTTGTGAGGACATTGCTGCTTCGGGCTTTGGTCTCTGCCACTTTGTCGCTTCTAATCTCTGACAAATTGCTTAGCTTCTCTTTTGCCTTACTCACTTTTAAATGGGGAAAAATTATTTTGCCTGCAGGCTCTGAGAAGCCTTAATAAATTTGGTTGCTTTTATTATTTTGGATTTTAATGCCTCCTCATCTTACGATGCCACTTTCTCAGCCCTCCAGCGACTTCTCTGTGCTCTTAGATCAGCTGCTTTGAGTCCAGTTCATTTCAGTGCGAGTCAGTCCAGAGAAAGGTGAGGATTTTCACAGCTACATCTCAGTAAACCCTTTTGCTTCTGGCAGCTTGACAGCCTCTCACCGCAGCCCTTTGCTCCAGGGCCGAGGCTGCCCAGGTGGTCTGTCCTGCTCAGGGGGGCCTGGCACCCCAGCATGGCATCCTCGGGGAGCGGCAGGCTGCTCTTGCATAGCCCTTGCTGTGCTTCTCTCCTTTCCTCCAAAAACCCGGTGGTGTTGGCCAACGGGAGGCTGTCAGTGTGTCCTGGGCTGATGGCATCTCGCTGGGTGCTGGGGTAGATAAACGTGCGAGGTCGCTCCTGCGTTGAGGTGTAATACTCTCAGAGAGAGAAGTGATTTTTCTGTGAGGTTGCAAGAAGTCGTTTCTGTAAGTAAGAGCTGAATTTGGGGTTTGTGTGTAGCCAAGACTGAACCTGGGTACTTGGGTACCTGGGAGGCTTTGGGGACCTGGAGGCTTTCCAGGCAGCGAGCACTCAAAAGCCTCTCCCAAAGAAGAAGTAAGACCCTTGATCCTTTTTAACCACTGTGGATGTCTGCCTTGGCAGCAAAGGAAGGGACCCTGTTAGTGTAGGAGCCCCGTCATGATGCACGTGGAGGGACTCCAGCAAATGTTCATTCCTGGTAACTGATATTTTTGCCTTCTTTTTGGGTGAGGGTATGCCCAGAATTTTCAGGCTACTTGGCTTTTGATGCACCCACGTGGTGCTCCAGGTGACACATAGGCTGAAAAGCCCAAGTTCTCCACTACCTATTTTTTTCCTGAAAATGCCCAGCCAGCAGCCAGCAGCCAGCTCCTCTCCTTTGCGCTGCCGGCTCCTTCTCCTTGGAAAAGGACGTCCATCTCTCAGGAGGTGGAACCGTCCTAGTGTTTGTCTCTCTAGAAAACAGCGAGACCTCCTCTCTCCTTCCCTGCTTTCTTCTCCTCCTCTCCCCATCCCACCTCGGCGCGGGGGGAGTTTCTGCTGGGACCCCCCAATGCTCAAGAGCTTATTGGGAGGGGAGGTCTGTGGAGGAACCGTGCTAGAAAAATTACTTGGCTTCACAGTTTGAGCAGTGCCCTGAGCTATGAAACTACCTTATCATTTTAAGAGGTATATTTCCCAAAGAGAGACATTTAAAAATGCATAGAGGTTATAAAGCACTTGGCTAGTTTTAATCAAGCTCTGAGCGACGCTCACCCCTCGAGGCCGGCACCGTTCTCTCGCTCCCCGACGTACGCTGTGCAGAACCGTGGATGCTATAAATTGAACGTAGCGCTCTGCGTTGTTGTGAAGTCTGCCTGGCCTTGCGATGCTCTTCAAGACACCTGAATAGGTCGCATTGCCCTTCTGCTCCTGCCGCAGCTTGCGGGGAACAGAAGCGCCGTGCCCGCTGCCTGGCCTGTCCCTTCGCCTGTGTGCCAGCCCTCCTCTGCCCCTCGGTGCCCACCCCGCTGTGCCGGGCTGCCCCCCGCCCCGCTCCGCTCCCAGCTCTCGCCTCCTGCAGAAACTCCAAGTCAAAGAAAAAAATCGCAGTTGCCGCTGTCACCCGCACAGGGAAGAGGCTGTAGGTGCAGTTTTCCAAAAATTGAATGTTTTCTCTTTGCACAAGCCGTATCTAGTGCCATAATGACTCCTGGGGCTGCTCTGCTGCCGTGGCTTCTGTGTTAGAGGTGCTGCTGGCTGTCCTGGAAAAAGGCGTCACCTCCCCAGCCTCGCCGGCTCACGCCTGTGCCGAGGAGAAGCAAGCGGGAGGGCTGCGGACGGGCTGGGGCCGGCCGAGCCCCTTCTCTCTTTCGCTGTGGGACTTGGATTAAAATGTCGGCAGAACCCATCCGGCCCCATCTCCACGTGCCAGCGTGCGCTGCCCACTCGGGGACCGCGTGCTGCCTCTGCAGGCGATGCACGGTGCCTTGCCTGCGCCTTGCCTGCGCGCTCGGCTCCCTCCCTTGTGCTCCCTCAGCTGCTGTGAAAATTCAAGCGAGTGGTTATCGCACGCAGCAGCTCTTGCTCAGTAGCCTCCGGTTGTGTCATTAGACACTTCAGATCTGTTCAGGCTCCAAGCGAAGCTCCGGTGTCACCGTGCAGGCAGCGATCTGCAGCGGCGGGCGATGGCAATCCAAGCAGCGGCACCTTGGCTTGGCTGAGCTGCGCCTGGGCTTGAGGGTTAAACAGGGTTTTTTTTTTCTTGCCCAAGTGCGGTGGGAATAGAATCATAGACCCTGTAATGCCTGTAGTGGTCCTGTGGGAGCCAAGCCGGGGGTCTCAGACGTGCTGGAGTCACGTGCCGGGCTGGGGCAGTGATGGAGAGATGTCCTGTGCGGCCGCGGGTGCGGGCTGGCACCCGGAGCGGGGCAGACCAGGTCCCTGGAGGGCTCAGGGCTGAGCGGAGTTGCGTGCCCTGATGCAGCAGATCTGCCCATCCCCTGTGCATCACTGAGCCAGGACATCCCTACTGTCTTCATAAAAACCTGTCTCATTTAATCCATCCTGAAAACAGCGACGGGCCAGGGCTGGCAGTGTTGTGTGCCCGTTACCTGCAGAAAAGCGTCCTCATCAAAGACACTGATTTCTTTAACAGGGATTAATAGTTGGACCATCAAAAACTGGTGCTTGTGCTTTTCACATAGACTCCCCCCCCTCATTTATCAGGTCTGTCTCTTGTTGGTTTTGAGAATCGGGAGTAAGTGGGGAGCAGAAGACTTTTGCAGCTTTCCTCATACATCTCTACAGCAGCAACTTTCATGGACCGGGAGCTCTTTCTCCTTTGACAAGAGGAAGGACTCGGCCCTTCCTTCTTCCTTGCACCTTCAGGTGCTCTTTCGAAAGTGAACCCTGTGTCTCTCTTGGTTGGGTGAGCCGGGAGGCTCCAGAGAAGCGGCAAAGCTTGAGCTTTTCAGTAAAACCCCAACGCACCTCCAAAGCAAACCCCTGTGCCGTAATCGGGGGATGGCGGAAGGGGAGAGGGCTGCTAAACGAAATCTGTGCGTCAAGGTTCTTTCGAGCATCGCGTTCACACTCATCCTTCTTGCAAGCCTGCTTCTTCATCTCTGCAGGATACGCAGGAGGGGCTGTGACACTTAAAGTCGCTTTCCTGTGCCTTCTTTTTGGACGAAGGCTGCATCAGCTGGGTGGATGGCACATCGAGGGGCTGCGGCTGAGCCCCCCCGGTGCTGCTGCAAGCCTGGACGTCTCATGTCTCTGAGGAAGCTGCACCCAGGAGCGCTCTGCCAGCTGCTCTTCCAGACCCGGCGTTTCTCGTTCAAACCGAGATGACCCGTTGTGTTGAGCTGCTTGGCTTAACATGCAGCAGCGCCGTCTGCCTGCGCGCAGTTGGCTTCCACTGCTGGTCAATGGGAGTCTCTGCTGACAAATAAAAATGGAATTGAATGGAAGGGAATTGAAAGTCAAAAGGGCCCTGTAATAATTTTAGAGCGCCTGAGGCGCCACGCTGAAGCCCTGGCATTATAAATAAGGGTAATGTACTAGAGACTGAATCGCAATCAAAGCAGCTGTAAGAACGTGGAGCGTGCACTGAGCTTCTTTAAGGTGCGTGGAGGCAGGTTATGATCTGTAGGCAGTGCAGGCAAATCGATATCCGCTCGCTGACGTGTGCAGGGACCCTACAGCCTGTGATTAGAAAGGCCGAAGGGACGTGGGGAGGGTGCAGAGGGCTCCAGAGCCAGGAGTGAGAGCGCTGCGTCGGAGCAGCCCGACCCTCCGGTTGCCTTGCAGTGTTTCCAGGGGCTGAGTTGTGGAAGGGGCTGTCTCTGTCCTCCCTGCTCACCCTGTCCCGTCTCCTGGACCATCTGTGTGCTGATGCAGTCTGCTGACCTCTTGCTGCATCTCAGAATAATTACATCTACCTAAAATACTCTCTTTTTTTTTTTTTTTAAAAAAAAAAAAAGGCATGTTTATGAATAAGGTTGGGAGGACAGGAAGAATCCAAATGTCCTGGCTGAGTTCGCTGTTCCTAACATTAACTGGAGTAAATCCAGCGCTGTCCCTGGGCCAGGAGTGTAACACCAGCTCATGGCAAATTGCACGGGCTGCTCCAGAACGGCTGGAGCCGAGTCGGAGGGTCGGGCAGGGAGGTGTAAGGGTTGGCGTCGGTGCCTGCTGGAGCTGGGCAGATGCTGTGGGCCACCCTTGGGGTAGCTGCTGGAGTTGCACGGCTCTTCCAGCTCGATGGTGAAACGTGATGGCAGCGAGGAGAGCCCTTCTTGTGTGGGACCCGCTGTCTGACTTCAAGTGCCGGTGGCTGAATTTACCGGCTCAATGCATTTATTCCCTTACATCCCTCTCAGCCACGGTGGGCTGTGTGTGTCCTGCTTTGTGCCACATGCAAGACGAGAATCCCCTTTTCAGCAAAGGTGAACAGGCTTGGGAAGAGCACCAGGCGAAGGGGTGCCGTGTACCTCTGCGGCGTGGGTGCAGACGTGCCAACAAACCTTGCTCCCGCCAAATCGCTGCCTGCAGGGAGAGTTTTACTGGTAAACGGGTGTAAATCTTCAGGCCCACATCTGAGGTGCATGTGGTAGGCTTCCAGCTCTTGAGAGACTGGGGGTGCTGGTGTTCGTGAGGGAAGAGTTGCTGGGGTGCTTGGTGGCTCCTCGCTGTTGCTAAAAGCATCGCCAAGCTCAGCCTGGGAGTCGCCCCTGCACGGGGCAGAGTCCGTGCAAAGCCCTTCGCGGCGCTTTCTGAAAAGTCTCCGGGCAGGACTTTTGGCCAAGGTGCTGTGAAGGTGGGAACGTCCCACGGCAGCGTGGGATGGGGCTGTGCGCTGGCTGGGTCTGAAGGTCGGGGGATGCTCTGCCCCGGGGCTGCCCTGCGGCTGCCCTCGCCCCTGCGCCTCTCCAGCCTGGCCGTGGGGAGAGGCAGGCTCTCCGTCTGAATTGAAGAGGCTTTCTCATTTTTAGGGTTCCTGTTGAGCTTAGGATCTGCCCTCAGTCATGTTGCTCTGATTGTCAGTGATCCTTCGGTGGCAGCTCAGCTCTTACCACATCTACGCGGTCTTTGAGGCGGCCAGTCCCAGGAGCATGCCCGAAACCCGGCTTCTCCTTCTTCTTCTCCTTCTCCTTCCAGGCGGTTTGAGCAAAGCCTAAAAATAGCCAAACCCTCTTTACTGCAAATCCCATCTTGCCCTGGGGTACCTGAGGTTTTGCCTGTCCGACGTCAGACGCGCGATGCTGCTGGCAGAGCAAACGGGATGCAGGGAGAGCGCCCCAGCCTGCCCACAGTGTTGGTGGGGTGCCCCATGGACCACCCCAAGACCAAGGCTCCCTGAAGCCCCCCTCCATCCAGCACCATCCCCGGACACGCGCTGTGTCCCAGCAGACACGCACAGCGCCGAAGCCACCCCTGAAATGCCCTGCAGGTGCAGCACTGTGTTCCTCGCAGACAGGGGCTTTGAAAAGAGATGATCAGAGGGAGCTTGTCATCTTTTTTTTTTTTTCCCCCCCTTAAACTTCTGAGCTTCTCTATTACTTTTTATGATCTGCAGCTGCGTTTGTGTGTTGCCCTAGGGAGTACTGCGGGGGGAGCTGGGGAGGAGATGTAGAAGGGAAGGAACATGTTAAAAAATGAGCAGAGGGGAAGGGGAAAAAAAAACCACAATGAACTGAGCTAAAGATCGGGATAAAAAAACCCCACCACATTGCCACCAAAAGACCCAACCCCTTAGAACTGTTAGGGCCTGTTTGACTGCAGAATAGTCCCCCTGGGAGCATGGGGGAAGCCCCATTACTAGAGTCGTTTTGGAGCTAGTCTGCACAGAGAGCGATAATCTATTCCGCAGGGAGCAATCCTGTGCTGGCAAGGGCACTGGGGAGAGCTCTCTGTTTATGACTTTCTGCATAAATTTAGTTTATTAGCATAAGTGGTAGCTAGCACCGAAGAATCTATAAACTAACACTTCACCGGAGGTTGGCGCCTCTGGAGAACATTAACTCAGAAGAGCCCCTGGACTAATAGTGGGAGAAATGGGGTTGCAGGATTAGGGGTGACGCACGGGCGAGACGAGGACGACGCAGCTGACAGTGCTGGCTTTTCGTGCGAGGTGGGATTGTGTTTCTGAGCCTGCCGTGAAAGGAAATACAATCGCTAAAGAGATCTCCAGCTTTCCCCCTGCCAACAGATTAAGACGATGAGTTGTGCAGGTGAGCTGATGAAGCCTGGCTGCAGGGTGCAGGTCCTGCTGGGCTGAAGCAGGTGGTGAGGAAAAAGGCAGGAGGAGCCTGGATCCGTACATGGAAATTACTCACAGGCTTCTCACCCGCTGCACCAAGGATTTGGTCCTTATTGTGAAGGTGTCCGGCAGGTCCCAGGGTCTGAGCAGCGCTGGGGAGCGGAGAGGAGGGGAAGCACAAGGAGGGTTTGGTTATCTGGGGATGGGGAACCGTGCAGGGATGAGCTGCCGTAAGCAAAAATGGCTTATTTTAATAATGACCTTCAAGAATTAAATAAAAATACAATAATCGTGGTAGATTAGCAAGAACAAGCCAATTAAATACAAAACAGGCTTTGTAAAACGCCATGACAGATAAGGCAGGGCTGCAACCTCCCGAATAACTGATGAACGTTGAAGCATTGCATAAGGTCGGGGGGGCTGGGGGATGTTTGGAGCCTGGCAGCCTGCCTTGGAGAAGGCAGAGGTGAAAAGGCTATCGCTGCCTGCTCTCTGCCTGCTCTCTGCCTTCAGTGAGACAGAGCGGGAGGGGGCGAGAGGAGGGAGGAGGTGGGTAGGGCAGCCAGGAGCCTGAAGGCACGGAGTAACAATCCTCCAACTTTAATATCTGCTGTTTCATTTTATATTCATCATGTCAGCATAATCTGCTTTTATGGGAATCGTCTTGGTTCCCAACCAAATGCATTTAGGCCCTTTTGCTTTTAAGTTTGATTGTAATACGAGTTGAAGACTTCAGTGAAATGTTTATCTGTAAGGGCTGTAGCTGCAGCGAAGGGAAAAATGGAATGGGAGACTCGGTGGGAAGGGATCTTGCTGTGGTCGCTGCTGTCCCCTGCCTGCCCGACCTCGTCCTCGCTGGGTGACCTTGTGATGGGCACAAGCCCACGTCGGGCGCTGAGCCCGGGGAAAGGTTTTTTTTGCATCACTTGTTTGATTTCCAAGGAAAACGTGGAAATTGCAGTTGTATGGGACCCAGAGCCTGAGGAAGGGCAAAAAAAAGAAGGTGGTGCTTTGGGTGCCCCTTCGTTAACCCCCAGCATCGTTCGGCGTGGGGGAGGCAGGGGGTGCGGGGGAGGCAGGGCTGCCCGTGGCCTCAGCTGAGCTGCGTGACGGGAGACGCGGGGCAGGTGTGAAGAGCTGGGGCAGGCAGCCGGGTGAGGCTGGAGAGGACATCTCGGCTCGTGGCACAGGGGAACAGGCTCCTCACGTCCTCCGCCCTGCTCTGGGAGGGAGCAACGCGAGTGCCGGCGGGCTTCGGATGGGGAGAAGGGGTCTGGCCGGCTGCTGCGGGGAAGGAGGACCCTCGTCGTCCCTCCGCTGCTGTCCTCTGTTGGTGCAGTGAGCAGGTAGGAAGATGGCGTGGCAGGTGTTTCGTGGTCTGTTTGGCTGTTTTACTCGGTGTTTCACGCACGAAGCTGTGTTTGAGCCCTGGCTGAGAACTCTCCGTCTGCTAGATGCTGAGATTTTAAATAGCTATAGACTACAAGTGCTTTTCCATTGCTGCCCATTTAAAACCTGAACTGTATCTCATTTCGTTTTGTATTTCCGTTTTGGTGCAGGAATGCCCTTAATTTGTTCCAAAAGCATTTGAAAGCTTTGATAACAGGCAATCTCGCTGCAGACTACTGCATCCTTTCTGATGGACGGGCTATCGCTGCTGTAACTACCGTATAGATAGTGGAGTGACAATGCGTGTCCAGTGAAACACAGGCAGTATAATATTCATGTCAAGTGTATGAGGCTACGAAACTTCCCTGCGTTTGGATGTGGAAGGGTTCAGCAGCTAACAGGGCTTGAAAAGGCGCTTTTTTGTGTGTGAGCAGTGCATCTGATTGAAGGCTCAGGATGTCCCGGCAATGCTGGGAGCAGGAATGGCCAGGTTTCCCGCAACGCGGGCTGCAGGGGTGAAGAGCGTACAGGTATTTATAAACGTATGGTAAATAGTACCCAGGCTTGGCAAGTCAACTTTCGTCAGAAATTGCCTCGCTGCTGGGTTTGCTTAAAATTGTGAAATGAATGTTAAATTGAAGTTTCTACTTTTGGAAGAGACCTTTTGAAAATGAAACAGGCTTATCTTCAGTCTAGGCTAAAATCCAAAAAATTGCCTATATCTCAGAACTCCCCAGAAATGTTCCCTGTGATCCTTTTCAACACCCCATGCAAAAACGTGTGTGCAAGGGAAAGCGTTGGGAGAAAGATTGACCCTGGAGGTTTTTTCCCTGCTTCCCTGATGTGATGTAGCCTTTGGGAACCGTAGTGGTGGGGTCCTGGTGGCACCCACGTCAGATCTGAGCGATATAACCTCCTTTCCTGAGCTCTTTTGGAAAGGTCTGCTGCAGGGATGTGTGTGTGATGGGTGTGTAACGCTGCAAATCATCCTCTGCTCCGGGTGCCCGTCCCTCTGAACAGAATTAAGATGGCTTTGCGTAACCAGAGTCCTGGCCCTTGATGCTTCTGTGCTGTCCCATGGCCTGTTTGCCTCTGGAGAAGAGCTTGTGTTATCTATCCCGAAGCTGAGTTACTGCTTTTATTCCTAAAAGTAGCATTTGTTGCAATTTTAATTAGACAAAGAGATACTTTTCAGTACAGACCTTTGAAGTATTGCTAGGAAGAGAACTGCAATTAAGCAACCCTGATGCTCCTCTCATTTTGTTCTTACTTTGACCACTGTAAGAAACCTTCTGCTTTAGTCTCTTTGGAGGTGAGACACAAAACTCTTGTTTCACTAGATTCCCAGGTCTTGTGCGGGCAGCTGTCCTGCAGCGTGAGCCGCAGGGCTGGCTCGATTTTCAGGGCGCAAGCAACACCTCTTGCTCCTGAATTGCTCCAGCAAACAGCTATTTATATTAAAGGAGGGAAGGGATTATTAGGAGCGATCTCCTTGCAGTGACAGAGATATGACAGGGAGTTCACGCGGCCCCTCCGAAGTGCAAGCGTGGGCTCTTGATGGATCCCATGCGTGGTCAGGAGCTGTTTAGTTTTTCTCCTTTGAGTGCTCAGATGTGCACAGAGATGGGGGATAACGACCGGCGCTGTGCTCGGGAGGCAGAGATAATGAGCACAGCCCTCCGATTAGATTCAGATGACGGTGCAGCCGGCTCAGGTATGTCAGTAGTGTAATTAGTGAGGTGCTGAATCAGGGAGTTGGCAGTAACGGGGTAACCTTGTCCCTGCCCTCAGCCGGGCTGTGCAGCGAGGGGGATCCTGCAGGACCAGGGATGGGATGGGGGGCTTCTCTGGGAGCAGGGGGTCGTTGGCGCCGTTTTAATCCACAATGGAAAGCCAGGAGCTTCCTGCTGGAAAATGTGTTGATTTCAGGGGTAAGAATAATTGTTCCTGAAGGATCGAGAGGGTTTTTTTTGCTGGGTTGGGACCTGGGTCTGTAGAAGTGGAAGTGCCTGGTCTTGTAGCCTGCGTGGCTGCTTGTGAGCCAGCACCCAAGTGTCTTGAAGCATCTTGTCCTGAAAGGCGTGGGTACCTCCTCAGGACAGTCTTGGCTGGGCTTGTTCCATCCTTCATCTCCACTGGGAGCTGGAACTGGATGTGCTTTTGCCCAGCTGAGTTCAGGAAAATGAAATGCAAAACGCCACTGCCGTTCCCTGGCCGCTTTGCCCGCAGGGAAACCAGCCCCGTCCTCCCCGCTGACCCTCTCACGGGCGATGCTCTGCAGCCAAGGTGTGGAGGAGGACCTTGTCTCCATTCCCACCGCGGTGCCAGGGGATCCTGAACTCGTGCTGTCAGCCCTTCTGGGGCAGGCACACCACGCAGACTGCAGGTCACGGTCCCTTATAGCCGGTAGCCCTTCCCAAACAGGAGGGAATCGAATTTGGGTTTCCCACAAAGCGGGTGATTGCCGAAGCCGTGGGCCTGGTGACTAAGAGGACCTGACTTGCTTCCCATTGCTTATATCGCAAATGGAAAAACAAACACAAAGAAGAGGTGGTGGAAGGAGAAATATTTTGGCTCATTTCACGCTAGTATTTTTTTTTCGGTTTTGATTCGGCTGCTAAACTGCCAAATCAGTTCTTTGCAGAGATCCGTTTAAAACTTGATGGGCAGCTGCGGAGCTGTCAGCGCTCCTGCCTGCTCCTGCTGCTGCCTGGCCAAGCCGGGAGCTGCAGCTGAGGCTGGGAGCGGCTGGCGCTGGCTCTGCTGGAGCCTGCGGCTCTGGGGCTGCCTTTTGGTCCCCGGGTCGTCCTTACCCCTAACGAGTCAGGAATGGTGCCCCGCGGCAGGGGAAGCTGCCGCAGTGGATGTGTGCGCCGGGACGCTGTCATCCTGGCTCCCAGGGCGCTTAACGCTGTAAATCGGGATCGGGTGGGATGCAAAACGAACAGAAGGCTGCAGAGGAAGGCCAACAGCCGTGCAACCCCAAGGCCAACGTGTATTTGTCACGCCTGGTGGTTCTCTCTTCTTTCTGGTGCTTGTGAGTCTGTGCGGGGACTGTCCCTGCTAAAGACGGCTCTAGCGCTACCTCGCTGCATGGAAAGGGTTTCGTTTAAATGCCGGCAGAGTGTGTCCTGTTGTCTGCGTCCTGGCTTGCTTGGCACCAAGTGTCCTCTCTCTGCCCCGTGCCGAGCAGCAAACCCCCCCGGGCTTGGCTGCAGACCTCTAGGAGCTTCTTCCAGCCTTTTTGCTGGGAGAGCTGTAGGAGGTTAAGGGCACCTTGTGCAACGTGTTACTGACCGTTGTTGCCTTTCTAGTCCAGAAATCCCAAGGCGCTTCGTAGCCCCTTGCTTCTTATTAAGGAAGACAACTGTTACTGTTCATATATGGGGGAAATAGCAGACAGAGGCCAAAAAACAATGGTCAAGCTCATCCTGCAGATCAGAAGCAGTACTAGGGTCAAGACTCAAAAGCCCTGATTTCCAGGGCTGCTAAGAATACCACCTTTTAGCATTGTGGAGAAAACTGATCCTCAGTTGCGTGTTTTGTCCCTGCAGAGATGTCGGGGACCGTGGCTGACATTTCGCTGGTGCACTGGAAGCAGCAGTGGCTGGAGAACGGCACCCTGTACTTCCACGTCTCCATGAGCAGCGCCGAGCAGCTCTCCCGGGCCACCCCCCCCAGCCTCCAGGAGCCTTCGGAGATAGTGGAGGAGCAGATGCACATTCTTCATATCTCGGTCATGGTGAGTGGAAGCTGCCAAAGACATCCGAGGGGACAGAGGACCATCTGGGAGGGGATGACGGCTGGCAGCCAGATCGTGGTGGGAGGGTGGTGATAAAGAGCAGGGTGGCGAGTTCGATTTGCAAATGTCCGTGTCCCTTCTTGGTTGGACCTCCAGAGAGGGAGAGATGTGTTTGAATGGGCCAGGGAAAAAAAAGCGGTGGTTCTTTTAAGAAAATGAAATAAAATAAAACAACAGACCGTAGGGAAGAAGCTGTTGGGAAGGTGACAAGGAAGCTTGTGGTTCCTCCTGCCTCTGCTGGCAACTGGTGCGGTGTGAGGAGTATTCCTCCTTGGTCTTGCCTTCGGGCAGGTGCAAAGGCAAGATTTTGGGCTTGGTCATTTCTTCTTGAAGTTTTCTGAAACTGAATTTTACCTATCAAGTGGGTGTGGGCTATAGCGCGATATCCTTCTCTCACAAAGGACGAGCCTGACGTAAAAGTAAAAAGATGATCCAGATGCTTTGAACATCTCCATCTCGGGTGTTTATGGGACCTTTTATTAACATATCGTGTCTGTGCTCTGTTGCCTTTTAAAATGCTTCTTTCAGTATCTTATGAGGTGGTGTATTACCTGTGTATGTGGATCTGGTCCATCATCTTTCTGTGCTTGGGAGCTCCATCTGTAAAGTGGGACTACATGTACTGTCCCTTATTGGGATAAACTATCCCATCGATAAAAGAAAAAAAGAAGTTAGGCTTGTAGATCCTGTGTATACGCGTGTCACCTATGTGCCCAGTGAAAGTCTTTTAGAGGATTGGGGATCTCATTGCAGCAACCCTCTGCAAAAGATGCATCTGTTCATATCTTGGAAGCCGTGTGTCATCTCCACGCCCTTCTGTTCTTCGTTTTGGAAGGAGGAGCAGAGAGGATGGCTGCACAAAAGCCTTTTTTTCCCATTTGAACAAGCGACTATTTGGCTTCTACAACTTAAATCTGTTTGTTTTTTGGTTTTTTTTTTTTGAGTGTCTCAGCCCTTGTCAGTTGGGGCTTTAGATTGGGTGCTGAGCGCATGTGAGCACGGAGAGAGGCTTTGCATTAAGGCTGTTGGGCAAGATAAGAGGCAGCATGATAGCAGGATGGCAGAAGGGAGAGGAATCGGGACTGCAGTGTACTGGGTTGGATGGGGAACGTTTCTTATGTCCTGCTAAAAATGTCAGTGTGATGGAGTTTTGGATGGAAAAAAGGTAAAACTGGTATACTTAGAAAATGGGCCTGAAAAAATAAGTGAGAGACAGAGCAAGGAATGAAGACGGCAAAACCCGAGTCTGGGGTGTGAAAAGCTCGATCCCTGGTTCGAGTGTGGGATCGCTGCGGGCAAACCCGTGCCATGGAGAAGAGGCCCGTGGCTGTGGGGAGACCCCGGCTCTGGAGCCTGGCGATGAGTGCAATTGCTTGAAATCCAGATCTGCTTTAGTAGGGCGAGATTCAGTCCTGGTCCTCAGACCTTGCTGAAGCCGATCTTTCTAAAAAAACCAACGTGATGATTGTGATGGATTGATGCTTTGGAGAGAGAAACGAGTTTCTTTGAGAAATTCCTGCCCAGAGCCTTCAGCTGCTGTAGTTCAGAGCGCAGGAGCAGCGATGCCGGTGGCGGGGAGCTGAAGGCATCGCTGTGCGTATCACCGCAGAAATGTTCTTGCACTCTAATCCTGGGTTAGCCGGTGAATATGTGTTTTGCCACATCTTGCTGAAGCCGATAGCGTGGGAGCATCCGTGGCTTTGCTGTGAGAGTTCACTCATGCCCTGAGCCTCTCCTGCCCATCTGCAAAAGCAAGGGGCAGACAGGAGAGAAACAAGTGTTCCTCCTGCACAGAACGAGCCATAATTCCACTTTCTTTATAAATACTCACAGTCCTCGCGAGGGGAGCCGAGGTCCCAGGCAGGGATGTGGGTCTGGGACGGGGTCTGGGCTGCACGCGTGTCCCTGGGGAGGCAGAAGCCCTGGGTGTTTCTTCCCTGGGTCAGGGTTGCAGCACAGACTTGAAACTTCGACCTGTGGTGTGTTTTTTTTTTTTTTTTTAGAAGATTCATGAACTTTTTGAGTGAACCCGAGCCAAGTTCTGTGTTACTAGCAGAAGATAAATGTGTGTTTTATTGGGTTTTTTCTCCCCTCAAGACCACATGGAGTTGTGTAGCCAAAGTAAAATGGCGCAAAAGTCTTTGTTTCTTGGGTGAAATATTTCATCCGAGTCCCCGGGCTCTGCTGAGGCTGCTTTCCCACACCTTTCCTTTCCTCCCCGAGCCCGGCTAAATTGCATCCCGGAGAACCCCCATCCCTCAGCCCCCCTGCCTCCCCAGCAGCGGGGTTCCCCGGCCGCCAGCTCCCAGCATGGGGGGCTGTGTGGTTCCCCCCTCCTGCCCTTCCCTGCGCCCACCGCGTCCATATCCCTTCTCCCGCCTCGAGACGCAGCTGGCCATCCCCGCGTCCTCGCCAGCTTCTCAAATACCTTTCCTCCTGCTTCCTACCATGAAGCCCGATGTCTCCGGCGTGCTCTCGACAGACGAAAACACCGTTCCCGCGCTGCAGGAGGAGTTCCAGCCCAGCCCGGCGCTGCCTCGGCGTGCCGAGCCTGCGTGTCCCGTTCGTCATCAGCCCAGCATCCCGCTACGGGGGACGGGAGGAGACGGGGGAAAACGCTTCTTTCCGTCTCCTTTAAGTGGCTGTAACGTTTGTTTTTACCTGTCTCCTCATCCTCCGGCTGAGTTAGGGAAAGCCGGGGAAGGTTTGCCTGGGGGATCTCGCTAATCCCGCGCGTAGGGAGTACTCTGGCAAAGCTTTATCGGGCAGCGAGACATCTCCGAGCCGAGCTCCCTCGGAGCGTTATTTTGGATTTGTGTGGATGTTTATGACTTGGCTGGTCGCTCCCGCTCTGCCTCTGAAGCCAAGACCCCCTCTGCGCTGCGTGGGGGCTTTGAGGGGGGTGTAAATCCTGGGTTTACTCTTTCTTCCGGTGATTTTGGCTGTCGGTGCGTGGCTTTCTGGTTTGGGGTGGGTGTGCTTCCAGCGCAGCGGGAAAGGGGCCATCGGCGTCCGTGACCCCGCATCCCTGGGGCCACCCTCTGCCCCTGCAACAGCCCTGGGCGACCGTCACCCTCTTCATGCCTCCCTTCCCGAGCTCAAGGGCATCTTTAACAGCAAAATACTACTTGATTTTTATTTTTTTTTTCTCCTTTCCTCACTGTTTTTTCTTAATCTCTCCCCAATGAGACATAACATTAATTACTGCAGTTAAAGGGAATTCAGTCTCCATTACTGTCTGCCACCCCTTTCCTCTTGGCTTGAGCATCTGAAATTTGTCTTCCAAACGAAAAGAAGGGAGAAAGGGAAAAAAACAAATATGCAAATGCTGTATTTTATTTATTTACCTTTTTTTTTTGTGCAGTGTCAAGTAGAAAGGAATCAATATTTTTGTCATTACGCCTGTTGTGTTTTTTCCCCATAATCTTAGCTGTCATTTGGGTTTAATTGTGTTGTTTCCTCTTGTGTGGAAGTAAATCTTATCTGTTTTGGATTAAAATTCAATGAAGGTCACAGCAGCTCGAAAACTTACCAGGCTGCAGCAATTAATGTTCATTTGGCTTTGATAAATTGGAATGTTCCCCACAATAGGACTGGAGTGGATTTCAGAAGCAATAATTCTTCCATTAACTCAATGATTCCCCGCGTGATGGAGCGTCTTGTCACTGCTCTGTTTGTCATCTGTCACTTCAAGGATCTGGGCATATGCCTGATATGATTTATCATGATTATTGGGGCTGCTTGTGTCAAAACATTTTAAACCACTAATTATTCCAGCCTTGTAAATTGCTGAATTTAACAAAACATGAGAGAGATGTATTTTTTTTCTTGTTGTTCCCCACCATCTTGCGTCCCTCTTTAATTACTGCTTTGCGGCGTGGTCAGCTCAGCCCCGGGGCACGTCCAGCAGCGTTGGCTGCAGGTGGAGGGATGGGCACGGGTAGGACGGGCACGTTTTTATCCCCGCGCTGACCCCCCTCGCAGACCTTCCGTAGGGCCATCGCACCCAGCGGCTCCTCCCAGCCCTGCGGGAGCCCGGGATGCGGGTTTGGGAAGAGGACGCAGAGCCGCGTCCCGTCCCGCTGGCGAAGGGATGGGTTTTGCTCCCTTAAGCCTGTGTGAGCGATGCCGGTCGAAGCCCTGGCTGTGGGAGGTGGGCGCCGGGCCCGTGCCCGCGCGGTGGGCGGGCGTGCAGGCGAGCTACGCGCTGCCGCTGCTCCGTCTCCGGCAGAAATAAGGTGGGCTTGTTTGAGAACGGTAACAAGCAAAAGCCTTGTTTCATCTCGTACCGTTGCCCTGCGAGGGAGCATTTCAGTGCCTGGAATAAAAGGTGACCAGACCTCATCAGGCTGCTTTTTTTATATTATTATTTTTTATTTTTAATACCCACTTTCTGCTGGCTGTTACTGGCAGTAGACAAGTTAGCTGCTGGTTTCTAGGTCTCCCAGTGGATTTTTTTAGCTCTTATTTATACGAGTTTCCTTTTTTCTTCTTGTTCTTATGCATTCTGATGTTTCCCTAATGATCAGCCGTTGGTGCTGTGCTCCGTCAGGCTCTGAGCTGGGTATAAAGTGTGCTCTTAAACGCCCCACTCTGATTTAGCATCGTGCTCTGAAGCGGGGAGGGGTCCTGTGCGCCCGATGCCCCGCGCGGGTGGGTCCCGGCCAGCGCCGTGTCTCGTGGCTGCCTCGGGCTGGGGCAACTCTCCAGGAATATCCAAGAGCAAGTGAGGTCTTAGGAGCTGCTGCTGTCTCCTTTCTGAAGCTGCCGTCACCCAGCGAGGCCCATGACAAATGCATTCATTTGCCCTCCTTTTTTTTTTTTTTTTCCTTTCCTCTTTTTTGCCATTATCTGTGATCCATATCACCACTCTCCATCCCTCCACGCTCCGCTGCCCGTGTTTCTTGGGGACCCTGTGTCTCATTAGGCTCCCGGCTTTCAGCTTGGCTGCACAAAGCGTCGCGCGTGGGTGCCGTCGTGCTTGTCCTGCGCAGCCGTTGGGGTGTGATGGCAGCCGTCCCCCGGCGGGACGAGCCCCTGGGTGCCTCGACGTTTCTTGGGTGGCTGCTCTGAACACGGCATCCGTCCAGCACATTGGACAGGACGGTGAGGTCTTCTCCAAAGAGCTGTTCAAGCCCAGTTCCCTTTATATCTCCACGTGCCGGCAGGGGTTATTCTCCTTCCCATAGATGGATATAACATCCTACCAGTGCAACTGGGCTTATCTGAGCGTGCACGGGAGGGGAGAGGGGGCTGAAACCCTTGGCAGACCTGGGGTGATTCCCGTCTTCCCCAGCAAACAGCTCTCTGAGGGATCACTCCAGGTCCTGCAGGCTTCGGACACATCCATGGCCACATTGCCCTTTGCTTGGCCATCAGTTGAGTGGAGTCTTGTTTTCCTACCCAACAGTATTTTGTCCTTCTCAGTCAAAACCTCCCAATGGATTTACTTCCCTCCCGACTGTGTGCTCGCAGCTCGCATCGCGGCGTGCCCTGCGGGCCGGCCGGCTGCTCCATTCGAGCTGGGTGCTCCAGTGGATGCAAAATGTCGCTTGAGCCTTACTCTGGCTCCTTGCAGTGTGTCTTGCTGATGGCAGCATTGGAGCTCCTGTCAGTCAGCTCAATTGGGGAAAAAAAAATGATGTAACATGAGTAATGAGGTAGTGAAGAAGGCACAACATCTGTGTCATCATTTCTGCACCAGGAGGTCAACCAGATTCATAAAACATGCACTTCCAGCTTGTGATATGTTTAGGAATTAATTAAGGTAGGGAGAGAACTGCTGCTGTAGCAGGTTTCCTTATCTGAAAGGTATTAAAAAGCTAAATTGATCTCCAATGAGCTGTTTGTATTAAAAAACAAAAAGAAACCCCTCAAAACTCCAGGAGTCGGGTTCAGCGTGTCCCTGTGTGAGAGTCGCATCCCCACTCCTCGCGTGGGGGGAGAGGGAAAGGAAGCGCCCATCCCGACGTGCGGATGGGCCGAGCATCCCCCGATCCCCGGCAGCGGATGGGAGCCGCGGGCTCTCCGTGCTGACGACAGACCAAGCCATTAGCACCTTGTCCGGAGCAGTGTCCCATCAGCAGTCCTCCCCGCTCTGCTGACGGCGGCCCTAAGCTCTTCCCTGAGCCCCTTTGGGGTGGCCAAAGGGGCTGGTGGGACCTTTGCTGGGTCTGCTGGCCCAAGGCGGTGGGGCTGAGCGCTTGCAGACCCCGTTGATTTGGGGACTGGAGCTCAGCACAGCTGGAAGCCCTTTGCCTGCCCTGTGCCGTCCGGAGCACCCTGGAGCACCTCAAGTCACGCGTGTGCTCTTGAACCGGTGTGGAGGGGGTTGCTGATGGACGAAGCTAGAGCAAGCCTCCCGGTCCTCTCGCCCCGACGCTGTCGGTGGCTCTGCTCCTCCCCGGGATGAGGACATTGTTGGCTTCAAGTTTCATCTCCATAATGTGCCATTAACCAACTTTTTGTAGGCTGGGAGAGGCAACCTCTTTCATTCACCCTCCCCCTCTTCTCCGCTCTCCTCCTCCTTTGCAGAGACGGTATAAAACAGGGACTAAATGCAGTTAACGATGTGCTCTTGTATTTAGGGAATTCATTTTGGGGGGATTTGTCTTTAAAGTGTCATTTTTGTGACAATGACACCTGTTATGTTAATAATTTTTCACTAATCTCTCTCTGTTTTCCACCTTAGCTACCGTGAATACATTAGACACTTTATAGCTTTCTATCTAGCAGATTTTTTTTCCCCCTACTGTGTTAAAATATGTAACTGGAGTGCTTGATTTGCATCTCTGATAAAGCAAGGCTGAATAAATACTCTTGGTTCATCCGAACTGAGCAGCAAACTAACTTTCTCCTGTCGTCCCCAGAGCAATCAAAGTTGGTACTGGGGGAAAAGCAGCCATAGGAAGCGTTTGGGAGGGGTTTGCTTTTTGCAGATGGCATTGAACGCGTGGGAGGGATCTGCAGCCTTAGAAGATTCCCAACCTCGACGTGCTCAGAAAAGAGGATGGCGGGAGGGGAAAAAGTAAGAGCTCCTGTTGGAAAGGTGGCCGGTATAGTCAGGGGGTGCTAGAGCTGGAAGGGGGATGCTGACGTGGCGAGGAGACGGAGGATAACTGCAGAAGGAAGGTTTCGGAGATGGGGCGAGGAGCGTCGGAGCAGCGTTAGCTCACGGCTCAAGGTGGGACACGCAGCAAGGCGTCGTGCGCGTCTGCCTTCGCCCCCGTGGCGGGTCCCTCCACGCTGCTGGCGACAGCAAGCCGTGTATTTTTATCGAGCGGTGTGCCGGGCTGCGCGGGGAGTTTGCCGATTTCAGCTTCTTGTCTTGAACTTGTTCCCTTCCTTCCTCCTCCTCGCTCTTCCCCTTCCCACCATCTGTCTGGGAGAAATACTTGTGCATCTCCAGCGCCGCGGGGCATAGCTGGTAGCTTGACCTTTTCTCGGTGCTTTTTCTCCCAGCCTGGGTGAAGCAGATGGAAAAGCCAGGCTTCGGTGGGGTACCTCTGCCTTGGCTCCTGGTTTGCAGAGCGGTCGGAGCGGAAGGAGCATCCCTGTCCCGCGCAGGTCGGATATCCTGGTGCCGTGGGTCTCTCCGAGCTGCAGGGCTCCCGGAGAGAGCAATTCCACGTGGGAGCCCCACGCTAATCCTGCGTGTAAAGCGCCGGGAGTGTTTGATCTGTACCTTTGAAACATTGACGTAAATACAGAAATGCTTTGCAGCTACCAGCCTAGATCTAATTGCTTTAAAATGCCGGGCTCAAAACTACATATGGCATGAAAATTGTCACGAAACTTTAATCCAGGAAAACTCCGGTGGATGCTGAGTTCTCTGGGAGAGGCGGTGGTGGCTGGCCCCTGGGAATTGCTTATGATGGAGAGGGTTTTCCGGGGCTGCAGACCTCGCACCGCCTGCCTCGGGGTGCTCCTCGGCCGGGGGACGGGGACTCTGGCAGGGTGCAGGGTGCTGTCCCCTTGCCGGCGAGGCCGTGCCGTGCTGGGGCATGGCGGGGGACGCCCGGCACGCTCCTTACCTCCCTGCAGGAGCAGCAGCATCTCCAGCTTTCTGTGGGTACGAGGTGGGCTCTGACTGACCCTGGGGACGCGGGGAGCCGGGTGATGCTCCTCGCCCTGGGGTTTGCTCTTTCTGTTGCAGCTGCAAGAGAGAGCCTGGGGGCTTGAAGGCTGGACTGGTCTTCAGACAAGGAGCGAAATATCTTACTTTTTTCCTTCAAACCTTGTGTTACCTGCAGATCTCGCTTCTCTCGGTAGTTATTCTTGTTGGAGTGCAAGTTAGAAATGTTTGCGTCAGTTCAAATGTCGGTATCGGGCGTTGGCTTGTGTAAAGGTGAACTGTGATGAACCTGATGCAGAATAGCTTAAAGGTGGTTGTGAAAGATGTTACATTACAGCACTACAAAAGACTGAATTTTCACTTGGTTGGCAAATCCCAAAGATGGGACTAAGTGTTAACGACAGGATGAAATGCAATATCGTATTTGTCCCCAGAAATACGATGTTTGCTTTCAGTTTGGGCTTTTTTTTCCCCATTTAAAAATAAATTGGACTTAGTTTCACAAGGCAATGTTACACTGTGAAAAGGCAGAGCGCTTTTTGTTCAGGGAAGTGTCAGAATGAAATGTTTCTACTCTTCAACACTTTCCATATCCTCCCCAAAACCACTTACGCTTTAGTTTCAGCTGATGTGAAACTGTCTGAGCAGATAAACCATTCCTTGAAGAACCTTGCCAAGCTCTTCGTGGAGAAACTGTGCCTAACCCAGAGGAGATGTGGTGCCGTGGGGGATGGCGACGTGGGTCTGACGATGACCCACCAAGTGTCTCCAGCCTCTGCGGCGCCTGGCCCCGGAGAGGGCGATGCTCAAATACCCGCCAGCATGAAATAGGGGGAAGAAGCTCATGCATACGTGATTTTTCTCTGATCGTCATAAGGCTGCTAATATAGCAGAGGACTTTTTTTATGTGCGTGTCTGGATCTCGCTGCTGTAGGAATTTGGGCAAAATTCCCACTGGCTTAATTGGGAGCAACATCAGGCCAAGTGTGGTTATTTTTACCTGCCGCTGCTCCCGCTCCGCCTCCTCCCTCCCACCTCCATCCCCCTGGACAAGAGGGAGCGAGCTCTGTTTCAGCCTTCAAAAGGTCTCTGCTGGCTCCGAGCAGCAGCCTTGCGCTCACGATGTACAGCAAAAGAAAAGGAGAGGGGAAAAAAAAAAGTAATTGTGCTTATTTTTAAAATCCAATTATCTAAAACTGCAGGAAAATAATTATTTTTGAAGGGAGCTGTTTGGACTGGCTGGGCTTTGCCCTGGATGGGAGCTCCCCGGGGTTGGGCTGGATTCGTTACAGCAGCGGCTGGAGAGGGAGAGAGCGGGAGCATCAGCCCCAGCTCTGCTGGGAAATGCTCGGCTTTCAGGGGTTTGGCACTTTATTCATTTTGTTGCTCTTTATCCAACAGGGAAGCTGGTTGTTTTCCCTTCTAGCTTCCTTCTTTCTAGCTCCTCAGGGCAGAGGAGCCCACTTACTATTTTTTTTCGGATGGGGAGGCAAGAAACCTGCCTGCAGGAGGATGGCAGCAAAGGCAGCTGATGCTTTAGCGATGTCAGGTATCTGTTTCCCTTCCCAGAGGCACACCTGGTTACGAACTCATCGCCAGCCTCCCCTTAGGCAAGTCTGAGCTCTCCTGCTGTCCTGGGCGTGATTTTCCTCACTGCACCAAACTCCTGAGCTCAGGGTGAAACCGAGGTGGTGAGGGCAGCGATTGCGGGGGGAGCAGAGAGCAGCCCCGGTGTTGAATTTGCTGCTGCTTTTGCAAACGTCGGAGCGTTTTGGGAGCGTGGTTCTGCAGAGCTCTGCGGTGGGGGGTGGGTTTGATAAGGCAGAAGTAAAGGGACGGGCAGCCCCGTGTGCGTGCCGTGAGCTGCTGCGGCACGGCAGCCGTCAGCAGCGTGAGATTGCAGTGGGGGGAACGACTGGATGGAGGGTGCCAGTTAATGCCCCAAAGGACATCTCTCGCTACGATTAAGCTGCAGGTTTTGCTTGGCCTCTCCTGGAGATCCATCATTATTCACGCCAGCACCGGGCCTGTCAGACTCCCTCTGCCGCAGAAATTAATGATTTGAACTCGCCGACCAGCTCGCACGCCGGGATGCAGCTCGGCGAGGCGGGCGAGGGCTCTGCGGGGTGACAGCAGAGCGGGGTACTGGGGACCCGATCCCGCACGGCAGCCTTGGGATGGCTGGGACCTCGGGGGTGGCGAGGGCAGGGCACCCGCTTCTCCCGCTGCCCTTCCTCGTGGTGGGGGCTTGGGCTGTGTGGCTGTTCAGACACTGTCCCCCGCACCCTCTCGGGGCCCTGCGGGTTCAGGCACGTCTGCAACCCCCTTGGAAAATGGTCCTCCAGCTGCGTGCAGCCTCATGCGGTTGGGAGACGATGGGGGACGAGTATTGGGGTGCTGGTTTCGGAGAGTGCCGTGGGGATGGAGTGGTGCGCTGCCAGCCGTCCGTGGTGCGGGATTAGGTAAGGAAGAGGCTCGTTTACAAACTGCAAACAAAAGCAATGATTGCTGCAAGGCTCACAGAAACAAACAGAAATGAGACAACAGCTCCAGGTGCTTCGACCTATCGCTTGAGTTAGTGCCAAGGATTCCTCTCGCCCTGCAGCATCCAGCTAACAAGCTGCGAGATGCCTCTCGGCTGCGTGGCTGCGGATCTAGTTATCGCGTCAGGTTTGTGCCCTTAGGCGGAGGTTACAGGAGGGGATGTGGAGGTGGCCGTGCCCTCCCTGGTTGGGGAAGAGCGTAAGCTGTCCGTGAAAGCTTTTCTGCCCACCTTGCGTGCCCTGTGAGGGGGGGCTGGTGCTGTCGCTGCCTGCAGCTCCCGGAGCCTGGGGTGACACAGCCAGCTTGTCACTCGTCCTGTTTCCCACCAGACACCTTGAGAATCGGTGGCCTGGGCGTGCTGGTTGGGCCTGGGTGTGCTGGTTGGGCTGACAGATCTTAGCTCCCTCTTCAAGGACTACCTTGGCCTCGTCTCAAGGGATCCTCAGTACTGATTTGGGGCCACCCTTTCCCAGATCCGCCTGGGATGCTCGTGGCTTGCGCTGGGATGAATGGTGCAGCACTAGCTGTGGCGTGGAGCCTTTTGCAATTCTCCTCTCCCTCTCCGTGTACTTGAACCACCTCTGCCGCGCAGCCCGGCTCATCTTCCAACTGTCTGGGGGCCAAGGGGAGGAGGAGGAGTCAGCCAGGTTGTTCTAGTAGCTGCTGCTTAGTCCTGGGAACTGGGGAATAACCTTGCCAAACCAGAGGAATGAAGTGACCCGATTCCTCTCGCCCCTCAACCCTGTGCCCCTTGGAAGGGAGGAGCGAGCTGGGCTGTGTGCTGGCTTGTTTCCCCCGACCCCTATGGCAGGGAGGGGGGGTTGCCTGCGCGTGGTCTGCAGGGACGGCTGGGGCTGCGGTTCGGCACAGGCACGGACAGATTTTTCAGCCAAGCTGCCCTCCTGCCTTAGGGTATTGACTGCTTTGGGTTTGGCTGCCGCAGTCCCTGTGTACCCCACCCCGGGCCTCGCACCCCCCCCAGCTGCCAGCCCCGGCATCCCACGCCCTGCCAGGCAGAGCCTCCCTGCGGGGCTCCGGGGATGAGCTGTTCCCGGCGGTGTGGCAGTGCCCTTCCCCAGCCGAGACAGGCTGGGCTAGAACGTTGACCTTGGCAGCTGCAGCCCCGTGAAGGGCGTATGTCCCTGCCTGTGTGCACCCCGGCCGGCCTTGGCTGCATGGCTGGTGCCACAAGGCAGGAGGTAGTCCTGGGTGGAGATGACCCATGTTGGCTTTGGGCCACGTGTGCTCCACAGGCCACTGTAATACCAAGCTCCTGGCTTTGCTAACCAGGCAGATCTTCGTGGAGGAAGCGCTGTGTACGTGTGAGCAGGCTGCTCGGCTCCCAGGGCGGGCTCGAGCCTTCCGGGCGTTGCACGGGGTGGTTGACCCTGTAGAGGTAGAGGTGCTCACCTTGCCAACATGATGCACAGCGATGGGAAGAGCGGT
Source organism: Phoenicopterus ruber ruber (assembly GCA_009819775.1). Classification (NCBI taxonomy): domain Eukaryota; kingdom Metazoa; phylum Chordata; class Aves; order Phoenicopteriformes; family Phoenicopteridae; genus Phoenicopterus; species Phoenicopterus ruber. The sequence continues at coordinate 9,054,564 of CM020234.1, forward strand.
TTTAATGATAAAGTCACGTGCCGTGTATCTCTTTGCCAACCAGTGTTTTAAAGTGATCACGCTTCATCTGACCGTGCCTTGCTTGTTGTCTGGGTGTCTCCGCTGACATACGGTCTCTTGCCGTGCTCCCCTTCCACGCTGGGGTGCTCTCCCGTCGCCCGTTCTGCTGCAGCGGCCGGGTGGGGGTTATATGTCTCTCCCCAGGTAAACGCACCCTGTTTAATAGCGGGTGCTGCCCTGCAGCTGGGGACAGAGCTGTCACCGGATGGGGTGTCCGTGTGCTGCGCTCGGGTTGTCCCTGGGCTGGATGGCTGGGGTTGTCCCCTCGCTCTCCCGATCAGTCTCCTTCCTTTCTTCTCCCCTGTTAAACATCAGACTTGTGCTGCCCGTCGCTGCGAAGCCGCTGCTCCCAGCCGCGATGCTGCAGCCGCGGAGGGTTTCACCCTCTGTGCCCTGTGGGTGCCGGCGAGCTCCTTCCTGCTGCAGCATCCTCAGCAGAGCGGTCGCCGCCGGGGGACTGCTGCGCGCACCAGGGAGGAGGGAGGAGGCTGTAGCCTCTCTGCCACCCACCCTGCCTTTTGGGGGCATGAAATACCGAGGCAAAACCCCTCTATTTCTCCCCCATGCACTCAAGTACTCGAGTACTGTGTTCAGTTTTGGGCCCCTCACTACAAGAAAGACACTGAAGGGCTGGAGCGTGTCCAGAGAAGGGCAACGAAGCTGGGGAAAGGTCTAGAACACAAGTCCTATGAGGAGCGGCTGAGGGACCTGGGGGGGTTTGGCCTGGAGAAAAGGAGGCTGAGGGGAGACCTTCTCGCTCTCTGCAACTCCCTGCAAGGAGGTTGGAGCCAGGGGGGGTCGGTCTCTTCTCCCAAGGAACAGACGACAGAACAAGAGGAGTCCCCATCCCTGGAGGGATTCAAAAGACGTTTAGATGTGGTGCTAAGGGATATGATTTAGTGGTGGGCTTGGTAGTGCTGGGTTAATGGTTGGACCCGATGATCTTGGAGGTCTCTTCCAACCAGAACCATTCTATGATTCTATGATTCAACCTGTCGGCAGAGCTGTGCGCCCAGCAGTGCTCGTCTCTGCAGGTTCACTGGGGCTGATGCCTCCCTGGGAGACCTTGGTGTTGCTTCTGGGGGCTCCATACAGCAGCATGGGGTGCAGGGGGGCTGTGCAAAATGCAGCCGCTCCCTCCTGCCTGTGGAGGAGGCAGCGGGAGCCCTGCTTTCCCCGTGGAGGATGTGGGGAGGGTGATGGCTCTGCCCTGGCCACCGAGCAAAACGATGGCCCTAGGATGCGTCCGCTCCCCTCCTGCCACAGCTCCGTCCCCTCGGCTCAGCCATGTTTCCCTTCGCAAAACAAGTGGTGTGGCTTTTTTTTTTTTCCTTTCCTTTTTAAATGGCCACTTTTCACTTTTTTTCATTCTCTTCCTCCTTGGCATGCAGGTCGGCGGGGGGGGAGGGAGCCTCCAGCCAAGCTCTCCATCACATGTCCCTTGTTTTTTGTGTGTTATTTTTTCCCCACCGCTGCCCTTGCCAAGGGAAGGACATTGTATAGCCGCTGAGACTGGCAGGGGCTGTAATGCTGCCTGCCAATAGCCTCGATGTCTGAAAAGGCTTAGGAAATCCAAGCTCTAAATTAGCTCCCAAATCATCTTCTTCCCTTTCTCTGGCTAGAGCGCCCTGCAGAGCAAGCCCGAGCTCCCCTTTTGTCGCCGGGCTCCCCGCCGGCGAGCGGCTGGCTCTGCGGCAGTGCTGGGGGGGCTTTGCTTGGAGAGCGCGGCGTGATGGTCCCGTGGGGATACTGGGACGATCCTGGGCACGGCGTGGCTCGAGGCAAGCTGGAGCACCCCGGGGAGAGGTGGGGGGCAAATTTCTGGCGTGCCTTCTCCCAGCCTTTGCTGCCTCATCCCCCTGCCCAGCTCCCTCCCCATATAACCGCTTTGCAGCGCTCGCTTGGCAAGCGCGTAGGGGTTCTCAGCTGCGGTGCTGGAGAGAGCAGGAGGGGAAGCGCGCGGCTGATGGACGGCTGCCGAAAGCCTCCCCGGGGAGGTGGGAGCCCCAGCCTGGCGCTTGCCCCGAGGATGCTGCCGAGAGCGGACAAGGTCACGGCATCGCCGGCTGCGCGCACGGGCGGGACATCTGGGGCCAGATGAAGGCAGCGGAGGGGAGCAGGAGGCGTGCTGGCTGCGTGTCTGTGAGAGGAGGGGACAACCTGTGCCGTGTCCAGCTGTTCCCCCCCAGCACCTCGTTTCTGCCCTTGCCAGGTCAGTCGGTGGAGGCAGCGGCTGCTTCTGCTGCCACGTGAGATGGGAGCGGGCAGCGGCTCTGCGTCCCTGCGCTCTGCGTTAGCAGGATGGAGGATGTCTGCAGGGCAACGTTTTGCCCAGGGCCCGTGGAGAGAGGTGGTTTGGCAGCGGCTGAGCCTGGGGAGCAGCTTTGCTTGGCAGTGCCGCTGTGTTTCGATGTGGCTGTGTTGCGGGGCTTCGTCTTTTGCCTCTGGTTTCTCCTCTCTTGAGGGAGAAACGGAAAGGACTCCTCTTTGCCGTCTCTCCTGGAAATTCAGGCTTCAGCTCTGCAAATGCCTGGCGGTTCAGCATCCCCGCTGGCACTCCAGCCTTCACCGCCGAATACAAATTGTTCTTTAAATGTCTCCAACAACTCTCCGTAGGTAGCTCTTGGTGCTCAGGTGCTGTGAGCAGAGTGCAGGCATCGCATCCAATGTGCTCTCCTAACCCCAAACCATCCCAGAAAGAGCTCCCGTGCCTTGTGCTTCGGGGCTCTCGGCTTCCCGCCTGGCTTTGCCTGTGGGTGAGGAAGGGGGTCCTTCCCTGGAGGGCTGAGCATCCTCAGGGCACGTTGCCGCAGCTCGGCAAGGGAGGCAGCGAGGCCGGGCCGCCGCTGCGAGCATCACTCCCTCTCCGGGCCCTCGGAGGTGGCATGTGTGTGGGAGAGAGCACGAGCTCTGCAGAGCAGCCTCGGGCATTGAAGTCTGCCCGCTTCATCCTAGCGGTGGGTACCTTGGGAAATAGCAAAGGAAAATTCCACTTCTAGAGGCATGTAACTTGTTTTTTGTATTTTTTTTTTTTTAAAGGCTCTGTCAAGCTCTCTCTCCCCCTCCCCATGCTATGCAGCCAGCTCTGAAGCAGAAGTGATATTTTCTGCCAATGCAATGATTAGCCTTTCCGCTAATGACCCAAGAACAGTGTCCAAAATAAATGAGCCCAACCTGCTCATCTTATTAGCCAAATGATTGCAAGGCAAGAGGAAATATCTGCAAAAAACGCTTAGGCAGCTGGAATTTGGAAGCATGGTGGAGTTGTTGCTCGAAGTATGGAGAGGAGCCATATGTCTTCAAAAAGCTGGTCCTCTCCCGGAGTGGGGAGAGCCCCTACGTTATAAGGGGGGGTTCTGCTCACCCCCTGCTCCCCGTTTAGAGAGGTGACCCTGCAGGGCCGGAGCTGTGGCTGTCCCCGAGCTCTGCTGGTTCCTGAGACTGAGGAGCTGGGGACGGGCAGATATTTCTCCTCCTGTCCTCCACGTCTGGTTTGTGGCTTCCCAGGTCCTTTAGGTGACAGGCAGCAGCACTGGGATGTCGGACAGGAGAGCAGCGAATGCGGTAACCGGTATGAAGTCATTCTTCAGGAATTGTTCTCATGTCCTTCAGGCTCTTCCCAGGGCGCTTGGCAAGGTCGCGGAGCACCCGTGTTTCACCTGGGGAGGGGTGAGGAGGAAAAATGGAAGAGGCGTAGGGGCACGGGGGGGTTCTGCAGAGAAGGGAGGTGAAAGGGGGCTCCTGTGTGCAAGCCCCGTCTCGTGGATCACGGTGATGCTCAAGTAAAATGAGAGCTCACCTCGGGAAGGGATTTTGGGCTCTGCGTAAATGGGCGAGGGAAGCGGGGCTGGGCGCAGGAGAAAGGGTACGTCACGAGGAGGGGTGAATACGTGGAGAAGCTGGAGGGCTGGGTGCGACAACCCCCCTGATTTTGGAAACAGCTTGACCTTCTCTGTGGGGCGAACTCCGTTTGAAAGGTGGGTCGTCTCCCCGTGGCTGCTCGCGCCGCTCGGGAGGTCTCTCGCCGGCTGAAAGGCCTCCCCCTGCGCGAGGCTCTGCGGGGGGTGCCAGCGGTGCGGCCGTCCCCGAGAAGGGCTCTGGGGGCCGAGGCTCGAGGCTGAGGCGAGCCCTGAACGCATAACCCTGTCGCCTCGAAGCTGTGTCACGGCAGAGGATGCGCGCGAGTCTCGCGTCTTGTTTGATAGCAGAGAAAAACGCCCTTGTTCCTCTTGTCCCCTCGAGCGAGGGCAGCTGGAGACCTGGCTCGCGATGCGCGAGGCCCTAAAAATTGCTGAGGAGGGGGAGGAGGAGAAGGTCATCCTCCTTCCAGCACCCGGCGTGCAAGCCATATGCTTCCCTGACCTTCTCCGTAGCACAGCCGGTCCGAGCTCCTGCTCGCTTGGTCAGCAGCGCAGCTCGCGGCCGGTGCCGTGGGCTGCTCGGGGGGTCCCGCCAGCCCCTCGGCACCGCGGGTCTGGGTGTCCCACCGGGACCCTTCAGCAGGCAAATCAGCAGAGCTGACGTATGGCCAAAAGCACTTCATGCATGTTATATGTCTCTGTGTGTGTGTATATATATGAAATATAAACTTGAGGTATATATATGTGTGTACATGTTTTTTACTGAGCTGGGATCTGAAAGGTGTAACGTTCAGAAACAGGAAGGATGATTTCTTTTTTTAATTTAACTGCATTCATATATAGCTAGTTCTTTCCTCTTTTCCATTTTATACAGACTTAAATTGTGCCTTGAGTTGCTTCTTCCTTTCCTAATTGGTGGGGGAATTGCTAATTGTATGTTTTTGTTCTGAGAAGTTTCAGGTTTAGATGATTATCTGTGCTGGAGAACATCCTGACAGTGCAAATATTGAAAACTCAAACATGAAGTGGATAAGCAGACGAGCCTTTGCTGTCTTTGCACCCGTCTGTGTTTTTCACGGCGCTGAACCTCCCTGGAAAGCGCCTTCGGTCGCTGGGGTCGCGGTGGGAGGGACGCGGGTGCGAATGGAGGCTCCACCTGCCCGCCCCGGGCTGCGCAAGCGTGGCCGTGTGCTCCCGAAGCGTTGGCTTGGGCTAATTTGTCATTGTCGTTTTCTTAAACAAGTTTTTCAGGTTCACGCCGGAGTGGTTTTGCTTTGGAAGGTGCGGCGTTCTGTGACCGCAGGGGGGTTTTGTTTGAGCGGGGGAGTTGTTTGTTCAGTACCCCGACCCTCCCACGCGTGCCCACCCTGTCGATGGAGTATCCCAGCTCATGCCGGTACCAGGGAGCCTTTCTCAAGGGTTTTGCAGGATGAGGGTTACTTTTCCATAGGATCTCTGGAGTGGAAGGGATTTGGAGAGGTCATTAAATTCATCCCTCTGCCCCCGGGCAGGATCAGTAACCCTTTGTCACTGGTGATGGATGTTTCTCTGTCCTGTTCTGCAAGACTTCCCCGTCCCCCCGGGCGGTTGTTCCAGCCTGCGCGATGTGCCGCAGATTTGGGCTTGGACTGCGGCTGACCCGAGGAGGAGCAGCCTTACGACCCCCGCCGAAACGCGCTTCCCTTCCAGCACGCTGCCTTCAGCCCAGCGCCGCAGCAGCCTGATATTTCCAATAACTTTTACAATGTTTGGACTGATTTAAATAAGCAGGTGGTTTGAAGTGATTGATGGAAATCCTTTTCCTGTAAATGTTTTGCTCTGAGGATTTAGCTTCAAGTGCCTCGCTCCCGGTAGCGAGCAGGAATGCAGGCTGGCATCCTCCTCTTGCCCTGGCATTGCTCGCGGCTCCTCGGCCGGAGGCTGCAGACACGCGTGCGCGTGGAGGATGACTATCTGCTTTGTAAGAAGAGGGATCTAAGTGCTTGTATTTTTCTTTCCAAGTTGTCCCTTGAAAAATGTGACGTTCCCAAGCTCCACGTAGCCACAGCCGTTCCTCTTGCTCCAGCGGCCAGTGCCTGCAGGGACGGGACGTTTGGTGCCAGAGGCGGGGGCGGTGGAGAGCTGCGGCGATTGCCCTCGGTTCTGGGCTTTTATTCCCTAGGGCTCCTTTTGGAGCTGTGCAAGACACATTCGGCATCTCGTTTTAAAACAGACTCCCCTGTCGGCTTGTGCGAGGGCACCTGGTCTTGGATAAGTAACCGAGCTGCTCTTCGGCGCTCCCCAGCACACCCTACTGAAATTATCCTTGGATTTATGAGTTTATCCTTGTCCCACTCCTGTGAAACAGGGGCAGGGCTGTTCCCCAGTTGGCAAAAGGACGCTGGGGTGCAGGGATTTAATGGCTTTTAGACCAGATAGAGCTGTGGCAAGAGCTGGGAACTGAACACGCGTCTCCCCAGCCGTGCAACACCCTGAACCCCCGGCTGCCCTCCTGGTGCCTGGGCGAGAAGAAAGCTGCGAGCTTTGGAAGCGCTTTGGGCAAGGGGTGACTCTGGGCAGGCTCCTGCGTGTGCTGTTGCTCTTCTGCCCGTGAGGTCTCTGGTGCATAGGAGGGTCCTTGTGATGGATAGCGTGGTATCATGATGCCCGGCAGCCCCAGCCAGGAGTAAGGGCTCTCTTGGAGTTGCGGTAGAAGCTGCTGTCACCTTGTGCCCCAAGTGGGTACTCGGGGGTGGTGGCAGGCCACCATAAAGTGGGGAGAGTGGCTGTGTGCAGGGCAGAGATACGGTGCGATGAAGCAAGGGAGACCTTATCGTTCCCTGCAACTCCCTGAAAGGAGCCAGGTGGGGGTCGGTCTCTTCCCCCAAGGAACAGGTGACAGGACGAGAGGAAACGGCCTCAAGTTGCACCAGGGGAGGTTTAGTTTGGATATTTGGAAACATTTCTTCCCCGAAAGGGCTGTCAGGCCCTGGCACAGGCTGCCCAGGGCAGTGGTGGAGTCCCCATCCCTGGAGGGATTGAAAAGCCGTTTAGATGTGGCGCTTGGGGACATGGTTTAGTGGTGGCCTTGGCAGTGCTGGGTTAACGGTTGGACGTGATGATCTTAAAGGTCTTTTCCAACCTAAACAATTCTGTGATTCTGTAATTTGGGTTGCTGAGCTCTGCGGTGTCAATGGGTAGAGCTGATGCTCGCTGTCGTTCTGCTGGTGCATGGCTCGCCTCGCCCTGGGGGAAGCCCAGAAGGCCTGCCCAGCATGGGGGTGGTCGCCAAGGAGAAGAAGGGGAAGCTGAAGCCCAGTGCAGGTTCTTGACCCTCTTGTGGTGCTGTAGGCCTTGCTGTTTTCATCCCTGCAAGTTTGGGGCTTGCGAGCGTTGCGGGGTCCCTTGGTCCCTGCTAGTGCCACATGTCCCCTCTCTGGTGTAAGGGTGGAAACTGCCTCGTGGTACAGGGTGACTGTTGGTGGCAGAGGTTGACGGTAGAGCTGTGCTGGCTGGGGAGGAGCCTTCGAGCTCAGTTGCACTGTACAAGGAGCATCACTGAGATGTGTGAGGAGGAGGGAAAAAAGGAGTTGTGGGAAACTATCTTGAGGTCCCCTAAACCTCGAGATCCCGCTCTGGCGAGACCCATCCGTGGTGGACACGTGGTGCTGTGGCTCAGGGCCCTGCGGCGAATCTCCCCGGGGCAGCCCCGCCTGCTGCTGCCCCTGCCAGCCCCCCTCTTCGGGGTCGCACCCACACTCTAAATACCCACAGGGGGTATTTAACTCCCCCTTTGCAGACTGGCCTTGTTCCACGGTGAGCGTTTACAGGCCAGGCAGGGACGCAGTCCCCGAGTGTGTGACTTTACTCACCCGGTGCTCTTGGGACAGGCTTTTCCTCGCCTCGTGCTATCCGGGGCTATCACATTAAATTGCCTGCTGCAATTGCTTGGCCGTCACATAGATTTTTATCTTGAGTGTCCTTTGGAAAGGGAGCCCTGAGCTGTCGCTGGGAATGTTAAAACGATAAATGTGTTTTGTACCTGGTGATGGGAAGGAGCAGCTTTAGGGCTTGTGACAGTCTGCAGCCTCTGCTGCACGCGCCGGCTGTGTGCGGGCAGCTCTGCCTCTTCTCTGGAGGGCTGAGCATCCCAGGGGGGCGGGAGGGGACTGGCGTGTCTGCTCCGGCATGGCCAAGCTCTGCTGGCGGCCGGAGGTGGCTCAGGTCCTCGGCTGTGCCCCGGGATGAGTTAGGGAGAGGGGCTGTGGTGGAAGCAGGACTTGGTAGGGCAGAGAGAAGGGTGTGCTGCTGCTTGAAACGGGGATACAGGAGAGGGAGCGGAGCCCTGGGCATTGTTTTCTTAATTGCTTTCTTGCATGTAGTGACTCTGGCTCCATTTGGGCTCCTGAGGTCCTGTTTGCGTGCTGGAGCCTGTCCCAGCCCTCTGCTGAGGGCGCCAGGAGAGACGAGCTTGTTTTCAAAACTCCTTGATGGAAAACATTTGCCTGCCTTGGAGAGAGGGTTTCCTCCGTTTGGCTGGGCAGTACTGGCTGTCCCCTCCGTGGCGTCTCAGATCCTGGGCTTGGGTATGCGGACAAGCCCTGCAGAGTCATCTGCCGTCCCTGGAAAATCCCCGCCGGCGTGGAAAGCCTGGCCGTGAAGCCCCAGGGAGGACCGGGAAGGGGCTGTGCAGCAGGAGGGCTTGGAGGAGGACCATGCCTCCTTGGCCGTGGGCGAAGGTCCTGGTGAACAGCATCCTGGTGTTGGGTGCTGTTGCTTGGGATGGTGGCTAGCAAAGAACTAAGCAGCTGCTTTGTCCTCTCGGGTACCGCTCTGCTGCGGTGGCACGTGGGGCACTGATTTCACCGGGTCTCGCATCCAGGTGCTCTCAGCCACGGACTGGAGGTTTGCCTTCACCTCGGCGTTTGGCACATTGGCTGGGTGTCCTGGGCTCCCGGGGCTGGGGGCTTGCACAAGGACCGCGCAGGTGTGGACCAGAAAGGTTGCACCAAGTTTCCAGCGCTCTGTCTGTACAACATACTAGGGACGCTGGTTGTCTTTTGGCTTCCTTTGTCCCGTGGGAAATTACTCTTTGGAGATGAAAGCCTGAAAGGAGGTTGGATGCTGAGGACATCAGCTAAGTGCCTGGGGACCAAGAGTTTCTTTTTGTTTGGAGCAAGGGGAGGGTTTGAAGGACAGAGGAGCCCGTGCAGATCTGCGCTGCCTCTCGCGTGGATGCTTCTCTCTACCCAGGGGCTCTCTCTTCTCCTCGCCGCCCACCTTCACCTTGCCACCCAGGCAAGCTTCTCCAGGAACATATGGCTGTATCTTCATCTCCCATTCATGCTTTCCCTCAGGCAAAGCTGCTGCTTCTGCAGGAGGCCAGGCCTCCTCTGAAGATGGGAGCGTTGCATGGGCTGGGCTTAATTTAGATGAGATGTGCACTTGTGAACTCAGCCCAGGCGGCAGGACGGGCACGGCGCCGGGGTGAGCTGTGATGGAGCTGAAGGTGGGTGGGCGGTGATTTTCCTGCCTCCCAGAAGCTAAAAACAAACTGTTGGGGGTGCGTGTGCGTCGGGGGGGACGCAAACCAGAGTTCAGTACCCACCGTCTGCATCAGGAGTGGCAAATAAGGAGCGGAGAGGTGCTTTGTGAGCTGAAAGGTGTGGGTAGAAGGGCTTTATTAGCTCCATTTGAAATATTTCATCTTGATTCCCATTTAGCTGTGGAATTTAACTTTATTTTAGCTTTAAATTTAGATTTTCAAAACAGGCCTGTCAAATTAGTAAAAGGAAATTTGATTAGAAAATGGCAGCAGGATTGAGATCTTTGTTTTTCTCCGCGCGCGATTTGGCTCGGAGATCGCTCTTAACCAAAAATACCCTATTGGAAAGTCTTTTTTAGCTAATCAACGCTTTCCAACTGGATAAAAAAAAAAAAAAAAGAGAGAGCAGAGCTGGAAAATTCCTGCCACTCCCCAGCCAGCGGCCGCCCCTCGGCAGGGACCTGGAGGGTTGGGCTGAGGGGACCTGGTCGTGGTGGTGTTGGGGATGACTCGGGGCCCGGAGGGAGCAAGGACGCAGGAGCGGGTGGGATGGTTTTGTGCCTTCCCTGTCCTCTCCTGCTCGCTGCCGTCCCCGCGTCTGGGTTCGGCTGTTTGAACTCCCTGAGCCTTGGCGCAGCTCCGGGAGCTGCCCGTCCCGTGCGTGGGTTAGTGGGGGATGCTTAAACTGGGGGGGTTGTGAGGCCGTTTTGGGGTGGAGGTGCAGAGCTCTCCCCTGCCCGTTAACCCCAGCACCTTGGTGCCTCTGCCATCCATCCCCGGGCCAGGCTGGGCGGGAGCCCATCCCAGGGGCAGGAGTGGAGGGGGAAGGATAAGGAAATTAATTAAACGGTGGAGTTCAACACCGGCTCATAACAGCCATGGGAGAGGGGAGGGCTGGAGAGCCGGGAACTGCCATGCCCAGTGCTCAGGGCTGCCCCACAGAGCCTTCCTGGGGGGGATGAAGGGGGTTTGGGGGGCTGGGGGGCAGCTCTCCTTGCACAGACCCCTCTTTGAAGCCTGTTTGCGTTAATGGGTTACTGCTCGTCGGCTGCACACCCAAACCCGTATGGCTGAGGTTGGCCCTAAAAAGCCCCCGCTGGTGTCACTCAGCGGGCGAGCAGAGATGGGGGGCCCTGTGCCACGGGGCTCGTGCCGCGATCGATGCTGCTGGGGGGGCCAGGGGTAACTGGGTGTCAGGCTGGCTCCGAAGCGGCCATCCTCGCCCAGTCCCTGCCCGCTGCCGGGGCTGGTGCCGCCTGCCATCAGTGGCTGAATTCCCTCCACGATTATTCACAGATGCTGCAATTACGCTGGCGACAGCGTGTCAAAAACCTCACGGCGGCATCGGCGCGCACACGGGGACGGGAGGGGGTTATTAGCCCGTTATTATCCATTTACCCAGATATCCTGGCTAATCAGCTTTCAGATGGGGAGAATTAATTGGTTTCGTTTGGAGCGCCAGGCACGTTTAATTGAAATGAATTCTTTCCCGTTTCCAAATGGGCACTTTATCGGGCGCTGTTGGATGGGGAGGGGGGGCCGCAGCGTTCCCATCGCGGACCCTCACGGCGCGGTGCAGCTGGGCTGCAGCGAGCCGGCTGTAATAGCAGTGCCCTTCCATCCTCTTTCCATCTGGGAAGGAGCTCTCCTTTCTCCGTGCACGCAGCCTGCCCGGACGTGCCCCAAACCCTCTGTTATAGCAAGGCTGGGGAATGCGAGTCCCAAATTGTCTCAGTCCCCCCAAATTGTCTCAGTTCCTTGAAGCATATGGAGCTGTGTGTACCGGTGAGCTTGGTAGGTCATCTTGGTGGCACACAGGTGGCATCACTGTGATGCTGCTTTACGTAGGCAAGAGGTGCAGCTGGGGGATGGCGTCAGGAGACGGGGGTCCCCAGGGCTGGGTGAACATGTCTGCGTGCAGGGTGCTCAGGGCTGTTGGGTGGGCTCAGATTCGGGGGGCTGACCAGCGCCCTGCAGCCCTAGCAGAGGTGGAAGGGGTGGCAGCCGGTGACCTGTCCTGCAGGGGGTGGCATTGGTCCTGCCTGCGAGGATGCAGGGGGAGAAAATCCAGCACCTTGATGTGTGCGTGGCACTGAGCGAGCCCACCCGCTCCCCCAAACCCTGGCCGCGCCGCTGAGCCATTGCTGCTGCCCACTGGCCCCTTCCTGTTCTGGTGCCGGCTCCTCTTAATTAAAGGTCTGTCTCCTCTTTGCAAGAACGCGGCTGTCATTAGCGCTGGGTGCAAGGACTGCTCGCTTTGTGAGAGCGCAAGTGAAAGCTCGTGGCTCTGCAAAAGGTCCTTTTGGACAGCTGGGACGCAGCTCCGAGCCCTGCTCCGGAGGGGGCTGCAGTTGGGTGGTCCCCAGGGAGCCCCTTCAGGTCCCCTCTTCCCGAGTCCTGCTCTAGCAAGGGGGTGGGTTCGCTTGGGGGGGGGCTCAGAAATAGTCGTAGGCTTTCAAATTGTGGTGCTTTAAATCCCAGCTGTTGAGGGTGAGAGGGCTGGACTGGACTGCCCCAAATCCCTGGTCCTTCCTCAAAATGCGGAGGTAAATGTCCTTTTGGAAGTGCCAGCACCTTGGTACCCGTTCAGTCTCCCTCCCGCAGCATCCGACAGGGGAGAGATGGAGGTAGGAGCCCTGGTTTCTGCCCCCTCCTCTGCTCCCGTTGTCTTTTGATGTCCTGTATCCATACAGAAAAAAGAAGGACTTGAGTTGCCAGTGCCTCAAGCTGCGAGTGCTTTGGGATGGGGACTGTCCCCTGGGTGTGCAGAGCTCTCCGGAGCTGAAGCTGCTCCGGCTGCACCCCGGGGGTGCCCAGGGCCCCTTGGCAGATGCAGACTCGGCTTTTCCCCTCCCAGCCCGGCAGCGGGATGCCCTGTGCTCCCTGCTTGCGGCTCTGCCTCCCCAGCAAGGAGATCACTGGCCTTGTGCCCTTCAAAGCCACTTGAAAACAAGCGAGCAAAACAAAACCGGTGCGTTCCCGTCCTTTTATATTCTCGGCTTTCGATCGATACAGCAAGAGGGCTGGGTGAACGAGTAGCAGGGTTCCAGTGAGCTGGCTTAGCGTGGTCTGACGTGCTGCAGAACAAAAAGGTTTCTGTGGACCCACGAGTGTGTAAGCAACGAGCGTGGGAGCTGTACGGCAGGAAAATCCTGTCCCCGCAGATTTGCTTTTCCACTGTGCCGAGCCCCGAGGTCGTTTGGAGGCGTCACGCCAAGGGCTGGGTAACGGGAACTCGGCGTTCTTGGGCAAGAAGACAAAAAAGCCCTGAAACGCTTGATAAATTTTATGTATGTGCAAAGTCCCGGTGAAGTTAATGGGAGTTAAGTGTATGGTTAAGTGCTGTGCTTAACTGGACTCTGAACAACCTGATGGGAATAGCTGTGGTGTTTTGGGAGAGGAGGCTTGTGGACTCGCTGAGCTTTTTGATCTTTTCTTTAAATCAAAGTCTTGGACTTGCCTGCTCTGTGATGCGCGGGGGGGTCCGTGCATTTTTCAAATTACGTATGTGCAAATTGCTAAACTCTGTTTTTCTTTTCCTGGGGTGCACTGCCCCGGGTACCCGTAGAGGCTCGTCTCTGGCGGGGGTGGGCTGCGGTATGTGACTCCTGTAGCGTGAGTTACGACGCCAGAATTGCCAAGATGCCAAACGCTCTGTAGACACGCGCATGGAGCTTTTATCCCTGTTATTGTGTTTGAATACCCTCGCTCTCCCCCTGGAAAGTAGTGGTTTGTGTTGCTGCTTTTCAGAAGGATGTTCATTATGCTGAAATATTTGCACTTTAAATATGGTAAGGCAGCTTTTTTTTTTTTACACAATAGGCTGGATCATTCCCAAAGCAGCTGCCAGCTACGGGCTCAGTAATAAACCTTTGAAAAAACCCCAACGACAAAAAGAGCTCTTGCCTTCCATTTCTGCGAGCACAATAGCACCTTCCCATCAGATCCTTGCTCCATAAATTGTTTTGAGATGCCCATAAATAAACGCTAAACCCCTTGCCAGTCTCTCGCCTGTCTTTGCTGCGCCCTGCGTAGAGCAGCAGCACGCACCGATGCAGAGCAGACCTGGTCCATCAACGGGGCTTGGAGGTGTTGGGCTACTCCAAGAAGTCGCCGTTCCTTAATGCTGCGGTGAATTTTTCTCCACGCTTTGCCACCTTTTCTGGACAACTGTCCAAGATGTGGCAGCCCCCAGACGCTGGCTGGTTAATTGAGCAGAAAGGATGCTGTACCGCGTCACTCACCGGCGCTCGGAAGCTGGAGGCACAATGTGAATTGTGTTCGTGTTCCCTCATCCGGAGATGCGCGTCTCTCATTAGATTAATTTTTTTTTTTTAATATATGCACAATATACAGTGGGAACAGCATTAATTCGCACTAATGGTTGTGAGATCCACTGAGAATTAACTGCATTTTTTGTAAATTAGTGAGGAAGCGGATAAACACGATTATTAAAAAAACAAGAAAGGTACTTTTGCAACGGCAGTACACGTTACTCATTTATCTGACAAGTGTTCTTTACTTTTAATTATATTTCATCGCTTGCTAGCAAATGCTCTGCCGGTAGATATTGTAATAATCCTAGTAATTTGAGACCTCGCTTTAGCATTTGTTACACCTTCGTTTGGAAGGGGTGAGAAGCAGCCGGGTAGTTCAGGTATCCCGCAGTGGCTGCGGTTTTGGGGGGCCCCACGGTAATTGCCTCTGGGGTCTGCGGTGGCTCCCGGAGGGCCCAGCCGGCGCCCGGGTGCCGCAGGGAGAAGCTGTGTGCCCGTGCTCTGGGAGATGCTCTCGTGCGCTCGCTGCCCGAACAAAGCAGATAACGGCGGGGCGGGAGCAAAGGTAGGACCCGCGCCGCGTTTGGGGGGCACTGAGCGGCGGGGGTGCTGAGGTTTGCGGGTGGTTGCTTGGGGGGCTGAAGTCCTTGAGTTTTATCCCTTTTTATTTTTTTAATTAGCGAGTTTAACTGCATCCCTCCATCGTGCCAACTCTGCGCACCTTTTGGTGTGACTAGTACCGTGCTGCTCTGCCCGTTGGGCCCAGCAGGTTGGCGTCTCCATCAGGTGCTAAAATGAATATTCTGCATTTTTTTTCTGGAGGAGAAGGCACCAGCTCGGGCAAAAGCTGTGGCGGTGCTTGTGGCCTCCTCTGCGCGGTGCGTGAAGCATGAGCGTGATAAAAGTGGCTTCAGAAAAACACAGAGCGGTGCGGCTTGGCCGGTGCAGCCGAGGGCATCGTGCGGGATGCTCTGCCGTTGGACGGGGCGCCTGCGTGGGAGAGCTTAGTCCACAGCTCAAGGCTGGAAAGTCTGAAAAAACCCCGTGAGATATTCCCGTAGGCAGCACCGTCTGCCCCCGAAACAGGAGGGTTGGCGTGCAGAGCGAGGCGGGCTCAGGCTCCTCTGGGACCGGCTGTCCCTCCCCAGGGGCACACGGGGGCAAGGTGCAAAGCTGCAGGTCTATTGGAGGGGTCCGATGAAGAGGACCCCCCAAATGACCATCTCTGCTGTAAGACGGGGAACTCTAGGGAGAGGAGAGCTGGGCCAGGGATCTGTTCCCCACTAGCATCAAGCATGGTCAGGCCGCTGTTACTGGCGATTTCAGTGAAGCCAAGCTGAAACCGAGCCTTGGAGGACTTCACTGCTCTTCCCTTTCAGGTGGGAAGGTATAGAGTCATAGAATTGTTTTGGTTGGAAGAGACCTCCAAGATCATCAAGTCCAACCGTTAACCCAGCACTGCCAAGGCCACCACTAACCCATGTCCCCAAGCGCCACATCTACACGTCTGTTCAATCCCTCCAGGGATGGTGCCTCCACCACTGCCCTGGGCAGCCTGTGCCAGGGCCTGACAGCCCTTTCGGGGAAGAAATGGTTCCCAATATCCAACCTAAACCTCCCCTGGCGCAACTTGAGGCCGTTTCCTCTCGTCCTGTCGCCTGTTCCTTGGGAGAAGAGACCGAGGGCCACACAGAGTCTCTGGGATAGCGGATGGGTTCCCATTTGCCCTTCCCCTGGCAGACGCTGCCTTTGCCGGCAGCTCCGCCGGCTGTTGGGATGCTCCTCGCCTGAGCCGCGTCCCCGGGGGCGGTCGGGGTTTGGGCTCTGGTCTGGAGACGGTGCGGAGAGGGACTTCGTATGGGCGGTGGCTCTGCACTTGCTGATTTTGAGGAACCTGCCTTCAGCCCCGTGTTTAATTACAAGGTGCTTCGCGTGTTGGCACGACCCCGGGCGCTTCAACCTGCAACACGTGGCAGCCCTTGCTCGCGAGACCTCCTGTGCGCCGGGAGAGACTGACTGTGGACGCGATGACTTTTTTTATTTAAAAGCAATGTTGGTCATTCTTACGTCAGGTGGATTTTTCCTCCCCTTTGGAATATGGCTAAAATGCAATTCAGGTACCGGGTGTCAATGAGCCGAGCGGGAGGAACACACGGAGGTGTCTCTAGCAGGCTGGGCGGGGAGGAGGGATGGGGCTCGGTAACGGAAACTCCTTGGGAGAAAAAAAAAAAGCGCTTTTGTTGTTGTCTCAGCTTTGCGCTCAGCCAGCCTGCCCGCATTAGGGAAACATGAGCGTGAACGCACGAGGCCTTATGCATTTTAAAATCTTCCCTCTCTGAGGGCAAGCTCCGGGTTAGCGGGTCAGCCGATTTAGGTGAACCGTTTAGCGCGCGTTAAAGTCACAATTTATGCAATCTGCGCGCTGGCTTTAAAAAGAGCTGGCAATCAGGTGCTTAATAAAATCACCTCCAGCCCTCCCCTTTCAGTTCGCTGCAAATAAATGCCTTTTTTTTTTTTTTTTTTACATCATAAAAATGGATTAGGAGACATTTTGAATTGTTATCCTAGCAAGGTGTGGAGCTCGGGATACGCAGGCATGTTCGGTGTGATTGAGGGTTGTGTATTTTGGTGCTTGCATACAGCCGGTGCCTGGGAGACCATTCAAATAAACATTTACTGGAACATCACACTGCATGTCTGAACGGCGCAGAAAGGCTGATTGGCAGGTTCACGCCTTCTTTTTGTTTCCCTTCCTGGATGGAACGGCAAAACAAAATTCAGCGTGGCTTAAAAAAAAAAAAAAAATTATATGGAAATGTGACTTTTTGTCTGACTCGTTATTTTTTTTTAATGCGGAAGAGTCAGAGATTTTAAAGTTATGGTTCCCACAGCAACTGTAACTCTCATCCCTTGTGCGTGTGTTATACTTTGCAGGACTGTATATGCTATTAAATTTATGCCCAACGCGTGTACGTACGGCATGGCAAGCAGAGCAGCCGTGTACGACGGATCTGCGCGGGCCTGATGGAGCAATCCTGCGGGAATCCTTCCTTTTAAACCCCAGGGCCAGGCCCTGCACTCCCTCGTGCCGGCGTAAGCCCTTTCGGAGAGGGTCGTTCGTAGGTGCTCTTGGCTCGGGGCAGGGTTGGGTGACACGGTTGTGATAACGCCAACAGCAGAAGACAGTGCCCCATCGTCGCCGGAGCTCGGTGATGTTGTAAGAGCCGTGGAAAGAGGGGGAAGAAAAAAAAAGACATAATACAGTTCTCTTTGGGCTACAATTCAAGGCCATCCCGGCTCAGCAAAGCGCTGAGGTGTGCGCTTTAGTCTCATGGACTGTAATGGGAATTAAACACATATTTAAAGTTAAGCGTGTGGTTAAGCACCTTGGTGAAGCGGTGCTCGAATGGGGATTTGAAGCGTACGGGGAGAAAATGCTGCATTTTTTAGTAGATTTGCCCTGTATCATTGCTGTCTTTTATGGAGAGGTGGGGTCGAGTGATTTTGAGCGCGGGACCGGATCCAGATCTTTTTGGATTACTATTTTTTTTATCCCGGTGTTCATCTCTTCCTTGCTAGCCTTCGTGCTGGCTTGCTGTCTGTCCTTGGTCTCATCCTCATGCTCTGCCTCGGTTTCCCCGCCTGATGCTCACCTGCCCGGGGGCTCATTTGCTGCCCCCCCGCAGCTCGTGGGGGTGGGTGCTGTCAGGGGGCGGTTGTGATTCACAGGCAGGGGTGGGCAGCACGTCCTCCGGGCAGAAGCTGCCTGCTCTCGGGAAGGCAGTTGAAGGCCGGTTGAGGGCCCCGCGTCCCCAAGGTGTGCCGGCACTGCTCCGCGTTTTGGGCAGGCGTCCTCCGGTGCCGGAGATGGCCCAGCTCTCCCCGGTGCATCGTCTGTCTTGCAGTTGTGTTTCTTCTTGAATGATCCTCGCTGCAATTGAAGCTCACACCTTCTCGTGCCATCCGCCGTGGATGCGGGACGAGAGTGAGCGTCTTCCCACGCTCCGTGTACGGTGTCACTTCCCTGCCGCTGGCAGCAGCCGCGTGAGGACCGAGCGGGCTTGGTCAGGTCTGTGCCCACGTGGGCGTCTCCTGAGACAGGATCCAGCGCCTTCCCAAACTCCAGGTGCTACTGCTCCGTTTCTATCCGCGAGCCCTGCTTTCCTCTTGTGGGAGACGTGGCTGCTTCTTGCAAAGGCTGTTGGCCAAAGCCCTGTTTCTCTCCTGGGCTCTCCCTCCTTGCGTGCCTTCGGTTGGTCTGATACGTCCTCCCTGCCCTCAGGGGTGATGTGTGTTGGTGGACGGGGTGATCCGGGGCCTCTTTCCTCTGCCTGTCGGCTCTTATCACAAAGCTGAAGGGATGTTGGTATTTCTGGGACCTCTTCTGCCATTTTAGACTTGGTTGCAGTGGGCGAGTGTGTACGAACGTGGGGGGGGGATGAGACGCAGAGAGAGGTGCCGTGGGTGCAGAAACCTTGATTCTGCAGGGAACAGCCAAAACTCCCCCGTTACGGGGACGACAGCCAGAGGCTGGTGTTATCCCTGCTCTAGGGAAGAGCACACTCTGTAACATCCCTCCCCCTCTTTAAAGCCGGAGGGATCGTGTGCCGAAGCGGCAGGGCGCAGAGGAGGTCGTGGTAAACGGCAGTGGGCAGGAGAGGGAAGACTCCGAGAGATGTCTGCAGAAATCAGCCTTATTTTTCATCGTTAATGATCTGAAAGAAGGTGCAAACAGCATGTTAATTAAGATTTGCAGAAGAAATATTTAAATTGAGAGGTGCAGCAAAGAGAGAAAGAGTAATAAGGCGAAGGAGTCCTAGGGAGAAGCTGGTGTGGTGTGGAGGTTTGATCTGGAAGGGGAAGAAGCAGGTGCCATGCAACCCAACACGTTAAATGTGGTATTTTTCTGCCAAAGTTGTCCTGAGTGTAGCCTGGTTGGGGTGCTGGTGCGGGGATCCTGGCGCGGGGTCTGGCCTGGCAAAGGGACGTGCCTGCGGAGCTGGGGGGGAGAGGATGGGCAGCCCTGGGGCTGCCCACCGGCCACCCCGGGCACCGACGGGTGTCCCCTCTGAGCCTGGCTGCAGCAGCGGGTTTGGCCGAGAGGATTGACTGCCGATTAACAGACACCCTTAAAACGGCTAACGCGCACCATCCCAGCTCCGCTTCTGGTTGCGGTTTGCCCTGGGCCGTGGCTTTGGAGGATCTGTGTCCGGGAGCAAGCCTCCGCCTGGTGAAACGGCATTTATAGGGACTCCCTGCCGCCGTTGGCCATCGCTTTTAGTTAAATTAATTAGAAATCCGTTAGCTCAAATTACAGCACGGCTAAAACCTAATGCAAATGTTTGCTACACCTGCTCGTTGAGCGCAGCTTTATTATAGCCCTCGGCAACGGCTGAGACGAGCCAGGAGAGGTTTGTGTGCGAGGCGCGGAGGTTCGAGGTCTGGTCCGTGCTGGTGGCATCTCCCCTTTGGTGTGCCCTTAGGTGGACGTGCCTTACCTGCCCGCTTGTGCCCACGGCCTGGCGGTGCTTTCTGCGTCTGGGTTGACCTGGGAGGGGATGAAGTGTTTGAGAGAGAGATAAGATGCTCTAGAGCTGAACGCTGTGACTCACAAAGAAACGTGAGGAGGACAAAATTGGGGGACCAGAAGAGACCATGGGGTCATCTGCTCTGCCCTCCAGTGCCACACAGGCCGCAAGAATTCCCTGAAACCTTTATTTCTCATTTGAAATAAAGCATAACTTTTCTAAAAGCATCCAGACTTGATTTAAAAAAAAAAAAAAGAATTAAGAAAAAAAAAAAATGACAGTGATGGATAATGCACTACAACCCTTGGTAAATTGTTCTAGTGTTTAATTACCTTCACGGCCAAAAAGGAAAGAAAGGAAAAAGTACACAGTGTGAAGAGCTCCGAGGATTGTGTGGGTATCGCTGATACCTGTTTGCTTACCGTGGCTCGCCCGCTGGGACGGCCGGGGCCATGCGATGCTCCAGCATCGGAACCCTGCTCGCCCCAGCGCTCTGAAGTTGCGGGGCGCGATGGGGGGTCTTTGCGCAGTTTGTGCTGGGCAGAGCCCGGCTGTCCCGGGGGACTGTCCTTGGAGCGATGGCCCTGGGCTGCGAGAGGCCCGTTTCACCCAGCAGCAGGTCGTTCGCGATGGGGCTGGTTCTCAGCACAACGTGGGGCAATAACTGGTTTTGGATGTTGTGCGGGAGCAATAGTGGCTTCAAAGTTAGGAAAGAAATAGGGATATTTTTTTCCGCAGGCAAAACCTCGTATCAGCGTTCAGAGGAAGCAGCAGAAGGGGTTCGGGTCAGCACCCGCCTGAATCCTGCACTGATTTGCACTGGCTTTGCTTTGACCCACAGAAGGGACGCTTTGGTGTAAGAGGTGTGCCCAGCCCGAACCGCGGTCTCCTCCAGCCTGGGACCTGCTCCTGCGACTTCAGCCCTTTTTGGCGTGGCAGCTTCCGTAACGGCTGGGCCGCATCGCTGCGGTTGCGCTGCGTTTGACTGCAAAGCCGCAGGGCTGGAGGGCTCCTGCGGGGAGCCGTGCCATGTCCACCCCGCTACGGGGAGCCGTGCCATGTCCACCCCGCTACGGGGAGCCGTGCCATGTCCATCCACCCTGCTACGGGGAGCCGTGCCATGTCCACCCCGCTACGGGGAGCAGAGCTGACGGAGCAGCCCGGGCAGAGGTGGGAAAGGCCAGAGCCTGTTGCAAGAAAGAGGTTGCCCAGACCCCAGAGGAGCCACAGGACTCCCCCATCTTTCACCGCTTCGGTAGAGAAGGGTGGTGCCTTGTGTTCAAAGACGCAGATGGATCCTCTTGCTGCTCAGAAATTCTTCAGCATCTCGGACAGATGCCCAAACAGTGATCGCCCTCCAGGTCGGCAGCTTGGCAGCCTGGCAGCCTTCGCAGTTTATATGAGCGCCCAATCTCTTGGGCTTCGAGGTGGCTTCTTCCGTTGGTTTTCCTTTGGTGCTTCAACTAAGTCCCAGCCTTGCTGCTTTCCAGCTTCAGATGAGATTTGCTCCCATGCCACGAGCCCTGCAGTTCTGCACATGCATGGGTTGTCCCCACCAGCCCTCTTCTCCCCCATCCTCCTCCTCCCACCCTTCCTCCCCTCCTGCGGGTCCCGGCAACCCTCCGGTGCCCGGCGGCTGCCGCTCGGCCGGCGCGGGGCACGCGGGAGCGCGGCGGGAAGGACATTACGCGGGAGAATATGCATGTTCACAGCTCAGAGGATTAAAGGCCCATGTTCTTATCACTGCAGAACAGAGTATTATAAATCCAGCCTTAGAATACCAAATCCCCGCGCGACTCGGCCATTGTTTGGGAATATTAAAAAGCTCGGAGACAGAAATAATCAGTTTCCGAATGACACATTGTCAAATAAAACATTTCTCATATTATCCCTTCCTTCCCCTTTCTCTCTCCCGCTCCCTCAGTTGGATAATTTAACATGAAAAATAGATTAAAATGAGGCTGGCTTGAATGCCTCCTAAGTTTGACTCGTCTTTTTTTTCCCTTTTCCCCAGGAAGCTCTCCCGGCGCGTGCGGCGTGGTTAAACAAGCAGCTGCTGGCGCGGGGTCAGGGACGAAAGGAGCACGTCGAAACCGAGCCGCCTGCTATGAGCCCATGAGGGCTTCCCCGAGGGGCTGGCACGGGCACCCCCAGCCCTTCCCAGGCGGGGAGGGGGCTCGGTGGCTGGCAGAGCAGGGGTCTCCGGCTCATCCCCAAAGGATGCGGGAGCCGTGGCCGGGCTGGGCTGGGAGCCCTTGGCTTCCTTGAGCCGACCCCGTCGTTCCCGAGCCGGGGGGGAACAGCATGCTAATAACCTCTGTGCCTTTACGCCTTTTTGTAATTTCTCCCAAGGAGAGAGATCTTTAATTTAATATGCTGACAGGTTTATCTGCTCCAAGCCGTTTCCCGGGGGCAGACGCAGGGCGAGCCCAGCCGGGCAGATGCGCGGGCCCAGCACTGCCGCGGGCGCCCGGACCCCTTCCCTGGGTCCAGCTGGCAAAGCTGCTCCTTGTGCAGGGCTCTCTCGGTCACGCCGGCCTTTTCCGAGCGTCTGGGCTGGCTCCGGTTGTGCTTTTCCAGGGAGGGCAAGTGCCAGTGTGGAGTACTCTGCCCTGCTCTGCCCTGCGGCCACTTTGCAGTTGCAGAGAGCACCCGGGCACAAGCGATGTCCAGCCGGGCAGCTCGGGGGCTTGGTGGTGAGGCCCTGGAGAAGGCTTTTCCCAGTAGTCGTGTCCATGCGTGTTGTTCTGAAACCCTTCTGGAACGTGAGAGCCCTCTCTTTGCTGGGGGGATGCCGGCACACAAGCCAGACCTGATTTTGCAGTGTTGTTTCTTTGTGTTGAAGTTCATGGTCCTGCTGTGTCCTTGTCACCAGGCCTCCCTTTTGGAGGGTCTGGTGTGTCGTGGTTTCTCTCCTGCAAAGTGGGCTTCCAAGGAGATGGCTCCTGTTTGGTGCCGAGGGGTGCGGGTGGCTCACACCGGGGAGCTCCTGGGATGCTCTGGGGTCTCCGTGCATCAGGTGCTGCGCAGACCCGAGGAAACGCGTTTCTGCTCCTCCAGGTTGGGGTGTCCGTGCTGTTTCTTGCTTCTGAGTGTGGAAGGCCAGGTCGGGTCCTCATCCCACTGGTCCTTCAGGTGCTCTGGTACTGCAGGGCATGAAGCCGGTCGGCGCAGTGAGCCCTGCCCTTCTCCCACACAGAGATCCCCGAGCGTCTCCTGACGCTAAACTGCCTTTGCTGATGGCGCATGTCACCTAAATTAGGGAAGTCAAACTGAGCAATGTCCTCCTGAATCCCTGAGCCCTTCTCCCGCTAGTGCCAATTTGGGGGGAGAGGTGGAGGGGTCCTGATGGGAGATGCTGGGCTGGGCTCCTCTCTGCGGGAGGTCGTGGTGCCGGGGTGGCCCAGGGAAGCGTCTCTCCTCTGCGCCTGCTCCCCAGGCCTCTCCCCCAGCTCGCTCATCCTGTGAGCTGCAATTTTCAGTGCCGCCTCTTCACAGCTGATCCTGTTGACGAGTCGGAGCCATGCTCCGGGTACGGCACGGTGCTCTGTATCGAATGCAGATGAAATATTTGAACGTCTCCGCCTTGTGTTTGCACGCTCTGTAAAGTTCTGGGCTGGGGCATCCCCCATCCCAAAGAAACGCCTGCCCTGCCCTGGCTGTTCCACGTCGCGCTGCAAAGCCCCGATTGCTCGCGCCGCTCCCGATTTACATGCCCTGCTTTGCTTGTCTGCCGCGGGATAAAATTGCTCTGAGGCTGCGGAGATTAAGAGGCTGGAAGCTGGCACACGCACAGCTTCTGCCTGCGCGGGGCTGAACGACCGCGGCCGAATTTAACCTCCAGAGCACCCAGAGGCAGGGCTGGCTCCCTTCGGCGCTTCCCAGCCGGGCTCCCTCGGGAGGAGAGGCCACTTCCATGGACATACAGATATTTAGGAAGTTTATTTTTCGGGTAAAGATCTTTTTTTTTTTTTTTTATTGTAATGTAGTTGGGAGCTGTATTGAATAAAATTTGGAGATGGGGGAAGAAGAGAGCTTTGCAGAGAAGGTCTTGGTCTGGAATCTGTTGTGCTGTGCCCGAGGCCTGCAGCTGAAGTCTCGGGTAAACCAAAGGCTGATCACAGCCAGAAGTGATGGAGCTGGGGTAACCGTGCCCTGGGGAGCGGCGGCTGCGTGGTGCCGTTTGTTGCGCCGTCGTTTGTGTGAAACGTTGTGTGTCTCTGCTGAGGCTTTGCTGCTCCTGTGTTGGTGGCTGGGTCCTTTTAATGAGGTTTTTTCTCCTAAGTGGTGGGATGCGATTGCCTCCTTTCCCATCGCCCCGCGCAGGGCAGGAGGGGGAGCTTGCCCACCTCAGCCCCTGCACGGGTGGGCCGGGGGGGACCCAAGGGGTGCGTGGTAGGAGCAAAGTTCCTGGGAAAGCGGGCAAAATAACTTGGGCAGAGCTGAGCCGGGGGTGTCACTGTGCTGTCCCCGGCCAAAGGCCACCTCCTGCTGCTCCTGCCTGTGACATCCCGCCCCAGAGGTGGCTGCTCCGTGAACCCACCCATGTGTGGTTCATGGAGCGTTGATGAAAGGGTGCTCTGGGGGTGGAAGAGGAGAGGGTGTGTGGACGCTGGCCGCAGCATCTCATCACCCATCCCTGTGCCCCGTGCATCTCCTGACCGGCGCCCTTTGCTCTCCCGCAGGGTGGGCTGATCGCGCTGCTGCTGCTCCTCTTGGTCTTCACGGTGGCTCTGTACGCCCAGCGGCGCTGGCACAAGCGCCGCCGCATCCCGCAGAAGAGTGCCAGCACGGAGGCCACCCACGAGATCCACTACATCCCCTCGGTGCTGCTGGGCCCCCAGGCCCGCGAGAGCTTCCGCAACTCGCGCCTCCAGGCCCACAACTCGGTCATCGGGGTGCCCATCCGCGAGACCCCCATCCTGGACGACTATGAGGACGAGGAGGAGGAGGAGACGCCGCGGCGGGCAGAGCCTAGCACCAGGGAGGATGAGTTTGGCAGCCAGGTGACACGGACGCTGGAGAGCCTGGGCCGGGGCGGGGAGGAGAAGCTCGACTACGAAAAGAAAGGTTTGTGGCTTTTCTCTCTCCTCTTTCCCTCTCCCCATGCCCTGCCAGGGTGTCTGTCCTGTGCAGTGTCACCTAGAGAAGATGCCTCATCCATATGCAGCCCCTGTGGCTGGTGCTTGGCTCTCCAGGCTTTGGTCCTCAGCTGTCATCTACAAGGTGGTTTGCAGACCTTGTCCTGGAGCTGCCCTTCCTGGGAGGGGAGTCGCCTCTGGATGGTGCTGGGGAAACTGAGGCACAGTAGCTGTGAGCCCCCAGCTGTCATTGTCCCCTGGTCTCGCAGCACTCCCTGACTGTGCTTCACTGGTGGTTCTGGTGCCGTAGGAGCACGTGAGCTGTGTGCTTGGGAGCTCCGCGGAGATGTGGATTCATAGGATTTGACCCGTCTCCTTTGTCAACATCCTCTTCCAAAGCCAGTCTCCCGTTTCCAGCGGGAGCCTGCCCGGCGCGATGAGCTGGGAAGCTGACGGCTCCGCGTTCGGCCTTGGTGGTGTAGCTGGTCCTAGCAGTGGCAGAGGCCGCTGCGACCCCCCCGGCGGGTTAGGGGATGCCCGGCTGGGGGAGCAGAGCTGCCGCTTCCCCGGCCAGGGGAGTTGCCGTTTGGCCGTGGGCTTGTGCAGCGCCTTGCACGGGGCGGCGGGGAGGAGCCATTCCCGCTGCTCCAGCAGCGCTGGAACGCCTGGCTCCTCAGCAGGATGGGAATGCTGGGATTCATCCCGACTTCTTGCCGTGGGTGAGTGCTAGCACGTGGGCATCAATCAGGCCAGTCTTTACTCTTTAGGTGGCAGAAACGTTCGTTGCCTCGCTGTCGAGTAGGGCATCAGTTCTAGCGAGCGAACGTGTCGGTGCGCTGGGGCTCCGCCAGCCTGCTGAGCCTTGATGCTCCTCGGAGAGCTGCTCCATAAAGCTGTATTTTCCACTGGCGGCAAAACATCCCCTGTGCTTTATTCTCTGAGCAATCAGACAAACGATCCTGTAGTCACCCGCAAACAAAGTCATCAGGGCTGTAGATTTAAGGCAAGCACAGAGGAGCCCTCTGTGGAGTTGGAAATGGCAGATAGAAAATTCTCATTGCGGGAAGAAGCTCGGAGTTGAATCCGTGACACAGACCCCAAATGCGAACCATTTCCCACCCGTGGTGTTTGGCGTGGCAGGTAGAGCGTTATATAGCATCTGTAGGTCGGATTGGAAAGAAGCTTATACAATTCCGTAAGTGTGGGTTCTGGCTGCTGCCTGTCTCGATGGTGCTGATTGCTTGTAAGGTATAATATCGGATAACGCCGCTGTTGGAAGGTGTAAATCCCCTGCTAGCAGCTGCGGGGAGCTGGGCAGCGAGAGCTGGGCTGGGGTGCCCGTTCCTGAGCAGGCGAGGTGCTGCGGATGCTTTGTGCCTTCCCTGAAGGTGCTGGGCTGGGACTTGGAGGAGCTCTGGTCCCTTTGGGGTTCCCCCTCTCCAAAGCTCTGCCCAGCTCAGAAAGAAAGTAGTGGCGGGGTCCCTTTGGGTAAAGTGGTCCAACATCGGCGCAGTGAGTAGCCAAAGGTTGGACGCAACAGGACAGACAGACAGGGTCCCCTGCAGTCACAGCGTATGTGATGGCACCCATTGCTGTCTGTACCAGGCGGGAGAGAGCCGAGGGGAGTCCGTAGGGACAGGGCTTGGCAGCGCTCCGGCAGGCTGAGCAGCTGGGGAGGCGCGTTACCTGCTATCAGCCTGTACGGCTTCTCCTGGGAGAGGAGGAGAGACCAAACCACGGGTGACAGATGCTCGTGGTGTCTCTTAATGCACTACTGGAAGGCACTCAGGAGCTCTAGGAGGAGGCCAGCGTGAGAGCCTATATAAAGCAGTCTGGACTGGGTGCTTGTCGCTTAGTTGTTCTCTTAACTGCAGGTAGAACTTGTGCTGCCGAGCCACGTGGTTCTGCTCTCTGCTCTTGGAGAACTGTCGCTGAGGGGGCCAGGCAGGGTCTGGGTGCTGCCCCGCTGCCTGTGCGCGGGGATGAGGGACTGCAGGCTGCGCGGGTACAACTGCGTGACGCGGGGGGACGTTTCTCCTGCGCGGAGAAGAGCAGTGCTTTCCCCAGAGTGTTTCGGCTAATGCACACTTGATTGCCTGCATTTTTACAGTCTGTCTCTCAGAAGCTGCAACACCCACCTCTGCTTATTGAAATGTCATTAGAAGCTGTTTCATATTGTTCACCTGCGATGCACAGTAAAATGCATTTGAATAAACAAAAGCAAAGCACATTAGTGCTAACTGCTGAGTGACTCCAGCAGGAGCGAGGAAGGGATGCGCCGGCTCCCTCCGTGCAGGGAAGGGGCTCTTGGGGTGAGGCTGGACTGTCCCTCCCTTCTTCCCGTGAGCGCGTGGGATTCCCGTAAAGACTGAGCGGTCCCTGTCGGAGCACCCACGGTGGCAGTGCTGGGGGACAGAGATGGAGACGAGGACTCTTCTCGGCTCCGTGGAGGAGACTGCAGCTCTGAGCAGCGGAGCCAGGGAGAGCCCAGATGATGCATCGTGCCTGGAGAGCAGGTCCCTGCCCCTGCGGCAGTCGTAAGTGGTGGCTGAGGTTATGTTTCTTCCCCCCCTTAGAGTGCTTTTTACTCTCTCCTCTTTTAAGCAGGGTTATGATGATGACGGTTATCGTTGCTCAAACAAACGCGGCGGTGCCCAGGGGTCCATCTGCCGTCCTCGAGTGCTGATCTGAGCGTCCCTGTTGGCATCCCCCTTTGTGTACGGCTGGCTGTTACCGGCCCGCAGCATTAAGAGATATTTCCCCAACCCTCTGCTTGGTGAGAATGAACAAATGAAAGCCTTCATATATCGTAACTGAGCTACCTTTTTTATTCTTTCATACTCTCTTCTTTGTTTTGCTTTTCTATAAATTATTTAGAGTTGTGTGAGTGGGGAAGACAGCAGTAACTGCATTTCAGTCCGCTTCAAAACATAATAGTAAACAAGATCTAGGGCAGAATATTAAACTATCTGAGGGCTTCAGGAATTGGCAATAAAGAACTTCTTACACCGACTGAAAAATCCCCCCAAACCGGGGCTGCAAGCTGCCTGCAGGGCCAGGGCTACCCCGGCCTGCGAGATACGTTCACAAATGCTCCCGCCAGTTCAGCTCATGATGCCGTCGGGCTTTGCACCTTGGACCGAGGCAGGTTTGTGCCTTGCCTGGTGTGATCCTGCCAAACCGTGCCGGTTCACCGTGTGTTTCCTCCCAGACGGGCACTTTTCCCTCTTGGAGTCAAGGAGTCAAGCTACGGTGTGTGCTAGTTGCTCCTCTCTGCTGATGCTGGTCAGAGCCTGGATCATCAAGGATGGAGGTGGCTGTCATTCAGGTCTAGGATTTTTACGCCAAAAATACAAATATATGTGCTGGGGGCTTTGCACTCCGACCTGGTTTGCACGCGGATGGGAACCACAGTGATGCGGGAGGTGCTGGATGTGCTGCGCACGCAGGCGCTTCGACCCGCCCGCGAGCAGCAGATGCAGCTGGGATTCCCGCGGGGATGCGGCAGGTGGGGTGGAGAAACTCTGCAGTTGGTGCGAGCAGCCGCCATGTGCCTGGAGATCCCCAGGGGCTGGAAATGAGTTCTGCTCAGGCATGGTTTTACAGCGAAGATGGATGCGTCAAGGGAAACGCAGCCGGAGCAAGGCCCTAGCTCGAGGACAGGGTCAGCCTTCCCCCGGTGCCCGGCTGCCTGGCCGGAGCCGCCAGGTTTCGGTGTGATCACCGGGGCCGGGCGAGGAGCTGTGCCCACATCCCGGGGAGCCCATCAGCGCCCGAGGGAAAAGCTCTCCTTGCTGCTCTTGCAGTGTAGCGTTGTGATAAGACATCAGCTGGGACTTGTCAGCGGGCTCCAAACGGTATCATCGCTGGGGCTGTCACTACAGGCTCTTTCAAGTGTCACTTCCCGGCATTAATTACCAGGGATGGCAACTCCGATGAAGATGGAGCATTTCGGCTCGCCCTCCGCCTGCCTGCGCTGCTTGCTTTCCCCCCCGTGCCCGGCAGTGATTGATTTGCAGGTGCCGGGTCGTGCCGGCGGCGGGCCCTTTCCATCACCAGGGATTTGTGCACCCCGCACTGTGCGGCTGTCGGGCTCGCTTGCCCTTTCCGCGAGGAGGAGGCTGGGTTTTTATTCCCCGCGTGGAGCTTCTGGATGTATCGGGTCAGGCAGGGAAGCGCGCTGGATGACTTTGCTGTGTACAGCCCTGCAAAATGGGAGAGAAGTCCCTGCCCGGGAGGTCAAGCAGCACAAATGTTTTGCAAATCACGGGCAAGCAGAGCACGGATCAGCGAGCCAAACTTTCCTCCCAAGTCTCAGGCGGCACTCGGCAGCGATGCAGATGGGAGGGCTGCTCCCGCGCGGTGCCGGAGCATCTGAAGTGAAGCCCAGCGCAAACAAAACACGGGAGCAATGTGCTGAATAATGACATCTAGCAACAAGCGCGTCTGAGTGATAAAGTTAATGAAATTACAGGTTCTGACCTGATACCAGGCTCTGCCGTGGGTAGATAAACAGCAGGGCAAAGATGAGATGTTTATTTCTCCCTAGCTGCAGCTGTAATCTGGATGCGCTGTGCAGGGCCATTAACATTATTACTGTTATGCAAAATCATTTTTGACTTGGGGGGAAAAAAAAAAGAAAGAAAAATCCCCCAACTCCCTAGAAAATGGCAAGCTGACAAAATTAGAATTGCAGCAGGAGCACAAACTGACCTGGTAACATTGCGCAGAACCCAGATGAATTTAGACAGAATCATAGAATCATAGAATGGTTTGGGTTGGAAGGGACCCTAAAGATAATCTTGTTCCAACCCCCCTTCCACTAGATCAGGTTGCTCAAAGCCCCAACCCCCCCACAACTTCACGGGACTGCCACGACTTCTCAAATAGGATGGAGAGTGGCTTAGCAACTTCATCTGCCGGTTCCCTCAGGACCCACGGATGCAGGTCATCAGGTCCCATGGACTTGTGCACCTTCAGGTTCCTTAGATGGTCTCAAACCTGATCTTCTCCTACAGTGGGTGGTTCTTCGCTCTCCCAGTCCCTGCCCTTGCCTTCTGCGACTTGGGCAGTGTGGCCAGAGCACTTGCTGGTGAAGACTGAGGCCAAAAAGTCATTGGGTACCTCAGCCTTCTCCATATCCTGGGTAACCAGGTCTCCCGTTTCCTTCCGGAGAGGGCCCACGTTTTCCCTAGTTGTCTTTTTATCACCGACGTACCTGTAGAAGCTTTTCTTGTTGCCCTTGACGTCCCTGGCCAGATTCAATTCTCTCAGGGCTTTAGCTTTCCTAACCTGATCCCTGGCTGCTCGGACAATTTCTCTCCCAGGCTGCCTGTCCTTGCTTCCACCCTCTGTAGGCTTCCTTTTTGTGTTGGAGTTTGTCCAGGAGCTCCTTGTTCATCCATGCGGGTTTCTTGGCGTTTTTGCCCGAGTTCCTCTTTGGTGGGATGCATCTCTCCTGAGCTTGGAGGAGGTGATCCTTGAACATTAACCAGCTTTCTTGGGCCCCTCTTCCCTCCAGGGCCCAAGTTGGGATGCTACCAAGCAGATCCCTGAAGAGGCCAAAGTCTGCTCTCCTGAAGGCCAGGGTAGTGAGCTTGCTGTGCGCCCTCCTCGCTGCCCTAAGGATCTTGAACTCCACCATTTCATGGTCACTGCAGCCAAGGCTGCCCTTGAGTTTCACATTCCCCACCAGTCCTTCTTTGTTGGTGAGAACAAGGTCCAGCATAGCACCTCTCCTTGTTGGCTCCTTCCTTCTCCACTTGGAGAAGGAAGTTATCATCAATGCATTCCAGGAACCTCCTGGATTGCTTATGCCTTGCTCTGTTGTCCCTCCAATGGATATTGGGGTGGTTGAAGGCGCCCATGAGGACCAGGGCCTGTGAACGTGAGGCTGCTCCTATCTGTCTATAGAGGGCCTCATCTGCTCGATCTTCCTGGTGGGGTGGCCTGTAGCAGACCCCCACTGTAATGTCACCTGGCCCTGCCCTCCCTTTAATCCCGATCCATAAGCTCTCGGTCGGCTCCTCATCCATCCCCAGGCAGAGCTCCGTGCACTCCAGCTGGTCCTTGACACCCCCTCCTCGTCTCCCCTGCCTGTCCTTCCTAAAGAGCCTGTATCCTTCCATTCCAGCACTCCCGTCATAGGACCCGTCCCACCACAGCTCCATGAAGCCAGTAAGATCACAGCCCTGCAGGCATGCGTGCGTCTCTAACCCTTGTTTATTCCCTGTGCTACGTGTGTTTGCGTAGAGGCATTTAAGCCGGCCCCGATGAAGCTGACTCCCTGGCTGGAGTGGCTGGGATTCCTTTGTGCTGCTCTTCAGGTGCTCTCCTGCTGACCTGTGATCCTTCTCCAGGCCCTGGGCATCTATTGCCGGCACTGGCATCAAACTGGCAGGAGTGGGATGGGTTGAGGTTCCCCTCCCCCGGCAGCTTTAGTTTAAAGCCCTCTTCCCCAGCTCGGCAAGCCTGTGACCGAAGATGCTCTTCCCCTGCTCTGAAGCTGGACCCCAGCAGCCCCCAGCAGACCAGGTTTCTCAAAGCGAGTCCCATGGTCTCAGTAGCCGCAGCCCTGGCTGTGGCACCAGTCCTGTCACCATTTGTTGATGTGCCAGATTTGACTGGCCCTTCCAAACCCCTTCCCTTTGACCGGGAGGATTGATGAAAAAACTACCTGTGCTCCAGAGCCCTTCACTGCTGCTCCCAGGGCTCTGTGATCCCTCTTGGTGCTCCTCAGGCTGCTCCTGGCTGTGTCACTGGTGCCCACGTGAAACAGCAGCAGCGGATAACAGTCAGTGGGCTGTACGAGGCTTGGTGGCCTCTCGGTGACATCCCCGATATGAGCTCCCAGCAAGCAGCACACCTCTCTGGAGAGTGCGTCAGGTCGGCACATGGGTGCCTCTGGGCCTCTCAGAAGAGAGTCGCCTACTCCTATCGCCCATCGCCTTGTGCTCCCCTGGCTGCTGTCTGGCTGGGCTCCCTTCTCCAACTCACAGATGAGGAGTGGACCATGAAGTGACATGACCAGGGTTACCAAAGCAGCCGGTGGCAGAAGAAGAAAAGACTACTTTTCTTCTTAAAATGCCTTGGATTTTTTTTTTATTACTATAATAAAATGGAATGGAGCGAGGAAGGAGGCAACAGCCAGGCAGTCCTAATTAGCCAAAAGGATCCCTTTGTGCTGGTGTGGAAAGGGGGCCGTGCCATCTCCTCGTGGTTTTGGGTTATCTCTGGCAATCAGAAGGTCTCCAGGGGTTTCGTGCCCTGTGGGTGTGAGTGGTGCCAAGTGGGGTCTGCTGGTGTGGGGTGCGGTTCCTGGGGGCTTGGTCTTTGCTGGGGAGACCCCTGTGTCCGAACCCAGTCCCTGTGTGTACAGTGTTCTGCGATTTGGGGGATTTGGGTAAATTCGTGCGGGTGATGTCGGTGTCCTCGCTGCCTCCGGGAGCCCTGCCGCATTTCTCCGTGTAGTTTCCAGTCCATGCTCCCGATGATTTCTGCTCTCTTGCCTTTCCCAAGCAGATGACCTCAAGCTCTACTCCTTTGGGAATTCCTGACTTGCTTTTATCTTTTCATATACCCGGCTCGCAGCTTTACCGACACGGTTTCATCCGGCAGCGGCAGGAGCCTTTTGCTTCTGTCCATCAGGTGCTGTTTGAGGGGTTTGGCCCCCAGTCCACCGCAGGCAGCACCACTACATCCCCAGATGGGACGCGTTGGATACCTCGAGATGGAGGTGGATAAAAGTCCAGCAAGCCTGAATATGGGGTTACCCACAAATTCCCCCATGAGAAGGTTTTGCCAAATCAAATCTCCTAAGGATCAGTGAGAAGCCGAACTTCTGCCTGGTGAAAACTGAGCAGAAAATAGATGACAGACATGAAAATCGAGTATCTGCAATTCCAGTCCTGCAACAAAGGATCCATCTTTATTTTCTCAGTTTCTTTCATGTTCAAAAAAAGAACTTTTCAAGCGGGTCTTCGTGCTGGCTTCACACACTCTGCAGTCTGGGTATGGCCTCCCAGTCTAGACAGGAGACAGGACTTATTACGGATGGTACCGATGATTAATACCGTAGGCATATCAAAGGTGTGCTTGTGCAGTCATCTTGAATTCATATCTCCTGGACTTTCTTCTTGCCTGCTGTGTTAACTTAGGTAAACCTCTGAAGTTTCTCTTACTTAATCCACGGATGCTTTTCTCTGTAGTGCTAGCGAGAGGCTTTTGAGCATCCCTGAAAGGTGATCGGGCACCTAGAGAGAACCTGGAGATGGACACCCAGCTCCACCCTGCCTCTGGCTGCTTTGGGTAACCCTGGTCATGTCACTTCATGGTCCACTCCTCATCTGTGAGTGGGAGAGGGGAGCCAAGCCAGACGGGAGCCAGGGGAGCACAAGGAAACGTTGAGGACTGCTAAGGTAAGGGGTTGTGGTCCCAACAGCCTCCTGGCCAAGCTGCTCTGGGTGATGTGACCCAGGAGAGCTGCAGGAGGAGGGGTTTTGGCAGGGGAGACAAATGGCTTAGGTTTGAGATACCAGCAAACGGCAGGCAGGGGAAGCGTCCTGGTCATGAGGAGAGCGAGCTTCCTATGCCACCCCCCGATGCTGGAGCAGCCGTTCTGGTGGCTGCATCTCAGTCAGCATCTTCGCCTCCCAGTGAAGACTCCTCTAGGAGAGAGGTAAGGCAGCGCTCCGGCCCGAGGTCGCGGTGTCGGGGCTGGGGACAGGGACATTTTGGGGGCTGAGATGCGGAAGAGGAGGACAGGTAGTTAAGCTGTGCTCTGGAGGTGTTCTTTGTAACAAATGCATGAGGTCTGCAGTGTCTTGGAGGTGAGATTTAAAGACAGGGCACGAGCCAGGCGATGCCCTTGTGATGGGCAGGGTGATGGTGGGGTCCTCTGTGATGGAGAAGGGAGAGCCCACGGGCAATGGGAGAGAGATGACCGGCCTGATGTTGCTGTCCCTGAGCTGACAGCCCGGTGTCCTCGAGGGGACATCGGTGCCTGGCTGGGCTTGTGCTGGCTGCGGGCAGGGAGATCCCGGCCGTGCCGGGCTGTGCCGTCCCCGGTGCCCGTGCCGCCGTGCCGGGGCTGGGAGCCGCTGTCTGCAGCTGCCGTTCGCTCTGGCAGGCAGAAGCAGTGCCACCCTGAATCCCAGCGTTAACCAGAGGCTTTCTGAGCCTTTAATAAGTAAAACAACGGCTTAACGTTTGCTGGGGCTGGAGGCTAAAATGGGATGGTACGTCAGGCCGGCATCTGATGTGTCTTGGGGCTCTGTCTTCTTTCCAGTGACCTAATGGGATCATGACCCTCTTTGTACGTGATCAGCTTTTCCCAGCTCTAATCCCTGCCATCTCCTTGCGTAATTTACAGAGACCTTTGAAAATGTGCATTCACGTAGCCCGCCCGTGGAAAGTGTTTTTTGCAGTCCGCTATTCCTGGCTGAAAAACCCGGCTGCAAATTTCAGCTTTAAAGAAATCAAAATAAATGAGGCCCAACAGGGTAGGAGTCAGATTCCGATTCAGGAAAGCATTTAAGCACGTGCTTAGCTAGTGTCTCTAGTTATTACAGAAATTAAGCATGTCTTTAAGTCCAACATGCTTAATTCCGACTGATTTGAGTGCACTAATGAAGAGAACAGGGGCCCCCGTTGCAGAGGTTACAACGGATATGCCGTTGGGTCCTTCAGTGTTACGGTGATGCCAGCTCAGACTTTAATGTGGATTTGAAAATGTCCATACCTGCCCGGGAAAAAGCTTTGCTTTCCAGAGAGATAAACACAGTCATGATTAATATATTAATTGCCTTTTGAGCTCTGAACAGAAAGCTGCCAGGCGGGAGTTTTAGGTTTGTTTTGATCACCCCATCACATTGAACTGGTTGCCTCCATCCCAAATTTGGGTTGTCCTCACCAACGTGGGGGGAGGGATTGATGGTCTCTTGGCCTGGTGGTCCTGCGGGACATGCTCCCCCTCCCTTACACCCCCTAAAGAAAGCGGCCTAAGGCAGCATCACGGCTGCGCAGGACCGTGCCCAGGAGGTCTCCCCAAATGAGACCCACGTCCGTCGTCCCTCCTGCCTCCCAGCAGCAGGTCAGAGGGAGGGGGAAGCTCCCCGGGGCCAGTGGCTTCTTCTGGTCCTGCATCCCCCCTGGCCAAGGGAGGTCCTGCGCTGGCACGTGCTTAATAACTTAAGGCTTCAACATCTCTCGGGCTGGTTGGGGCTCTTCCTGGCCACTGTTGAGAAAAGGCTGGTAGGTTGGATTTCCCAATGTGGTTCTCTTGTTTTTCTCCTCTCCGTTGCCTTTGCTGTCTCCTCGCTCACTAATTTCATGAGACAGGGGAGGGAAGAAGCAGATGGAAAAGCGGCTTCTGATGGTGCCGTAGGGAATGGAAGAGAAAAAGGGTGTTTTAATGTGCCAGTATTTTGCTGAGCGTCCTGAAGGGATGGGGGTTTCGTGAAGTCCCACTGGTTTATCTCTGCTTTGCAAGGCTTGGGCTGGTGACGCTGCGCGACATCCCATGTGAGAAGAAATACCCTTGGTCATCCCCTCTCCCAGCCACAGCTGGGTGGCTCGTGGTGCCTCAGGTCAGCAGCAGCTCGTTTAAGGTGGGCTTTTGTTGGGTTTTGTGGAGCTGCTGATGCCTGGTGGGGATGTCGTGGCAGTTTGGTGTGAGCAGTAGCCCTGGTTCCCTTGGTGTCCAAAGTGCTTTTCGTCCAGGCGAAATCACAAGCTCACAGAAGATAAGCTGTGAAGTTTTGGCTGTCCAAGGAAAACAAGCCATCAGGAACTACATTTATATAAATGCCAGGCGCGCGTTGTTCATCACTTTGTGCATCACTATGAATGTTTGATAACGCACTACATTATTTAAGACGTGGCTGGGTTGTAGGCCAGTTGTTGACCAGGATTAGCTTCGAGATGATTTTTTTTTTTACTTTTTTTTTTTTTTTTTGGCCTGATGCAAAATCAAAAAAATAATATGGTGGCTGTTTATT
Organism: Phoenicopterus ruber ruber; assembly: GCA_009819775.1. Lineage (NCBI taxonomy): Eukaryota > Metazoa > Chordata > Aves > Phoenicopteriformes > Phoenicopteridae > Phoenicopterus > Phoenicopterus ruber. The sequence continues at coordinate 9,089,891 of CM020234.1, forward strand.
CCCCCTGGGAGACCCTGGGGGATCTCAAGTGTCCTCCCCTCTCCTGGGTTTCTGTGCTGAGTTGCATCTTGCAGCCGCCTTGTGTGCAGTGCAGAGGACCTGGGAGAGCTTCAGCTTTGCCCAGGACCGTCCGTCCATGGTGTGGGTTGGAGCAAACATGGGGGCTGGGATGAAGAGCCACCCCACAACGTTCCCATTTCTGCTGGAAATAAATAGATGCCGGTGAGCGCTCGGGCAGCCCCTGGGATGCGTGGCTCAGAGCTGAGGCTGCTCCAGATCCCGTCCCTGCGTGAGAGCGATGGGTTCCTCTCGGTCCATGATGCTCAGTGCTTCTTCGCCTTGGCTTTTAGCAGCATTGCGGCTCTGTCAGTCGGCGTGTGTGAGATGTTCTCCCCATCAGTCCGTCCTGGGCTTCTGGGTTTTATGGGGAGGGGAGCAGGGAGGGCAGCTGCAGCGACAGCTCTTTGCTCTGTTTGTATGTCCTCTTCCTATCAGTCGTGTTTTACCTGGCTACGGCGCCGAGACAGTCAGTTTTGTCAGCTGGCTCCTAAGGAAGATGGATCGAGGCTGGGCACCTGCTCTGGTATTAGGTCTGCAGGCACCTTCCAGCCCCATTTATCATTAGGCAGTGACCTACCCGAAGGACCGGTGGGAGAGGAAACTTATTAACAAGGTGCTTCAAATCAATCCTTTCTGACGGCCCCGCTGAGTTACAGCGTTTACTGCGACTCACCCACCAGGTCCTGCGGGGTCTGGCCCCGCTCGGCCTCGCTTTGTCGCCCGCATGGCTTGGAAATGGTTTGCTTTTGATAGCCTGGGCTCTCTGGGCGTTCCCTCAGCTCCAGGTCTTCTCCTGAGCCAAGGAGCTGGCTCTCAGCTCCTTCTTTCCTGCCTGTTGCCTGCTTCCCGGCGTGGGAGATGTTTGGTCCCTGCCGCTGCAGAGGGGATCCTTTTGGTGGGGGGGTTGTGCCACGTGTGCACGGCTGAAGCTTCTTGGCCCCGTTGCAGCACGGATTTTTGGTGGCTTGCCCTTCTCCTCCATGTTAACGTTGCTCCCTTGTTCTCCCTGGCACTGAGTTGCCAGTGCTGGGAAAGGAAATTCCATTTCCATTTCCTTACCTGTTGGGAAAGGAAATTCCGTTTCCAACCACCAAATTCGTTCTGCAGCGCACAGCTGAGCTGGGAGTTGAGTGGTGGGTGAGGCTGGAGAGGGGCCACTGTGCCACGTTTCCCACCCACGTTTGCTGGCTGGTGCTGTTCCCAGAGCCCTGCCCTGCCCGTACCCATCCCTGGGGGTGCTGGACTCGCTCACACTTACCCCCCTCCTGCTTTACAGATGCTGAAGTGCTGCTGCCTCCAGGTTCATCCTCCAGTGGAGGTTCCTCAGCCAGGTGGGGATGGGGCTTTCTCCTGCCCTTGGAGGGTCTCCGCCCCAGCTGGCTCCCTGGGGCAGATTTTCCCCTCGTCTTGGGAGCTGTTGGACACGTGCGGTGGAGGTCAGCGCTGTGCTCTCGAGCTGGCAGCTCTCCTCCACGCAACATTAGCCCCGGCTGCTCCGTGTGCCCATTAGCATCAGATCGGGAAGCTTCCTCCAGAGTGTTCTTATTTAACTTTTCAATTATTCTATAACTTGAGGAGCATTAGCTGCTACTGAGGGTCTGCCCATCTTCCCCACTCCTCTCTGCTCACCGCATAAGCGAAAAAGTTATGGTATCTCATAAAAAAAGGTAAGTGAAGGGTTTTATTAGAGTGGAGATGGTGGGAAGCAGAGTCTCCGGTGGCCTGGACCCTCTTGGTGCTGGGGTGGGGGGAGATGGGGCAAGCTCCACCGGGCAGCATCCTATGGCCAGAGGCTTTTCCTTGCAGAAGGAGAAGTGGGGTAAAGAGATAAATGCCCTGTGCGTGTCAGGGGAGGGGTGTGCTGGAAAAGCCTTTGCCCCATGGAAGGGCTGAGGGTTTCCTAGTCAGAAGCAGCTCCTGGGAAGGTCGAACCCAGCTGGCAGCAGCCCCAGGAGCACAGAGACCCATCTGCTTTTGAGAGATGCTCACGCTGCAAAGGTGCGAGGCAGAGGTGGGGACCGTTGGACCGTGGCTCTTAAGCGTTTGATCTTTCGCCATGAGTTTATAATTACATTGCATTATCTTAATTACCGACACGAGAAGTCGGGAGCGTGGCGGGGGAACGGAGAGGAGGCAGGTAGCAAGGCCGGGGAAGTGCAGGGTGACGAATAACTCGCAGCCTCTGTCGATGGGGCCACGATTGTGGTTGGAGTTGGAAACGATGCTATTAATACAATGCTTATTCATTTCCTATAATAAAAAAATGGAAGTGCTTTGCAATTACCCAATTCCGAGTGAAATTAACATTCCGTGGCATTTTCCAGTAAACGGTTAGTTTGCACACATGAGTGGAGGCAATTAGCTGGGAAGCAATTGAGCGCCGTGACTGGAGAGAGGATGAAGGAGGGTCAGGGCAGCCGGTGCTGGGAGGGCGCTGCCGTGGGCTCCGGCTGCCCCTTCCCGGCGGGCTGGGCCTTCCCTTGGGTCCTGCCGGGCTGAGGAGCAGCTCACCCAGCTGCAGCAAGGCCAGGAGCCGCAGAGGTTGTCTCCTGCTCTCTATAGCTTTGCAATAAAGAGGAGAAGCAAAGAGCGGGTGCGTGGTCAGAGGGGTTGAGGGGTGCCCTGCTGCTCCCCGGGATCCCCATCATCACCGCGGGACCCCGAGCCAACGCAGGTCTCCATCTCCCTCCCACGCTGCCCGCCAGTCTCTCCCGACATCCCCCCTTCCCCGTCACACGCCCCGAGCTTTATTAAAAACCAATGGAGACTTTTTTTTTTTAAGATTTGTTAAACTACTGAAAACTTCTGATCCTATCAGGGCTTTTTTTTTCCCTGCCTCATACCAGATAAGGACTGTGCTGGCTCCGAGCCCGGAGCTGAGGGTGGTGGAGAACGGGGTAGGGAAGCAGTCATCTCATGAATATATGAAGGAGGAAAGTACATTTGTTCAGTTTCCTTCAAAGGAGACATCTCGAATAAAACTTTATCTCTTCTGCTGCTGCCCTCCCCCTCCAATTTGCAATTAAAATCAGATTTTTACGTATAAAAATCTATTTTTATAGCGAGAGATTTATTAATGTATATAATAATCTATTAATATCTATGTTAAAAAAATTTATACATTTTTCTATTTTAAAACCCAACACAAAGGGCTGGGAGAGAAAAGAAAGAAAAAGTCGAGATGGACTACAAGCCTGTTTTCAAAATGCTTCGGCTTCCCGTATCCCTGTGTTGCTGCATCTGAAACCCCCTCTGTGTAAAAGAGCTTCTCGGAGAGAGATTGATCCTCCCTCGCGCGGCGTTGGCAGGCTGGGCTGGGGGCCAGCTCCGGCAAAGCGCGCGGTGCCGCGTATATCATTTCCTCTGATGGGTTCGCCTAAGGATGGCTTGGAGATGTATGCGTTGCAGGAGGTGCTTGGTCCCCTGATGTATGGGTACGTGTGGTTATTTGTGCTTTGTTTTGATGGTTTTTTATATATATATGTATTTTTTTTAAATATATGTATCTCTCTCTCCATATATATCTCCTGAGCTGGTTGTGTAACGCAGCCAGCAGTCTCCCGGTGTTTCTTGGACACGGTGTGCCTGCACGCGGCGTACGACGTGGGCTGGTGGAGAGCAGGGGACCGATGGGGACAGAGGCTCTTGCTCGAGAGGTGGTAGAGGTGTTTGGTGGCTGGAGAAAGAGGCGGAGAGGTAAAGTTCTCAGTGTTCCTCATGTCTTTGCCGTATCCACCGTGCTCTGCGACGGGACGTGGCTCTCCAGATGTGTTTTCATCCCAATCTGTGTGAAGCGGTTGTACAAATCTCTCCCACCGTCATCACGTAGGCATCGGTGTAATTACCTAATTTTATGCTAGTAAAGCTCTCTGCTTTCTGGAGCTTCGTACCTTCGGGGTGGCACTGTTGAAAATCAGTCCACATCCCAGTTTCAGAACAGACACCGTTGCTTATTTCATGCTTGGAAAAGCAACAAACACCCATTATTTAGAGCTGGTGAGAAAACAGGGTTTCCACTGTGTGAAAAACTTCCAGTATTGTGAAATTTATGCTCATCCCAAGTAGAATTGGAAAGCTGATTTCTTGAAACACTTTGTAGAATAGAAATTTCCAAAATACCGCTCCAGAAACATCGAAATGCGCTTATTGAAACTCAGAGGTTTGATTTGGAGGAAACAACTATAACGTTATTAAACTGCATTACACAGACCTGATGTGTTGTGCGTGATGGACGTGATGATGCCTTAGACCTTTTGAGCCAGCATCGGTGATTCTCAGAAGAGCACCCTCCCTTGTGCCTAGAGAAAGCGGATTATTTGAAAAATGCTGGAAGCAGTTGGTGAGAGGGCAGGAGACGGGCCTGGAGAAGAGCTGGTGTCTGAGAGGAGGGGGCTGCGTCCTACACATGGCCATGGGTGCCGTCATGAATGCGTGCACAGGTCAGGAGGTGAAAATCCCACCAACCTTGACTTCTAATTGCGCCCAAACTTTTCCATTTAATCCTTGATTGAGTTTGACGTGTTCCTGTGAAACGCTTTGATTCCAGCGAAGCGGCATGCTCGGTCGAGCAGCTCTTGAGCTGCTCTGCGAGTTACTCCTCTCTCCAAAACTCTGGGAGCACTTTAACCACTGGTAACGTTGAGGAATCGATAACTTGCCCTCTGACACTCAGAAATCAGAGAGGGATGGGAAAATCAGAAGCTTAAAAACCTGTTTTTTTAAAAAATATGTTTTACTCAATACCTAGTGTGGGAAGCTCTAATAGAAGCCGCTGTTGCCTTTCCAGTCTTCCCCGTGCAGATGTTGCGTGAGGAGGACAGGGACGGTTGTGGCTCCAGAGACCAAGACTTTAAGCCGGACACCAAAGACTGGGGGTCTTGGGGAAGCTGGCACCTTTGCAGACCTTAAGCCTCACCGCTCCGTTTTAATACGCTGCAAAAACCGAGCCTGGGCTGTCCAGCTCTCCCAACCGCCCAGCGGCAGCACGGGGCGTTGAGCCTGGTTTGGGGAGAAGCTGCCACCCTTCCCCTGCCCTGCCAGGGTCTGACGTGGCGTCGAGTGGGGCTGCCGGGTACTGGGTGGATATAGGGTCTCTGCGGGGTGCAGGAGCGTTGGCTTAGGCTGAGGGCAGTTCTCCAGCGTGTGGTACGGCTGGAGGTCATTGGGGTCCTCCAAGGCTATGTCTGAAGACCCTAAAATATCTCAGCGAGGCTGAGGGCTTGTTTCCAAGGGCTGTGGGGCACTTCCATCGCCACTGGCTCCATCCCGGCTTCCCAGCCTCTGCTGGCAGAAAGCAGGTTGCACAGGCAAAGGAGTTTTGCTGTTCCTTGTCCCATGTGCTGGACCCTCGGGAGTGTCCTGGGATGGTGGAGGCACATCCAAGTGCAACCAGCGGAGGTGGAGGCATGCAGCCAAGTGCATCTCTCAAGTACAGGCTGTGGGTAGAGGTTATGGGTGGTTGTGTTGATCTGAGCCTGGGACTGTGTTTTGGAGAACCCGTCCTGGCCACTGAAGCTGGTGAGATACTGGTTTTGGTATCTCCCCAAAACAACGCCCCAAAAGGGCGAAAGGTACGGCTCTCCTGGCTGTCCTGGGAGTCCCGCGAGGGCTGGAACAAGTGCTGCCTCTTCCCGTCTCCGTTGCAATGTATTTTTACCCAAACATTGCTCATATTGTTCAGTTGATGACTTTTTTTTGTTGTTGTTGTAATTTTTAAGCCAAACAACATATTTTCCCTCCTGCAATTTGTGCCAGCAAAAAGCAAGGAAGAAAGGAAAGCTATTGGTATGAATTGTTTTGTGGGAGATGTGCAAACGAATAGGGGAGCCAGAAGGAGAGCAAATCGCTTTCAAAATAGCGTACGGGGGTGGACAGGAGGGAGGTGTAGGATGGGAACATGTAATGTGCTTTACAAAGGTACGGTGACCTTCAGCTGCGTCCTTAAATCGCTGCTGGAGATGGAAGCTGGTTTTGCGGAGGCTGAAGAGCCTCGTGCTTCCTCTGCTTCAGCTTGTTCCTGGGGTTGTTGTGCTGCTGAAGGCTCTCGCTAGGACGGGGTGAGACTGAGATCGTAGCGTTGTGCCAAACCTCGGGGTGGATCTCACCACCTCTGCCAGGCTGGAGAAACTCTCAATGTGGTGACGAAGATGTGAGCTCAAGAGCCCTGATGGATTTATCTCCTGGAAACCAGGGATGGGAGAGAAGGCGGTTTGGCAAGCTTCGCTCGAGGAGAGGCCGGTCCTATCGCCTCTGAAACCGCGTCGGTGTTGGGCCGTCGTTGGGAGGAGCCGGTGCCGAGGCGCTGGGGAGGGCAGCGGCGTGCGGGCAGCGCCGGGGGCCACCGGCCGAGCCCGTGTTTGGCTCGTGCAGCCCAGGCGGGACTTGCAGGGAGGAGCTGGGGTATTTGAAGCTTTGCGCTGCCCTGCGGTACCGTGTGTTCCCGTCCTTTTCTGAACAATTAAAACCTCCGTGGGAGCCGGGAGTGCCAAGTGCACGTGCCGTGCGTGCGACTCGTGTTTGCCAGGCGGTTGTGTGATGCCCACGGAGGCGTCGGTCCACGTGGGTGGTGGGTTCCTGCCCCTGGCTGTGCGGGCTCAGACGGCTGACTGTGGAACTCCCCGGGTGGCAGTTCCCGGTGGACTGTGTCTCTTCTATGGATGTGATGGACACCCCCATAGCCGACAGGGTCCCAGCAGCCTCGGTGAGTGCCGTGCCTCATTGCGTTATGGTTTCTTCTCCCTCCCTTTTGTCACAGTTGGCAGTGCATGAAGGGTCCTTCCTTCATCCTTGACTCCCGATGCTCATTCAGTTGAAGCCTAGTTACCTTTCATTTGTCAGCAAGGGTTTTCTCCGTGCTGGCCGTGTCGAACTCTGCTTGCTGAGATCATGTCAACAAGAGTTTTTTCTCTTTTTTTTGTTTTCTCCATTGCTCCAAACCCCCGAGCTCAGGGACGCGGAGGGGCCAACAACATGCTGGCGCACACGAGCTGTGCAGAGCGGTGTGATGCACCAGCTTTTTGCTCCCATTCCTGGAATAAGTATTTGTAACATCATCCCAAATAGCCGGCGACTGCTGGGACCCTCTCCCTGCGAAGGTAGTGCTCCCCCCCCCGCTTTTGGCCTTCGCTCCACTGACGAGTGTGCGAGCAGATGCCGCTGGATGGATGTGCCGAGCATGGTGGCCAGATGGGGTACGGTCACCGCGGTGCGGATTACTGCCATCAGCCGAGCAGGGACCGTGAGAGCCGTGACCTCGCCGCATTTCGGCGCTAGCTGAAGGCACGGCCCCCTCCTCCTCCCCTCCCGCGCTCTCCTTCTGGCCTCCTTTCGGTAAATAAGCCTCAGCCGCGCAGTTCCCGAGCTCCCTGCTCCACTTGCACGCGTTATATATCGCACAGCCCCGAGGTTCAAATAACTCGCCATCTGTTCACGGGGAGGCCCTGCTACGCTTGCTCCCGGGCGAAGGAGCTGCGGGGACGGGCTTCCCCCCGCAGACACGGGGTGCTGAGCCGCACCGGCGCTGCCGCAGCATCCTTCCCCGGTGCCTCGGAGGAGCCCTGCAAGAGGGGGCTGGGTTGGATGTGTGCTGTCTGGGGTGGGACTAGATGCTCTTTGGAGACCTTTCCCCATTCTTGGTTTGTTTTTTTTTTCTCTGTGATGTTGCTTGCTGGGGCATCCGACACCTCAGGGTCCGGCCGCACCTGCTGTCAATGCAGGGGGCTTTGGGGAGCTTTCCCTTTGATTCCTGGTGCCTGGGGGAGCCTGGTGTGGAATCACTGGAAGATGTAATGTAGCTGGTCCCTTAGGCCACCCTCTCTCTGGAGCTCTCCCGAAATGGTTCCCACCCTCTGTGCTTACGCAGGCAGCGGGTTTGATGCTCGTCTCTCCATCGCCCAGTGCAGCAGTGCTGGGTGCATGGATCCTCTCCCAAGCCCTCCCGATGCGCCTGCGCCCACGGACACAGAGCTGCTCTGCTCTTCTCCGGTGCTCCCCCTCCCAATGGCCCTGGGAGATTTTGGTACCTTCTCTGCGGGGTAGAAAAGCACCCTGGGGTGGTCTAAAGCCTCTCAACCCTGGTGAGGCTGAGGACGTCGCCTCTGGGATTTGGGGAGAAGGAACGGGGAGCTAATCCATGTGCTGCCTGGGCTGCTGCGGTGCTGCCCATGGTCGGGGCTCTCCCCTCCCTGCAGGGTGGGTGGCACTTGGAGGAGTCTCCGCATTTAAGTCAAATCCTTGTCTGGGATTACAAATGCCTCGTCCTGCATGGCCACCTTCTCATTTTGCGCTAAAATGGACCCTGCTACATGCTGCGAACGGAATTAGAGTCCGTGGTCCGGAGCAGTTACGCACCCCGAGCTCGCCGGGTGCCCGAGGAGCTCCAGTGGAAACGAATATCTGATGCGTCTCTGGACCCGGGAGATGCGGTGGGGTGATGCATCAGCCTGTAACTCCCGGCAGGCTGGGGAGCTCCAAGGCGCTCGCTCGTCCCTTATCCCAGCGGGATGCAGAGTGGCTGTAGGGCCGGTGATCTCTGCCAGCCCCGCACGGGCACGCTGCAGGCACGGGGAACTTCGGGAGGGACTTCATGATGCTGGAAATGGAGACAGGAGAGAGGTCATGTTCTGCTAATGAGTTTATTCAAGGAGCTGACAGAGGCCAAACCGTTTGTTAAACCTGGGAGACCTCTGTGGCCTACAGGAGGACAAACCTTTTGATCCTGAATTTCATCTTTGCTCTTTGCGAGTGGTTTCATGATTTCCCATCACTGCCCATTGTGCGGGTGGGTGGCGAGTTTTGTAGGACAATTCTGGGGTATTTTTTTGGCAGTACTGGATGGGAGGTGTGGGAGAGCAAGGAGGGGAGTTGCTTAAGCATCAGCAAGCTGCGATACGCTGTGAGCTGTTTCCTGAGCTCAGGTGTTGCTGCCCAGCGTGAGTGCAGCCCCTGGAAGACCCCAGGATTCCTGCTGCAGCTCAGAGCGTAGAGTCATAGAACCGTTTGGGTTGGAAGGGACCTTAAAGATTATGTAGTTCCACCCCCCTGCCATGGGCAGGGACACCTTCCGCCAGACCAGGTTGCTCAAAGCATGCCTGGACCGGCTGTGCATCGTTCGCCCGGCTCCCACGCCAGCCTCGCCCATCGCCCTGTAGCCCCAGACTTGCCTCCTGGGGAGTACCCGACCCCCCAAAAGGGTGGCAAGCCTGGGGTTCAACTGCGAGCTGCTGGGGCAGAGTTAAACCCGAGCTGAAGCCAGCTCAGTTCCCCAGGGGGTTCCTGTGTGTTTTGAACCCTTCAGGCTGTACCTGGATAAGGGCAGGATGCTTCGAGGTGCCCTGTGTGCACATGGGGGGAGAGGCAAGGAATTATCCAGAAGGCTGGAAAGCAGCGTGAAAAATGCAATTTCTGTAAACTCCCAATTTGCTAATTTCTGTGGGTTTGGTAAGATTTGGAAAGCACTGGATGGGTCCCTGTGGATGACTGCGGAGTGTGACTGCAAGCTCTGTCCCACCTTGGCAGAGCTCCTGCCCAAGGACTCAGCTCCGGCTCGCGCTGTCCTCCGCAAGGAAGGGGTTGTACGGGCCAGCGGGGTCACGGTGGCCCGGACATCTTTTAACCGCAGTCCCTTTGCCGGTGTTGCAGCTCCCGAGGTGACGCAGGAGACGGTGGAGTCCCTGATGCAGAAGTTCAAGGAGAGCTTCCGCACCAACACGCCCATTGAGATCGGGCAGCTCCAGCCCGCGCTGCGCAGCACGTCCGTGGGGAGACGGAAACGCCGGAGCCGGCCCCGAGGTAGGCTGCCGCGGTCACCGGCTGCTCCTCCGGTGCCCTGGGTTTGGCCGTGGCCAGAGGAGTTTGGCTGGGGAGGAAGGCAGGGGCTCCTCACCCTCGGTGCTGAGCGTGGGGACCCTGGAGCTCCTCCGTGACCGGGTGAAGAGGTGCAGACCCCATGCGGCACCCTCTGGGTGGGCTGGTGGAGGTGCTCTGGGAGTGGTGTCACCTCGCATCCCCCCCGGGGATTTATCCAGCTCTGCTGCAAGTCCACGGTCCCTACCAGCTGCCCCAGCTAACCGAGGTGTGGTGGGGGTGAAATACGGGTTCTCGGTAAGTTTTTATTTCAGAGGAAGGAGTGAAGTTCGTTTTGGCTGTAAGTCACATCACTGGGACTTCTCTTCGTTGCACTTTCCCAGTGCTTGGGGGTTTTTTGGACTATTTTTTTAGGGGCCACACAGAGGGTGGGAGCAGCATTCGTGGCTCTAAAGGCTGCACCGTGCAAAAGCGCGCTGGGGGCTGCTGAGTTCCTTTGTAGCCTTGATGGCCGTTGCCAGCTACGCTGGAGCAACAGGAGGAGGTTGCTTGGAACAGCCCCGTGAGCAGGATTTGGTCCCTGCGCTGCCTCTCGGTGAGGGAAACAACCTCCTCTCATTGCTATCGCTGCTTCAAACGGTAACGGCTGTGGGATAAGCGGTGAGTGCCGAGGCTGTGCCGAGGGTTTGGGTCCAGATTTCCAGCTGGGGAGGAGGAGGCGGCGTTGGGGTCCCTCCAGGGACGATGGGCAGGGGGGTCCCTTGGCCCTGGTCTGCCCAGCACACTGCGGGTCTCTGTGGCAGCGCCGGGAACCGGGAAGGCAATGCTTTTCTTTCTGTTTACCGTTGGTTTTGTTTTTCATTTATTTATGAGTCTGAAATGTGATCTTTTATTCTGGATACATTTTCCTGCAATACAGGCCTGGAGAGGGCTTTTTTTATTATAGCTCTGCCCATAAATTATTCACTTAGTGTGAAGAAAATGTTCTGACTCTTTAACTGGTTTAAATTATTTGGTTTGTTTTCTAGTAGTTATTCAAATACGTATATCTGGATTTTTAGCATGCATGTGTGGGGGTGCTTTGGGGTCCACAGTGACCATCTGGTGAATTTTCCCTGACTCCCTGCTCCAGCCTCATTTTTTTTTTGTTTGTTTTTATTTCACTTTTAAACTGCCTGAAGGCAAGAGGCTTTTGGTCACTAATGGAGCAAGTCAATTAATCCTTGCAGCCGAGTTTAGGAGACACGATGCCCGGCTGCTGGCAGAGCCTCTGGCTGCGTGGGAGCAGAGCGGGGCCCCGAGCCACCCCAGCTTGTCCCCCATCTCTGGGGACACCCACCCTCCATCTCCCACCTCCCCGGGCTGGAGCTCCCCTGCCTCCATGCAAATCCCTGTCTGCACCATGCTGGAGCACGTCCTGCGGCAGGAGGGGTCTTCCCAACCCTCACCCCATCGCTGCTGCCCCCCTGGATCCCGCTGCCCGTCAGTGGCCGTGGGAATAGTCAGTGGATACCAGGACAAGAGACCCTTTTGTTGCCCTCCCGTTTCTTCCCGGAGTTGCGTTTCCTCCACATGAGGGTTGGAGATCAGCTCGTGCCCAGCACCTCTGTTTGGGATGGGGAGCTGAATTTCCCGTGCCCTGCTTGGAAAACCAGTCGCGGTGGTCAGCGAGGTCTGTGTCCCTCCCTGCCTCCCACGGCTGCCGGCACAGGCTGTCCTCAGCCTTGTGCGGTCAAAGCTGGGCTCTCCGGGAGGTCCCCAGCAGCAGGCTCAGCCAGACCCGTGTTGGAGAAAATAAATTGCCTCCCCTGGGGCTCTTGTGCCATTCCCTGCGCTCCCGGCGGGGAAGGGACCCTCTGGGAGCCAGAGCACACCCAGCTGCCTGGCCGCAAACCTTCCCCGTCGTGCCTGCTGCTGTGTGTTGCTCTCCGGCTGTCTCCCGGGGTGCACATCCCAGGTACGGGGGGTGCCTGCTCCCGCGCCCCGAGTCCTGGGGCTGGGGAAGGGCTTCGGGGCAGGCTGCAGGCGAGGGGAGGAGCTGGGCACCAGCACCTCGAGCTGCTCTGGTCCCGAGCTGGTTGCGATGGTCCCAGAAGTGCTGCAAGACCAGTGGGGATGTCTCGCTGCACCCCTGTGCTGCGGGGCTCAGCCCCGGTGAAAGCGAAGAGGACGGCTGGAAGGGAAGGGAAGGGAAGGGAAGGGCCCGGCTTAGCTGGGAAGGTGCTGCCGTGGCTGTTCCGTTGTCTGCGCCGGGAGCAGGATGAGTCCCCACGGTGCTGGTGCCCAACCTACCGTGGTTTCCGTGGGTCTCCGTTCCTCCTGGCAGCAGCTCCGCGGACGGCTGCGGGTGCTCTCGGAGCTGTGTCTGGCCTTGATTGCCCAAGGCGTAACGTACCCCGTGGGTTTCAGGAGCGGGCTGTGGTCTGAGCGTCTCCGCCTGCGGGAGCCCTCACCGGCGTGCCCTGGAAAAAGATTTTAAGGTCTCAATCGTCAGGAATCGGTGAGCAGCCCCAAAAAGCGAGCCGGTTCCAGCATCTCCAGTGGAGATCTCGCTCCCACGGCCCCATCCCATCCACTTTTCCTTTTAATTTAGATTTCTTTTTGGGTGCGAAAGCCGGGGCCGTACCCACGCCTTTCCCTGCTCCTCTCCCGTGCTGGAGGTTTTGTTTTTACAGCCTGCGGTTAATTGTCCCTCCGGCGGGTGAGCAGTTGGAGCGCTATCGAACATTAAGGTTAAACGATGATATCACAACTCACGATGTTTGCATTTTACATCCAATTGCAAACACAAACCCTTCGCCTCATTAATCCTTTGCAATCCGTGGGGTTTTTTTTCCCTCCCCCTAAATGAAATTGTCCGTTTGGGATGCATTTATTTCCTTCTAACGGCCGCGTGACAGTTCCGCTGATGGAGTTTGCATCCAACTTTGTTACCGGGTAGTGACAAGTCGGCCTGACGGATGCATGTGTGTAATTATTTTCTCGCGGTTCGATTTAATTAATGCTTAACCTCATCAGAGCCCTACAGCTGGAGCGCTCTCCCTGCAGGAACCGCGCGCAGCAAAAGGATTCCCTCCTTTACGGAAAGGCTCCGAAAGGGCTCCGAGTGCCGCTCCTGCAGAAGGG